>OY728145.1:1952365192-1953615192 GCA_963277665.1 Viscum album | reverse complement strand
GTATATGAATATTATAGTCAATGATTCCTTATAAATGTATGTTATCTTATACTGGTTTTTTATGTTTTCCTTGGAGAAATTTATTTTTTTCTATCAAGATATTATTTATTTTGTACTCACAAAGAATAATTTGAAAAGGGTAAAATTTTAATGGGAGTTAAATTGTTTTTTAATAGATTAATTTTTTTAATTATGTGATATACCTTATTCAAAAAATATCTAATCCTTAATTTCATAATATTTATCATTGTGATTATTTGTTAGTATAAACTATTATGAAGTATACCTACAAATAAATTATTTTTTACTTGAATAATGATGGATTGTCATGAAGAAAATAGGAGGGTAAATTTCAGAATCCTAATTTTGGAAAAAGCTAATATAATGTGACATGATTACATAATTATATTAAAGGTTTTTATATTATATAATAATATAATCATACAAGATAATATTAACATAAGAAAAGTAAAACCCTATCACAAATTATTTAATAATGGTTTGATTATTATACATGTAATTATTTTAGGTATTATGGTAGGATTTAAATATTATTTCAGGTTTGGATTTTATTTTAGAATAATTTAAATGTCCTATAGAACATAAATGGATTGTATGTTACAAAGAATTATCTATATTTTGGATTAATATAAAGAGTTGAAATATAATATGACATGGGGTCAGATACCCCAGTTTTTATCTATATAATATGTTCATTTTTTTAAATACTCAAACTCACCATTTTTTGTAAATGGATTGAAATAGAAAGAAAAAAATTAAAAGTGCAATTCAAGGATAGCTCATTGTTATTTTGAATGAGAAACAGAATACAATTGGAGTTTCAGTGAAAACTATAGTGGTTATTATTAACCAATTATCATGATTTTGTTTAAAAAACAAGACCTTATGTGAGTTTATTAATTATTTAAATGAGTAAAATAGTTTGTTCCATGTACATTTATATGATAAATATCATACATTTAAAAGTAATCAATATCATATAGGTAATGAATTTGGGATGAAGAACCTAACTTAAAGCCTTATATGAATTATATGAACTTTTATATATTGTAATGTATGCAGTAATTAAATAAACATCCAAGGAAAAATTAATTATTTGTTTAATACCATGAATGGAATTTCATTTCTTCCAAATGTATCAATTGAATGAATTCAATATGGTGATTTTGGGAATTTTTATATTCAATTTCCTATTTCGAAAACTTGAGATGGATACCAACATGAGAATATGAATAAATAAAAAAATTGTCATATACTAATGTAGGTGAAACTGAAATTGGAATATAAAAGGTAAAATTATATTTTGGATTATTTTTTTAGATTGATTAATCATATGAAATGATTCATGAATTTTATTATTTTAAGGAACTTGAGGGAATAATATGGATAGTCTTAGATAATGGTTTATAAAGTACATTTAATGATATAATGTGACTACATATAGGGGTTCATGATTTATGATGTTGTGTTATTTTATAGAAAGGATGATAAATTTATCGATGACCATAGGGTTACAGTCATTATTACCATTTGGGGGTTTACTTTGATTAGTCTACATTGGGAGAAATTTATTGAGTTTTGGAAAAATTTTAAGGTATATATAACCCTTATATTTAATATGAGTTTTAAGGAAATGATTATTTGAGGAAGAATTATTTTATATCTTGTGGAAATAATTTGAATGCTATTGAATACCTTTAGAATTAACATAATTATTCATGTTGAGATTATTATTAATATTTGGCATAAAAAGTAAATTTGATGTTAGGAATATATGATTTACGATATTGAAAACCATGGGATTTCTATTTGATTTGGGGACTAAGTGAATATTGTTATTTCTAAGAAATTCACTCTATTTGAAATATTATATTATTAACGAAAATGGAAATAATTTTCATAATATGTAATGTCATTTAATGAAAAAATATTTCATTATATTTTAGATGAATATATGATTTTATTTGGATTTATGGTGATTATAGTTATTTTTTGACTTCATTAGCCTATTTTGGAGAAACTCTGATTGAGGAATAGTCACTTTTATTATAGATATTCATGAGTGATAAATTAGAGAAAAATATAATTAAATGAAATATAATTTATCACTCTAAAACATTAGAAGAAAATAATAGTATACCTGATAGATTTCAAAACACACAACAAAGATATTTAAGTGAATTTTTATATACTACTAGAATTTTAATGTTTAATTATGATATATATATAATTTTCATTAAATTAGTTATATGAATTGTAATAACTACTCATTGAAAAACAAATTAATTTGTTTTAAATAATTTATTATTAATACATATGAACTTAATTTTAAGTAATGTCATTTTATGCTTCAAAAATATAATTTCAACAAAACATATTTTTATCATATATTTTCATGGAAATTATAATTTCATTTAAGAATATACTGAATATTTATTTAATTTATTTGAAATCGTTCTATCAATATAATCTTAGAGTGACGTTTTAGGATCAATTTTACAAATTTTTTTTGAATAAATGGTCAAAAGAACAATTTTTTACCTATATTGTATTTTAATTAAATGAAGTAATTTGAATGCCACAAAATATTTTTATATATTATATTAATTTAAAAGAAGACTTATTTATTTAGTTATAATTTATTTAATTAAAAAGGATTAATCAGTTTTCATGATATTTTTATGATCATTGTTTTACTAAAAATGCACTTTTTTAGAAATTATTTTACTTTTCAGTTTACACATTTATATTAAAATTTAATTATAAAACATCAATAAACTGAGTAATTAAAATTGATTCCATATTTTGGACCATGAGGTACAATGTTTTGAAATAGTTCTTATATTATTTTTGGTCATTATTAATTGTAATTATAGTAAATATTGGTCACCTAAGTAAGGGTAAAATAAGAGTACTATTATATAAAGAGTAAATTATATTAATAATTTTGTATGTTTTATATGATAAGTGGGGTTCAATAATTACCATAAAAATTTAAAGAAAAAATTAATGTATTTCCACTTTCCATTTACAATGATCATAATATTATTTTTGGTAAAGAATAACAACAAAATATCAGCCTATTTATTTTAATAACTATAATTTGTTTCACAAGGATTAAAAGTGGTTATTGAATAGGATATTGCATAAATCCTTATATATGTTATATATATATATATATATCATGAAAATTATGATTTCGATTCCTATAGATGTATATTGTTCTATATAAAATGTGATTTTGGATAAATGGTAAATGTTATACTTTTATGTTCATTGTCCAATGATATAACACAACTAACAATACAGTTTGAATAATTGGGAAGGATATATAACATGAAAAGGATGAATTGATTTTTTTACCATATAATTCATATATATTTTTTGAAGGTAAGAGTACAAGTTATAGCCCCATGTTCTCACATGTGTCTTTATGAACCACTATCACGCGATGTAAGTAGGTGTAGTAGATATTGAGAGAATCATACTTGGGAAAAACTCAATGAGACATATATCTCTCTTCCTTCATTGAATATTATATTCATTCACATCAGAAATAGATGCATGGATTCCACATGTGTGATGAGAGATTTATTTATCCTTGAGAATACACTATATAGGTGAGAATTATTTTTCCACATTATGATATCTCTAAATCTTATACATTGGTGATCATGAATGACACAATATATCCTCAATGTAATGTATTCCATATTTCAAATAGTTATTAATTTCAGTTTTTTCAAATGATTCATATTATCATTCAATTACATCCTTATAAAATGCTATGTATTTATTCCACTTCATCTAAAAATTTATTTTAGACACATATATAACTTTTTAGTGGTATTAGATGTGGTCATTATTTAAATATATGTAATCATTATGGAATTAATAAATCTTAAAAAAAGTATGCATTCACATTTAGAACATCAATTTAAAAAAATAGTTTACCGATATGTATTTGGGACACATATTTGTAACAAAAACCTTACCACTACATAGCTAAGATATATAAGGGTAACCAAGTCATTTCCCTTATTAATGGTGTATTATTAAAGGTTTTTCACAACCTAAACTTATGTTAAATAATGATTTCATAAAGGTATATGAATTTACAATAAGGGTTACATAATGATCTTTCATCACTTACCATTGCGTGATACCCTTATGCAGAAGGTATGTATAAGAATATGAAATAGATATGATCATGGATTTGGTGACCCAAATCAATGACCGTGAAAAGTTTTATGAAAAAGTAAATACAAACATACAACACACATCATGGCCCAAAGAACTACAAATACATCAACAAAATATCCCAGTGGCCGAAAACATAACTCTAAAACAATCATAACCATCCTATAACTACCTGAACAATGTTTAATATTTCCAGCCTACCATTGTGTATTCTGAAGTCTCGGTCGATCCCGCATCCAGAGGTCACCCTCCTTGTAAACAAGTCACCAAAGCTAGCCTGTAAAATCCATTCCCATGTATAAAAATCCTATAATCATGGCCCAAGGTCTCCATCCCGTGCCCCAATACCTCTATATGCTTCTTATCGAATTTCCCCACTGTGCCTACTAGCCTATAATCCACAACCATCCAATTCTTGAAACCCCATCCGAAGGTCTCACGTAGCCATCTGCTCCGAGTAAAGGTTATCACCCATGCCCACAAAGCACATCCTGAGGACGACTGTCTCCATGTCAAAGTCTTCCAGTGAATCTAACACCCTCACTAGCACTGTCGAGCATCGAAGTTGACAGAAACACACTATAACACCATGGTTTCCAGAGCCAGCCTACAAAATCTCGTCATCCTGTCGGGATGCTATTGGCCATGCCAGAATAAAACGCATGATCTCCACCAGCCAAGAGCCTCTCATCATGAGATCACTGACTCTTCTTCTCAGGCCGTTGTTAGATTTTAGAAAATCCACTGGGATCCCAAGTTAACCTCTGACGTCTATCCAATATCGCTCCTTCAGGATGCCACTGCATCTAAGAAACAGTCATGACTATATTTCTCGAGGTCGCCCTAGAACCAAGTGTTTCACTAAGGGTTTGTATCCATTTTCCTAGAAAAACAAAATGCCAATGATGAAGATCACCAGCCATAATAATGCCTCCACCATGCTCCCATGTCACTGGCACCCACACCCATAACACCTGCTGATGGAATTGCCACTTGTAAATCATATCCACTAATACAATAAGAACCCAAAAAAGTTGAACCATCCCATCTCCCCAAGGGAAAAGTTGCATGTAGCCAACCCACGCTCGACCACCATGATTAGCAGCATCAACCAACCACCATACCCCTATTTGGTCGGAGTTTTTAATATTTAACAAAACAAAATAAAAACACCAAAATTACCGTGGTTCGGTGAAAGCCTACTCCACATGAGAATCAGTAATTTTATTGTCAAATATAAATTACAAGTCTCCCAAATCACACACTTCAATTGATGCAACAATCTCTGCTCCACTCTGTGCTTTATTTCAACCGCCTCTGTGATCTCAGGTTCCCCTCTCCGCTTGCAGCCACGCCATGCACCGCACACCACTACGTAAGCCCTCGGGGTTATGAATCCGTCAACGCTCCACTCTAATATGCAAGGGCTTTGGAACCTTCAAGAGGCGTGCCTCCTCAATTGTTTGTCATTCGTTTTATAGGCCTCCTTTTTTTCAACCTTCAGCTTGGTTTAAATGCAGTCAAAATGAGATCTTGTTTTTGAGGACAATTAAAACAAATATTCAGATTTTAAATCACCCCTCCCCCGACAATAAATTTTTCGTTGAGATTTCAAATCACCCCAAACAATAAATATTCCATTGAGAATTTAAATCAACCCCAAAAATATCCACCGTGATAAAAAAATATGAATAGTTCACCATCATCATCCATTTTGACCAATAATTTCATGCCCAGTATTGGCATGACCCACTACACCCATAATGGGTGTAAAAATGATCAAATCTAATGAAACAAATGTTGTGGCTCCACCGTTCCACGGAAAAATGAATAAAATGTCACATTACTTTTCAAATATCCATTTCCAGACATATCTTTTTCATAATCACCTGTAATGGTACTCTAGGGCCTCAAAGAAGATTCACCTGCATGAATCAACATGTATAGATTCCCAAATTTCTTCACTTTTATCTCGGTCAATACTCCTCGCATCACTTTGATAACTCCACCGCCAGTAGATAACCTAAAACCTTTGAAATCCAATATACCCAACGAAATTAAGTTCATTCTAAAATCAGGTACATACCTCACATCAAAAAGTGTGCGAATAACCCCATAAAATAGACGAAGTCACACCGTACCAATTCCAACTATTCGACTTTCTGATTTGTTGGCCATTTTCACAATATCACCTTTATACTTCTCATAACTATCAAAACATTCCCTTTTTGCACATATATGATAAGAGCAACTAGAATCTAAAATCCAATCCAAATCATCCTCATCTTCCATAGTTGTAAGCAATAAATCACTAACATACCTCTCATCATAAGTCATGGTATTCGCCTCAATTGTTTCTTCTATTGTTTCAGCTTCTTTTTCTTCTTTCTTCATTCACTCACAGAACTTCTCACAATTTCTACTAATGTGGCCCTTTTTTCCACACTCCCACCATACAAAATTTCCTCTTGGTCTTCATTGACTTCAATCTTTCCTGCTCCCTGAACCATTCTTTTGTTCTATCAACCTTCCATGATAGTTACGTCCACCAGTCACTGCAAAGATCCCACTATTCCCTGATTATCCATCATCGTTGGTCTTTCGTCGAGTCTCGTTCATTAGCAACGATGAAATAAAATCATCCAATTTCAGAGTGTCTTTTCCAAATAACAATGTAGTGATGAGATTTCCATATGAATTTGGAAAAGAACCTAACAAGAGAAAAGCCTTGTCCTCTTATTACATTTTTTACAGACACCGCGTTACCTTTATCATCATTTTTGATCACCACAGAAGACAATTGCATCAAGAGTCTTGTGAACTCATCCAAATGGTTTCCCAAATCATTGTTTTATGACATTCGAAGACGAAGCAATAGTTTTTTCAAATATAAACGATTTGAAAGTGATTTAGATTTATACATGGCTTCCATCTTCGTCCATATCTCCTCTGGATCTGTTAGATTCATCACCTCTCGTAGTGTATTGTCCGCCAAATAAAATTGAATGGTGCTCGTTTCCAAATCTCTCATATCTTGCCAATCATCAGAGATAGTCTTCTCCGGCTTCTCTAATTTTTTCTTCAATGCTTTCACTATCCCATCCCGAGTCAAATTATTTTTTACCCGTTTTTTCCACAATGTGAAATCATTGTTCCCATTAATCCTATCAATATGGACATACATTTTTGGACGTGAATCTCCCATAATTATTCAGCACAAAAAACAGATAACCTGCCTCTTATACCAGATGTTGGGTCGGAGTTTTTAAGATGCAACGAAATAAAATAAAAACACAAAAATTACCATGGTTCGGTGAAAGCCTACTCCACCTGAGAATCAGTAATTTTACTGTCAAATAAAAATTATAATTCTCACAAATCACACACTTCAATTGACGCAACAATCACTGCTCCACTATGTGCTTTATTTCAACTTCCTCCGTGATCTCAGGTTCCCCTCTCCGCTTGCAGCCACGCCGTGCACCGCACACCACTACTTGATCCCTCGGCATTGTGAATCTGTCAACACTCCACTCTAATATGTAAGGGAATTGGAACCTTCAAGATGCGTGCCTCCTAAATTGTCTGTCATGCATTTTATAGGCCTCCTTCCTTTCAACCTTCTGCGTGGTTTAAATGCAGTCAAAATGGGATCTTATTTTTTAGTACAATTAAAACAAATATTCAGATTTTAAATCACCCCCCCCCCCCGACAATAAATATTCCATTGAGATTTTAAATCACCCCCAACAATAAATATTCTTTTGAGAATTTAAATCACCCCCAACAACCCCATGTTGAGCAAGAAGAGTCCTTTTTACACACCAGAATTTCAAAGGAGACGTAGCATCCAGAGATCTGTGCCACACCACTCATGCATCAAAGCATCACTAAAGGACCCCAAAATGGGAACTTCCTCGCCACTTACTAATAAATCATTTTAGATACTTAGCAATCTCTCTAGTGGTGAAATTAAAACTAGTTTCCTCACCATGATTAGGTCTTATAGATTCAACCTGATGGTGTTTGAGACCACAACGTGTAAACATATCAAAGTTCCTAAAAATGTCATCTCCACAGACCGTGATTAAACTACCGAAGAAAACCACATGAGATGATAGAGAGAGGGATACTCCCCATTATTGAGAGATAAACAGTCCATTACTATCATTATATTACTTTAAAAACTATTAAATTTTGAAATACATCAATATTAATAAAAATATCCTCTTCGTTACCTTTATGAAAATGTTTTTCATTAAGGTTGTAACCTTATGTATTTTTCCAAAAGGACGGATAATGTTAAATAATACATAACATTACAATAAGTGCTTAGGTAAAGGTAATATTGTCGTAAACCATGTAAATAATAATTTTTGTAAAGGTAATATTTGAAATAGCATTAGAAAAATCATTAAACATAAGTTTCACTAATGCAATTAGTGAATTACATTTAATCATTTTATTTTTAATGACCTATGTAAGGTTATATGTTTTTACCCTATTCTAGGAATACTCTTATTACATAGGGATATCATTTTTTTTAATTTTTGAATTAATTTAAATCATAGATTATTTTATATTTTTTTTAAAATGTTTTTTAAAATTTATTTTAGGAATATATAATTTATAAACGGATTATAAATAATGTATTTATATGTTGTATAAAATTATTTAAATTAAAAATAAAAAATTTATTCCCAAATATTAAATGTTTATATTTGAAATAATTTTTAACAGAATTATATGGCATAAATTACGGACAAGAAATAATATTTTTATTTAGAAATCATAAGTTCTAATTTATAATGGCTTATAAATTATGAAATAAGGATAAAATATAAAGTGTTTGTATTTATATTATGAATTGGACATAATAAATTATTTTTAATTGTTCAAAATAAACGTTGGTTGTAAAGACCCAGAAATTTCAAGGAAACTTTTTTCTTAATTTCATTGGAATTTTATGAGTCTACAGTTTCTAACATCACCTAATTCCGAGGCCCGTTGTCCCCGGAATCAATTTCCAAACTTTAGCTCAGTTACTTTTAGTGAACGAATGAGTGGGTTTTTTCAATATTTTGAACCGGTGCTCGAAATTGAAATACGAGGGCACCGATGAACTCGCAGAATCAGTAATTGCTTAAGGGGACCTTTTCCGAAGGTGTGTCTTACGTGGGTTGAGTTTTATTTTATTTGGTGATTTAGTTTAAATAAAATTGAGTGAACAATTTTATTTTACATATTTGGGAGTTATTCTCTCCCATGGGAAGTTGTTGGTGGGGCCCACGACCATCCAACTTCCAATGTGTGGATAATTGAAAGGTGGGGCACACACGAGCCCCAACCTTCCAACTCCCCCTAAACCCATTAACCTTATCCCAATAAACTCCCATGGTTTCAATGTGACAACTTTCCCTTAATTAAATGTGACTCTTCATATCCTCCCCTCTTAAATGCATGCCAACACATTCAAATTAATATGGTGGTTTGATTGTTTTAATTTGAAGTGGCTTGTATTCAATAAAATAATAAGGTGGCTTATTATTTTATTTGGGGGAAAACTTTTTGGGTGGGAGCTCTTGAGTTTTTGGGGAAGAGCACCGACTCTCGAACGAAGAACGGCCTTCCGACTCGGCGAAGAATGCTATACGTTTTCTCCCATCCTTTTTAATCCTCCACGAGATGGGAGGAGACACCACTATGGGGAATGTCGCCATCAACGACGAATTTTTCTTTGACGACAACAGAATCAGCACTGATCTTCCATGACATCCGATCATCACGATGCTTGCCTCTTTCTGCGGCTCGACGACGTGCGACGTCTTTGCGAGGTAGGGGAATATAGTTTGTTTCACATTTAAGTGGTTTTGTTCACGAGAAAGAGTGTTTATTTTTATGATGTTTGTATAATGTATTCTTGAATAAATTATACCATTTTCATAGTTGAAAACAAGTGTTTGATTGTTACCAATTCATAATGCCTAACGCGGAGGGAGCGGATAGAACAAACACGACCTGATGACCCTCTGTTGGTTGTTCGTTTGTGCATAGAGTCGGGGTGGCCAATCCGAGGGCGAGGCTGGGATAACGACATGAGCAGGACATCGCATGTAGGCCGCCGATACGGTGGTCCAGCGATACGATCGAGCGGACAGGAGGCGCAGCTGTCTGGAGGCAGCGGGTGCGCAAGACCCTTGGCGGGTTGGGTTTCATCCGTGGTTGAAATTTTGTATTGAGGGGGTGTGATTTTGGGGGAGTTTTTTTTGAGTGTGAGGAATCGAGATTAATGAAATAAGATTGGAGATAGGGTAGAAAATAAGAGAAATAAATTAGAAGGAAAATTAAAATAGAAGGACACATGCAGCATGAATTTCAAATGGGATTAGAGAGAGAATTTCAAATCAAAATAAATAATAATAATATAAAATTATTATTATTATTTATGTTTTTCAAAACCATAATTCGGCTGTAACTTCTTCATGCGATCTCGGTTTCACGAACCGTTAGTTGCAGTGCGACCCTGACTTCGATACAGAATTTATGAGTCCAATATTGGATGTCTTTTTCGAGTTTTTGGATCGGGTACCCGAAGCGCTCATAAAATAACAGATTTAATATTATTATTAAATCTTTGACCAGCCATAACTCATGCGTGCGACGTCCGATTGGCTTGTCGTCAGTGGTGATGTAATAATGGATTTAATAAGGTCGGTTCAAGTATAATTTTGGATACTAAATTCTGGTTCATGGCTCGGGCCCATAGAAACACTGAATAATAATAATATTATTATTAATATGGAATATTGTATCAGACATATCTCTCTCATACGATGTCCGAATGATGAACCATTTGTGATGTTACAATCCTGGAATTAAGACAGATGTTTCAAAACCAATTTTGGATATTTATGTTGAGGTCAAGGTGTGGGCCCCATGAGGCCCCGTTCGCACGTGTTGCGGTGAAATGAAAATTTTTCACCGGCTATCCGTTTTGGACCAATGGGTAGACCATCTCGTGTGTTTTTCAGTATGGATCGCTATGGTGTGGCCGGTTTGGTTAACCGGTGTCTTTTGAAGTACGACCAGGTTGATCAAACTTAATTCTAACGAGGCCCTCAGAGCGGAAACGCTTATAGCTTGAGGACCGGAAGTCCGATTGACGTGTCATAGACTACGTTGGATTACTCTTGATGAGACGGTTCTTTTGGCATACTCCACTTGAGGTTTTCATGTAGTTTGAGTACGGTCTGGTTGGTTTAGCTTATAAACCAACTGGGCCCCTGGAATGGAAAAACCAATAACTCTCAGACCATACGTCTATTTGACGAATCGTCAGTGGCATTGATAATCATATTGATAAATTATTCCATTGAGTAGACCCCATGGGAGTTCGGGGTAAATTTGAGATACAGTTGGGTTGGTTCATATGCGAAACCAATAGGCTCCCGGAACTAAAAGGCTAATAACTCACAGACCAGACATCTGATTGATGCGTCGTCTGTTGTTTTGAGACCCATGTGACGAGGCGGTCCTTTGTGATACATTTTTGTGGGGATTTGTGATACTTGGAGTATCGACCAGTAGCTTTTGGATTAGATTCTCCCGGAGAAGAGCGTATTGAGGGTGGAGACCTAGTAGCTGTGGACCTGATGAATATTTGACCGATTCTACATGGAGTGGGTCGACTAGCCTAGTGGACGGAGAAACTGGTATTTGGCAGCAGACCCATGGTGGACTGATCGCCTGGTAGTTTGCAACAGACACGCGGTACTCGACAGGAGGAGTACCTCGGTAGGCTATTAGGGTGTCGCTAATGTATTTGGGTGGTATACCCCTGGCGGGGAGCACTACTGTGTTTGGGTGCGGACCCGCGGTACTCGACAGGAGGAGTACCTCAGCAGTCCAAGGTTAGTGAGTAGCACCTAAGAGTCGTGACATGGCTACTGTACTCGACAGAGGAGGAGTTCTCCTGTAGTTGTGGTTTCTGTATCATTAATGAAAATCCTAGTTTGAGTTGATTCAATGACCTTTGTGTTTTCCACATGATTGAGATGGGTTACTTGATAACTTAGGTATATGTATGGGCATATACCTAAGTAAAGGTTATCTATTGAGATCTTTCTTTATGGTTATCCTTGTTGGATTTAGTGAGATGTTGAGGGTCGCAGGGTCCCTACTGAGTATCGTTATACTCACCCCTACACGGTCTATGCCCGCACCTCGTTGTGTTGGATGCAGACGAAGGACAACACTGATCGTGGTTGAGGCTTGTAGAGCTGGACGGTACTCGGAGGTGGACTTCACGACGAGATGATACCCGGAGGTGGAATTCACGATGAGATGATACCCGGAGGTGACAGACAGACGTGGAGAGCTGTGGTGGCCATATGTACCTACCCTTCAGGTAGGAAATTCGGAGGACGATCTAGGAGTAGCTTGACACCTTCCTCCTATTTTGTCTTTTCCTTGTACTTTAATGTTGGGCTTTTATTTCTGGCCCCCTTTGTACTTCCAGCACTCGTGATATATTTCTTTACATAGTGTTTGCTTCTGATTCTACTCTGTTGTGTGTTTTTACGTTTCATAAAGGAAATCCCTTCCCTTTTTATCGGAATTTAGGCCATTGGTGCTAGTCGCCAGCCCATGTCCTATGGAAGGCGTGATTGGGGTAGTCACGACACGTGCCCCGAGGATGGGTCATGAAAAATTGGTATCAGAGGAGTCGGTTCTACCACAAAACTTAGAACACTGATATTCCCTTTCTGTGAAGTAATAGTTTTAAGGGTACCGAGTGTGGTTTTCAGTTCAGGGAGTCCAGTGTTGGTGAGGTGGCCAACGTATCCATACACCAGGACCCTGACTTCTAATTTCTGACTCAGTGCATGAAAACACTGACTGCATGTGTGTTTTAAAATTGTTCTTTAAGTCAGATCAAACAAGGTAAGCTCACCACGTATAATCATTTGACCGTGTCACATCTGTTCAGGATGCCTCCTCGCAGACAGTCAGTTGGAGTTCCGAGAGAGTACCCGATGATGGACCACTGATTGACGAGGTCTGCTGCAGAGCCCTCTTGCTATGTTGGCACCTTCGGGTGGTGTACCAGTAGCACCACCACCCGTTGGGCAGCAGATGCCACTAGCTATACTATCAGACGGTGCACGCTGATAGAGCACGTTGAATGAGTTTCAACAGCAGAGGACTTCGAGGTTATAAGGCAAGACAGATTCCCAGGAAGTAGTGGATTGTCTGGAAGTGATTTCTAGAGTTCTACACCTAGTTTAGACGATAGTAGAGAAGATGGTGATCTTAGCTACTGGTGTTTCCCAGTGAGTGACCAAGAGGATGATCGACATAGTGATGAGGCTTCAGTATGTGTACTGATGCATGAGACAGTACCTTCAGGTAGTGTGCCAGCTATATCACTACCTGTTGGTCATCTATTTCAACTGGCGGTACCGGTAGATGACACATGTAGGTTCAGTTCCATACACGTGTTTCAGCATTAGATACCCCTCAGGTTCCTAGGCGAGCCCGACTCACAGGTGGCTTAGGATTGGCTTGAGGAGGTGGCTGAGTGTTTTCTAGAGCTTATACAGCTTTGGCAGGATGACATGTCGGTAGCTGAGTAATCATCGAGGCGTACCGATCGTTCCTGGTAATTGATGACTACAATACGATCAGTGGTCCAGGGCTCGAACATCCGAGCGAGATGTGGTTAAGGACATCCGAGCCAGCACCATTCCTCTATGCATTCCAACTTATGTTCGGGTGCTAGAGAGAACCTTTGGGGTTGAGAATTCTTTGGCTGAGTGGATATATCCAGTGAAGGTTAGAAGTGGAAAAGCATGAAACTGGCGCTAGTCTTAGAGACTTGGCTGTGTAAATTGCTTTAAGAATAGGAAGTGTTAAGGATAGATGAATCTCCAAAGTAGCAGACATGGAAGTATAGCTAGGAGGGCAGAATGTGGTGTTGTACATTTCGACATGTTACAATCACCCGCCTTTGCAGTTCCCACCAGGCTCAGGGAGCAGGAGGGTAGGGGAAGAGAGTAGCTGCATGTGGTCAAGGAGTGTGACCCAAGGGCTCTAGGAATGATTCGAAGTACGGTCTTTTTCTTCTAATAGCTTCCGTAACAACAGACATTGATATGAATCATTCCTTCCTTCCACTAATCTTGTCCCAGACCTAGAGTTTCCGATTAAGCCATTGACTTGACCCTCACGTCTGGAGATAACTTTGGGAGGAGACTCGATAATCACACTTACACCGATGGTGTGATATGACCCATGAGGTGAGAGTGTCAGTTGGAACCTCTTGGTGACAGCATCAAGGACTTACGACATTAGTTTGGGTATGGACTGGGCAATCACAGTTCATACAATGATTGGCTATATTAGGAAAAAAGGATGTGGTTTATCCAAAATGTTGGGATGGGGTTTCCCCTTAGTCAGTGAAAAGGGGAACCCAGGCAGCATAGGATTAACTCATGCATAGGAGGGTACAGCCGATCACTCTTGAGTCTGCCAACCTTACCCTCGTGGTAGTAGGAGTTTTGATTTTTCAGTTCCAAATAGGAAATAGAAGCCTCTAGAGTTCGAGGATTGCGACCATGTATTTATACGGGTCTCACCTAGATGAGGTCTACGGAGATGTAGCTGAGGCGGAAAGTTATCACTGAGGTTTATCGGAACCTTCTAGCTCCTTAGAAGGGTAGGCGAGGTGGTTTACCTCTAGCCCTTCCACCTCAGTTGCACTGGGTGCACGACGTCATCCACGTATCTCAGCTGAGAAGATGCGTGCACGACCTATCTGTCATCATCGACCACGGGGAGATGGACGTTGATGAAAGGGGGACATACACGGAGTTTCCAATGGAGATCAAGGATCGAAAAGAGCAGGTCCTATGTGGATGGTTGATTCCTCAGGTGTTCTTCCATTGGTAGCACAAGAACTTCTCGGAGAGAACATGGGAGCGGAAGGCTCTAATGTGTGCTTAATACCACTTTTTTTCCTTAGTGTGTGTTAAAGCTTTACAGGGACGTAAATCCCTGATGTGGGAGTAATTTAAAGATATAAATTTCCAGAAATTATTTCTCTTAATTTCATTGGAATTTTACGAGTTCGTAGTTTCTGACGGCACCTGATTCCGAGGCCCGGTGTGCCCGTAATCAATTTCTGAAGTTTAGCTCAGGTACGTTCAGTGAACGAACGAGCGTAAATTCAATCTTTTGAATCGGTGCTCAGAATTGAAATCTGAGGGCACCAATGAACTCGCAGAACCGGTAATTGTTTAAGGGGACTTATTATGCAGATGAATTCTAAGTGGGTTTAGTTTTATTTTATTTGGGGATTTAGTTTAAATAAAATTGTGTGAACAATTTTTTTTTTACATCTTTGGGAGTTATTTTTTCCCATGGGAATTTATTGGTGGGGCCCATGGCCAACCAAATTCCCATGGGTGGATAATTGAAATGTGGGGCCCACACGATCCCCAACCTTCTACCTCCCCCTAATACCCTTATCCTTCTCCCAATAAACTTCCTTGGTTTTAATGTGACAACTTTCACTTAATTAAATGTGACTCTTCACATCGTCCCCTCTTAAATGCATGCCAACACATTCTAATTAATAAGGTGGTTTGATTGTTTGAATTTGAAGTGGCTTGTATTATATAAAATAATAAGGTGGCTTAATATTTTATTTGAGGGAAAACTTTTTGGGTGGGAGCTCTTGAGTTTTTGGGGAAGAGCACTGACTCTCCAATGAAGAACGACCTTCTTACTCGGCGAAGAATGCTCTACATTTTCTCCAATCCTTTTTCTTCCTCCACGACATAGGAGGAGACACCACCATGGGAAATATCACCATCAACGAAATCGTTTTCTCTGACGACAATAGAATCGGCACCAATATTCCACGACATCCGATTATCGAGACGCTTGCCTCATTCCGCGGATCGACGACGTGCGACGTCTTTGCGAGTTAGGGGAATATTGTTTGTTTCACATTTATGTGGTTTTATTCACGAGCATGAATGTTTATTTTTATGATTTTTGTATTATTTATTCTTGAATAAATTATACCCTTGTTGTGGTTGATAGCAAGTTTTTGATTGTTTCCTATTGATAACGCCTAACGCGGAGGGTGCAGACAGAACAAACGCGGCCCGACGACCCTCCGCTATTTGTTTGTTTATGTGCGGAGTCGGGGTATCCGTTGTGTTGGTTAGGCCGGGATAACGACACGAGTAGGAAAATGCAGGTAGGCGGCCTGTACGGTGGTCCAGTGATACGATTGAGCGGACAGGAGGCGCAGCTGTCCGGAGGAGGCGGGTGTGCATGACCCTTGGCGGGTTGGGTTTTATCCGCGGCTGAAATTTTTGATTGAGGGGGCATGATTTTGGGGGAGTTTTTTTTAGGGTGATGAATCGAGATGAATGAAATAAGATTGGAGAGAAGTTATAATCAAGATGAATAAAATATGATTTGCGATATGATAGAAAATAAGAGAAATAAATTAAAAGGAGAATAAAAAGATAAGGACACATGCAACGTGAATTTCGAATGAGATTGGAGAGAGATTTTCCAATCAAAAGAAATAAAAATAATATAATATTATTATTATTATTTATGGTTGTCAAAACCATAATTCAACCATAACTTATTTGTGCGATCTCGGTTTCACGAACCGTCAGCGCCAGTGTGACCCTGACTTCAAGATGGAATATATGAGCCCAATATTGGATGTCTTTTATGGGTATTTGGATCAGGTACCCAAAGAGCTCGGAAAATAATAGATTTAATATTATTATTAAATCTTTGACCAGCCCTAACTCATGTGAGCAACATCTGATTGGATTTCCTTCAGTGGTGATGTAATCCTGTCTTTAATATGGTTGGTTCAAGTCTAATGTTGGATACTAAATTATGGTTTGTGGATCAGGCCCACAAAACACTGAATAATAATAATATTATTATTAATATTAAATCTTGTATCAGACATATCTCTCTCATACGGTTTTTGAATGAAGAACCATCTGCGATGTTTCAATCCTAGAATTAAGACGAATGTTTCAAGAACAATTTTGGATATATATTTCAAGGTCGAGGAGTGGGCCCGACGAGGCCCGATTCGCGCTTGTTGCGGTGAAATGCAACTTTTTCACCGGCTGTCCGTTTTGGACCAATGGGTAGTCTATCTCATGTGTTTTTCAGTATGGCTCGCAATGGTGTGATCGGTTTGGTTAACCAATGTCTTTTTAAGTACGATTGGGTTGATCGAATGTAATTCCAACCGGGCCCTCGAAGTGGAAACACTTATAACGTGAGGACCAGACATCTGATTGACTTTTCGTTGACTATGATGGATTCCTCTTGATGAGACAGTTCTTTTGGCATACCCCACTTGAGTTTTGGATGCATTTGGAGAATAGTCAGGTTGGTTTAGCGTATAAACCAACCAGACCCTGGAATAGAAAAACCAATAACTCTCAGACCGGACGTATGTTTGACGAATCGTCAGTGGCATTGGTAATCATATTGAGAAACATTTCTTTTGATTATACCCCATGGGAGTTCAGGGTAAAGTTTAGATATGGTCAGGTTTGTACGTACACGAAACCAACCGGGCCCCCAGGACAAAACGACTAATAACTCACAAACCGGGTGCCCGATTGATGCGCCGTCTGTTGCGTTGATACCCCTATGACGAGGTGGTCCTTTTTGATATTTTTTAGTGGGAATTTGTGATACATGGAGTATATACCAGTAGATCATGGAGAGGATCCTCCTAGAGATGAGCGTACGGAGTGCGGAGAACTAGTAGTTGTGGACCTGACGACTGTTTGACTGATTCGACTTGGAGTGAGTCGACTAGCCTAGTGGACGGAGCGCCCAGTATTTGGAAGCATACCCATGGCAGACGGAGCGCCTGGTAGTTAGCAGCAGACCCGTGGTACTCGACAGGAGGAGTACCTCTGTAGGCTATTAGGGGAACCACTACTATGTTTGGGCAGCAGACCCCTGGCGGGGAGCACTATTGTGTTTGGGTGCGGTCCCGCAGTACTCGACAGGAAGAGTACCTCAACAGTCCAATGTTAGTGAGTAGCGCCTTAGAGTCATGACAGGGCTACTGTACTCGACAGAGGAGGAGTTCTCCAACAGTTGTGGTTTCGATATCATTAATGAAAATCCTGGTTTGAGCTGAGTCAATGACCTTTGTGTTTTCCTCATGATTGAGATGAGTTACTTGATAACTTAGGTATATGTATGGGCATATACCTAAGTAAATGTTATCTGTTGAGATCTTTATTTTTGGTTATCCTTGTTGGATTTAGTGAGACCTTCAGGGTCTCGAGGTCCCTACTGAGTATCGTTATACTCACCCCTGCACGGGCTATGCCCACAACTCGTTGTGTTGGATGCAGACGATGTACACCACTGATCGTGGTTGAGGCTTGTAGAGTTGTACAGTACTTGGTGGTGGACTTCACGACGAGAGGATACCCGAAGGGGAACTTCATGGTGAGACAATACCCGAAGTTGACAGACGAATGTGGAGAGCTGTGGTGGCCATCTGTACCTACCCTTCAGGTAGGAACTCTGGAGGACGATCCAGGAGCATCATGACACCTTCCAGTTGTTTTGTCTTTTCCTTGTTCTTAACTGTTGGGCTTGTATTTCCATCCCCTTTGTACTTCCTGCACTCGTGATATATTGCATTACATAGTGTTTTCTTCCACTTTTACTCTTTTGTGTGTGTTTACGTTTCATAAAGGCAATGCCTTCCATTTTTATAGGAATTTACGCCATTGGTGGTATTCGCCAGCCCGTGGCCTATGGACGGTGGGCTTGGGGTAGTCACGACACAGGCCCCGAGGACGGGTCGTGACAGTGGTCTTGTTTGCAAATTGTTTAAGCCATATCAAAAGTGTTTTTTATTGACATGATCAATGTTCAAATAATGAATATTTATATTATGTTTAGATTATGTAAATTTTTAAAAGAAATAGGAATATCATTATAATTGTTTTTAACCTTTTTAATATAATATATTTAAAAGAGAAATTCTATATAATTGTAAATATTAATGATTAAAAATGGGAATGAATAATAAAATTATGCTAAAAATTATTGAATACCGTTAATCCTCATGTTGAAAATATAAAAGGGCTTATAATAAGTTTTTATTTCAAAATAGTTCAGGAATGTTTATGACATGTTTAATTATTTGAATTATTAATTAATTTAAATATTATTCCCTAGATTATTCATAGATATAATTTTCTTATATTATGAATGGTGTATACAATAGAATAAATTCTAATATGCTTTATAAGAGAGCCTTACATTACTAGATAGGTAAGATAAATAATTCATTCTTTCATCAATATTGAAATATATTTTTAATTTAAGTAATTAACTTGATTTCAGTTTTTTAATTTAATTTGTGAATATTTAGTGTTAGAGTTATTATGAATTTAATTATATCTTGATTAATGTTTCCCAAGGGGGAGGAACATTTTGAACGATTGCATACAATATTTTTATGCATATGACTTATCAAATAAAATGATTGAGGTTGGCTATCTATCTATATGGGAATAATAAAATAAATATTTATCGCATGAATATCAAAACCTATACATCATGTGTTCATGTATCTTAACTATATAATGAATTCTCATATGAATGAATATACTACTATTTTAAATTTGGGTGAATAAAAGAATCATGTGGGATGTGTAAAGAGTAACACAAACTAAATTTCTAGAATAATTCATACATAAAATTAAATAACATGATATTATATATTGATATTGAATCTCATTCAAATACTATTTTTTGTATTCCTTCCAAAGTGACACATGTCAATACCTTGATCATCCAAATAAGAAGATAATTATAAATTTTTGTTCATTGTTATTTTCATTTGTATAAAATGCATGTAATAAGTGACTCTGGTTTGTATTATTTAGAAGGGAATGATAATTATAGTTGAAACTATATTTTACCTTATTAGATTGTATATATAATGTTATTTTGTTTACACTAGTCGTAACACCCTAACAGGATTAAGTTACTATAGTAATAAAGTTAAATTTATCAATATTATGTATTGGATAATTTTTTGTCAATAAAAATAACCTAGTGTTAAAGATTGGATGATTTGGATTATACCCTAAATAAATCGATAAAAATGGGAAAATAATGAAAGATACATAAATATTAGTGATATTGGATATTTTCCCACTAATGTATATGCTGGACATTTAAAATGGGTAGTGAATTGAGTGTGATCCCATTTAATAAAAATCCATAATATTTGGTTATTAATACATGATATACAGATGAAAAATGATTCATTTATAGATAAATATCATCATCATCCTTATATAAAACATATTTTTCATTCATTATTAGAAACTTTTTAATGTAAGATAATAAAAAAACTAGAAACATAATAAAGGTTCTTAATAAGGATTGGTTATTTATGAAAAGTTCTTAATAAATATTCTATGATGTAAAAAAGTTCCTTAATTAATAACCAAATGATGGAATAGATAAAAGGTTGAATTAATAATCTTATGAATTATAATACTAATAACATATGGTTTCAAATATAATAGATAAATGAAGAACTATTGAATATTAGTATCCTCTCATATAATAAATATGATTTGGTAAATCCATGATTTTAGTATTATATTGTTAATAAGATTGGCCATAGAAAATGATATTCAATATGATTTAATATGATAAATGTTTTAGTGAGATTAAATGTTTCCTTAAAACATAGACGGTTATCAAAATCAATGATATTACTCTAAATTATTTAAAATACCAATAGTATGTTTCAGAAAATATTATAAAAATTCGAGAGTTCAGAATGATATAATAATTGATGTTTGAATCTTGATGGTTTCTTTTATGTAATGGATGAATGGATCTTATTCGATGAAAAACTAGATACTTCCATGTATGATAAAATTTTTCCTATGATGTGTATTTTATCTTATTTATCTTTTGATGACATAATGTTAGAAATTGATATTTAACAAAAATGATATGAGATGTTTTTAATAAACATGTTTTATGATTTTTGTAATTTCATAACATTCATTAAGGAGAGAATACAATTTTCTTGTTATTGTTAAGTTATTTGTCATACTATTATCTATCGAAATTTTTTTGTAACAGCCCAAGATTTTATAAAAAAATATAATCTTTTTAATTTTATTAATATCTTGTGTTGTACGCTACACCAAAAGGAGCTTGCACAACACACATCCTTGACTTGCCTTGCATTACACGCAATCGCGACCTTCCTTGATAGCGTGTGTAGTACGCAATAACGAGTTTCACTAAACAACGATATGCTATTAAAATATTATTAAAACTAGCCGTTATGAATAGTAATAACCACTTTTTAAAATTCTGTAAATCTTATATTTCAAAATGAACTTCATTTTTGGATTCGGAGTATCGAATTTAGCCTAAGGTGAAATTTTGGTACTTTTCGGATAACTTTCATATTCTGATGAATAGTGAAAATTATTAATTATAATTAAAAAACAACTTTTTTTAATCGAAATAATTAATAGTGATAAATTATTAATTTGAGTGGTTTTAAAGTATATTTAGAATATATTTTTACAATTTAATTCAATGCTGGTCATTGGTTGTAATTTCACATTTAAACCAGACATAATCAAGTATCAATCTTTTGATAGAAATTGTTTCTTAAAAACACGCTATTTGTCTTAACAGCGGGATTTAATTATAAAATTAATTAATTCAACTTCTATGTTATGAATTTGGTAAAATAGACTTCATTTTTCAATTCGGAATATGAAATATAGCTTAGGATGAAATTTTGGCATTTTTCTGAAAACCTTCATTTTTTGATGAATAGTGAAACTACTAAGTGGTAGTTAAAAAAACTGAATTTTTCATAAAACTTAATTTTACCACTTCTGTGAATGGAATTTCAAAAATCCGACCGACACGGTTGATATCAGTAAGTAAAATGTGGTTCAATGAGATAAAAATAATTTTTTTGGTGAATAGTAACTTTTTACTATTTTTACCGCGGTTAATAGTAAATAGGGTAACTAAGGGTAAATATGATATCAATATTACCCTAAAACATGTCCCAATTCTATTGGACAAGTGTAATTCAACCTTAGGAATAAAATATGACCATTTAGGCCCACTTGGATTAGATTAGGACATTTATTATTAATTTATTTAAAGAAGGGTTAAAATAGTTAAAATCAAAGTTTAATAAGTAAATCATTTTTAATATGGGGTTATACATAAGATAAATTCGACTATAAATATTCATTAGAAAGCTAAAACGATTTCCTACATAATGGTATTTTATTTGTAATTTTTAGACATCAAATAATTTAATTAATTTATGACACAAAGATGATGCAGTAATTATCTTATTTATGAAATATTGACATAATTGATGTTATAAACACCCAAATAAATGTAATTTGAGCATTTTTATGAATTCCACTAATTTTCTAGGTTACTATGATATATTAATGTTGATTTAATCAACTTGGTTCGAACATTTAATTCTATTATAACTTTCACAAAAATCATATATCAAATAGTGTCAAAATTGACACAAAATAGTTTTTAAATCAAATATTATATTATTAATTGTTATTTTATTCCTAAAAATCCAAGGTTCGGCCAAATGACTTAGATAAGGATATATATATTAATAATAAACAATTTGGGGTTCGTTTGGCATGTTATAGTAAATGTATTAACCATATAGTGAAAGAAAACAAAAAGACACGGTAAAAGTTAAATTATTTAACTTAGAGTTAAATTTAATTGATAAGGTTTAAAATAAGATCCAAACATCTCTAAATTTGATTGGTTGATGAGATTACAACCCTATCTCATCTAAGCTTCGAATATGAGTCATTTTTGGAGGTTTTTAAGTGGGGTTAGATTTATTATAAATTAATATTTTTAAGAATTCCTAAGGTGCCCCTCTCCTCCCCTATAAAAGGACACCTCCTCCCCCTCCTCCTCACACCGATTTGAGCTCTCAAGCTCGGCCAACCCCTGCCAAAATCTCTTCTCCACTTCCCTAGAAACATACTAGAGGTTCTGGTCTTCCTCAACGACCAATTTTAGTACCCTAAGAGGAGGTCTCAAAGAGGCGCTTCAAAGAAGAGGTAATTACCGTTACCAATTCTTTCATCTTTATTTCTTCTTCCACTTCTTCTTATTAGGTTGTTTCATTATGAAGTAATAACATCAGTATCACTCATATACTGATATGTTATTATAAGTATGAAACATCCTTATTTCACCATCTATCCATCCTACGGAAAAAGAAATCACCGCGCGTGCGTACGTACGGAATACCATCTCCACGCCGTGGTGTAATCTATTTTCCACCACCACCTTACATGGATGGGTATAATGGTGTAAAGAATAACTATACATAGTTATTAAAACATCATATTGATTCTGATATATTGTATAATCCACTCCAATTCAATTCAATATTTATAGAAATGATATCATCGCTCGTGCGTACGTACGGACTACCGTCTCCACGATGCGATGAGATTCATTCTCCATGTTAACCATTTAAGAATGATTATAAAGTATATATAAGAAATAATAATGAAATATATGACATTATAAAGCTACTGGATTTATGTATATATATATATATGTATGTCATGTACTTACTTCCATTCAAGACAATAAGGAAAGGAAAATAGCTTTCATGCGTACGTACGGACTACCGTCTCCATGAACGGTGTTTTTCATTTCATTTATCTATCTATTATATATATATACTGAATATATATGATATATAAATCATATTTTATATTCTGGAAGTAAGTAAATCATGATATAAGTAATAATAATGTCAAGAACAACAAATCAAAACACCTACGATAAATGAAACGATTTTACCCAAAACGCTCTTTATCATGGAATTTACAAAAGAACGGGTAATATAAATTCACAAGTGAACCATATATGAATATGATTCTGTAATAAGTAAATGACATTATTTAAATCATTATACAGGAGGTTCGGACACTTACGAAGCAAATCAGACCTAAGGTAAGGGAAATATCACAATCACATTTTTATCCGAGATTGTTTATTCGTAAGTATTTACTGGGGTGTATTTTATCATCCACATCCATGTTTACTCAATATGTGATATTATTTCCATCCACCTAAAATTGTTTAAATCCATTTTTACCCTTCGGTGAGTTTTTAGTAATACGTATGAAAGGAATCTTTTGTCGTTTTTCGTACGAGGTACTTTTTGACTTTTCCGACAAAAGTACGAAGAATGTTTTTTTTAACTTATACGGCACGAACGGATTTCTACTGTTTTATAAAGCCTTATTTTCATGAAGCTTCCTCTAAAAGATTTCATGACTATTTCAATAAAATCTCTTTCTTTTAAAATTGCATGATGTTTTGTGAAAAGAAATTGATTTTGAAGAAGAAAGGATATTTTCCTCAAGAATTCAATTCAAGTGTTTTATCAAAATTATTTTCCATCTAAGATAATAAAGGGTTCTGTTTCTATCCATATTTTTACATTGATTTGACTATGTTGTGATGGAATTATGTTTATGAATTCCTTTATCTTATATGAATTGATTTATGATGTCATGATGTTTCAAGAATCCCATTTTTGTTACATGTGTTATGTGATGATGTATGTTTTATGATTATGTGGCACACATAAGAAAGGATTCATTATAAGATGGGTGGGACCTATATCTCCCTCCAATGCATTGGGTAAAGATTTTATATCTCATGAGATAGACATGGCTGGAATGGTAGGTTATACCGGTTCAGTGAAACAGGACTGAAACGAGGATTACTCGATTCAGAAAGGGACTTTGTCCACTAAGATAGTCTTGGCAATGAGTCTTGACTAACAAGAAATGATTCTCTATGATTATGTGTGTATGCCACAATGAGTAATGTTTTAAGTTATGATTTCATTTCACTACTATGATTTATCCCATGTTATGAAATTATGCTCTCTTTTGCAGGTTAAGATTTCCAAAAATGTTATGTTCTTATGAAAAATATGATATGATTGATATTTCTTTTTTTTACCCTTACTGAGAATTTGAGCTCACCCTTTTATGTTTTCTTTTCCCCAGGATATAAAGAAAGGTTTTAGGTAAAAAAAAAGAAGATCTTTATGAGAGATGTTGAAGATCTTTCACCAGGATTAGAATATTATATTCCGAGTTTCCAAAGACACTAAACTATTACGATCCTTGTGTGTGTGTTTTTGTTATGTACTAAGTATTCCGCAAAAGTAATGTAATGTCCATCTACGATAAGATACGGGTCTCTACAGTTGGTATCAGAGGAAATGTTTAGTCAACCTTTGGAAACTAGGATGCGAAAATGTTAGTGAGATCCCTAGAGATATTTCTAAGGTATGTCTAGGTATGTCTCTAAGGTTAAGTATACGTATAGGTTATAGTCCTAGAATTGCGCTAACGATCTTCGAATTTAACCAAAGATGTTAGATATTGAGGGTACTAACCATTTATTATGTTGTTTTCCCTAGCATGATTTTTGCCTCTCACACAATTCTTTTGGGGTTTTAGACGATGGCTGGAACCCGAAGGAACCGTGTTAATGCGGAATGTGATGGGCAATGCAATGATTGTACCCCTGAGCAACCAAACGATATAGGAGCTGGAATGCAAAATCTTGTAGCCATGCTCACACAACTTTCTCAAGCTATGAATCATGCAGGACTTCCAAACGAGCAAAGGAAGGAGCAACATTCTGTTGAATCCTTCATGAGGCAGCGTCCACCTTCTTTCAGTGGGTCTACTGATCCATTAGTTGCTGAACAATGGATTAGTACTACTGAAAAGATATTTTCAGTTCTTCAATGTTCTGAACATGATAAAGTCATCCTAGCAGTGTATTGTTTGGAAGGAGATGCTGATCAATGGTGGAATCTTATTAAGAATACAAGGCAAAGGGATGAAATTGAGTCTATGGAATGGGACGAGTTCAAGAACTTATTTTTCAATAAGTACTTCCCTCGTATTCCTCGAACAAAGATGGAGAAAGAGATTCTTGAACTGAAGCAAAGGGACGCTGAATCTGTTGGTACCTATGAAGCAAATTTTACAAGACTTGCAAGGTATGCTTCTGGAATTATCATCCAACCTGAAAGTAAAGTTGATCGATTTTTCAGTGGTTTAAAACCAAGTCTTCGAAGGGCATTAGCTATAAGAGACTTCAGTAGCTATGAAGAAATTGTGCGTTGTGCTATCAAGGTAGAAATGGAAGTTGGTGTTACATATCCATCTCATGGTTTTGACAAGAAACGAAAGATGGAGTTCAAGGAGAAATCTCAGAATAATGGTGAAAAGAAGATGAATGTTTCCTTATGCACAAAGTGTGGAAAGAAGCATGGTGGAGATTGTCTAAAAGGGACTAGAAAATGTTTTAAGTGTGGAAAAGAAGGTCATCGAGCAGCTGAGTGTCGAAGTAATGGAAAAAGGGTTTCTAATGATGTGAATAAAGCAAACACTGCAGAGAACGCACCGCCAACACTTCAATGCTTCAAGTGCAAGGAAATAGGGCATTATGCTAATAATTGCCCTAATCCAAGGGTTAGTGATGATCAACATGAGCAACCACTGAAGGCAAAGGACAAAGGGAAATCACATGCGACCACTATTGGCAATGTTGAATATGACAACGATGTGGTGGAATGATTAAGTGTTTATGTAATTGGATTCCAAAATAATGTTGTATCATTGAGTATTGCAATATTTATTGATGTGGTATTCAAAGTGATTGAGATATTTTTTGGAAATAAGATGATATGCGCATAATGAAGATGAGAAAATGAAATGTTTAATAGTATTCATGAGCTCATGATTGATATAAGGACTAAGTGATATCATGGTTTGAGTATATAGAATTTTGAGGATTTTGGTATGTGGAAAGTGTTAACTTTTAACTGCACTCATGTTTTCACTAAGGTATTCAAGAGAATACACGATTAAGGACTTTGAATGTTTGGAATGTGACCACTAAGACATATCTTATGATATGTGGGGATCAACGACAGTATTAAATCTCTGGTAATCGTTGTCACTATATTAGGAGAATGGACTGCAGTATTATGAGCCTAATGATTGGAATGAATTATGTTGGACATAAGTTAGTATTTTTTAAGTATAGAAGTTTTTTTTCGATATTATTGATGGGATGTTATAGTAATATAGTTTTATAAAAAGGACAACCTGCAGGACGGGCGACAGCCCATCGCTTCGGACAAGGCTGTGGGAATCGAACCCACAACCGAAGTGCGACTAGCCTTTATCGCCTACCACTGACCTACAGGAAGTCCCTGTTTAGTAGAAACTAGTTTTATTATATTAAGCAGTATGATATGTGATGTATAAGTTCATTTTAGGAACCATATATGATTAATCTCACTATAGATGGATTTATGTATTTTTTAACTTTTCTAACCTTTTGTTTGAGACAGATGGAATGACCCATCATTCTATCACATGATCTGCTAACACATCGCGAATGACAAATTCAACTTCATTTCTTTAAGAGATGATGTGGAAATTGTTAAAGGCACGGACAATAGTGATATTGTACCAAAATAAAGTAAGTATTTATTCTAATTCAAATTTTCAACTTTAAGGAAATGATCTTGAAAACCAAAAATGTTGTCCTAGTGATCTTATACCTGATGAATCAGATGGTACCTTAGATCGTCACAAATTTATGGAATTGTGATTACTGGCTTTTCCATAGCCATGTTCTCTACCACTCTCCATCATAACATGATGGTTAGATTTCTCTTCCATATCCATAATTTCACCTATGCGGAAACCCAGTGATTAGTTTATTTGGGTAATCGTTACATTTCATACTTTAGTTTTTAAAGAAAAGTTTTGGTATTCCCTTTTACAATGTGGGTTTCTATTAAAGAAACTTTCAAATAGTAAACCATTTATAACCCCGACGAATTTCGAGGGCGAAATTCATTTTAAGGGGGGTAGAATGTAACAGCCCAAGATTTTGTAAAAAAATATATTCTTTTTAATTTTATTAATGTCTTGTGTTGTACGCTACACCAAAAGGAGCTTGCACAACACACATCTTTGACTTGCCTTTCATTACACGCAATCGCGACCTTCCTTGATAGCGTGTGTAGTACGCAATAACGAGTTTCACTAAACAACGATATGCTATTAAAATATTATTAAAACTAGCCGTTATGAATAGTAATAACCACTTTTTAAAATTCTGTAAATCTTATATTTCAAAATGAACATCATTTTTGGATTCGGAGTATCGAATTTAGCCTAAGGTGAAATTTTGGTACTTTTCGGATAACTTTCATATTCTGATGAATAGTGAAAATTATTAATTATAATTAAAAAACAACTTTTTTTAATCGAAATAATTAATAGTGATAAATTATTAATTTGAGTGGTTTTAAAGTATATTTAGAATATATTTTTACAATTTAATTCAATGCTGGTCATTGGTTGTAATTTCACATTTAAACCAGACATAATCAAGTATCAATCTTTTGATAGAAATTGTTTCTTAAAAACACGCTATTTGTCTTAACAGCGGGATTTAATTATAAAATTAATTAATTCAACTTCTATGTTATGAATTTGGTAAAATAGACTTCATTTTTCAATTCGGAATATGAAATATAGCTTAGGATGAAATTTTGGCATTTTTCTGAAAACCTTCATTTTTTGATGAATAGTGAAACTACTAAGTGGTAGTTAAAAAAACTGAATTTTTCATAAAACTTAATTTTACCGCTTCTGTGAATGGAATTTCAAAAATCCGACAGACACGGTTGATATCAGTAAGTAAAATGTGGTTCAATGAGATAAAAATAATTTTTTGGTGAATAGTAACTTTTTACTATTTTTACCGCGGTTAATAGTAAATAGGGTAACTAAGGGTAAATATGATATCAATATTACCCTAAAACATGTCCCAATTCTATTGGACAAGTGTAATTCAACCTTAGGAATAAAATATGACCATTTAGGCCCACTTGGATTAGATTAGGACATTTATTATTAATTTATTTAAAGAAGGGTTAAAATAGTTAAAATCAATGTTTAATAAGTAAATCATTTTTAATATGGGGTTATACATAAGATAAATTCGACTATAAATATTCATTATAAAGATAAAAAGATTTCCTACATAATGGTAATTTATTTGTAATTTTTAGACATCAAATAATTTAATTAATATATGACACAAAGATGATGCAGTAATTATCTTATTTATGAAATATTGACATAATTGATGTTATAAACACCAAAATTAATGTAATTTGAGAATTTTTATGAATTCCACTAATTTTCTAGGTTACTATGATATATTAATGTTGATTTAATCAACTTGGTTCGAACATTTAATTCTGTTATGACTTTCACAAAAATCATATATCAAATAGTGTCAAAATTGACACAAAATAGTTTTTAAATCAAATATTATATTATTAATTGTTATTTTATTCCTAAAAATCTAAGGTTCGGCCAAATGACTTAGATAAGGATATATATATATTAATAATAAACAATTTGGGGTTCTTTTTGCATGTTATAGTAAGTGTATTAACCATATAGTGAAAGAAAACAAAAAGACACGGTAAAAGTTAAATTATTTAACTTAGAGTTAAATTTAATTGATAAGGTTTAAAATAAGATCCAAACATCTCTAAATTTGATTGGTTGATGAGATTACAACCCTATCTCATCTAAGCTTCGAATATGAGTCATTTTTGGAGGTTTTTAAGTGGGGTTAGATTTATTATAAATTAATATGTTTAAGAATTCCTAAGGTGCCCCTCTCCTCCCCTATAAAAGGACACCTCCTCCCCCTCCTCCTCACACCAATTTGAGCTCTCAAGCTCGGCCAACCCCTGCCAAAATCTCTTCTCCACTTCCCTAGCAACATCCTAGAGGTTCTGGTCTTCCTCAAAGACCAATTTTAGTTCCCTAAGAGGAGGTCTCAAAGAGGCGCTTCAAAGAAGAGGTAATTACCGTTACCAATTCTTTCATCTTTATTTCTTCTTCCACTTCTTCTTATTAGGTTGTTTCATTATGAAGTAGTAACATCAGTATCACTCATATACTGATATGTTATTATAAGTATGAAACATCCTTATTTCACCATCTATCCATCCTATGGAAAAAGAAATCACCGCGCGTGCGTACGCACGGAATACCGTCTCCACGCCGTGGTGTAATCTATTTTCCACCACCACCTTACATGGATGGGTATAATGGTGTAAAGAATAAATATACATAGTTATTACAACATCATATTGATTCTGATATATTGTATAATCCACTCCAATTCAATTCAATATTTATAGAAATGATATCATCGCTCGTGCGTACGTACGGACTACCGTCTCCACGACGCGATGAGATTCATTCTCCATGTTAACCATTTAAGAATGATTATAAAGTATATATAAGAAATAATAATGAAATATATGACATTATAAAGCTACTGGATTTATGTATATATATATATATGTATGTCATCTGCTTACTTCCATTCAAGACAATAAGGAAAGGAAAATAGCGTTCATGCGTACGTACGGACTACCGTCTCCATGAACGGTGTTTTTCATTTCATTTATCTATCTATTATATATATATACTGAATATATATGATATATAAATCATATTTTATATTCTGGAAGTAAGTAAATCATGATATAAGTAATAATAATGTCAAGAACAACAAATCAAAACACCTACGATAAATGAAACGATTTTACCCAAAACGCTCTTTATCATGGAATTTACAAAAGAACGGGTAATATAAATTCATAAGTGAACCATATATGAATATGATTCTGTAATAAGTAAATGACATTATTTAAATCATTATACAGGAGGTTCGGACACTTACGAAGCAAATCGGACCTAAGGTAAGGGAAATATCACAATCACATTTTTATCCGAGATTGTTTATTCGTAAGTATTTACTGGGGTGTATTTTATCATCCACATCCATGTTTACTCAATATGTGATATTATTTCCATCCACCTAAAATTGTTTAAATCCATTTTTACCCTTCGGTGAGTTTTTAGTAATACGTATGAAAGGAATCTTTTGTCGTTTTTCGTACGAGGTACTTTTTGACTTTTCCGACAAAAGTACGAAGAATGTTTTTTTTAACTTATACGGCACGAACGGATTTCTACTGTTTTATAAAGCCTTATTTTCATGAAGCTTCCTCTAAAAGATTTCATGACTATTTCAATAAAATCTCTTTCTTTTAAAATTGCATGATGTTTTGTGAAAAGAAATTGATTTTGAAGAAGAAAGGACATTTTCCTCAAGAATTCAATTCAAGTGTTTTATCAAAATTATTTTCCATCTAAGATAATAAAGGGTTCTGTTTCTATCCATATTTTTACATTGATTTGACTATGTTGTGATGGAATTATGTTTATGAATTCCTTTATCTTATATGAATTGATTTATGATGTCATGATGTTTCAAGAATCCCATTTTTGTTACATGTGTTATGTGATGATGTATGTTTTATTATTATGTGGCACACATAAGAAAGGATTCATTATAAGATGGGTGGGACCTATATCTCCCTCCAATCCATTGGGTAAATATTTTATATCTCATGAGATAGACATGGCTGGAATGGTAGGTTATATCGGTTCAGTGAAACAGGACTGAAACGAGGATTACTCGATTCAGAAAGGGACTTTGTCCACTAAGATAGTCTTGGCAATGAGTCTTGACTAACAAGAAATGATTCTCTATGATTATGTGTGTATTCCACAATGAGTAATGTTTTAAGTTATGATTTCATTTCACTACTATGATTTATCCCATGTTATGAAATTATGCTCTCTTTTGCAGGTTAATATTTCCAAAAATGTTATGTTCTTATGAAAAATATGATATGATTGATATTTCTTTTGTTTACCCTTACTGAGCATTTGAGCTCACCCTTTTATGTTTTCTTTTCCCTAGGATATAAAGAAAGGTTTTAGGTAAAAAAAGAAGATCTTTATGAGAGATGTTGAAGATCTTTCACCAGGATTAGATGATTATATTCCGAGTTTCCAAAGACACTAAACTATTACGATCCTTGTGTGTGTGTTTTTGTTATGTACTAAGTATTCCGCAAAAGTAATGTAATGTCCATGTACAATAAGATACGGGTCTATACATTTTTGAAAATATGTAAAACTTCAAAGAATATTTACCCAATATTCTCAATCTGTTGGTAATATAAATTTATGTTAGACATATGTTGTATAGGTTATAAAGTAATATATATACAGTACAAGTAGGTAAAAGTTAAAACATGATGAAGAATAGTTGGATGAAAGGTTTAGTAATGTTTTTTGATGAATCTAGTTGAGATCATTGAATCCAACGGTTATCATGAAGTAATAGTGAAAAAATAAAAGGATTGGATTATAAAAGATATAACTATAGTTTTTGAGACTTCATGAAATTTCTATATCTGTTATGGATGTCATAGAAATTAATTCATTGAATTTGTAAGGTATGTGATACTGAATATATATTCTAAAGGTGTTGTAAATATAATGGATTTGAAAATCAAAGAAATAATTGATTTATCTTGTATATTATATTCACTAGATGAAGAAAATAATTTCTACATCACGGATTGGAATTCAAATGTGATCATCCTTATCAGATAAATTAAATTAAATTATGTGTATCTTCATCTTAGTTACAATAAGTGATAAGATAATTTTGTCAATTACAAATTGTTATTGTGAACATGTATTTGAAGATTAATTGTATACAAATGTTTATTAATTTTTGATTTCAATAATGTATTTTTAGAAGAAGATATGAATAAAAGTATTTAAACAATGATAAAAGTTTTTTACATATATTTTTCAATATATATGGAAATTTTTTTATCCCACCTATTGGTGGTATATTATAATAAATTCATCTTCTTAAATAAAATATTAAAAAATCATTGAATACCATATATGATATAGTTATTTTATTTTTAAATTACTATATAATTTAAATGAATATTATTTATTAACAAAAAGGGTTTGTGAATGATATCAAGATATTCTAGAGAGTATATATTATCTAAGAGTCCACTTGTATTATTTTTGTGATTAAAAAATTTAATATTGGAAAATTAATAATTATAGAAATTTATATTTAATGTTAATTTTACTTAATAAGAGAGTTCAGATGTATTAGAAAACAATAATTTGAGTATATACCTTATTTCAAGGGATGGTTTTCGAGAATAGAGTTACATGGATGGTGATGATGAACTTATGAAGTGTTATGTGTAGATAATAAATATTGGAATAATAACATTTGATGTTTTGAAGATAATTAGTTTGAATATGTTCAAATGGTTGTATAGTTAGGAATATGATTCATAAGTCTCCAGATTATTCAAAAATGGCTTACGCATATATGTTTCTCAGTAAATAGTGTAGTTTGATGTTTCTATAAAATTGTGATAGAGATATATGATAGGGATTTTATATGATTTAATGTACTAAAAACCAATTACTTATTGAAAACATAAGGTTGATCTAGAAATTTATAATATATGAAATGATAAACCAGTACCTATATTTGTTATATTAAATATTCTAAGAGTCTAATATTATTAGAATGCATCTTATTTAATAAAACCATTATTATATTATTTTATCATGATGGATACATAAGTTTATATATATATTCCCAAAGTGTATTGATTACTAACTTTTCAATTTATGTCTCAGTTTATCCGAAATCGATGATCATCATAGAATATTATATCTTATTAAGAAATTTTATTATTATCAAGACTATGATTCTTGTATAAAGATGCATAATATTTTTATGAGGAACCAAATTGATAATATGAGTATTTTTGTGTGTTGTATGACAATATAAGTATACCATGTGGAGTGTAATACATATGTATTTGTTATAATAGAGGTGCATGTATCATCCTTAAGTCCACATTACCTTAGGTTAGTGATTTACCTAAAAGGAAAACATTTATACTTTGATACCCTGCATACAAAAGTCTACATATTAGAATAGGTAATACAAGGGTGGTTGGGTATGTTGTTGATCATGTCATCATGTAGTGATTAACCATAACGGGCTTCATTGTCTCATATATATTCTTGGGCCTCTATTAAGATAAAAGTATTGTGTATGTTTCCCCAACAAAATGTTATAAATCTTTATAGATAAGTGACATGTGATGTACATACACACAAGGATGGATGAAATACGATGTATAAAAAGGTCATATAAGATTACACTATGATAGTCGATAATAGATGAGTTGGATATATGGGATTGACACGTTCTATGTATCATGGTCTCTTGATATCTTTGACAGTGTTAAAATGTGAATAATTATGTTTTTTCGTATGATGCAGATTGCTGGAAACATGTATAGAGATACATAAAAATGAATGAGATCATATAAGATCCCCTTATAGATTGAGTGTTATTAATACTTTTCTACAACCCTCACTTTGATTACATATATGGATCCAGATATTTGTATTCTTTTCCAATGCTATAATGGCATGTGGGGTCAAAAAATTTGGTTTGTTGAATAGTGATTCCATTTTAATTAGTGATATACTCCTAATGTGATCTAGATTGAATCCAGTTGTTTTTTATGGCCATTCACAAGGCATTACACATTATATAAAGTAAATGGGATATTAATAATATCCATCCAAATGTTTTTGGTATGATATGTAAAAGGTTTTTTGGATATTGATTCATAAGTTCTTATATAGAGTATAATTTAAGGTAAAATGACACAATGTTTTTTGGGTTAGTGAAATTTGATTACTAAAGGTGATATCACCTAAATTTTTAAATTTAAATTATATATATATTGAATAAAAACTACAATTTTAATGAACATTAGGTGCATTATTTTGTGCAATGTTTTGTTATATTAAATTATTCATATTATAATTTTTTGATTATATACTTATGTAGTTAATCAGTGATATCATTGTTAATTATATTATAATTAATTATTAATATCATTTTTAATTATGTAACAATAAAATTTTAAAATAATTAATAGCTATATAATTATATATTATATAATTACTAATTATATAATAATTAATTAGTAATATAATCATTAATTAATGATTATTAATTATATGTTAATTAATTGTTTAATTTGTATAATTATTAATTATATAGTAATTATTTAGATAATTATTAGTTAAATTATTAATTATAATATACATTATAGTTATTAGTAATTGTTATAATTTATAACCATTAAAAAAATTATATAATAATTTAAAATAATTATCTAATAATTAATTATCGAATAAAACATTATTATGCAATATTTTATTAGTTATTAAATTAATTATTTTATAATTAATAACTTAATCAGTAATATATTTATTAATTACATAATAATTAATATTTTTATATGTATTTAGTTTATAGTTAATTAGATAATAATTAATTAGTTAATTAATAATTTGATTATATAATTATATAATTTCTAATTCTTTAATAATTAATTAGTTATTTATTAATATAATTATTAATTATATAATGATTAATTAGTTAATTAGTAATATAATTTTTAATATCTGTTTTTTATTATATAATTCATTACTTAATTAGTAACATGATTATCAAATATATAACAATCAATTATAAAATTATTAATTATATAATAATTTATAAGTTAATTAATTATATAATTATTAATTATATAATTACTAATTATATAATAACTAATTAGTTAATTAATAATTCAATTATTAATTATATAATAATTAATTAGTTAATGATTAATCAAATTAGTAATTCATTTGACCAAGAAATATTTAAATTTTGTTTCTTAATAAACTAAAATAAAAGAACATGATTCATTCTGAATATATTATGATAAATATCAACCAACCTCTCCTTTTATAAGGGTCAAATACTCAACATATTTTCAATGTTTTCGGCGTGGTACAATACTCTAAATCAATTCAAGTAAGTGAATTTCAAATAGTTTAAATTATTTTTCATCAATATTTGTTATGAAATAAATTTTTATTTTAAACTATTTCTTATATTTTTATTCTGTCTTTAATGTTTCATATATATTGGTCTATTGTTGAAATTTTATATGATTTAAAAGTCACCCAATTAAAACATCAAAATATTTCATGTTGGTATATTTGAATGATTATTATATTTAAAGTATAATTCCAATATAAATAAAACCTAAAACATGGATGAAACATATGAGAAATAGATGAAAATATAAATACTTTCATAAAAAAATTTAATGAAAAATAATTTATAATCTTTCAAATCCACCAACCATAATCTTGAAATTATTTCACGTATGTGACATTTAAATCCAATAAAATATAAAGTATACTACCAATATAAATTAGAATTAAATTAATGATTAAACATATAATATGTAGTGGAAAATAAAAAGAATCTCTTTAAAACATCAATAAAAATAATTTACAAGCTTTCAAATCAACCTACATGAAACAAAATATTTTTTCAAGTATGTGTCTTTGTATGAATATAACATTTAAACTATATTACCAATATAAATGAAACATAAAACATATATTAAACACATAAATAATGGTTTAAAAAAATTCATAAAAAATGTTGTTTAAAACTAATTTATAAGCTTTCAAAACAACATACATGATACTTAAAAATGTTTCAAGTATTTTGCATTAAAATCCTATAAAATATAAAATATAATAGAAATATAAATGGGAATTAAAACATAGATTAAACACATAAGAATTAGTTAAAAAAGCATTGAATTTCATAAAAATTAATGATGAAAAATAATTTATATGCTATCAAATTCACCAATATAAATCTTAAAAATATTTCAAGTTTTGTGGAATTAAAAAAATATAAAATATAAACTATAAGACCAATATAAATGGAATATAAAACATGGAAGAAACATATATGATATATTTGAAAAATAAAAAAATTTCATAAAAAATTTTATGGACAATAATTTATAAGAGTTCATATCCACATAATAATTTAGAAAAATATTAACATTTAGTAGTTTACATTAATAGTTAATTATTAATTATTATTTAAACATATTTGTTCATAATTTATTTAAAATGATTAATAATAATGTATTATTAATCTTGCATAAGAAAGGGATAACCTGAATCCCACATTAGAAATGAAAAATGTTCATCATAAGAAATTGACAACCTAAATCCTACATTGCCAATGCATAATGATTTCTAGGAAAAGAAATCTTATAAAAGGGAGCTCTCAATGAGGGTTTCAGTTTTAATTACAGACTGCTCTAATAACATTAATTTTGGATATTAAATATATGATAAATTATAATGAAATATATATATAGACAATCAAAAAAATTATAATAATTTAAATATAAAAAAATTATATTCAACATACTAAAAAATCATTCATTTTTCTAAAAATGAGGTAGTCCCACTGACGCCCTTCACACCCATTTTCTATTTTTTTTTGACATATCCATTTTTAATTTTTTTTCAAAAATCATATTTTAAATAACTCCCACCTATAAAAATAATACCCATGTGATTTTTGAATGTTTTCTGAGAAATAACATTAAAATGTGTTGCAATAATGTTTAAAAAAAATATGCTTGAATGGCGGTAGCTTCATTATTGTCGTCTAGTTCTGTCAAAAGGTATAAACATTGCTGCTTCATTCCCCCTCCCCCACGACCTTTTCCCCGGATTGATGAAATAGAAACTATTGTGGGTTGGTGCCTCCTTTCACTAAAAAAATGTGAAAGGAGGCATTGGGGCTGCAAGCTCTAACCTAACGTAATGGATAAAAAGGCACCCATGGTTTCGCCTTTCCCTTTTTGCCCTATAAAATGTCACTCTACTTATCTTCACTTCCTATTCCACTACTCAATCTATATTCAAGAGCATATCTCTCAAAATTATCATTTTTGTGTGTGGTAGATCTTATTGTCTAAAACAATTCCCATTTTTTCGTGAAACATCATTTAATATTTTTTTATTTAATATAAGGTTTTTTATTTATTTAATTGTATAATTTTTAGTTTTTTATATATATTTCATATAATAAGTAGTTGAATTAGTTCTAAATATTTTATTTATTATTTATTTTATTGAGTTATATATATTTTGAAACAATAGTTATTATTAGTAATTAATATGTATATAATAACTAATGAATAACATAGAATTTTATATTCTGAATTTTTGGTAGCATAAATATTATGTGGTTATCTATGAATTAAAATCCCTTCAGGATACAGAATTGTGGATGTGGAATAAGCACAAATGAACCTAGGAGTAATAACTCTTATAAGGTTTCACAATCTTGGATCGGGGAAACCAGGTACACAGTAATGGGCCTTCCTAAAACCTGGTTTGACACTCTTGAGGGATATTCTTTGGATGATTCATATTATCATTATAAACTACTAAAATACCTAATAGAAGAATACATCTAATTAGTATATTTATCAATTATAAAATAAAATTATGATCATATAAAATGAAATTGATATGAAAAAATACATTTGATAATGAATAACCAAGTAATGATTTACTACTGATAATACCATCGCCTGAATTGGTGCAGTGGTTCTGTTGGAGGCTTTGGGATGTGCAATTCATGCAGTCACCCATGGTCCAAGAGGTGCAGCCTATGTTGGTTTCTCCCCATATAGGTTTTGGATGATGTTTCTTCTAATTCATAGTGTTTTCTGTGGTTTGATTACCTTGTTATGATGATCCTAGATCCCATTCAGGCGATGGAGTTTCCTGGCTCAATGTGTGATGAGGTCGGTTGTTATGATAGTAGATCTGTCATTTGATTTTAATTTTAGAAGATGAAAATGTGCATTTTGGCCTCTTGAGGTGTGGTAATGGATGTTTGAATTCTTAATTTCGAATGGTGATTGGGGTAATTTTTGAATTTTGAACTCTGTCTGGATGGTCTACAGTGGAATCATGGTTCTATGTTTTTTTGGTCTTCTTTTGTGTTTTTTAAGTGTTTCCCACTCATCCAAAAGTGGTTTCTTATTATAAAATAAAAAAGGGGATTCGATGATTAGCTAATAATATCTAACTAATTAATATCATATGTTTAAAGATTGAATGAGGTATGATTATAGAATTATTTAATAATGATTAATTAATAATTAAATTAGTAATTATTAACTAATGATTAAATAATGATTGACTAGTTAAAAATTGTACTAATAAGTTGTAGTATCATAGTTTAGTATATTATAATATGTTCAATTATTTTATTGTCTTAATGATTATATAGTTTAGAAATAATTTTTATTATTAATTATTTATATATATATAATAATTATATAATAACATAGGATTGAAAAATTAATATTTATAATGATTAGATAATAATACTTATAATTAGTAAAATGAAAATTATGATCATATAAAGTGAAATAGAGAAGAGGGAACACATTAAATAACACATGAATGATGTAAACCCAACATGGCATACCTTAACATTTTTTAGTAGAACATGGTTTTTATGTGATAATCCTCACTTTAGATGAGTGGTAAAATCTAGGTTATTTTTAATTTGTTTCATAATAACATCTTATAAAGGTGTGTACTTGACTTTGGAATTTTGAAAAACATTTGACCTTGTAATGAAATCTAAGATAACATCTAATATATTTTATTATATTTTGGAAATATTTTAAAAATTCTAATTACATTTACATAACTTTCGAAGAAGTTATTATGTTACCAATTGAAAATAAGATGGATTTACCACAAGTATGAAGTGAGAAAAATCTCATCCAAACCATGTTCTACTAAAAAAATTTAATGTGTTTCAACTTTTTTTAAAGAATTCTTGTGTTATATAATGTTTTTTTCTTCTATATTTAACATTATTGGATCATAATAATTATTTTATCAATGATAAAATACTTATTTACTATTTTTTTCCTTGGTTTCCAAAACATTATGTGATTTATATTCTAATAAACATTAATATACTGAATCATTTCTATAATATTTCATGGAATGAATATATTTTATAAAACTGTATTATTATAAATATTATATATTCAACAATATTTTTCAATATTACATATATTATCATAATCTAGATCAAAGAACAATTTTGTTGTGGAGAGTCGTGGTTGCCTATGTGTACTGGTACATGGAGGTTATTCCAACTGAGTATGGATCTTATTATAGTACAAAATCAAAAATAGTGGTCATTACAGAAAATTTTGTAACCATAAGTGAACTTAATTAGTGAATTAGTGGTTTTGTAAATATGGGAACCAATAAAGGGATCAAGTCTATGAGCTATAGATATTTTCAATTTATAGAGACATCGTGGCTTATAGATTGTCCATTATTTATTGATGTGCAGTAGGACCAAGAAATAACGTTTTTTTATTAGTGGTCATGTAAGTCCATGATGTAGTAATATGTCGTTGTTTCAACTGTATGAAAACAACATCCAGTTGTATAAACATGTATACTTAAAAGAGTGGTTTGAGATGGTCCACCAAATGAAGTAAAGCCTATTCCAAATGATGTAGAAGATGACAGCCTATATTATCTCTCCGATATAAATGTAAATATAAATTCTGATGAGGATTTCTATAATGATAGAACAGATGGTAAAAACAATGTTGAAGAGGAGGGATAAATTGTAGTTGGGTGGATGTTTCTAGAAATTCATTAGATACAAGTATCCAAAATATGCAAATAAATTCATCCACCACTCTTTCCATCTTTGATAGAAGTAATGAAATATGTTCTTAAAATTGACTAAAATTTTCTCAGACCCACAACTGAGTTTCCCAGAGTTGTACTAGATTTGAGTAATGAGCTAGACTGAACCTTATTTGTTGGAAGGAAATTTTCAAGTAAAGATGCCTTAAAAATAATGCTAAAGGGACTTTACGTTGAGAGGAACTATTGATATATAACTCAGCAGTCATTCTTTAATAAATATCTCATATGGGTTGAGGTGTACGAGAATAATTTTCTATTCTTCTCGAGGGAGATTTTAGAAATTTTATTTGGATGTTCAAGAATCTCGAGGATTGATGTAGCTCAAACTTCAAAAAGAAGATCATACCCTATTATATACTAAATTTGTGTCATCCATTGTCATTGAGATGATTTGGACATGCCAATATTTTCTTATATCCATTTTTCAATAGACTATACAACATAAATTCAGTTAAAATATTTTCTTTAATAAGGAATTTGTGGAGAAACAGAAGAAAATTGTAAAGGTTTGGGGGTTGTACCTCACGTACCCCTCGTGGTTTGATTTTCATGATCACAATCACTCTCTTTTTTATCTAATCTTGTTTTAAGTGTTTTTGTTGATAGGTAAAAGGTTGCCAAGGAATTGGGCCAAGAAAGCCAGAAGGCAAAAGTGGACTGAAAATCAGTCCACCGGCCAACCGGTGGATGACCACCGGCCAGCCGATGGAGTCTAGACAGAAGGCATCCCCTCTGTCCAGACCACTGGCCAACCGGTGTCCCATCACCGGCCAGCCGGTGGAACCCAGTCAAATAGTGACAGCCAACGTCTCCTCACCGACCAACCGGTGGCCTCCTCACCGGCCAGCCGGTGGTGTCTGGGCAGAAGACCTTGCCATTTCCAAAGCACCGGCCAACCGGTGGCCAAGAACCGGTCAGCCGGTGGAGCCAGTAAAACTAGCCATTGGGCTTTGACCAGTCTTTTCCACTTGACCCCCAACGGCTCCGAAGGCCTCTCCAACGGCTCCGAAGACCCCCAAAGGCCATTTGAGGGTTCCCCCTCTATAAATAAAGGACTAGGAAGCCCTGGAAACGTACAGAAGCCCACGAGAACATTTTTCCATTATTTGGAGAACCTCCGGTGCATCCCCTCAAAGATCCCCATTTGCTCCAACTCAATTCCACATCCAAGGAGCACCATCAAAGAAGCTTGGGAGCGATCTTCATCAACTTCAATCAATCCATTGGCTCCCAAGACTTCTCCACATTACGGTTTTTCTTGTTTTATTTATTTTGAGCATCAATTTGGGTTTGTGCCTACAAACCCCTCTTTCTCTCATTTTCCCTTTCGTTTGGGTTTTCACACCACCTTCAAGGTGTGAAGAGGTTAGTCAAGCCTTCCCTTTAAAAGGCTTGAGTCATAGGTGAGCTAGACTTCACCTGTAAGAAGGCTAGTGGGTTCTTGCTCAACCATTAAAAGCAAGTGGGATCTTGCTCAACCATTAAAAGCAAGCTGTAATAGGTTCTAGACTACCTTAAAGTCTAGTGGGATTCTTGCTAAAACCATTGAAATGCATGCGGTAGTAAATCTCTCAACGGTTGAGTTGGGAGCGGAGAGGTAGGCTTTGGTTTAAGCTGAACTCCGTTATTAAGTTTTGTGTCTTGCCTTTTTTATTTCCGCTGCACTTTTAACTTTGATTTTAAATTGTTAATTATTTTTTTAAAAGCCAATTCACCCCCCTCTTGCCATCACTCTCCGCCCAACAATTGGTATCAGAGGCAAAATTTGAGTAATACATTAACCGGTTTCAAATTCAAAATCCTTTGTGATGGCTTCATCTTCTTTCGCCCCCGAAGGTTATTCTTTGGGTCGTGTTCCATTCTTTGATGGAACCGACTATACTTATTGGAAAACCCGCATGACCCCTTTTCTTAGAAGCATTGGTTATACTATTTATAAAATTGTCATGCATGGTTATTCTCTTTCTTCTCCCGATGAATCCAAATGGACCCAAGCCGATATTAAAAATTTCGAGCTTGATGGCAACGCCATGAACGCTCTACATTGCGGCCTTGATCGTAATGAATTCAATCGAGTTTCTACTTGCACCACTTCTCATGAAATCTGAAACTATTGGAGGATACCCATGAGGGGACCAACAAAGTTAAGGATACTCGATTGGATATGTACCGTCAAGATTTTGAGTCTTTTACCATGCATCCATCTGAAAATATTACTGAAATGTTTACTCGTTTTACTGACGTTTGCAATGGAAGAAAATCTCTCGGAGATGATGTTTCTGCAGAAACGATGGTCAAGAAGATCCTTTGGATCCTACCAAGCACATGGCCACCGAAAGTCACGGCAATCCAAGAAGCAAAAGACATCAAGAACATGCCGGTCGAAGAGCTCATCGGATCCCTCATGACCTACGAGATCACCATGAGGAGGCAAGCTGAAAAGGAAGGCAATCTCATCAAAACTCCAATGAACATCGCCTTCAAAGTTCAAAAAGAAGAAAGATCCTCCTCCTAATCGTCTTCCTCTTCAAGCGGTGATTTAGAAATGGAGAATCTTGCCCGCAAAATGCACAAATTCATGAAGAAGCACAAGAAGAAGAAATCCCGCAAGGCTCAATCCAACGAAAAATCCGAGCCCGAGGTAACATGTTACGGGTGTGGCAAGAAAGTCCATTACAAGCCCGATTGTCCACTCAACAAGAAAAATGCCAAGCAAAAGGAGAAGAAGAAGGCATTCAAGGCCACATTGAGTGATAGCTCCACATCCTCCTCCTCCTCCTCCTCAAGTGACGACGGTAAAAACTGCCTAATGGAATTTCATGAGGTAACCTATTCCGACTCATCATCCTCTTGTTCTTCCAATTCTTTCAATCAATTATCTTATGAGGATCTCCAACATGCTAGAGATCAATTGGAGAAATGTTTTCATGAAATTTCTTCCAAATTTGTTGCTTTAAAAAATAATTTCAAAAAACTTTCTTCCAAAAAGGAACAACTTCTCAAAGAAAAGGAGGATTTGTCCCTCAAGATCCAAAACCTTCCCGATGTTGATTCTATGTAATTAACAATCAATGATTTAAGGGAATCCCTAGCTAAGTTCACCGAAGGTGAACATAACCTTTCGAAGCTCCTTGGTTCCCAATGCATATCTAGAACCACCCAAGGGCTTGGATATTCCAAGCAAGCTTCCTCTTCCCATGCTCCAACTATTTTTGTAAGGGGGAGCACCCAATATAAATTTTGCAACTATTGTAAAAAACCCGGGCACTTAATTTATGAGTGCAATTGCAAAAATGCCCGGTATGGAAGGCCCACAACTATTTTCTTTAATGATGAATTTCATAGGAAAAGACCTGCCACTAGACAAGTATGGATTGAAAAATCCCATTTAGCGAGTCTCACCGGACCAAAATTTGTCTCGGTTCTAAAATCCTCTCCCCGGTGATTTGTTGTTTTTATTTAGGGGGAGTTCGGATCGTTTAAGACTTTTTGCTTTATTTTCAAAACCTTCAATTCAAAACTTACAATTCAAAACTTTCAATTCAAAACATTTTTTCAAAACTTTCAATTCAAATTTCAATTGGTTTAAAATATCTATCGTGTTTTTCAATCCTTTCCCTCAATCAAGTTTTATGCCCCGTGCTATTTTGATAATCACAAAGGGGGAGAAATTCTTGGTTGATTGGGGGAGAAATCTTTCTCTCATGCTTTGCTTTTCAATTTATCTTTTAAAGCATGCCTCTCATTTCAATCCTTTACATTGCTTGTTTTTAGTGATTGTGATCATCAAAATAGGGGGAGATTGTTGTACCTCTCGTACCCCTCGTGGTTTGATTTTCATGATCACAATCACTCCCTTTTTTACCTAATCTTGTTTTAAGTGTTTTTGTTGATAGGCAAAAGGTTGCCAAGGAATTGGGGCAAGAAAGATAGAAGGGAAAAGTGGACTGAAAATTAGTCCACCGGCCAACCGGTGGATGACCACCGGCTAGCCGATGGAGTCTAGACAGAAGGCATCCCCTCTGTCCAGACCACCGGCCAACCGGTGTCCCATCACCGGCCAGCCGGTGGAACCCAGTCAAATAGTGACAGCTACTGTCTCCTCACCGGCCAACCGGTGGCCTCCTCACCAGCCAACCGGTGGTGTCTGGGCAGAAGACTTTGCCATTTCCAAAGCACCGGCCAACCGGTGGCCAAGCACTGGTCAACCGGTGGAGCCAGTCATACTAGCCGTTGGGCTTTGACCAGTCTTGTCCACTTGACCCCCAACGGCTCCGAAGGCCTCTCCAACGGCTCTGAAGACCCCCAAAGGCCATTTGAGGGTTCCCCCTCTATAAATAAAGGACTAGGAAGCCCCGGAAACGTACGGAAACCCACGTGAACATTTTTCCATTATTTGGCGAACCTCTGGTGCATCCCCTCAAAGATCCCCATTTGCTCCAACTCAATTCCACATCCAAGGAGCACCATCAAAAAGGCTTGGGAGCACTCTTCATCAACTTCAATCAATCCATTGGCGCCCAAGACTTCTCCACATTACGGTTTTTCTTGTTTTATTTATTTTGAGCATCAATTTGGTTTTGTGCCTACAAACCCCTCTTTCTCTCATCTTCCCTTTCGTTTGGGTTTTCACACCACCTTCAAGGTGTGAAGAGGTTAGTCAAGCCATCCCTTTAAAAGGCTTGAGTCATAGGTGAGCTAGCCTTCACCTGTAAGAAGGATAGTGGGTTCTTGCTCAACCATTAAAAGCAAGTGGGTTCTTGCTCAACCATTAAAAGAAAGCTGTAATAGGTTCTAGACTACCTTAAAGTCTAGTGGGTTTCTTTCTAAAACCATTGAAAAGCAAGCGGTAGTAAATCTCTCAACGGTTGAGTTGGGAGCGGAGACGTAGGCTTTGGTTTAAGACGAACTCCGTTATCAAGTTTTGTGTCTTGCCTCCTTTATTTCCGCTGCACTTTTAACTTCGATTTTAAATTGTTAATTATTTTTTTAAAAGGCAATTCACCCCCCCTCTTGCCATCACTGTCCGCCCAACATTGGGGTTATTGGGATAAATCCTATTAGATGATGTCAAAATTTTGAGCTATACTAAAGAAGAATAACCAATTTTTCATCCCTATTGATATAAACGAACTTCTGTCTCAAGATAACTAATAGGGTCCATCTATTGTTAATTTCATCAATTTTTCCAGGCATTCCTCCCCTGTATCAATGCATATTTTTTTATCAAACTGTTTATTCAGACTGAGGGATCATTTTTATATGGAAAATACAGGGGTGTATTATTGATTTTGGAAACAATATATGGAATCTATTCACCTATTCTTCTTACCTTTCACATTTTATAGAAAGGAAAATATGAATCATGTAGTTGTTTTTTGGAAGGTGTCAGAAACCATTTTACCTGCATTCGTGGTGTCTGTTTGATATATGATCATCATCAGGTGATCATTGAGGCAATCAATGCAGACCCACATATATGGAGGCCCCCAAATTCATAGATTTCTTAAGAAATTTTACAAATTATGACCAATGTGAAGAAAAAAATTACACAAAAAACCTATAGAGAAGTTAATCATGAGGATTGGTATGAAATTTTTTTGTTATTGGTTACTATTCCAACATAATGATAAAATAAATTTATGTGAAATATGATCACTTATTTTTTGAACATGATCCCGATCAGTGGAAGTTAGAAGAATGTTTTGAATAAATCTATAAGGATAATCAAGAAGGGTATGATAATATTATGCAGATTCGAAAAAAATAAAAAATAGAATATGACGGGGGAAAGCGGTATGGACTAATGACCACAAACATTGTGGAGTGATTCAATTGTTTCATCATGGGTCTTCAAAAGTTACCTAAAACATCCCTAGTTTTAGAGACATTATATCCTTATGTGAAGTAATTCATTGATTGAAAAAAACTTGCCTCAGATATAATTTAGTAGGGGATACTGTATGGATGGAACATTCATAGAGAGATTGAAAATAATATTGAAGAAGTATATGGGTAACGTATCATCATTTTCCACCGATAATAATATTGATATGAAGTTCAAGGGCATTAATATCCCATCCCAAATTAAATTTGTGAAAAAAATGGTGGTATTAATAGATGTGAGAAAATGAAGATATTGAAAATTCTAGGCCTTATGGTTTCCATGTGCAAATTTCGTCACAACATTCCTGTCTATGACCTTCTCATAGGAATCATTTATTGATCCAACGTTCTAGATGAACAACATTTCTAACTGTTATGATGCACCATGGATACCTTTTAGGGATTTTTGATATTTCCAAATTCATGAAGGCCATCCAATAGTCATACCTATCTCCAAAAAGTTCCGTAAACGATGAATATAGAAGTCTTGTAGGATGGAGACTGAGATAGATTTGCATCATGAACAAGGGAAATGATTGGGATGCACCATACATCATTATTTAGGTCATAATCAGAAACGACTCCCTATCATTTTTTTATCGAGTTAACACTCTCAGATGAAATGATTTATTTTCTATTATGTGATATTATACCATAGTTAATTATATAGTGTTATTATAAATTTCTTTTTTTGTATTGTCTGACTTTGCAAAATAATTTTACAGTAAAATAAAAACAATCTTTTCATAATGACATTGAATGGAATATGAAAAGTGCATTTGAGGTTAAATTAATGCATAATAATTCTATCTATGAATACACTATAGTGAATACATGTGAGAAAATAATAATGAAAAATACCATCATGTAAAAAATCATAAAAAATTACAATGCACAAAATTTTCATTAAAATGTTACATAAAAAACAAAATTATTACATATCTAAATTAATAAAACAATATCATTCGAAAATTATTTTCTTGGTAAAACCATATCTTAAAAACAAATTAGTTATATTCATTGAAAAATATGAAGACATACTCTTTTATTTTAGTAAAAATAACATCATAAAACAATGTGATTAAACATAACATGTCTTACATTCTAAAAGTTATAACAGTCTTCTAACAATAATTTTATATTTTTATTTCACACATACGACATATTTCATTTGTTTATATATATAAGATATCATACTACTCATTAATCCAACATAGTCATGTTTCATATATCATGTTAGATAGTTGTGAGGTTCGACCGATCAGGGTGTGTCGAGGGAACTGTTTTCATCACATGGAATCTCCACATGCCATTAGACTATACATGAACAGTGTTGGCTTTTATAGAATTGTAGTATCATATTTCACATTTTTTGACCATCACATGCTTGTTTACCTTGTGGTGGGGAGGATAATAGGGACACACACATTCCACCTACCTGAGGGAGAGATGACAATCACCCTTGGGGATGCGGAAGTGCTTTCCCATATTCCTATCCAAGGTGAAGCTTTTATTGGACCCACACATTAATATTGTTCTGACCTTGCTCAAGGATTGTTAGGAATAGACATTTTGGTTGAACTTTGAGTTAGATATGGTGGGATGATATCTATGCCCTCACTCAAAGAGTAGATTACACATTTACCTTAAGATTTTGACAACCAGATTAGTATTCATCGTGCTCGTGCATATATATTATGGATCATTGGAGGGACCATGTTTGTTGATTACATGTGGGATCACATGAAAATTATATAACTAGCCCTTCTGAAGAACTTTTATCAGGCCGAGGCGTATAGTTGGATCGGCCTTCTTAGAATACAAACATAAAAAATTATGCATGATATCCTACAGAGACTACACGGATCATGGGGGACGTTTCATCATTATTAAAACATGTGAATGGGAGTGTGTCTCCTCATTCCTCCCTCATTTTTCATGTATACTTCACTCTATGGAGATACTACATGGCACATCATGTGGACAATGGTATAATCGGTCATCTATATTTCTTTCTGATTTTAGTAGCAGATATTGAATTTAATTTACCATTTTGAATTTCCTTTGATGTTTTATATTAAAGGTGGAGTTAGATAAAAAATTTCAACAATATTTTGACACAACATTTGGGTGCATAAAATATTAATTTTGATAGTCACTTACCCAACCATGTATTCCTATACAATCTATCACTTTCTAACAAATTTAATAATAGAATAAATTTAGGGTTTAGTAGGGGTATTTTTTTTAACAAAAGACCCATGTCATTTGAGATTATATAGATGACATATTGGGATATAATAGATGAGTATCCAACATAATACACTGCTGGACATCCTAATGCTATGGTTTTAGTTCATCTCTTTGACTTTCATATTATTTAGTGGCATCATCCTGAGATATTCATGTACCAATTTTTCCATGCTCATCCAATTCCATTTCAACTGAGACAGAAAAATGGGCTTCATGGTGTGAAGGTGAAAGGGTGGTAGGATGAGGACTGGAACCTAGTAAATGCCAAATATCTTGACCTATGGGGAAGACATGTCGAGCCTCATATATAGCATGTACATTCTATGTGATTTTATATTTCAAAGGAAGTCAATTATGAGCTCTAAAATAGACTAAAGTCTAAAATGTATCTTACCTAACATGGAAGACATCTTCAAATGGTGGTAATTCAATAAATTTTTAGTAGATTGATTATTGAACTATTTTGTAATTCATTTTGAATCTCTTTACAACATACTCACTTAGAGAATCTTATTTTCATGAGTGACAAAGAGAAGAAGATGGTACTTAGCATGGAAGCGGTCTATGAGACATTGTTGGAGATGAGGTTATTTTATCATGGGATTCATGATAGAATCATTGATATTCAACCCCATATAGTGGAGGTTCGATCCCTAGAAGGACATATTCCTGGAGCTATTGGATCAAAGGAACCACAACAATGACAACGTATACTGCTTCATCCAACATGTGGGTGCTCACCTATTTCCTATTCATAGGTTTACCCTATACAAATTTATCCTCAGACGATTGTGGGGTGCATTAGTAGGCATGAGATCCATCTTTCCATACACGATATATTCAGTTCCCTGTAGCTTGGGTTCCAAATCCTTCACATGATTTGTTTCTCACTGCAATGATGGTCAGTACTCCTACAACCCTAGTGGGAGAAGGATCCGAATAATAGTAATACATATATTTGACACCTCCTCCCACTAACACACATGTGGATCATGAAATGAACGATGATCTAGTACCTGAGGATTAGCCCTCTCTAGGTCTTTAGACTCCACCCCGACATTGAGCTCAGCGACCTCGATACGGTCGTACACTTTGCAGACCACCACATGGGAAAGAATATATTCCTTATATAAAATGATTGTACATATTCATGTATATTTTTTATGTCTATTTAGATAAATATAATTTTATTACTATTGGACATTTTTAAATGTTTATTTGGTGTTTTAGTTTTCATTCATATTTTAGTCATAATTTATTTTTTATAGGTATTAACAATATAGAAAATCATATATAAATTAGATATAATATAATTTCATAATGAACACTTACATGATTTAGTAAAAATGTATATATATATAAGAATATATAAAATCATGTCATAAAAAATAACCTTTTGTAGGTAATAATGTATCTTAAAGGCACATTAATAATATTCTCTGAAAAACATTAAGACATGATCTATCCCTTTTATATTGAATTTTATGAGAATTAGTCATCCCATGGATGACTACTGCTTAGAGTATTTAATGAAACATAGGTGAATGTCCAAAAAAATGATGTGTGTAAATTTGATTCACAATGTCACCTCTATGACTCAATGTGTCTGTTATCAGTTGAAATTTGATAATCAAAAATTTTCACTCAATAAGAAAAAGAAAACACACTCAAATTCTCTTCATAATTTAGGAAATCGACTAATAAGTCCTTCATCAGTTGTAGGATTCAGACTCTTATCAAACCGATGCACGATGGGATCAATATATTTCAAAGTGATTGTTTCCAGTTTAAAAATAAATTTTAGTAAAAAAAGGTGACATAATAATAATTGATAAAATGCATTCAGATTGTATTTATGATTTAGTAAAATGATCCATAAGTGCTTTGAGATGTGTAGTAATATGCCTAACCTCAATATGACACACGGTGTGACAGGTATGACTCCAAGTGCATATTTTTTATTTAAAAATGAAATCATTTATAATAAAAAGGACAACTAAACTAATCCTAACATAGCAAACCCATTGATAGTTTTTTGATACATTTTTAAAATGATCAATAATTTATTTGAAACTTGTTGGAATTAGACCTACATCACTCAGAAGCACTTTGTTACTAGAATGATTCTATGTGTGCCTTTTTATTTAAAAATATCATAAATTTCAGTAAAAATACAATTTCTCTTACTCAACACTGAGAAAAAGCATTCAGATTGTTTTGATACAGTATGGAAATGATCATTATTTATATCAACTTTAAGATCAACCCCAACCCATAAATAGTTCATAAAAATGTGTTAAATTTGTGTGCCCAAAAATCTATTACTTAAATACATAACATCTTCATTTTCAAAAGTTAATGACATAATTAAAAACAACATAAAACAAACCCCATATATATATATATTAACATATAATTTTATATATTCATAATTATAATAACATATTTTATTATTTTATTATTTTTTTAGTATAAAGGAAGTAAGCCCCTTTAAATCCTTTAAATAGTAATTTCTTAAAAAAATCAACCTAAATTTTTTGAAATTTAATAATAAAACGTATACAAATACTCAATACTTGTCTTTTCATGATGATGAAACCTCATGGTTGATATTTCTTATGAAATTTTATTTATATTTACTTAAAATTTAATAATAATTATAATATTATTAAAGAATATATATACAAATAATTATATTTTTATTAAAAATCTAATTGATGATGGTTTAATGTTAAACAAGGGACATATCACTATTCATTTAGTGTATCTAAAACATGAATATATATAATGGAAATTTAGATGATGAAATGAGTAATTTTGGATGCCAACTATCAGGGATGATGAGATGTATGTTTGAAGAACATTGGGATGCATGATCCTGACTAGAGATTGGAACATAATAAATGGAGGATAAGCACGTTAGGTGATGATTGATTGTATAATGTTACTAGGTGTTCATTAATGTCAATTGATGTGTACCATATATTACATCATGTATATTTGCCTAAATATTTGTCATAAATTTCACAAATTTATTTTGTTATTGAATAAGAAGAGTGGTTATCTTTTATTTTATGTATCCATGGATATAGGTTGTTGAGTGTAGTCTATATCCCCACTTGATATGGGACAATGGTATTTTTTAACCATTTTTTAACCAATGTAACTCTACTTATATTTTGTAAATACATTTCTTTGTTCATTCATCCTTCCAAAATGTGTTGTGGTCTAGATCCTTCAGTAATGAAGGGTTAATTTTCCTATCTAGTTATAGGATGTAATAACCCAAGGATTCATGGATATTATCATGTCATATTGATCCTCAATGTTCTTATCACTCTTGGTTAAATATGACTATGTTGTTAATAAAGTGTGTTCATGGTAGTCTAATGGAGGTTTTCATCACTCTTTCACCTTTATTGTTATCGAATTCTTTTCACAGTAATCTTGTGAGTGTTTCTATGTGATTTCATTGTTACTGCATTCTAGGGAGGATCACATTAAAAAAGAAATAATTATTGGCTATAATATTTTGACAATGAGATTTTTTCACTTTTCAGAATGAATTTATTATTTTTATGAAATTAAAAACATATGTGATCATTTTTCACGGTGAGAGAGGTGTTTAGTTAATGTGATTGAGCATCCATTGAGTAAGTTTGTTCCATGATCTAGTCCACTTGAGATTAATGATATTTATTAGATGAGTGCATCAACATGAATAAGAGATTCTTTTTTATAACTTATTTATGTTATCATTTTATTGTTTATTGTTTTTGTTCCTTATTTTTCCATAATATCAACACTTTTTCCACAATCCCTTTGTGATTTTTAACACTATACATTTCTACTTTCAAAATATATAAAAAAAGTAGTTTTGGGAATACCACTATGACATTTGAAATTTTTTTAGATCAACCCCAATGTTGGGTATTATTTTATATTTGGTGTTATATATCTATTTTCAGTCATTTTAATGAAAATTACATGCCCTTCAAACTGGGGTTGGTAATTTCACACTACATCTTATCGTTGAGCATATAAAAAATACAGACGAAATCATACACCTGTTATAAAATATTGACAATCAAGAATAAAATGTTGTAAAATCTTTACTATGAACCCCTAAGTAACCACTACCATACTTAAATATACTCCATGTAAAAAAATTAAATATCCAGAAACCTATATTAGTTCTCCTCCATTTTCGCTATTCCAAGCCACCAGTAATGATCAGTCATACCAAATTTGTTAGGGTATATTTCTCATGAGCCCTGATAGATCTAATCCCAAATAACTCGTGTGATCATCTAATTTTATCTTTTATTTTCACAGTTTGGGAAAAAATAAAGGTGGGATGTCCCTGGTTTGAGGTTAAACCAATGTTTTATATATATTTAATAAAATTACTTTTTTGTATATATGTAATATTTTTTTTATATAATAATTATTTATGTAAATATATATGTATTTCCAATGGGTATCATCATCAGGCAGATAATTTAATGATTTTTAAATGGCATCACACATGTCTTCAACTTATTCTTCTTAGGTGATGGTTGTATCCTTCAAGAGGTGTCAGTAAGATTCACATTATTGATTCTATGAAGGCTCTTGTTAAAGAATGGAAGGATTAATTTACTCCAATATATGATTTGAATCTAGTTCATTATACCTAGCGAGGCCTATCTTGGATTTGATAGTTTCTTTATACATATCAACTCTTTCTACGGTCTTATTATCTTCATCGGAACATGCAGATTTAATAGGTTAGTTTGGAAAATGGTTCAGTTTTAGTCATTCAATTTCATGGGACTTCAAATGTTCTATGAATTATATAGGAAGACATTGCAGCATTAGATTCCTCCAAGTTATAATGAAATTTATTATTATATGTTTACCTATGCACAGAATTCTTGGTGGTTAAATTTCTATAATGGCATACAGGCAGAGTCATACACCATAGAGGACTTCTTCTCACCCAGACCCTATTGGGATTTGGTTTGGTTTTTCAGTGTGGTAAATATACATTAAGGTGAAATTTATAGGATATTTATCTCTTGAAAATTATTTCTAAAGGTACATTATAAAAAAATAAAGAGTAATATAATGTATCATATTATACACACTAAAAACATAGGATATAATTTCCACTTAACTTGTTTCACCAATAATATCTCTTCCCAAATTGTTAAGGCCCCATGTTATATGAAAGGATTGATAATTGACACTTCCATTGTATAATTTTTCTAAAGGATCCATTGGAAACAAAATGTCTCCAATAAGGGATGTGATATTGAAGGAGTGACATATACCAGAGTCTAATAATACATCATCAAAAGTAGATAAGTCATGGGTTATACCACAGATTACTCCAACACCATCGGGTCATAATCCTTCCCCTACTCAAGTTGTCATTCAAAATCCCCATTAGTCTCCAATAACGAGGTTTATTATATGAAAATCTTCTCCACCAAAACCACATGGAATATAAAATTTAGATGAACCCATCCAACACACCTTGATACTATCCACATTGGGTGGCACTAACACAACCATATTACTTCAAATCACGTCAAAAAATGCGACTTGGTAGGGGAAACATCCATCATAGAATCATCAATCCCACAAAATCCATAACCAATATAGGATTCCATTAATGCCCTTTGCTTCTAAATAACTATATTCACTATTAGGACTGCCATATCACTAGGGTTTTCCCATATAAGGAAGGACAACCAAGACATCAGTTCTGGATAAACCCCAAGATACCCATGGGGTCCCTAGAATGTACTCCTATATAAGGATATACTTATCATTGTCCATAGACAAGGTCACATAATCAATGATCTGGATGAATAGAATTCACTATAGGCCTACTTATCTATAATGAATATTTTTTTCAAGTCAACCCATCTAATTGTTTGGGGTCCAAACATTATAAAACACACACCTATTCCTTGAGAAAATCCTTCACTAACTGAAGGTCTAACAATCCATTAAACAATAGTTGTATGTTCAATGATAATTTATGAAATGTTATATGATTGGGTACATAATCATCTGAATCTATTAGAGACATAAACATCTCAACATTTAAATGATCATCATCAGGGACCACTGTAGGTGGTTCTATGTTATGTCCATCAAGGGGATACACTACCCCAACTTCTGTAGTAGAACCATCCAAAATATATCCCTACACTAAGTCCTTGTTGGTCAACCATTCATCATCATGAGAATGTGTTAGAATCTTAGACAACTATAATAATAGAGGAATTTTGATAATTATCAAGTATTAACATGTTGAAGAGAATATCTTGGGAGATGACTGAAGAAGGATTTGCATGAAAAAATAACTAATCCAATATAATTCATGTAACATTAGTTTCTCTGAAACAATTTTCTAATATGATATGTTGACTAGTAATTAATATGATTCTGTGTGTATAGATTCTTTAACCACTTAACATAATTTATTTCCAATGTATAGGCTTGGAAAATGAGACAATGCAACTCTATTTTCTTAAATATGGATCCAATCCTCATAAAATTTTTAAATACAGACATTATCACTAAGGAAAACTACCTTCGATTCAACTCTATCATTTTATTATCAACTTGGAAGCCACCAGGGATAACCGTACACTAAGTGTTACACACCAAGCCAAGCTCCAATAGGACTGAGGCTAGAGATAATCGCCTCGTATGAATAACAATAAAATGGGATACTTTATCATAATGTACTTATAGTCGTTCACACTAAAAAATCTATGAAACAATGTACAATTATAATAATGAAGTAGTCTCAATTGATTAACCAATGAATTAAACTATATTTAGGATACATATAAATGTAAAAAAAATAAATTAATGTAAATGGGGTTAAATAACATCCTAAATATTAATATCAAGGATAATTTAAACTAAAAAACTATAAATAGGTAAAATATTGGATATCCCAGCTCAAGATTCTAGAGTCTGACCACTGAACATAGTCAGAATGAAATTTAAATCTATGCTTCATGGATACTAGGTACACCATAGTCACAATTAATATACATATTTATTGTATAATACATTACATTTATGGGAAAAAACATCTAGAGGTATGTATATACATGCATATTTGGATTCCCCAAAAACTAAAAAGGGAGAAAATAGAATAATTATAGCTTGGTAAACCCACATGTAATAAGGTAAAGGAGATCAACATCTGATTTTCCCGTAAAGAAACCAATTAAATGAGAGGAAGTTGATATCCATATTAATTGTTTGTATCCATTAGTTATAATGCTCAAAACCATGCTAAAATATGCTAATTATTATTTATTAAGATACATTATTTTTACTCAAGTTCAAGAATAATTTTAACATCTAGTGTTAGTGTTTACATAATAAGACAAAATTAATTCATTTGGGAATGTATGAGATAAAAATACTTATTATACCGATAGAAAAGTTACTAATGAATTATCTACTGATACTTGTCATACCAATAGACAAGTCACAGATGAATGAGATGCCGACAACATAAGCTACCAATAAGCTGAGTCACCAAAAGCTTGACCTACTGATGACTGACCTACCGACATCCGATATACTGATAGTGTGACTGAACAACACTCCTAATTTAACTATTTATAAGATATCAATAGTAGATCTACCAAAAACTAATCTACTAATATATCACCTACTGACATAGGGACTACTAACACATCATTTACCAAAAACTCAATTAAATGATGCATATTTGATCTACTGATAGAATGACTTATTGATAGTCTAATCTATTGAAAAAAATGATCTAGTGATATAATGATCTACTTGAAACATCATTCACCGACTATCAGAGCAACCAAAATATTGCTTCACTGATGAAATATCTCATAAATTCAATCTTACCTCTAACAATCATATTTAGGAAATTTAGTAATTATTATTATATTAATGGGAATTTTTTTCTATTGTAGAAAACATTTAATGTTGTCATATACATGTATGAGCTAGGAGGTACCATAGAACATGTTGTTTGTCTTTATAATGGGAATATCTAGATCAATAATAATGTGTGTGAGAAAGAGGTGACCTAGAAAGGATATACAGACCTGGTCGTGCACTATTGTGAAAAATAAATTATCTTTATACTATGATTACACAATGATAATACAATGAAACAAAAGAAATTTTTTTTATCACAATGAATTAGAAGAAAAGATAAATTCTAGGATCACATAGAATAGATGATCGATGCAAAAAATTACTCAGTCTTTTTCTATTTGTTCATGAAGATGCCTCTAACATCAAATCCTTCATTCTGAATGAGTCGAGGTGCCACAAATAACGTCACAAGGATTGTTTAGAACCCTATTTTATATACATTGCGCAGGAAGTGTAGAACACTTTCATTTTGAGTAGAGTGTGTATATCTGTTTTATAAAAAACAAACTAACATCTATGCTAAAATAGAATATACATATATATCTACACCAAATTATATTTTCACATTGCAATACCATTGATAAAAGTGGAAGAGGTCCATGCATGGCTTTTCTGTTTTTTTGTCTTGTACTCCCATATATATTTTGAAAGAGGTATATTGACTTGGTATTTTTGTATACTATTTTTACACAAATCCAAAGAGTTGATTAATATTAATTAATATAAACTAATTTGTGGTAGGTGATCACAAAGTAGAGATGAATTGGACTCAACATGAGACTAAACCTATTATTTACTTCTGCTATGTTTTTTCATGTTTGGTTTTCTATATCTTTTATAATTATTTTAGAATACTTACATCTACATTAATTGTTAATCTTATATAGTTTTTATATTATAATTTGTTTTATTCGACATTTTTTTAAAGTTTGAATAATACAATATATTTTTTTAATTATGAATTAATCAATCTTTGATAAATCAATGCAACAAATAAATCTTTTATAATCTATTACTTTGTTTAACAGGATTGTATTTGTTTTGAAATTGGGGATTTTTTAAATAAGTAAAATTTTTACAGAAATGTTTTTAGAAGCTCAACTCAACCTCTCATTAGAGTCTTACTCTGACCAACATTTGGTATTAAAGGATGGTTTTTATCTTATATTTTAATTTTTTTAAAATTGACAAATGTTTCTAAATAGTGATTTTTCATAATTTAAATATCTTTAAATATATTTCAATTAAAAATACATTTATATTTAAAATATTTGTTAATATGCACAATAGAATGGATGGTTCTATATCCAAAATAAATCCTTAATATAATAGAACAGATTATGATATGTGGAAAATTAAAATGATAATTAATTTAAATTGTATGTGTTTTGAAATCTGTTCATTAATTGTAGATGAATATAAGATTTCTTTTTTTATATGAATACATGGGACGATTTCAATAAGGAATCCTACAATAATAATTGTGAAGCTATAAATTCATTATAATTATCTTTAGGGGATGAATAATTCTATATAATTTATGAATGTAAAACAGTACAAGAAATTTAGGATACAATGGCTGTTTCATATGAGGGAACCCCTAGTGTTAATGAAATGAGACTTGATACTTATAATATTTAATATGATAACTTCACAATGAAAAATAATGAACATATTTTTTTACATGTATCTCAGTTTCAATGAGATAGTATATATGAATGTATCTTTGAAAAATACAACCACATCCAAGGAAAATGTAATGTGTATTTTTAGATTCTTACCTGAAATATAGAGTGAAACATCAATATAAATAAAGTAATCATATAACATCAAAACACTATATATAAATCACATGATATGTAATCTAATGATGTATGAGTAAGAGAAAAATGTAAATATAGAAGAAGGAGATGAACCAAAGAAAATTCCAGTGGCTTTCAAAACCACTACCTTGGAAAAAAAAAGATTGTCCATGCCCTTGATGAATGTTCTAGTAATAATGAATCATCAAGTAACAGTGTTGAAGAAATGTGTCCTTATACAAGATATTTATGATGTTTTAAAAAATAAACATCTTCTTTAGAAATCCCAATTATGACGTGACGTAGGACAGCAAGGGTAATTGGAAAAAAAATTGGAAGTGAAATAAAAATACAAATAAAATAGGCTACTACGAGTGTAAGAGAAGAGGACATGTAAGGGCTCACTATACTAAGTTAAAGATCAAAATAAAATACAAAGATGATGATAGAAAGTAGAAAAAGGAAATGAAGTCCTCCTAGAGTGATTCAGAAGATAACTACAGTGACATTGAATATTCACATGATAATAATGTTGATAAATCCAAAATATGTTTCCTGAAAAACACATCTGATGTAACTCTGGAGTCCCCTATACAAAAATATTATTATTCTAGAGAAAAATATGGTTATGAAAATGTGAAAAATTAATAATTGTTTGAATAATTCAAATTTATTGAGGATACAAGATATGATTTGAAATATAAATATAAATCTCTATATAAAAACATGATCTTACTCTTTCTATTGAATTTGAACATACTATTAAAACAGAAAAGAGTTCTTAGTTGACTAATGCGAATGATGAATTAAACTGTCTAATAAAAAATTCAATTAAGACCTATAAAGATTCACACAAGTTATAGATAACATTGTTTAAATTCCTGCCAAACATTTTTCTCCAATGTATACTACTTGTATTGGTAATCAAACTAGAAAAAGTAATTTTGATAAGAATAATTTTGTCTCAAAATCTTGAAAATATAGTTTTATGCTTATATTTGAAAAATTTACTATAGGTTCCAGTTCTAGAAAACATCTGCTACTACTATTTGTTTTACTAGAATAAATAAATTTTATTTATCTAAGACATTACAAACTTTATATGGGGCACCCATGAAGAAAAAATGTTTCTCCCAAAGATATAATTACATATATTATTAGACCCAACAGTGTCTGGATGCAAAAATCATTCATAGTTTTAAATATTTTTTTTGGAAAACTATCTAAAGGGTTCCGATAAAAGATTATAGTACTTGGAAAGTGGGTGTTAAAGAAATATGATATATGATTATTCTTATCTCCAGAATATTACAATATTGATGGTTGGCATGTAACCTTTGGTGACAATAAAAAAGCAAAATTAATTGGAGTTGGCTAAATCAATAACACTAACACAATTATAATTTTAAAAGTTATTTTTTTTTATTGTCTTAAGTAGAAACAACATAGAATTACAAAATTATGTGATTATGTATTTCATGATAAATTTGAAAATATTGATTGTGATGATTTAAATTCTAAAAATTATTTAGTCTTCACTGCTTTTTGAAATGAAAACATTCATGCTGTGAATTATGATTCTTTAGTTACTCAAAATGTTTCATTCTTGAGTTTTGTCTAAAATTGTGTTTTACTTTTAACTATGATATTAGGACACTGTAATACTCACTCCATTAAATATATTACTACAAAAGGAGTAGTCAAGGATTTAACTATGATTGAGTATCCTAATGGAAAAGTTTTTCATATTTTTTGAAAAGGAAATCAATATTAAATATATTTCAAAACAAAGAATGAAGTATCAAATTATCAACCTATTGAGTTGGTTCTAATAGAATTTTTTTGGTACCATCTATTGTTTCTAGTTTAAATAGGAAGCATTATGCTTATGTTCTAGTAGATGTCTTTTCTAGGTATACATGTACATTATTTTTAGCTCATAATAGTGATGATTATATTTACTTCACTGATTAATAAATAACTGAAGAGAAAATAATTGGTCTACAAGTAAATCCATATGAAGTGACCACAGATGTGAGTTTGAAAACCAATATTTTGAATACATTTTCTTAGAAAATTGCTCTGGTCACAAATTGAATTCTTCTAGAACACCCTAGTAAATGGAGTTGATGAAAGAAAGAATAGAACCATACATAAATTACTTTAAACATACTTAATGAATATGAATTACCAATTTATTATTGGTAATAAACATCCAATAAATCATTTTATATAATTAATAATGTTTTAATTAGACTTATCCTTAATGAAACTACCTATGAGTTTTGGAACAATATGAATCCTATGATTAAATACCTTAATGTTTTTTTGTTAAAAATACTTCATGTTAAAAACAAAATATAATCTTGAAATTTATTCCTCAAAATGTAATAAAGTAATTTTCCTTGGTTATTCAACCGACCTAATATCATATAGGGTATTCAATTAAAAAACCATGTGTGTGGAAAAATCTATACATATCATGTTTTATGAAACAGATCCACATGAACCTAAAACCTCACAAGAACATATTGAGGATTATCTATATATTATGTATATAAATGATAAAACATTTTAATATACTATTAAGAAATTTAAAAAATCCATCAGTTTTGGAATATATCAAAAGTCTAGTCATTGTTATCTTGATCCTGTATATGAACCTCAAATCACTAGCCTTTATTTTGTTGGGACATTTAGAACCATTACAAACCATGCCTTTGATGATGTTGTTTTAGACATAAATAAAGGGACACAGACTATAGCTTATCCAAGAAACCATGTTGAACATAAAGCTTTATTGTCGCAAATTGAACCTAAAACATCAATGATTCAATAAGAGATGAATTTTGGGTAATTTTTATATAAGAAGTTTAGAATCAATTTTAATGAAATTATGTTTGTTAATATGTTGATAGAACCAAATACACCTCAATTATAATCTCTAAATGGGTGTTTAGAAATAATGTAGATGAAGCTCATATCATAGTAAGAAATAAATCCATACTGGTGGCATACGGAGACATTCCTGAATAAGAAATTGTCTATAATGAAACTTTTTCACTGGTTATAAGACATGAATCCATTAATATTATTCTAGCATATAAAACACATCTCATTTTCAAATGATATCTAATGTATGTTAAAACTAAATTCCAAAAATTTGTATATAATTGAAGTGTTTTTCTTTGAAAAACTACCTCGTTTTACGAACCCTCATTTTCCAAATCATGTTTTCAAATTTTCAAAAGCATTGTATTTTTTGGAATAGGCTATTAGAGCTTCATATGGTAGGATCACCACTTTTCTAATCTCAAAATGATTTTTAAAGGGAATCTTTAATCCTACTCTTTTTATAAAAAGAGTTTCAAATGATATTTTAGTTGTTAAAATATATGTTCATAGCCTTATTTTTTTAGCTTCTAAAAATTCATTATGTATTCGTTATTCAAAATTGATCGAATGTGAATTTGAAATGTGGTTTATGGGTGAACTAAAATTCCTTCACATATTACATTTTTTCAAAATAATGAACGTATTATTTTAAATCAAAGTAATTACATTAAAGATATATTTATATGGTATGTATTTTTGTGTATAAAATGTGGTTATACTACAATGAGTACCACCAAAAAATTAGATCTTCTTGAAGGTGGTAATTTCATTTATCAAACCAATAACAGAGGGATGATTGGTATTTTACTCTACTTGACTTCTAGTCGGATGGATATTATGTTATTCTGTGTATGTGTGCGTGTTTTCAAGAAAACACTAAATAATATCATTTTGATTTTGTTAAATGACTTTCCAAATGGTGAATGTGTACTACCAAATTATATTTTTCTATCCTAGAGGTAATCTATTGGAAATAGTGTTTTATTTTAACACAAATTTTGATGGATTTAAGTAAGATAGGAAAATCAACTCTAGAACATGTCACCTTTGAGGAATGTCTCTATTCTTATAGGGTAGTAAAAATAGAATTTTTTTGCCTTATCTAATTCCAAATCATAAAGAATATATGTCGGTAGCATTTGTACATATATTTTTTGTATCAAACCCACATTACATGATTATAGATACCAGTTTAGAGATCTCCCTGTGAACTGTGACAACTCAACTATGACTAAAATTTCTAAGAATACAATTTCTCATTCCAGAACAAAACATGATGATGTAAGCCATGAATTCATAAAATATTATTATCAATAAGTGATATAAATCTTGAAGTTATTGGCACAGAACAATATCTTGATGTTATTTTTACAAAGACTTTAAATTGTGAGGGGATGAGTTACATTGGACATGAGTTAGGAATGATCCAATTATGAGGTCTCACCATTGACATTTCAACGATGTGACACACCGACAATGTCCCAATGACATGAATCATTGGTGATGTCTCACTTAAATGACTCACCGATGATATCTTGCCGACATGACTCACCGATGATGTATCCCCAACAAGACTCACTGATGGTGACATACTAATGGATCTCACTGATGTGTCTCACCACCTAATTTTTTATTTCTTTTTATGGAATTTGAATATTTATTGTTATATTTGTTTTATTTTATATTAACCTACATTTTTTTGTATTCACATGGATAAGTGATAAAATTAAGAGTTGATCCAAAACTTCTTACCCTCAGTCTCTTACTCTCAGACACTTAATATCAAACCATTCTCCCTGAGCAATTAAAATTCTCTATAAAATTTATCCCTTCAAACCTCTCTCAATGGATCATCTCAAGCATGATTTTGAGAGATCTAAGGATGAGTAAAATCATTACAAGAAGTAAACAGTTGAATATTGTTCGATTATTTGAAATACTGAACCCATTTATCCCAAAATAAAAAACTTTATTCTAACCCCTCACAATACAGCGCATTCGGACTGACTGTTTTCCAGTAAGTCCCTCATTTTGAATGTGTTTCAAATTCAAGGTTGGTTGGAGTGGTTCTCCTACAATTAATGGATGTATTATCTAAGTCTAGTAAATTTTTTTACCAGTATTCTTAGTTTATTCTATTCAGATCAATTTTATTTTGGATAAAGTCAATAGTGGAAGGAAAGAGAGTGTCTATTTCATCTAGGAATTAGAAAAAATGATTAATGGTACATTATTATGGTGTTTGTGACAACCAGTGGGGTTGTCATCCTCCAATAAGTGACCTCTTCAATTATTAGATATCATTGGTTGAGTTTATAGGGACTGATGAGCATAATAAGAATACTTCTATAGAGAATGATGGTGACTCCTTGATATTGATTAAATTATTGTATTATCAGTTATGTCATAGGAAATGGAATTTTTATCACTTAAGTTTCTGGATGTTTACTTGTTGTACCTATTGAAAAAATTCTATAAGTTAAATTTTTAAAGATACTTAATGGTTCATATTAGTGAGATGATAAATCCCAATATCATGACAAACTCATTGATTTATCCAAGAATTACATCTTCTATGATAAATGTAAAGGATTTTTAAATTAAGGTGAAGGGATAGTCTCTTCTTTTGATTGTTTTTGTATTAGAAAAATTATTTTTAAGTGGCTGAAAATAAATTGGAATCCCTAGAAGAAGATATTGGTTGAGTTATTGATTATTTGTATGAATATATATATTATGTTGATATTCCTTCACGGTTGAGGAATATGGATGATCATATTTTAAGACAAGAAAAAACTGGTGAGTTTTCTGATGAGGATTTGGGTGAGGAATGTTGGGGAAATGAGTCTCATATAGATATAATGAGTGATCATGATATTTGTGAAAGTCCAGTAAGTATGTATTTTGGTCCTGCAATTTGAAACAAATTTCTTCCTTCTTTGGAACGACTTCTACATGAGAATGATAGTGATGATAATGTAGGCTCATAAAATGAGAATTATGATAGCAGATCCGGTAGTAAAAAAGAATATAGTGATGAAGAAGGAAGTGGTAGTGAAGAAGGAGATGAAGATGTAGAATATGATGGAGAATATTGATAGGATTATGGAGAATATAATAGTGACATATAAAGATGAATAATGTGATGATTTAAACAGTGATTCAGATAGTAGATCAGACCATAGTGATGATGACCATGTTCCTAGTAGAGATGATTTTGATCAAACCATAGATCATGCTGAACATTACAATCATGCTGGTCTTTCGTTAGCGAAAAAATAACCTATTGTGGAAGCCCATGGGGATACTGAACATGTTATGATTGAGAAATAGGCTCCAAATGCTCATGTTGAACATGTTTTATTTGAAGAGAAAGCCCAACTATCAACATTTAAGAAAATTATCATGTTGTAAAGAATGTATCTATGACTTCAGTGAGGAAATTGGTTTATTTAAGAATGAGGTGGTCAACTGAGGGGGGGAGGTGTAACACCCAGAGATTTTATGAAAAATATTCTTTTTAATTTCATTAATGTCTTGTGTTGTACGCTACACCAAAAGGAGCTTTCACAACACACATCCCTGACTTTCCTTTCATTACACGCAATCACGACCTTCCTCGATAGCGTGTGTAGTACGCAATACCGAGTTTCACTAAACGAGATATTATTATAATATTATTATGAACTAGCCGTTATGAATAGTAATACCCACTTTTTGAAATTTTATAAATTTTATCTTTCAAAATAGACTTTATTTTTGGATTTGGAATATCGAAATTATCTTATGGTGAAATTTTAGTACTTTTTGGATAACTTTCATATTCTGATGAATAGTGAAAATTACTAAATTTTAATTAAAAACGACTTTTTTAATCGAAATAATTAATAGTGATAAATTATAAATTTGAGTGTTTTTAAAGTATATTTAGAATATATTTTTACAATTTAATACAATGTTGGTCATTGGATGTAATTTCACATTTAGACCAGACATAAACACGTGTCAATCTTTTGATAGTTATTATCTCTTAAGAACACACTATTTGTTTTGACGACGGGAATTAATTTTTAAATTAATTAATGAAAATGATATGTTGGGAATTTGGTAAAATAGACATAATTTTTTAATTCATAATATCAAATATATCTAAGGCCTAATTGTTTGTATTTTTCTGGAAACATTCATTTTTTGATGAATAGTGAAACCACTAAGTGGTAGTTAAAAAAACTAGATTTTTCATAAAACATAATTTTACCACTTTTGTGAGTGGAATTTTGAAAATCCGAGAGACACGGTTAATATCAAGGACTAAAATGTGGTTCCATGAGATGAAAATAATTTTTGGTGAATAGTAACTTTATACTTTTTTTACCACGGTTAAAAGTAAATAGGGTAATTAAGGGTAAATATGATATTATTATTACCCTAACACATGTCCTAATTCTATTTGATAAGTTTAATTCGGCCAAAAACAACCTTATAAATAAAATATGACCATTTAGGCCCACTTGGATAAGATTAGGACATTTATTATTAATTTATTTAAAGAAGGGTTAAAATAGTTAAAATAGAAGTTTAATAACTAAATCATTTTTAATATAGGTTTATAAATAATATAAATTAGACTATAAATATTTATTAGAAATATAAAAAGTTTTCCTACAGAATGGTATTTTATTTGTAATTTTTAGACATAAATAATTTAATTTATTTATGACACAATAATGATGGAGTAATTATCCTATTAATGAAATATTGACATAATTGATGTTATAAATACCCAAATAAATGTAATTTGAGACTTTTTATGAATTATAATAATTTTCCACGATAATATGACATGTTATTATATATTTAATTAAATTTTTTCGAACTAATCATTCTCTAATGAGTTTCACTAAAATCAATTACCAAATAGTGTCAAAATTGACATAAAATAGTTTTTTAAAAAAATATTATATTATTAATTGTTATTATATTCCTAAAAATCTAATGTTAGGCCAAGATACTTATATCATGATAGGTGTGTCATTAATGGACCACTTGGGGGTTTCTTAGATGTATATGGTAAGTTTATTAACTATATAATATAAAAATAAAAAGTGACATGGTAAATGTCAATCTAATTAACTAAGAGTTAAAACTAAAATATAAGGTTAATATAATGACCTAAAGATATCTAAATTATATTGGATGAGATTATTTCGACCCATCCCAACCTTAGCTTCTAAATATATCAATTTGGAACTATTAAAAACCGAATATGACTTTATAATAAAATAATAATTTTTGTTATTCCAAAGGTGCCCCTCTCCTCCCTTATAAAAGGGCACCTCATCCGTCTCTTCCTCACACAACTTTGAGCTGTCATGCTCGGCCAACCCCTGAAAAATTCTCTTCTCAAATTCCATAGAAACATCCTAGAGGTTCTGGTCTTCTTCAATGACCAATTTTAGTTCTCTAAGAGAAGGTCTGAAAGAGGCGCTTCAAAGAAGAGGTAATGTCCGTTTCCGATTCTTTCAACTCTATTTCTTCTTCCACTTATTCTTCTTAGGTTGTTTCATTATGAAGTAATAACATCAGTATCACTAATATACTGATATGTTGTTATAAGTATGAAACAACTCTATTTCACCATCTATCCATCTTATGGAAAACGAAATCAACATGCGTGTGTACGTATGGAATACCATCTCCACGCCGTGGTGTAATCTATTTTCCACCACCACCTTACTTGGATGGGTATAATGGTGTAAATAATAACTATATATGATTATTGTAAAGTGATATTTATTCTTTAATAGTATACATACACTCCAGTAAAATTCCACGATCATGGGAACGATATCATCGCTGGTGCGTACGTACGGAATACCGTCTGCACGACGCGATGAGATTCATTCTCAATGATTAACCATTTATAAATGATTATAAAGTATATATAATAAGTAATGATGAAATATATAAAATAATAATGATACTGGATTTATGTATATATATATTTATGTCATCCAATTAAATCCATTCAATTCAATGAAGAAACGAAAACAACGTTCATGCGTACGTACGGCCTACCGTCTCCATGAACGGTGTATTTCATTCCATTTATCGATCTATTATATATATGTAGATTATTAATATATATTATATGTAAATCATTTTTTATATTCTATAATTAAGTAATCAGGATCTAAGTAATCATATTAATAATTACTAGTCAAAACACGGACGACAAATGAAATGATTTTACCCAAAACACTTTTTAACATGGAATTTACAAAAGAACGGGTAATATAAAATCATAAGTGAACCATATATGATATCATAACAATGAATATAATTTTGTAATAATTCAATGAAATTATTTAAATAATTATACAATATTTTCGGATACATACGAAGCATATCAGACCTAAGGTTAGGGAGAACCTTTCCAATCTCGTTCTTATCCGAGATTGTTTATTCGGGCTATTGTAATCATCCAAGTCCATATTTTATAAAAGTGTTTTCGTGTATGTTTAAAGTCCATTTTACCCATTTTTTACTTTTACTACATGGTATTTAAGAAATATTTCTTTTACGAGGTACTTTTTGACTTTTCTGGAAAAAGTACGAGATGAATGTTTTTTTTAACTTATACGGCATGAAAAGATTTATATTGTTTTATAAAGCCTTATTTTCATGAAGATTCCTCCAAAATATTTTATGACTATTTAAAAAAATTATTTTATTTTAAAAGTGCATGGAATTTTTTGAAAAGAAAATGATTTTGAAGAACAAAGGATATTTTCCTCAATAATTCATTTCAAATATTTTATCAAAACCATTTTCCATCTAAGGTGACATTATTTCATATGTGTATGGTTCAAGTTTAATGTCTCTATGATTTACATGGTTTCACTTTTCTTATGATGAAATGTCCATTTGTTTTATATGGATTATGAGAAGATGGGATGATGTTTATGAAACCCATTTTATTCTTTGGGTTATGATGAATGTTTTAAGTTTATTTTGTGGCACAAGTAAGAATGATTTTATTATGAGATGGGTGGGGCCTATATCTCTCTCCAATGCATTGGGTAAAGATTTATTTCTCATGATATAGACTTGGCTGGAACGGTAAGTTAATCCAGTTCAGTATTACAGTACTGGAACGTGGAGTGAACTCGATTCAGAAAGGGACTTTGTCCATTAAGATGGTCTTGGCAGCAATTCCTTGGCTACTATGGAAATCATTACAAGTGCTTAATGGATGCCACAATTACATGTTTTATTCCCATGTTGTGTTATCATGATTTATGTTCCATTATGATCTATGCCCTATGTTCTTCCATGTTTCAAGTCATTGCTCGATATTTTGATGATTAAACATTAGGTTCATGTTTTTATGTTCAAATGTATATGGTATGTTTTATTTTATCCATGCTTACCCTTAATAAGCATTTGAGCTCACCCTTTTCATGTTTTATTTTCCCCCAGGATTAAAAGAAATGTTTTCGGTAAGGAAACAAAAAGTAGATGATCTTTATGGGAGATGTTGAATATCTTTCACCATGATTGGAATATTACGTTCCAAGTTTCCAAAGACACTAAACTATTACGGTCCTTGTGTGTCTGTTTTTGTTATGTGTTATGTATTCCGCAAAAGTAATGTAATGTCCATGTACGTCAGGCTTTGGATCTCTACAGTTGGTATCAGAGGAAAGGTTTAGTCAACCTTTGGAAACTAGGATGCGAAAATGTTAGTGAGATACCTAGAGATATTTATAAGGTATGTATAGAGATGTCCCTAAGGATAAGTATATGTATATGATATAGTCCTAGAACTACGATAATGATCTTATAATTTAAACTAAGATGTTAGATATTGAGGGTGCTCCCCTTTACTATGTTGTTTTTCCTAGCATTTTTTTGCTTCTCACACTATTCTTTTTGGGTTTTAGAAAATGTCTGGAAACAAGATGATTCACGATAATGGAGGATATTATGGAAAATGGAATGATATTATTCATGAGAAACCAAATGAAATGGGATTTTGAAGTCCAAACATCATTATTATGCCGAATCAGTAATCTCATAATATGACCAATAAACTCAAATTTGGTAAGTTTCCTGACTCGGCTAATAAGAGAAAGATGGAGTTTCATGATGATCATAAAGGAAAGAAAGTTCAATTTCTCCTATGTAAATCATGTGGGAAGATGAACCAAGGAGAATGTTTCAAAGGAACTGGAAGATGCTTTGGGTGTGGAAAATAAGGACACAAAGCCTGTAAGTGCAAAGGAAAAGGATCAGTTAATACCATGGATGAGGATAATGGTATTGCTACGACATCAACAATGGTTAAATGTTTTAAATGTGGAATGTACAGACATTATGAAAACCAATTCCCTAAGGGAAAGTCTCATGAAGAGAATCAGTATGGTCGTATGGGTAGTATTTATGTTGATGATGATGAAGAGACTACAAATGATATGTGAGATGAAAGAATTGTTGAAGCTCTGTCAATGGTTTAAGAAGGTACTGGAATGATTACATGTTTATCAAGTGTACTGTTGTATAAGTAATCTCATGGTACTATGGAATAAATAGACATCTAAGGATTGTTACACTGTTGTCATTCCTTATGTTTTGAAAGTGTACGATTAATGGTAACAGTAACCATGAAAGGATATTCATATATTTTTGGAAAGTAGCTGATATGCGCATAATGAAGGGATAATGAGAAAATTAAATGTTTGATATTATTCATGAGCTCATGACTAATATAAGGAGAAGGTTATATCATGGTTTGAGTATTTGGAATTTTTGGATTTTGGCATGTGGAAAGAGTTAACTTTTGAGAGCATTAATGTTTTCACTAAGATTTAATAGGTATTCATTTTTCAAGAGAATACATGATTAAGGAATTTGAATGTTTGGAATGTGACCAACAAGACATATCTCATTATATATGGGGATCAATGATGGTATTATCATGCTTGTTATATGAACTCTTTGGTAATTGTTTTCACTGTAATATGAGATTGGACATCAGTATTTTGGATAAGCCTAATGATTGGAATGGATTATGTTGGACATAAGTTAGTATTGTTTAAGGATATAAGTTTTTTTTATATTATTGATGGGATGTTATAGTAATGTAGTTTTTGAAAAAGGACAACCTCCAGGACGGGCGACAGCCCATCGTGTCAGACAAGGCTGTGGGAATCGAACCCACAACCGAAGTGCGACTGGCCTTTATCACCTACAACTAGCCTACAAGAAGTCCCTGTTTAGTAGAAACTAGTTTTATTATATTAATTAGTATGATAAATGATGTATAAGTCCATTTTAGGAACCATATATTATTAATCTCACTATAGATGGACTTATGTATTTTTTGATAACTTTTCTAACCTTTTGTTTCAAATAGATGGAATGACCCATCTTTCTATCACATGTTCTGCTAACACCTCACGAATGACAAATTAAACTTCATTTTTTTAAGAGATGAAGTGTAAATTGTCCAAATAACGACCAACGGTGAGACTGTACCAAAATCATGAAAGTATTTCTTCTAATTCCAATTTCATCGACTTTAGGAAAATGATCATGAAAACCAAAAATGTTGTCCTAGTGCTCTTATATCCGATGAATCAGATGGTACCTTAGATCGTCACAAATTTATGGCTTTGTGATTGTTGGCTTTTTCATATCCATGTTCTCTACCACTCTCCATAGGAACTTGATGGTTATATTTTTCTTCCATATCCATATTTTCACCTATGTTCTTTTACGTGGAAACCCAATGATGAGTTAATTTGGGTAACTGATACGTTTCATACATTAGTTTTTAAGGCCATGTTTTGGTATTCCTTTTTACGATGTGGGTTTCTATTAAAGAAACTTTCGAGTAGTAAACCATTTATAACCCCGACGAATTTCGAGGGCGAAATTCATATTAAGGGGGTAGAATGTAACACCCCGAGATTTTATGAAAAATATTATTTTTAATTTCATTAATGTCTTGTGTTGTACTCTACAACAAAAGGAGCTTGCACAACACGCATCCCTGACTTGCCTTTCATTACACGCAATCACGACCTTCCTCGATAGCATGTGTAGTTCGCAATACCGAATTTCACTAAACGAGATATTATTATAATAATATTATGAACTAGCTGTTATGAATAGTAATACACACTTTTTGAAATTTTATAAATTTTACCTTTCAAAATGGACTTCATTTTTGGATTCGAAATATCGAAATTATCTTATGGTGAAATTTCGGTACTTTTCAGATAACTTTCATATTCTGGTGAATAGTGAAAATTACTAAATTTTAATTAAAAACATAATTTGTAATCGAAATAATTAAGAGTGAGAAATTATTAATTTGAGTGGTTTTAAAGTATATTTAGAATATTTTTTACAATTTAATACATTTTTGGTCATTGGATGTAATTTCACATTTAAACCAGACATAAACAAGTGTCAATCTTTTGATAGTTATTACCTCTTAAGAACACGCTATTTGTTTTGACGACGGGAATTAATTTTTAAATTAACTAATGCAAATGATATGTTTTGAATTTGGTAAAATAGGCATCATTTTTGAATTCATAATATCAAATATATCATAGGCTTAATTTTTGGTATTTTTCTGGAAACTTTCATTTTTTGATGAATAGTGAAACCACAAAGTGGTAGTTAAAAAAACTGAATTTTTCATAAAACTTAATTTTACAGCTTCTATGAGTGGAATTTCAAAAATACAAGAGACACGGGTAATATCAAGGACTAAAATGTGGTTCAATGTGATGAAAATAATTTTTGGTGAATAGTAACTTTTTACTTTTTTTACCACGGTTAGAAGTAAATAGGGTAATTAAGTGTAAATATGATATTATTATTACCCTAACACATGTCATAATTCTATTGGATAAGTTTAATTCGGATAGAAACAAACTTAGGAATAAAATATGACCATTTAGGCCCACTTGGATTAGATTAGGACATTTATTATTAATTTATTTAAAGATGGGTTAATATAGTTAAAATCAATGTTTAATAACTAAATCATTTTTAATATAGGTTTATACATAATATAAATTCGACTATAAATATTCATTAGAATTCTAAACGGATTTACTACATAATGGTATTTTATTTGTAATTTTTAGACTTAATATAATTTAATGTATTAATGACACAATGATGATGCAGTAATTATCATATTAATAAAATATTGACATAATTTATGTTATAAATACCCAAATAAATGTAATATGAGAGTTTTTATAAATTAAAATAATTTTATATGTTAATATGACATGTTATTATTTATTTAATTAACTTTTATTGAACTAATAATTCTGTTATGACTTTCAAAAAAATAAATTACAAATACTGTCAAAATTGACAGAAAATAGTTTTTAAATACAATATTATTTTATTAATTGTTATTATATTCCTAAAAATCTAAGGTTCGGCCACGATACTTATATCATGATAGGTGTATCATTTTTAGACCCCTTGGGGGTCTCTTGGATGTATATTGAATGTTTATTAACTATATAATATAAAAATACAAAGTGACATGGTAAATGTCAATCAAATTAACTGAGAGTTAAAACTAAAAGATAAGTTAAATATAATGACCTAAACTTGTCCAAATTCTATTTGATGAGAGTATTTAGACCCATACCAACCTTAGCTTCAAAATATATCAATTTGGAGCTATTAGAAATCTAATATGACTTTATAATAAAATAATACTTTTTGATATTCCAATGGTGCCCCTCTCCTCCCTCATAAAAGGGCACCTCCTCCCTCTCTTCCTCACACCACTTTGAGCCTTCAAGATCGGCCAACCCCAGCCAAATTATATTCTCCACTTCCATAGAAACATCCTAGAGGTTCTGGTCTTCTTCAAAGACCAATTTTAGTTCTCTAAGTGGAGGTCTCAAAGAGGCGCTTCAAAGAGGAGGTAATGTCCATTACCGATTCTTTCAACTTTATTTCTTCTTCCACTTCTTCTTCTTAGGTTGTTTCATTATGAATTAATAACATCAGTATCACTCTTATACTAATATGTTATTATAAGTATGAAACAACCCTATTTCACCATCTATCAATCCTATGGAAAATGAAATCACCACGCGTGCGTACGTACGGAATACCGTCTCCACGCCGTGGTGTAATCTATTTTCCACCACCACCTTACTTGTATGGGTATAATGGTGTAAATAATAACTATATATTATTTTTGTAATGTGATATTGATTCTGTAATAGTATACATACACTCCAATAAAATTCCATGATCATGGGAACAATATCATCGCTCGTGCGTACGTACGGAATACCGTCTCCACGACGCGATGAGATTCATTCTCAGTGATTAACCATTCATAAATGATTATAATGTATATATAATAAGTTATCATGAAATATATGACATAATAATGATACTGGATTTATGTATATATATTTATGTCATCAATTAATTCCATTCAATTCAATGAGGAAACGAAAACAACGTTCATTTGTACGTACGGCCTACCGTCTCCTTGAACGGTGTATTTCATTCCATTTATAGATCTATTATATATATGTAGATTATGAATATATATTATAAATAAATCATGTTTTATATTCTGGAATTAAGTAATCATGATCTATGTAATCATATGAATAATTACAAGTCAAAACACGGACGACAAATGAAACGATTTTACCCAAAACACTCTTTAACATAGAATTTACAAAAGAACGGGTAATATAAATTCATAATTGAACCATATATGATATCATAACAATGAATATGATTTTTTAATAAGTCAATGACATTATTTAAATCATTATACAGGAGGTTCAGATACGTATGAAGCATATCAGACCTAAGGTAAGGGATAACCTTTCCAATCTCGTTCTTCTACGAGATTGTTTATTCGGGCTATTGTTATCATACAAGTCCATGTTTTATAAAAGTGTTTTCATGTATGTTTAAAGTCCATTATACCCATTTTTTACTTTTACTACCTGTTATGTATGAAATCTTTCTTTTACGAGGTATTTTTTGACTTTTCCGGGAAAAGTACGAGAAGAATGTTTTTTAACTTATACGGCATGAAAGGATTTATATGGTTTTATAAAGCCTTATTTTCATGAAGATTCCTCCAAAATATTTTATGAATATTTAAAAAAATACATTTATTTTAAAAGTGCATGGAATTTTGTGAAATGAAAATGATTTTGAAGAAGAAAAGATATTTTCCTCAAGAATTCATTTCAAATATTTTATCAAAACCATTTTCCATCTAAGGTGACATTATTTCATATGTGTATGTTTCAAGATTAATGTCTCTATGATTTACATGGTTTCACTTTTCTTATGATGAAATGTCCATTTATTTTATATGGATTATTAGATGATGGGATGATGTTTATGAAACCCATTTTATTCTTTGGGTTATGATGAATGTTTTAATTTTATTTTTTGGAACAAGTAAGAATGATTTAATTATGAGATGGGTGGGACCTATATCTCCCTCCAATGCATTGGGTAAAGATTTATATCTCATTAGATAGACATGGATGCAACGGTAAGTTAATCCGGTTTAGTATTACAGGACTGGAACGAGGAGTGAACTCGATTCAGAAAGGGACTTTGTCCATTAAGATGCTCTTGGAAGTAATGCCTTGGCTACTACGGAAATCAATACATGTGCTTAATGGATTCCACAATTACATGTTTTAGTCCCATGTAATGATATCATGATTTATGTTCCATTATGATCTATGCCTTATGTTCTTCCATGTTTTAAGTCGTTGCTCAAGATTTTGATGTTTAAACATTATGTTCATGTTTTTATGTTCAAATGTATATGGTATGTTTTATTTTATCCATGCTTACCCTTACTGAGCATTTGAGCAGACCCTTTTTATGTTTTATATTCCCTATAGGGTTAAAATAAAGGTTTTAGGTAAGGAAACAAAAAGTGGAAGATCTTTATGGGAGATGTTGAAGATCTTTCACCATGATTAGAAGATTACGTTCCAAGCTTCAAAGACAATTAACTATTATGGTCCTTGTGTGTCTGTTTTTGTTATGTATTATGTATTCCAAAAATGTAATGTAATATCCATGTACGTCAAGATTCGGGTCTCTACAGGGGGGTACATGATGAAATATAAAAGGTTGATGCACATTCACCCTTTGATGATATTGTGGTACCTGTATGGAGGTAGGACCCAGGGTATGTGACTCTTAGAATGAATTATCTAAATATTTATGAGAGGACTAGTAATACTCCTATGGATTGTTTATAATCTATTGAGTATATTACAAAATATGATTTTAATGTCTTCAAGGAATAATTGTTTGTTGTTATTCGATCGACACATTCACAACCACCTCCTTAATTTTCTATAATTAGTGAATGAGGTGATGACTTGATTATTGAGAGAGTTTTATATCTGGTTGAGCCAATATTGATCACACATGTTGAATATTTTTTGTCAATTAATAATAAAATACTGAATGAGTTAAATTCATTGGATTTTGTTATTAATAGTCTAACAATTGAATATAGAACTTCTTTAGAAAATGTTTTGAAAAGTATTGTAGATATCACTTGTATGTCTTCTAAGGAATATTGTTCTTCTCAACTCAAACTCTTAATCTAGCTCAGTTGACATAAAATAAAAGAGATATAGTATATGGTTCCCCCAGATCAGATGCTAATATTTCTCACTCTCTTTATGTTGAGATTCTTATAAAAGTGATTAGAGGAGAAATTCAGACTATGATGGGTTGCACTAACCAGAAAATTATATCAAATTCATGTAGAATAGTGGTCATATTTAGGATATGGTTAATTTTTATTCTATTGGTGTTACAAAGGATCGAGAATAATTAACCAAGAATATATATTTCTATTTTAATATAATTAACACAAAAAAACAACTTGACCAGTCACTTCGAATATTTGGTGTAGAATTTGAGGCTACCTCCAGTGACTTCGGAATTCAAAGAGAATGTTAGGATGTTGAAAGAGTTTATTCCTGTACATGATAAGTACTTGGAATATAATGATGTTTTTTAGAAGGAAATGGAATATGGTTATGAGGTCGTTAAGGTATTCATAAATATGGCCAAACCCTACCTGCATCATCACAAGACAACTTTTTGTTTATCCTCCTGCTTCTCTTATCAGACCGATCATACCTTCTTCTACCTCTCCTTCTTCATCTTTTTCACCATTGACCATGACTCTTGCTCAATCCCTCACTTAGATTCAACCTATCATCCAATAGGAACACCAATACATGATTCATGGATTAGTCCCATCTATACTCCTTCAATATTTAAGGGAGTTCATATTCCTTCCCTCAGTATGTACATTACGCCTTCCACTACTCTTACTAATGACCCTTCTACTCCTCCCTACACCTCTTCTGATAATGGAAACTATGTTATAGACACCGATGTTCCCAATATGTTGTTAGATCAATTTTTTATTGTGATTTAATGTAATTTTTATGATGCATTTCTTTTGTTATAACACATACTTATTGATTAATTGAAAAGACTCTCTGATTTCATCTCATTATTATTTACATAACTGTTATTTCCTTGTCATTAACTATTTATTTTTTTATAATCCCAAAAGGAGAGAAATAATATGGAATCTCTCTCAAGTGGAGATCAAGAATTAGAATGATGATTAAAAGGGAACATATAATTGTCAAAGTACATTTAATAAGTTATCTATACTTATGTTTCTTTTAAAATATCATCTTAATAATCCATGAAAAATGATTACGAATATCATTGATTTGATCTTCATAAATCAATTCAATTATTGTATTATATAATCCCATGAATTTTGATTATTGAAAAGAAAGAAATTTCTGGAATCCTCTAGTTTTAATGCTCACAAATCATGATAAACTATGCTAATTATGATTTATAAAGATACATTGTTATTAATCATGTTCATGTATAATTTTATCCTATAGTGTTATTGTTTACATCATAAGAAAACATTACCGATTTCGAGTAAGTATGAGCTACAAAAATGTGTTTTACTTATAGACAAGTCACTAATTCATGTTCTACTAATAGTTTTCCTACCGATAGATAAGTCACTGATGCATGAGCTACCGACGACATAAGCTACTGATAAGTTGAGTCACCAATAGCTTGACCTAGCAATGTCCGACCTACCAAAACTTGACCCACTAATAGAGTGACTTAACGACACTCAAAATGTTTCTATGTATGACCTATAGACAGGAGATCTACTGATGCATAACCTATTGACAGAACATCTACTAACACATCATCAATCAGCAGCTATATTGACTGATTAAAGTATTATATACCAATAGAATGAGGTACTGATAGTATGATCTAATGATAGAAATGGTATACAGATAGAATGAGACACTGGCATTATGAGATACCGATAGACTGAGTCATCGATGATTTGTCTCTTAAATTTGGACTTACCTATAATATAATATTTAGGTAATTTAGTACAACGTATTATATTGATTATTTTTTTTGTCTTTTGTAGAAAAACTTTAATGATGTCATAGAATAGTACAAGGTAAAAAAAGAACATGTTGCTTGTCGGTATAAAGGGAATATTTGGATCAACCAGATTGTGTGTGATTAAGAAGAGACATGGAATGGATATACAAATATTTTTGTTTGACATTGAAAAAATAAAAGAGATTCATACTATATTAACCCGATTATACTACTAAGAACTAAAAGACCAAAAATCACTACAACAATGACATAGAAGAACGGAACACATCAAGTCTTACTAAGAATAGAAGACAAAAGCAAAAAATGACTCTCTATGTAGCTGTATGTTTCTAGAATATGACTCTAGCTTCACTTATTTAATTTTGAATGATTCCAAATGCCACATAGAAAATCTCCCAGAGCATTATAAACCCTATTCTCATTACATTTCTATTCCATTGAATAATATTTACAGTTCAAACTATGTGTGCATCTCTGTTTTAAAAACCCACATGAACTTATATTATAAAATAGAATACACATAAATATCTTCCCCAACCCATATTTTCACATTTAATTCCCCTGGATAACTATGGAAGAGGCCCCTTCATGGATTGTCTCTTTTTTTGTACTGTGCATCTAATTATATTGTGGATGTGTTCTTGTTTTTTATAATATTTTTAAACAATTTTTACCCAAATCTTGGTTGTTGGCCTTGCATATTTAAGATAAACATCATGGTGTTAGGTGATCACAAAGTGGAGAGGATTTGGTCTCAACAAGAAACTGAACCTACTTTTACTTTTTCTTAGTGTTTTCATGTTTGTTTTTCTCTGTCTTTGTAATTATTTTGTAAAACATAACTCTATATATAGAATTAATCGTACATTGTGTTTATATTATAATTTGTTATAGTAAATTGGTTCCAAAAGTTATAATAATAACTTTTATCATTATAAATGAGAATTATTAATTCTTTGAGAATCCTTTGGAATAAAAACAGCTTTTATTAAAATTCTACATTGGTTATCTGGCTTGTATTTTTTTGAAATTACGGATTTTTAAAATAATCATTTAATTTAAATAAATTTTTATAGGATCTCAATTAACCCCCTCTTGAGTTTCCTACTCTGTCCTACATTCGCATCCCACTAAGAATGATGATTCATCCAACAACTACCTAATATCCCTCTCTGATTCTGATCATTATGAAAAAACTCCCATTAATATGAGTGGGGTCCCTCTATAGATACTATACAGCAAAAAATGAACTATCACATTATTTTTTCCTAGAATCATGGTTAATCCACTCACAAATGTGTATAGAGAACCCACACTTTAACACTTCATCACATCACTGAGGTAGAACAACTATAATTGTGGACTTTATTACTATTAATGCTCAAAGATAGAGAGTACCAATCTGTAGATAGACGGCATGTGAATCTTTAATTTAGAGGATGTCTATCTCTACCAATATAAAGGACATGGGAGACCCACCACATAAAAGTACATGGGAGTATCGACCCATTGATTACCTATCTATAGATTGAGTACATATACCCTATGTGTGGGTGTTCTATAACTACATGTATAAAAGATATTAGCGACCATATAGATAGAAATATAGTACAGTAATAACACTGAAATATATTTGATAATAATGTCTGATCACATTCATATTCCAATAATAAAGTAAAAAAAATCATTCTTTTATCACTAAGTATTATATCTCAAATTATAAAATGAAGGCCACCATCATGTACTTTGTGGAAAACCACTCAGGATTAGATGATTGTGAGCCTAAATCCGAGTCATAAAGAGGGAGATATGAATTTTATAAGTTTTTGTTAAATTTTTTACAACAAGAAAATTGTTTCACATGGCATATAAAATGACTTAGGTACTTGGGAGTTACTTCCCCTAGAAACATCATGGGTAGACATGTGGCATAAAATGATATGTACAAGGAGTATACAATATGTCACGATTTCCTATGTGATCCTATGCCATAAAATATGTGATAATCTATTCTAGATTGTTCCCATTTACTCTGTTCATGCCCATGTATCCTTGGTGTGTCCAAGATCACTATCCCTATTCATTCCCATGTACTTTAGAAATTCTTGTGTACCTAGTTGTGACCATGTAACATGAGGAAAAAACTATGTTGTTATTTTTGATAACACAACCTATAGACATACAACATAGAATCAGGAATTAAAAATCCCATGAAACCCTATCCACTGTAGGGGGAGACTACATGGTGTGTGTTACCCTAGAATAGATGGTGTATAATAGAGGTATTCATAGAATGTTAATGTATCATTCATGTGATTTCTAGAACCAAAAAATCTACCACTTCCACCACCGATTGACTTGCCTAAAATTTCTAAAACCAAGGTATTCTATCTTTGATCATCATTACCTATACTCCAGTGGCTAGAAAATGGAATTATGGTTTTACAAAATGTAACTGTAACACCTCCTAATTCTTCCCCATGTTCTGGTTCATATCTTTGTCACCGATAACAGGAAAATCATCTATGTCTAACAATAATGCGCTGATCCCATGTCTTTTTTACATCCTATATGAAATTAGGGGTTCATCTACACTTGAATCAGGATCATAAAATCGAATCATCAAACCCATGGGCGAAAGATGATGAAATAAATGAATGGTGATCTCAAAAGCACAATAATGGAGTGAAAATATTCAGAAAATGATACAATCTCTTCCAATGATTACATAATTCATAAATAATGTTTAGAATATGACATATAAAACAAATAATTAGGTTCGTGACCACTAACTATAACGGACCACATGTGAAGAATGATAATCACAAAATGTAAGCCAAATCCATTATTAAAAAATAATGAAATGTGAAAAAAACCACAGATAATGAGATATAAATTATTAACAGATAAATCAATAGCAAATAACATGTACGTTAGTAATAATTAAATAGATCCAACTATATTAGTCACTCATCTCACGAATCCCTTTGATCATTTTTTGTAGATCCATATTGTCGAGTCTGTCAATTCCAACAATGTTCCCGCACCCCTATCTCTAATATCATAGGTTTATGTGTATAACTGTATAAATTATCAATAATATAGAAATAAATAACAGGGAATTAGAATTTAGTTTGCCTATGTAAATTAATTGAATCAATTAATAAATTACATAACACGTTCTCCTACTAACTCCATTAACCAAAAATCCAACACTAACTATAATTATGTCACACATAGGGTAAACACCACATTTTGAAACAACTATCATCTATGATTTTCCATTACAGTTCTGAATGAATTGGAGAAAAATATTTTTAAAAAGAAATATTTGTTCATTATTTAGAATATATTAATATTTATAATATATTTATTCTATGGACTTGTGATACTAAAAATAAATTTAAAACTCTGATGAAAAATTCAGTGATACCTAAAGGAATATTCAAAGAATTAAACTACCAAAATCATATTCATTAAAAGGATATCCTTCTAATGAACATAAAAATTCCCACCTGGCATGTAAGATTCATTATATATATATATATATATATGTATATATATAAAGAAATTATTATAACAGAAAAAAGAATAATATATTATATTAATAGATTCATCGTTTTAAAAATTCAATATAAAAATTAACACATTTCAGTTTGAGAACATGTACAATGATAGTACCATAGGAAAATAACAATAAAGAAACATAAGTTATGATTATATATCAATATAATTGATAATTAAACTTATACATCCATTAAAAACAATAAAAAAAATATTATTTTTCAATTATCAAATGGTTTAATATTAATGGAATCCACTCAACCATATAAATATGTTAACCCATCCCATATGGAGTATAACAGAGGTAAGGGGTATGTAAAAAATACTTAGTAACATCATTGGGGTAATTAAATGACTGGGTATGTCACTAGGATTGATATGAGGAACTACCATGGGAGAGGGTATTAAGTTCACTGCATGATATAAGAGTCATACCTTATGTGAGATGGTATATAACATGATTCAGTGTGATGATTTACCCTATTAAGAAAGGATTAGTTTATAGTTATATTATGAAATCCTAACCCGAGTGTGAGGGTGGATGTATGAGGCATGGTAAATGATGTGGAATGACAACATACCCTGTGTGATAGGATAATCGCATAATACAAGTTTTTAAATTTATATTTGGTGGGATATCACACTCAGAGTCAAATGGTAGATGTAGATATTTGGTAATATATGGTTGAAGTTAAATATAGACCCTATCATGAGTTAGAGGGTGGTGTTTGTGACTTGATATGACCCACTTCCTTGGGATATAAGTAACCGGAAAATGTTTTTGACATGATGAGACATCTTCAACCAATTATGGATGATATATGTATTGACATCTACTGGGATAGATTAGTTTACACATGATAACCCAACACATATTTGTGTATGCTCTATTTTCATGTACATATTTTCATTAACCATAAAAATGTTGAAGATTGTTGAAAAAATGGCACCTGGTAATATCTTATTGATATGTATTTCCCATACCAAATATGGAAACCTTGGGGAATGTGAAAACCTAATGTTTTATGTAAAATATAATAAATTGTTTCACAGTGGATCAAATTTGTACAACATGATAGGATTGGATATTGTTTTAGGTGAGGAACATTGTTATAGTGGAACCTCATAGGTTTTTGACACAAACATTTCACCAATAAACATTACATAGTTTTTTATGAATGTTTTATACATCTCATAGAAATAAAAAACCTTATGATAACCAAACTAAAACATTATTAATTACATGAGGAAAGGAAATATAATAAATTATGATATTTTATTCACATAAATGTAAAATGGTATATATCAATAAATGATAATATGAAATCTTATCTCGAGAATAAGGGTATGAGAATTAGAGTTTAACTTTTGAGAAACATACACAACAAATCATAGATATTAATCATGATATGTTGATTTGTGAGATCAAAAAAAATTAATCATATCTGAAATAGATATCATAATCCATGAAATCTTATCATAATAATAATAACATTTCATTGACAGTGACATAAGGTGCAGAATAGTCATTGTCATAAAAATAAAATTTCAACAATATCTACCAAGTTGTTCATCCCATTTTTGGCTTGGGTTAACTTCCAACATACCCGCTATGTGTTTGGGATATAATCTAATGTAATCCATTTTAGGCATTGGATAACATCATATTCACCCCTTGATTTCATAAACATTATGAATTTAAAAATTAATTGGTGGTATATACTAGACCCACCCATCACATATGCATAACTAAATCATATATATACCATATGATCGTGAAATAATTTATCATTTTATCACATTGACACACATGTAAAAGAAAACATGTTTCATAAATATTTCCCCATTATAATCATAAATAATACAGATAATGAGAAATGTAATTTTTATTTTATCATATCTCAATATAAGAATAAGCAACTTAAATAGATGTTGTGATAGATTAAAAATCATTAATAATTACTCTAAAACTTTACTTGGATAAAATGGAATTTTAATTTTAAATATATTATTTAAAATTTTGTTATTTCTAGAATATTAGTAAAAAATTTACTAGAAAATAACTATAGAAAAGTTTACAAGAATCATTATTTCAAAAAATATTCATTTAATATATAAAATCCATTCATGTGGTTGTAGGTAAAACAATGATTTCATTCACACGTTTTGTGAGAATACATTGATTTGAAAATGATAGACAAAATACTTTAAAAAATTATATAATGATAAAAACATTTAACAATTAATTAAATAAATATTTTCTAATATTAAATACATTATGAAGAACATTTTAAACAAAATATGTACATGGAATGAAATTATTCCTAACCAAAGAGTTTATTAATGTCTAATTTCCTTAAAACCATTGTTTCATAATTTTGACTACATATAGATTGGAAATGAAAGGAAAAATTAAAATATCTTGAAATGTAAAAATTATAAAAAACACACTGATATTTATGAGATATAGATCATATAATTTATGTATTTTAATTTTAGGCATACATAATTCTTGAAAAGATAGAGACTGCAATATAAAACCCTTATCTCCAATCAGACATGATTTGTATAATGTTTTGTCCTCTTTTATAGTAAATATAAATTTATCAAACATAAATACTAAAAACATATTAATAATTATAATGCAAAAAATGGATTATCTTTAACTTATTATCACTCATTAATTTATAATTTTCAATATCATCAACATTTTGAGTGTTAATGACTTCATTTTCCTTATATGATTCGATTCTGATATTTTGGTAATTGCATCTTGATCCTTGTTACATAATAACAAGAATTTTTTAAAATATATAAATATAATATAAATTAATTATATACATATTTTTAACCACATATTAATGGTATAAATTAAATAATTGTTTACACCATTTATAGATATGGTAGTTTGTATGTCTGCATAATCATTGTTTTAATTTTCTAATAAAAAATGAATAAAAAATAAAAATTGTTTTATCATTCTATAATTATAATTATATCATAAATAACATATATATTTATTAATTATATAATTATATAAAATATTGTGTTGTGGGAATGGAAAATTAATCATATCAATACATTGATATTGTATCCCATACATATATACGAGTGATGCTTTAATTTACCATTAATTGGAAATGAGGTGAAAATGGTAGTCACCTTACCATAATAACATAAAAGAATATTTTAGATAAATGATAACTTTTTTAGTAATTATATGAAAAATTTAGAATAATTATAATATCAAATAAATATTTAATGAATTAGGTTAGATGATTACAACTTCACTCAAAGACCTCTATTGGTTTACACTTATGCCTTCATTGGGTGGATATAGGCTATTAAATAGATCTCCATAATAAAAAAAAGTTTTATATAAATTTTTTTAAATGGTATTATATGATCTATAGGGATAAATGATTATGAAAAATGGTGGAGAAGTGGTTACCTTTTGTAAGTGAAGGTATGGAATGACAAGGAATCTCTTAAATTACTTAAATAATATAAAACCGTTTTCTTTTAAAAATATAATCCAATGGACTAAACATTAAAGTAAGATAATATAAGATCTAAATATATTAATAAAATAATATTTAGATAATTTTACATGAAATTTTTACTCTTATCACTTATTTTAACCCCTGTTAAACCTGTTTTATCTCTAACATTGATTATATATTTTTATTTTGTTTACTATTAATTTTGAAAAAAAATAAAGGTGGGGTCATAAGAAAATTTGGACATGAGGATTCCAAAAATTGAATCTAATTTAAAAAATTTAATATCTATAAGATGTATAAATTAATTAAAAACATCCACACAACACGACAAAAACCATTGATAGAAATATGGATTTTTAAGTGTTTAACACAATATTCATTCATTCATTACCATGTAAAAACATTTTTATGATTGTTAAAATATAAAATTAATTATATTATATAAATATAAATTTAAAATTTACAATAAATTGTGATTTTTTTTATTATGATAAAAACACAATTGAAATATGAAAATAGATTTATGAAAAATATTTCCCTTTTAACTTCAAATGATTTTATTTTCATTCATAGCCATTAGAAAATTAATGTATGAATTGATAAACATATATTTCAAATAAATTTAATTATAATAAATTTATAAAATTGATATCTATAAAACTTTAAGAAACATATAAAAATACATTTCTTTAGAAAAAATATGTCTTTTATTCAAGGAATGAATTAATAAATACTTAAATTATAATTTCATATGAATTAATAAATTTATATAAATTTAAAAAACATTTAAATATATATTTAATAATGTATTTAATCATGTTCTCACCCATTATTCAAATGGATAATTTATAAATTCAATAGTATATCACAATTAATTTAGAATCGGGGTTTCATGTAATGTTAGCTATCAAATACGTTATATTTATTTCAAAAGAATATTTAGAATATTTTGGGGGGTAATATTATACCCATTTAAAATATAATTTTCTTAAATTAAATACCTTTGAGGAAAAATATAATTATACTTATAATATCTCACTTACTATAATTCTCATTTAGCATTATCAATCATCGTATACCTTTAAGGATAATTAAATTTGTATGTATCCATATAATATTGAAATTTTTCTACATAATACAATATTTCTAGAATTTGGTCCTAATTAAAAAGAAATCTATAGTTGTACGAACAATGATTTTATTAAATGTGAATTATCATATTTTTACATCCTTAAAAGAGATATATAGAACACATTATGAACTTGAGGGAGGTTATGTGGAATCCCAATGCAATAAGATACAACCCATAATTAGTCAAGAATCGTTAAGGGGAAATATATATAGGGTTCAACATTCACTTATTTTAGAATTGAAAAACCATTTTCTATAGAAAATTTCATTGGAATAAATACTCCCCAACTCAAAATTAAATAAATCAGGTTAAATTATATTCATAATACTTCTTTAGACTATATGAATCCTTGATGTTCTACACAATTAATTTAAACATACCTTACATTTATTTTGCTATCTCAGGACCCAATGGATTTTATTATACAACATCTTCCCAACACATCAATTTTCTATACATATTTCTATATTTTTATTCATAAGTAGCCATCTAAATAGTAAAGAAAAATATATAGTTACATGAAATTTTTTATGTGGAAGGTGCTGAGGCCCACCACCTTTGAAACATCAATATCATGAACTTCATATATACTAAAGTGTTCTAATGGTTCTCTCAGACTGAGAATACATATGAGGATGATATCCAAAATCTAAATACATATTCACATCAATATATTTATGAAAACAATTCCATAACATTGATTTAATCCTTTGATCCTGATCAAATTAAATAGAATGTTGTAATCCATAATGCATTACCAAATCATTAATGTATATCTATAAATTCTAATCAATAAAGTCTTCTTCTCTGATCGAAATTAAATGTGTTGGATTTAAAAGGTTATCTATTATAACATAACTTGAATTATACCTTTTATAGGACATGGGGAGCCCAAAAATGATATCCATGGTGATATTTTCATATTTATATACAATTATTGGTAATCATAGTAACATCTACGTAGAATTATACCCCTCAAACATAACATTTTAACTTACTAAGAAATACAATATTTACTCTAAAATATCTTCATAAATGTTATCCCTCCATAAATGAACATTAAGTTTTACATATATCTTAATACAACTCAGAAAAATATATATTTATATGAAATGAGATTCAGAAAATTTATTTTTCTTTAATTACGTTAAAATAAGTAAACATACTAGTTTCATGATCCATATCACTCAATCACAATAAAATTTGATCTTTGGAAAATATCTCACATTTTTTTTCATCTCAGCATCTTCCAGTTATTCTTTTTTAATTATCACTTGGATATATGGTAGAAAATCATTTGAGATAGATAATAGTTCCCCCATTTTGTAATTATTTCAAGGACTATCCATGTGAAAATCAGTAAATATTAGATAATTTTTAAATCTCATCATAAATAATGGTGAATGATTCTTTGGACTCAAGGAATCATCCACCTTGTTCAACATACAATGTTATAATGTATTGAAAATTCATAATCTTTAACTAACTCTAACCATCATATTTAGTGTATATTCAACTCTTTCATAGAGAATATATATTTTAAAATTTTATAGTTAGTATATATATAACAAATTTATAGATAAATATAGTGACTAAATATATTTAATATATGAATTTTTATTGATAACAATATGTCACAATTTAGAAAATTATTCTCTTGGACCACTAATTGAATTGTAAAATAATTTATGACCATGTTATTATATATAAGAATAAATCAGAGTCCAATAGTATATACATCAATATTTATTACACACCATTATCTAGTAGAGGGTAGTGTGTGTAATGGTAAACTAACAAACCTTCTCTTCATTATATTGAAATTTACTACACATTTCTTAGTACAAAGTAAATTTAATATATTCTATGTTAACTTTGTGAGTATATTTGATAGCTATGAGAATTTATACACAATGTGTCAGTAAAATCCATAATATTCAAGAAAACTTTTTATATTAGTCACATTTATTGGTCTTGTAAAATGTTCAATAACTTCCTTTTGTACGAATAGATTTACATACCAAAGATAGTTACCACATTATCCAGGATTGATACCTTATGTAACTAAAATTAACAATTTATGAATTAAGAATATATGTCTTCTTTCCTTGGGGTTTTCAAAAGAATTATTTGTTAAATTTTGTGCTCTTAATTTATATGGGAGTATATAAGAATATCATCTATATAGTCTAACAAAATTTTATTTAGGTAATATCGAAAGACTCTATTTGTAATGTTAATAAAGATAGTGAGAATTAGTAATTCAAAATAAAATTCTTATAAATATAGAGTATATAACTTGTGTGGAAGAATGTCATAGGTATGTAATCACATTTTACCGCAAATTGATTTTGTAAAAAATGAAGATAAGTATTTTTGAATATTTTAGCTCTTTGAAATTTATTTAACAATATTGGATATAAGATAGATAATATTTATTTTGACCTCATTTATTTTTGAAGATTCAACTAATAATTTCATTAATATATTTTAATTCCGAAACAAATTACTGGTGAACCACATGGTAATGTACATAGATTAATGAATCCTTTATCAAACTTGTCAAAGAGTTTATTTTTTAATACCCACTACTAAATTAAATCCATTATTAATGTATATTTTGATTATGTGTTTTTACCAATTATGGGATCCATTTGAAGATAAACTCCATGATTCTATAGAACATATTGTGAATCTTCCAAAAATACATTATAAAATACATCTAAAATCAGCATCTTTGTTTTTGAGTTTTTCTAAGACCGTCAAAGAGAATTACCTGTTATGAATAGTAATCAAGAAACATAAATTTTAGGATATTTTTATTGTATGTTATTATTCTTACTGAACATGATAAATGATCATATGTTCATTTGGAATAGATAATGTTTCATAACTTCCTAGTATATTGATTTTGGATATTTATAGCGATAGCCAATACATTCTGAAACTCACATAAAATTCAATTTGCGGGATATTAAAAAGATTTACAAAAAGCACATTCCCATAAATTTAAATCATAGAAAAATCATTTATTTGAGATGTGATCAATATTCAATATTGAGTTCTCATTACTAATTAAACATCTAATTGTTGAGGTGGTAATGTGATACCCGTAATGAATCTTCAAATATAAAATATTGGGTAAAACTAAAACCAAATAAGAAATTTGTAGTTATAGGGTTAACGATTTTTCTTCTATTCAATACTTTGATATCAAAACCAACACTTTAAATAGTTATATCATGATATTTTCCTTTTTTTATTAGGTTATGTGGTTTCTGAAGTAGATAGTTAGAACTAACAATTAGATTTGAGCCCTCGTTATGAGAATTCACATACTCCATAAATTTGAAACACTAGAGTGTGAGTGGCGCATTCTATGGATAGTTATCTACATTTTAATAATTATCTATCTTTATCAAATTACTTCAATATATTATTTTTATATTACATTCCCTTAAGATCATAAATAATTGACTAGTTCTTTAATAAAAATTTCCACCATATTACTCTCCACACTATTGGAATAATGGAAGACACATTTTCATCACTCCATGATTTTTATTAATATAATTTCATTTATATTGAATAATAATATTACTATTTAAATCGTGGTATTAATATGTGATTCCATTATCTATTTCTAAATTATGTGAACATTTTATAGTTTCATTATATTAAATGAAGTCATTATGGCTCACTCCCTTTAGAAACATGGTTTTAGGTAACTGGAGAATTGATCAATCATACTTTCAGTATGGATAATAATACGAGAAGCATACTTCACAAGTCTTGTAAAATTTAACTCATAGGTATTTATGTTTTTATTTTCCCTCTTCTTTAGATTAACGAATTACCTCTCTTTTCTAGTATAATGAATTTTTTAAAAGTAAATATTGAAAAATATCCTATGAAAATCATCCCAGTCTATAGTAATTTACTTCATATTTACTTGTTTTAGTGAGAATATCCTATGATTTATTTTCTTTTTACTATAAATGATTAACAGCCAAAATGGAAATTTTTTTCCATTGATCACAAGTCATATGAAGAATATTTTTAGTGTTACTGAACGATTTACCAATATTTAGTGGATTATTGGACCCGCTAAAATAAAGAGGAATTTTATTCACAATGGAATTAGAAATATTTATTCTATGATTTTCATTTTTGTAATATCAACATGAATCATATATAGGGAAAATTTCATTATTATAAAAATAATATTTTTTGGTTCATCACCAATAAATTTTTTTTTCATATAAGGATGATTATTGAATTATCCATCATATACACCACTAATATGACTCTAACTTGTTAAAATAAAAACTAAAAAACCTAATTTGGGAAATAATAATAATAGTGACAAATCATACAATCGTGAAAAATAATAGGATGAAAAAATGTTGTCACCTTATATAGAATATTTGGTACATTTTGAATAACATAAGTCATCAATGGTCAATATGTATTCAATCCTTCATAATGGTGCATAATAAAATGATAATAAACCTAATCATATGTTTTGTGTGTATCTACATCAGTGTTGAATCTTCGACCCAACCATCATATATAGTTGTTGATTGATTTAATACCCAATCCACCCCTTTTATAATTGTCACCTCATGGTGTATCTATGACCTAGCTATATCCAATTTCTAGTATCTATGTAGAGATTAAATTACTATGAAAACCACATAATATCCACTTTACCAAATATTCCTGACGTTATCATATACATTTTATTCTACTAAGTGTTTTCCCAAATGTTCTGTAATACTAATCCCATTTATAAATAAACCCTTATTTGATAGTAAGAAATGTGAAAAAAAATTCATACATAAATGTACCATAATTCTGGATATGTATTTAATACATCTCATAATTATGAGAACATTATAATTGTAAACAATTAGTCTCTACAAAGAAAATCAACATTATAATCTTAAATCTTGAAATATTATAAATATTCATCCTAAAATGTCCTTCTAACATAATACTCATCCTAGTCATACCCCACATAGAATTTTTCTTCATTACATGGGTAAAAAATTATAATAATGGATGAGTATGAATTATTATTATGGTCAAATAAGAGAGATAGAATATAATTATCACATATATAAGCAGATCATGTCTATAAGGGTATGAGAATATGATCTTAACATTTGAAAAAAGTACCCAACATATAATTTATCATAATAATGACATAAGGATTTTGTGGATTATAATATGTGAAATATAGGAGAATCAATTATCATGATCCATTATATTGTATCATAAGTATTAAAACATATAAAGGTGAGTGGCATAAGGTGGGGCCAAATTATAACCATATAAAGCTTTTTAAAATTCTATTTACAATGAAATTCATAACATGTTGGTCTTGGGAATACTACCCAGGTACCCACATTAGGCTTCAGATAACCTCTTGTTTACCTTGTTTGATGATTTAGATAACATCATGTGTATACTTTGCACTGAAAAAAATAACCCATTTAATTAGTGTGTTATAACAGACTCACCTATCACATAATCAAAATATATTATATGTATTCCAAATGATTAAGAAAATAAAATCATTTTATCACAGATAAACACTTTGAAATTAAATTATTTTTATCAATATTTTATCATAATAAAGACAAAAATAGATAGACAGTGAATAAATTTTATATCATTTGAGCATAACTATATTGATTAATATATAACACCATTAGATGTTTCCATAAATGTAAATACCTTTAAAATATCACTAGAACGTTTTTTTGAGGGAAAACACTTTTCATTATGGAATCACTTATTTAAAATGAAAAAAATTATGGATTATTATAAAAATGAATTTTTATTTGAAAAAATCTTATAAACTTAAAAATGAGTTTTTCATGAAAATATTAGTCCTCATAGGGGGAAAATAGGTTCGTGTAGTAAACATTAAAACAAATATTATGTTTGCACCATTGATAAAATATCTTCATTCATATAGTTATATGAATATTACTTTTACACCATATATAAAAATTAAAACATTGGTAGAAATGATTTTTAGCAATAATACAACAATGTAAAAAAATTAATTAAAACATTATAATTTAAAATATATATATAATAAAAATATTATTTACTAAATAGAGAAATAATTTTAGTTTTCTATTAAAAATTTCTATCATTATTTTGAGATCATAAAAATGGAAAATAGAAAGAAAACCTATAATATATGAAATAAACGTAATATTTTTTTTTATATTTATGATATATTGATCATGTCATTTTATCTTCCAAAATTTAATCATAAAAATTCTTTGAAAATAGTGAGTTTGTAACCTAAAACAGTTACCTTGGGCCCAAAATTCGTTGTATAATCATTTCAACTCATTTTTAATAAATTAAAATTTATATATTCCTTTAATATAATCATATAAATACTTATAACACCATATATTATTTACCTTTGACATATTATCCATCATTAATTATCATTTATTCCGTATCATTATCATTTTGTGTGTTAAATACTTTGTTTTCCATGTATGTTTCAATCAGGTTATCATGGTCTAATCATATTAATCATACTACAATTATATCTATACTTTTAATAATGATATAAATATCTCATATATATTCATTATCTAAATATTATGAATCATCTAAAAATGAAGATAAGGAAAAATAAGCTACATTGTTCACATTAATGGTATTATATACCTACCCATGAACACTCTTTATATTCTAAAAACTGAAGGGAGGAAATATAAATAATTTTTTTACATTAAAAAATCCTAATAATATAATAAATATCATATATATTTTTCAATAAAATCAATATGACCACCAATATTATATGGTGATGGGAAATGATTCATATTATTATGTAGAGGTGTAGTAAACACGTACAGACAAGAAATAATTTTATTTATCATTTACTGGGAATGTGGTGGAAAATGGATGTACCATAGTAATAAAAAAAATAAATCTATATTTATGATAATTGATTCAATATGATAAGATGGATGAAACATATTTATACAAAGTAGAAGAAGAAATAATAATTGAATGAGTTTTGTACTACGATTTCCACTTCATTGAGAGACCTTATTTGGATTAAAACTTATCCATTATTAGGATGATAATAGGTTATGAAAAAGTTTTTAGGAATCAAGGGAAGGAATCTAAGTATGATTTTTCATAGGTATTATCATATCTTAATTGTTTGATGTCTTTTAATATTGGTGGAGAAGATGTTCTCTTTTATATGTGTGGTGAGATACAAACATGGAATTATATAAATAATTTTATTATCAAAAGTTATTTTTTGTGGCTTCAAAGAGATAATAATTATAATTTAAGAAGTTATTAGGTCCAGATATATTCAACTAATAAGATTTGAATAAATGTTTATGGAATTTTACCCTTATATATTAGTTTAACCCCCATTAAAATCATTTTAACCCAAACCATGGTAACAAAAGTAAACATTCATAACCATTCATTATTTACAAAAATGAATGTGGAATGTAATAACTCAGGTTGGTATTCATAAGAATTTGGAACATTATTGAGAGTATTTCTGAAGTCAGGTGCTGATTTGACATGGCAATCATGGTCCAGGAGAGGCTTAGAATGGTTATTTTAAAAATATTTAATTTTTTTTGTCATGTACTCCCAGTTTCACATTAAATGTGGAATAAATCATGTATGGTGTATTGGTTCATATTTAGAAGTCTATAGTTGAATCCATAATGTTGTATTTTCCATATAAATGACATAAAGTTTTCCATGCAAGGAGTTTTGTTCAAAGGTGAGTCGGTTGGGTGCTATGTAGTGGATTAATTAATTAAATTATTGATTGATTAATTAATTAGCATAGAACTAATAAACTTTCATCCTCCTTTATCTTTGGTGCATGACTAATTGAAGGGGAGCACACCCATCATCTTCTCCTCCTCTCTCTTTGGCGAAGAACTAAAATGATTCCAAATCGACGAAGGTGTTGCTGATCTATATATCTAATGAAGATCATCATCAGATCAAGAAGTAGTGTAATACAATAATCATTCATCAATAAGATCTAAAGAATTTTATCCCTCGAGGTAGGAGGATTTGAGCTTAGGTCCTGATCCCCTTTTTGTATGTAGTGTTTTAAGACTCTAATGCCCTTTACAATTATAATTTATCCCTACTAGGTGGATGAGTGGGATTTGTGTTAAACCATTAAGAATCAGAAAATTATTTAGGTAATTTATAATTGGAAGTACCATCTACATGATGTGTTTTATAGAGATTCATGCCATGTACCTCTTCCAATTCATTGATGACGATATTTGGGGACATTACACCACGTACAAGGGTAACATGATGTTAAGTGCCCCAAGATGTGTGACTATGGGATATGGCTTGGGTCAGTCGTTCGAAACCACATGACCATGTACAATGACATGGAGAATTTGAAGGTACATGGGGTCTAGTTCATGGAAATGGGAAATCTACACTTTTATGTGGCCATTTAGACCGAACACTCCATGTATTATGGGATGCATGGCATGTAAGGGACACATATTGGATGGTATATGTAGAAGAGGAATACACTCATGGGCCGGGTGAAGTAGGAAATGGTGTGTACCATGTATACATGTCATGTACCCTTTCCAGGAATGGAAGACCTAATAGATTGCAAACACGGCCTGGTGCTTAGGTGGGCTCACACACCGTGTGTGCCATTGTGTATGTTATGCACTCCTTAAGATGTCTTCTCGATATATTCCAACTTCCATATATCCATCTCGTAGAAGAAGATTATGGAATGTTATTATTCTATCCTAGAAATGTTTTCTTTTAGAGCATGATGGTGTACCCCATAGATTCATAAGAGATATGAGGTTTCTAGAATCATGCATGACAGTTATGAGGTGGTTTTTAACTAATGTAGTATTTTGGTGTGGTTCATATAGAGAGATAATGGGACTCGTTCTCCGATATGGCATCATGAAGAGGGTTCACCTTACCTATCTAATTTGATGTAAATGGGCCTCCCAATTTCATGGGAGTAGGTTATCATACTTTTTATTAGTTTTTATGGGGTTTTTAATCCTCTTATTGTTTAAGGTGAAGGTTTCCCTTGATGGTTGATTAGTTAGGTAGTGTTCCATTGTCATGTTAGGGTGTGGTTTCTCTATAATAATTACCCATGTTGGGTAGTTACTCCCCAATCATACCAGGGTGCTGGTCATTTATCCAAGGATTCGGTACTCCCCTTACTGTGTCGGGGCATGATTCCTCCAGACATAACACAATGATAGAGTCATTGTACCCCTATCGTGTTAAGGTGAATGTCCCTAGTCCTTGGAGTCAGAACACCCTTTCCATCATAAGGAGAAGGTCCTCCAAATGTTTTATACCATCAGATATGATACTCCACCGTCGTACCTATGAGTAGTTCCTCTAGCTTGAGGTTGGCACTCCCCTATTGTGTTAGGGTTAAGGTCCACCACGTTAATCAAGCTAGCTGAGTAGCACTTCTTTGTTATATTAGGGTGTGCTTCCTCTATCCACAGAGTTTTACTCCCTTATTGTACCGGGGTGTGGATCATCTATCCTCGAAATTTCACTCCCCTATCATGCAAGGGAGTAGGTCCTCATCATCATAGTAATACTCCCCCATCGTCAAGATGCAGCGGGGTCCTCCATTTGAGTTATTCTCCCTCTTCTATTTAGTACAATACATGGAGCATGCCTCTACACTAGTTACATGTAATTTCTATATAGGAGTTAGTATTCTTCAATAGACTGACGTGCAAGACACTACACTCAGGAGTGATACAAGTTTAGTGGGTTAGTTATGAGCTACTAATCTCGGGATTATAGAGAGATAGTGAGGTGTGAGAACCATAATTATATCTTGTTAGAGAGCATTCATGTGGTTAATAGTCTAAAGTTCTACTCCATAAAATGTGTATTTTGGTGAGGAGGGGCCCTCTCCATGTGGGTTTCTTTAACCTCACGCAACTTTTAGGTTAACTATGGTAGACAATCTGGTTCTTGAAACTAGAGTTTGAGCTAGTAATTCATTACCTATAATGAAAATTATCTCATAAGTACCATTACCAATTGTAGATTAATTTATTATAGCATTTATCTCTCATATGGTTTTTGTGTGGGATGTATGAGCTCACGGAGTGTGTTCTTATTGTTTGTTTCTACATTTAGAACCTCAAGTATTTACCTTCTTCTAGATATGATATCTAAACCTTGTGAGACATGTAGTATAATATGAGTATATATAGGTGTTTTTGGAAGTCATTATGGTGTTGTCACATGTTAATGTTGGCACCCCTTGTAGACAAATCTGGGTTTTTAGGTACAATCAATGATATTCGAGATGGAGATTCTATCTCAAATAGGTTCCCTCTGGCTGGGTCAAGAGGACTATTTCCTTTCATTTTCTCCCTATTTTTTAGGTTTTTGTTAACCATAATTTTTAGCATTATAATCAGTACTACACTATCTTTTCTTTCATTTTTTTCTCTTTTTCAGAACATATGCCTTTCGATAGAGTCCTTGGAGGTCTCGAGGTAGGAAAAGCATAACATATTTGTCTGACTGGTGAGTTTATGGATTCTAGGCTGAGAAGATTTCCATCAGTTTGATTTGATATAGATCCCCTATTTCTATAAATTTTGGATTATTTTATAATTTTATTATGGTGGAAATGTGTTTTCCCTTAATCTCTTTTAATACTTCTGTTGTACTCTGGTTTGGGATATTTGTATACCTAGATTTTGGTTTTGAATGTTTTTAATATCTCTACACTATTCCATTGATTTGTTTTTTGTGTTTGTGTGCATGAATATTAGGAAAATATCTCCCATCTATGTGATATTCATACTCAGTGTTAGTCACTATCCCATGCCAATTGGAGTAGTGCATGGGGAGTTACATCCCAGACCCCATTGGGTCGGGTCATAACAGAGTGGTATCAAGGTGGGATTCACATTGGTACAAAAGTTTCATGAGCTTGTTTTGGGTTACATATATAAAGTTTCAATGTGTTTTGAGTATTAATTTTAGTCCAAGGATTCCATTGTTCATGTAGCAGAAACGTTCTCATTCACTAGGACTCCAAAAACATTTATTTTTAATCAGCACATTGGGCCACTCTTTGAATTTATATAACGGTAGATTCACTATATATGAGTGAGTTTTGGTTGTTTCCATTTTTTTCTTATGTCATATCCCTAGATATACTCTTTGAAATGGTTCATCTTGATTATATTTATGGATGATTTCACTATGACATCTATCCAGGGTTTTATAACATGATTGTGATGAAACCCACCCATGATGAGGTTTTAATGTAGAAACTAGTTTTGAGGCAGTACCTCATGGTGTTATACCAATTATAACACCACCCATTGTGCAGCTAGTCATACTAGCAGTTCTGGTCAAGGATGCGCACATGATGAGTGGGTTTCATAAGTTCTAGATGCATCGACCTTTGATGTATCTGGTTAATCCCAACCTATAGGCAACAAATGATTTTTCTTAGGTAGTCATGTGTGTTTAACCCCTTTAAAGAATGCCTCTCAATCAAATAGTGGTCATAGTGGAGATCCTTCTATAGGGTTTCATTAGTAGATGATGGATTTTAGTGATGTAATCCCACGATGAGGGGACACACGCATGGGTAGAGTTCAAGTGATTATGTTGGTAATATAATTAACTATCCATGTTTAGGTCAGTTCATATCTAGTAACTTATAATTTTTCAGCACGAAAGCATGACTTTGGCGGAGTACTCGGCAAGGTTCCTAGACATGCCATGTTACTCCCAAGATATGGTTTGAGACCCATTATTCTGAACATGATCCTTTGAGTATGCCTACTACAGAGAAATTATAGTAGGTGTGGTCTCTTTGTTACTTCCCACATATAAAAGGGTACGGGATAATGCTCTTTTAGTAGAGAGATTCATGGACAACGGACCAGAAGATGTTGTATGTAGTGGTGGTCAAGTAGTTGAGGCATCTATACGAGATATAATGTGATAGATATATATGATCATGATGTAGGAGGAATACCCATTCTTAGATTTAAACTTATGGTCATGTAGAGTAGGAGCGTCACCAAGGATCAGGTCAATAATAGGAGAGTGGGTGTTACACTTGTGACGGCTGATGATGTCATTCCAGATATTGTCTAATCTATCATCTTGCATGGAGGGAGTCAGCTGTCGTACTGCATTGGTAAATGCAGAATTTGGAGCAGGGAGTTGCGCAAGATTGTGGGTACGGTGGAGTAGCTGGTAAATCAATAATAGATGGAGGTCGTTTCTACATGTCACCACAACCATCCCTAGTAGTCCACGCTGGGCACAGGGAGTTGGAGGGAATGGGTGAGGAACGTTGTAGGTCATAGAGGACTTTGACCCTAATGCTTTGAGGATGAATATAGGTAATCCAAATTTCATTTCTTATTTATATAGTGGACTTTTTTAGACACTATTTTGTGTTATGTTTTATATCCACTACTTGATCATGTATTATCTAGTGTAACACAGGTCCTCGGAAGAACCCTATGTTGGTTTTACAGACAGAGGGCTTGATAAGACCCAGTTTGAATTTGAGAAGCCATTTTTCCATAGTTAGTAACCTAAATGAGTTTTGAATCTACATTTTAGATGAAACAATAATGGATGATGTGGAGAAGTTGAAATAAATTGAGACTCAAAAAAGAAGAAGGATTCTTTCCCCACAAAGGTGTGTCTTTTCAATGCTACCAAAACCATGCGGGTCAATCAATTCCAACTAATGAGGAAAACATTTGGTCATATTGGTTGTGTCCCTTAGACTTTTGAGTGTTGGGAGAGGTTGTAACATGGAGCATCAGATGAGATTATGGCCCTACTAGTCTATCTTTCCAACTAGATCATTCTATCTGGCTTCCCTGGTGAAGGGGGAGCCTTACTTAAAGCCATTCCATAGAAGAATAGTTAGACTCTACGATGTTAAAATAGTTTAGATTGGTTTTCTACCACCCATACTCAGCTGGTATGGCACTAGTGGATGTGCTCCTATTTCTGTTTTAGAATTACGTGTTATATCATGAGGTTCAGAGTCAAAGGGTCCTGTATGAACCTGGGTTTACACATGGGAATCCATGTCTATTTTATTTTTACCCTTGACTGCTTGATGTCAACTATGAATGTGGGACACCTAAAGAGTTTATTGAATAGTTCCTCTAGAGGTAGATTCAAATTATAGGGTTACATTGTTATTTTCATCAGGTAAGTGAGGTGGCGTATCTCTAGAAACTATGAAAGGAGATTGATGGTGGAGCTTGGTGCATTCCACATATTGTAGTTGAAGTGATGGTTAATGATTTTTTGAAAGACATCACATATGTATAGATGAGCATAAGGGTGTATTCTATTTTGTTTCATCCCTGAGTGTGTGCTTGGAAGCATCACATAAACCCTTGGTGATCTCACAGGTATGTGAGGTCCCGTGGAGAGCTCAGTCTCTTCCCTCGTTCTTTTGTTTTCACTTTTTGTGGATGAAATGACCAAAAGTGTGTATAATATAGTGACTCATTTTTAACCCATAAGACATTTGATTATTCCAGAGAGAATTACTGAAGTCGGGAATCGAGTCATTATAAAAATTTATGGCCCAAAGAGCTTTCGAATGATGATTTTAAAATTCATAAATATATTTTGTCATTCACACGTTCTTTCACTAGAAACGTGAATAGCACATGTAAGGGGTCTCAATACAAATTTATGAGTCATGGCTGAGTATAGAACATCATTTTTACCCTAGGTGTGACATAAAGGTGTTTGGGAAATGAGATTTGATCAGAGGTGAGCTTGTTGTGAGTTACGTGGTGGATTTATTAATTTAATGTGGATTTAACTAATTAATTTCCTTAATCAAACAACAACCCCAACACCTGTGTTTTTTGTGAATGAAACAACATAAGGGAGTGCACCACTCCTCCTATCATCCTATACCATTATCATCGAATTAAAATAAAGGCAAATCAACAAATAAATGTTCTATCAATCCTTATTTTAGAGGTTGTTCTTCCTCAGATCCAGAAGAAGCATGATTCGAGCATCATTTTTTAACTAAATCGTCTGCGTTTCACCCTCGAGGTGGTTGGATTGGAGTTATATTCTTAATCCCTTTTTATTTTTCATTGTTCTAACTCTCTAGAGTTCTTTTTTAATTGATATTGATCCCTTCTAGGTTGATCTGTGGGTTTTGGGTTAAATAGGGGAGAATGAGGCATTTTTGTTGGTGGTTAACAACTATAATTACTATATACATGACATTTAGTCCAGAGAGATATGTCTTATAGACCTTCCTATTAGAGAATATGCACATTTGGGACTGCATGTTGTGTAGTTACCCAAGACGTGTGACCATGGGACGTGGATTGGGATAGCCTTGTGAAATTACATGGCCATGTACAATCACACGACCAAAGTAAACAGACACAAGGCTCGGTACATCGACACAAGAAATCAACAAGGGAAGGTGACCATATAGCCCAAACACATTGTGTAGTATGAGATTCTGGGTGTGTAAGGGATACAAATTGTCTGGTCCCGGTACAAGAGGAAGATGGACTAGGGCTTGGTGATGTTGGATGTGGAATGTACCATCTCTATCAGCTAGGTTCACCTACATGGAATATTATACTATATAGACAGGACGCACAAGTAGGTGCTCGGGTGTGCTCACATGCCATGTGTACCCAAGAATAGGTCGTGTACTCCATAAAGATTGAGCTCTTATTCCATCCATTTATCCTTCTGTGTGACTTATATTCAAGCATGCAATTAGTCTATCCTATGTGTTTTGATTCTCATATAAAAATAGTCCCCCCATAGAGGCCTATGAGATACGAGGTAGTAATAATCGATCAGGATGATTATAAATTGGTGCTTTACTAATGCATTAGTTTGGTGTGGCTCATACAAAGAGATGTTTGGACTTGTATACCCCTATGTAATCAGAGTGTGGGTTACCCGTATCTCTTTGCATTGATTAAGACAAGACTACCCATGTCATGTGTGTGGGATCTTGAACCAGTTGGTAGTTCTTCTAGAGATAGTACTCCCATGATGGTTTCAGGCATAAGTTCCCCATGATTTTAATGTTGTTAGAATGTGCTCCCATGTCGTGTCATGGAATGTTCCCTCCATAATCATTAGCTAGATAGGTTAGTTACTCCCTTTTTGTACTAGGGTGTGGGTCCTCCATCCATGGAGTTAGTACTCCCTTTTCCATATTAGTGTGTGGGTCCTCTAGACATGACGTAACAATGGAATCAGTACTCCACTATCAAGTTAAGGTGTGACCTCTGTATTCATGGTTTCATTACTCTCATATCATCCTATGGTGAGGGGCCATAATATATATTGTTCAGAGAGAGTTGGTACTCCTTTCCATATGAGGGAGAAATTATTCTGTCCTAGGGTTGGAACTATTTTATCGTGTTAGGTTGTGTGTTCCCCATAGCAATAGAGCGAGTGGAGTAGTACTCACCTTTTGGACCATGGGGTAGGTCCTTTATAAATAAAATGGTAGTCCCCTATCGCACTATGGTGCATGTCTTATACCCTCTAATATGTAATCCCCTAGCATGCCATTGCGTAACACCCCATGATTTTTCAAATAAATACAATTTTGAATGCAAGAAAAACTAAGTCCCTAAAAAACACCACATTTCTGTAATGTAGATAGTAAAAAACAAATTCCACCTCTGTGATTTGAATTTAAAAATACTGACATACACAGTTGTGTTCAGTATGATATTTAGAGTCTAATAATGCAAAATATTTTTTGAAATAGTAACATACCCTTATGAATAGTAATATGAATAGTAATATGAACCATATTAATAGTAAATTATATATTATATTATTGTCTAATGGATATATGATAATTATTTCTTGATTAATTTTTCAAGGTGATATAAAATGAATTATAGTTTTAAAAATATAATTTTTTTATAAAATTTTGATTTTATTTAGAAAATAAATTTATTATATTTCGAAAATTAATTTAAAAAATGAGTTTTTTTAAATTCTACATATTGAAAATTGGTTTTGGTGAATTTTTGGATTTTTTTTGAAATACATAAATTTTATATGACTAGTAAAATATGGTAATTTACTATATATATACATTATCAGTAAAATTCACTTTTACTAGAATCATGGATGATGTAAGAACACTTGGTTATAAAAAACATGAAAATATTACTATTATTAGTCACAATAAACAATACAATTGGTTGTCATAAGAGACATATTAAATTAATGAATTAGATATTCACAAATCACCCTTCTCATCCACTATAAAACCCCCCTTCACTCCCTCACCTCTTCACTCCTATTGAGCCTTATTCATTGTATATAATCTACCCTAATATCTTCCCAAGATCCTCCCCCACGTCCATTTGTCCTTGGTTTCATAAAAATAAAAAATCATATACCCTAAAGAGGCTCTCAAGGGAGATGAATTCAAGAGGTAAATTCCTCTTCTCATTTCTTTTATTTTGAGTTACCTTATTTTTTCTTTCAATCCTCACCTATCTTCATCCAAAAAATATGAAAAACTCAAGTAACTTAAATTTACATTAAATTTTTTATTTTCAGTTAATATTTTCTTATAATATATATTTTCCTCTTATTTTATACCTGAAATGAAATCACCATCCGAGATGTGTTAATTTACCACATTTAAGGATGGCGAGTATTCAATTTCTATTTCCAACTTTGATTAGGGTCATGAAACCATTATGGTGGATTAACCAGACTATAATATATGTATTATAACTTATTTATGGTTTTTTAATCCTTTTTAAAACATGATATTAATTTATAAATAAAAAATAGTTCGTTATGATCAAGAACCGCTGATTAACCCAAACAATTGTCAGTAATATTTTATATAATGATTACTCTTAAATCCAACTATGAAAATGAATTTTATAACAATTTATTATTATGTTTCACCACTAATAACATACAACTTTTATTATGAAAGACCATTCTCATTCAACATGTTTATCTGTACATGAATATAAGTAAAACGATCATGATAACCAAGGAAGAAAACACACCCAAACAATGAAATTAGATCTCATAACCCATCAAAAGGTGATAAATGAACCTAATATGGTTATTATAAATATATTATATGTACATAAAGTTCTAGAATCATTAATGTTTGAACCTAAATTTGATTATTCAGGTCATTAAGATTCAAGTGTGGAACACCTATGGACATAAGGTGAGGGGTTTCTACTCGAACCTCCATTTTCATTTAGCTTACTTTTATAATATAAATACCTCAACTAAACTCTTATTAATTAATATTTACTCTTCATAATTTCAATATTAATGTTCTATATATGTATACCAACCTTAATCATACCTTCATTTATGTGGAGTTATATTTTGTAAAAGGATATTTAAAAAATTCATCCCGAAATACAAGTCCCTTTCAAAAGAGTTTCCCAAACTCTTATCTATTTTCAAGGTCACATTATAATTTATTTTAAGAAACCGTTATTTTTTTTAAAATTATTAATTTTATTATTATAAAAACATATTTTTTAACCTCTGTTTTAATACAATTACTTTTCCATATGAACTCTTCTTTTCAATGTAAAAGAGTATTTTACACAAAAATTACTCGATGATTTTATAGGAGTGTCTTCATCTGTTTGAAAAATCATTTTGATACTAATGTATTATTAGGATTAATATTTTATTATTTAAACAACCAAATTTAATTTAATTTTTTATGATTAGTTTGACTATTGATGTGCTATCTTGAAACCACTCACCAATTTACTCAGAATGGTTAGTGATTATGCTTAATGTTTAGTAAAAATTATTTATATTTATATATTAGTTTCAATATAAATGTATATGTTGTTTATGTTTTTGCCTAGTTATATGAGGAATTCATTGGAAATATTTAGTGTTGGGTGGGGCCCACTATATCCCCTCTATGCATTGGTAGGTCTCATGTGACAATCTATGGTCTTTCCATGATGTCATGAAAAAATGGATATTTATGGTTTTGGAATCAAGACTTGACGGTATGGTTATAATGTCCCACATTATTCATTCCATAATTATGAAAAATGTATTTAAATTTCATGTGGTTATTCAACTAGTATAATATCCTTGATTATTTTTTATTATGGAATTAATTATTTAGGTCTTATTCCTACCATAATGTGTTCATGTTTATCTTTAAATTCATGTGGTTTTATTTATTCACCATGCCAAATGTTTGTGATTATGATATAATCTACTATATTTCTTACCCTTACTAATATGTTGAGCTCACACATTTCTTACGTTTCATTTTCTTAGGACATGATGAATTTTATTATGAGGTAACTGCAAGGATTAACGTATAGTTTTGGATGTTCCCAATAAAACCTATATTTTGTTTTTCATTTCACGTTGTAATGTGAAACTTATGTATGTACCTAGTTTTAAAATCTAAAAAACTACACGGTTCTTCAAGATTCATATTTCTTGTTTATATGACAATGTAATAAAATAAGGCACCGACTCTGGGAAACTAGGGCTAGTTCCTTACAGTTGGTATCAAAGGAATTTTAGTAGAATACTTGGAAACTTGTTTTATAAAACATAGATTACGGATCAAAACACCAAGACAGTTTTTGAAGATAAATATACAAGAACATCATGGAATTTTTTGTAAGGAATATATTATGTGGATATTTCGAGAAAATAATTTCTTGTCTAGATACTATAAGTGGACGTGGTTCGAAAACATATGTTCCAAGGAATGAAAATTCTAACAAGGAGTTTCGGGCATGACCCAAGGTATCCAAGTACATGACAACGGTCCCTACTATGGAACTTCTTTACCAATCCTATAAGATATTATTAGGATAATTAATACATTATTTTCAAGACATTATGAAGGATTTGAATGTAACTTTTTTCTTAAAGAAACCACATTTAATATTATGTGATTATCTAGGTATATAATTTCAATTTATGTTACGTATTTATCTAGGTTGAGATTATACATTATGATTCCAAACCTAATATAGTGTATGTTACTATTTAGAAATGGAACATAGTGTAAGTAATGTAAACCACATGAATGTGAGGGTCCCATGTATTAATTTCCCCCTGATGCAAGATAATGATGTTTGCTCAAGTGTTGTGACTAGTTCTGGCCGACTTATAACTATATAAGGACAACTGACTCGTGTTGTGAATAATAACCTTACCCATATAGATAATCTGGATCCACATCATGGGGGAGCTATGATAGATTTCATTATGCGACAGTATCCCACATCAATTAAGGGAAATACTAACCCATTTGTTGCTTAGCAGTGGATATGTTCCCTTGAGAAGATATTTATCACATTGGGATGTAACAAAATAGAGATGGTTTTCATGGAAGATTATTGACTACAGGAGCAATAGATCAGTGGTGTTATTTACTAAAAAATCCAATGGATGAAGAAATAGACGAAATTTCAAGGAGGGATTTTAATGAAACATTTTTAGAAAAATACATTCCTTATGAAATGCAAGTAGATTTGGAAAGGTAGTTTTAGAATCTAAGACAAAAAGGGGATGAGATTGTTGCAAAGTATGATAATAACTTTACAAGGTTAGAAAGACATGTCGTGGACTAAATATGTACTCAAACGAGATATATTTATTGATTCATTGACGGTTTTAAACCATTTCTCTTAAAGGATCTATTATCCCAATGTATCTCATCATATGATGATTTAGTGTCAAGTTTAATCAAGACAGAAAAGTAATTCTTTTAGTCTTATGAAATTACGGAATGCAAGAGAAGAATAGGGCTTCCAAAAACATAGGAAAATGAAATAATCAAATGGGGAAGAAGGGAAGAGTTGACATTCCATACTGTATTAATTATGGGAAGAAACACCAGGGAACATGCCTAAAGGTAATGGGAGTATGTTAAAAGTGAGGAGAAAAAGGTTACCAATCTCAATATTGTAAGGGGGAGAAGTAAGCCACTAATATTCAAGGATACAATTGTTGGTAGATATGACATTGTGAACTTGAATTTCTGAATCGTCTGGGAAATAATCTTCCAATAAGTCCAAGGGATCAAGGCCAAGCTTATTCAGTCACCACTAGAGATGTTGATGTTCATAAAGATGTGGTGGTAGGTACATAATCATTTCATTGAACATAGCCAATGATTTATTTGATTTTGGATTGTCGTATTCTATGATATCATCATAGTGTTCCAGGAAAATTAGATATTTCCAAAATGATTTAATAATGGAGTTTTCAGTCAAAAATCATAAGGGAAGTATCATTGCAACTATGTTCGGTTAGTTAGTCCCCATTATTGAATATAAACATGATGTATCTGATGTATTCTATCATAAAACCCATGATTGAATGTTATATAATCCTTAGTATGGTTTGGATTTCTATCTATGATGAGAAACTTTATTGCAAGAAGTATGAGGGTACAATTTTTTGGGATGATGTAGAATCCTTTACCCATAGGGAAGAAACATCACCATATGATTCTCATCTATATCCCACTAGTAAATTTATCGAATTAAATTATTGGAGAGGAAGGTAACACAATATATATATGGGTGAGTTATGGAATGATCAAATAAGGGATGTATATATTGTGCTAGAATATGTTAATGTGTTTCTAAAGGATTTACATGTACATCCTCTGAAGTGGGAAGTTGAGTTCTCTATTGATTTAATTCATGGTTAAAGGACTATTTAAAAGTCTTTTTATATAATAAAAACTATGTAATTATTATAACTTAAGTAACGACTAGAGTAATTGAGTGATAAATTAGTTATTCTGCCTAGTGTTTCCCCATAGGGGTCCCCTATTTTTTCACGAAGAAGAATGACTGATCTATGAGGTTGCACAATGACTATAAGGAGGTCATTTCTATAACAATAAAGAACATGTTTCCCCTACCTTGAATTGATGATGTATTTGATCAAAATCAAGGAGATCAATATTTTTTAAAGATTAACCATTGACCTGGATAACATCATCTTCTAGTAAGTAAGGAAGGAATTCTAAAGGAAACATTTCGAACCAGGTATGGGCATTCTGAGTTTACAGTAAAGCCTTTTTGAATGACTAATGCACCTTCAGTTTGCATGGATAAAATGAATAGAGTTTAAAGGTAATGTATTAAGAAATTTTTGTTATTATTTATTAATGATATCTTTGTATACATCAAAAATACTAATATCCTAAAAATCAATTGTGAAGAATTCTAAGGACACTTAGTAGGACAGAATTGTATGGGATGTTTAGAAAGTGTGTCTGTTGGATTCAATCTTCTTCCTTTTAGGGAAACATTTTCTCCAAAGATGGAATAATAATCGATTCTATGAGACAAATCCTATTCATGATTGGAAGATGCCAACAAACTCAACCAAGGTATGTAGTGTTTTTGGTTAACGGGTTATTATTGGTGTATCATTCCGAACATCGCCCGTTTATCCCAGCAAATTACCAAGCATACACAAAATGTTGTAAAGTTAATATGGAAAAAATAATGTGAGGAATGTTTTATGGAATTTGAAAAATGATTAGTGAATGATTCAATCATAAATCTACTGTTAGATAATGAAAGGTTTTTGATCTATAGTGTTGCATCAATGAAAGGAATTGGTTTTGTCTTCATGAAAAATGGTATAGTTATTTCCTATGCATCTGGTAAGTGAATAATTACAGAAAAAAACTATCATACTCTTGATATGGAGTTAGCAGTTGTAATCTATTCTCTGATGATATGAAGATATTATATCTATGGATAAAAATTTGAGATATATATGGAACATAAGTGTTTGAAATATATCTTCTCATAGAATGAACTCAACATTGGGAAAAACGATATGGCTCTAACTGCTCATGGATTGTGATTGTACCACACATATCTACCATGGAATGGTAAATGAGGTAGTTGATGCATTGGGAAATAAGGATCATAGTTTTATTAACAAAATTCTAATTTACAATAATCATTTGTACATGGATCTAGTGATAATGGATATAGGAATTATCAATTAAGGTGAAACATCACTAATTTTTATAACTGATTCTCAACCAAGCATATTGAAAATTATTAAATATTTACAATATGATGAAGATAATATTCACGAAAAATTAATTTTTTGATATATGGGAAGATGGGTGGCTTCGTATGTGAAGATGGAAATATGAAATTTGGGATGACACTATGTGTTCACTCTTTACCCATGATGGAAAGGGAGTTATTGAATGATTCCCATATCTCATATTTCTCTATACACCTTGGTAGCACAAAAATGCATATGGATTTCATGGAACACTTCTGGTGGGACAACATGAAGTGGGAAATGGCAGATTATGTATCAAGATATTTCGTCGGTAAACAAGTGAAGGTCGAATGAAAATATCCTAGAGGGTTCATGCATCCTCTACCTATCCCTACATGGAAATGGGCTAACATAACCAGGTATTTTCTCAATAGATTCCTCAACACTCTGTGAAAGAATTATCGAATATGGGTAATTATTGATCTACTTAAAAAATCATCACATTTCCTTGCAATAAAGGTGGATTTTCCACTAGAGCGGCTAGCATGACTCTATATAAATGATTTTTTGAGACTTCATGGAGCACATCACTAGATTTGTTCTGATTGTGATCCACAATGTACATTGAAATTCTAGATTATACATCATAAATATTTGGTTATTGAGTTTTGATTGAGTACGGCTTACCACACACAAACTGATGGGAAAATGGAAGGGACGATCCAAACCATAAAGGATATGTTGAGATCATGTTCAATTGATTTTCAAGGTATGTGAGATCAGTATTTTCCCTTTGTAGAGTTTTTATACAATAAGAGTTTCCATTCCAGTATTTAAATGGCACTGTATGTAGCATTTTACCTAAAAAGATGTCATAGACCAACTTGTTGGGATGAAGATGGAGAAAGGAATCTTGTGGTCCCATAGCATGTGGAGGAAACAACATCAATGGTAAATAATATATAAGGCCATATCAAATCTTCTTCAAAGAAGTAAAAAATGATCTTCAAATAATTGAAGGAATTATTCTGAATATCATGTGGGATATCATGTTTTCTTAAAAGTATCTCAATCGAAGGGTGTTATATGATTTGGGAAAAAAGTGAAACATAGCCCTAGGTAAATAAGTAATTTTGAAATTATAATGAGATTTGGAGATGTTTCATATTGTTTGGCTATGCCACCTAGCCTGTCTAATGAACACAATTTTTCCCATGTCTCATTTCTAAGAAAGTACATGCCAGACCCAACACATGTCTTCTCTTATGATAGTTTAGAATTTGAACCTGGATTATCATACTATGAAAAGCCTATCCAAATTTTGGACACTATAGAACAAGTGGTGAGGAATTGAATGACTCGAATGGTAATGATAATATGGAAAAATCATTAAATGAAAGAGGCCACGCGGGAGCCTATGGAGCTTATGATGAAGAACTAACAAAATCTTTTTGTGAGGAAATTTTTTGGTAATTTGAAGAAAATTTTTTGTAAGGAGGATATAATATAACACCCCATGATTTTGAAAATAAATTTAACATTGAATGAATGAAACAATGAGTCTCTTAAAAAATTCACTTTTAATAACCTATTCAGTAAACATAAATTTTCCACCACTGTGATTTAAATTCCTATAAATGTACATACGTAGTTGTGTTCAATAATATATTTAGAGTCAGATATGACAAATTTAATTTGTTTGTGAATAGTAACATACCCTTATAAATAGTGATATGAATAGTAATATGACACTTCTGAAGAGTAAATAAATTATTATTTTATTGTTTTATGGTTATATAATAATGAGTTTTAGATTAATATTTCAAGGGAATATAAAATGAATTATAGTCATATAATTATTATTATTTGAATAAATTATGATACTATTTAAAAATAAAATTAATAATATTTAAGAAATTATTTTCAAAAATAGAGATTATTTTTTAATTATATACGTCGAAAAATGATTACGGTGAATTTTTTTATTTTTCTAAAATACTCGAAATTTTGATGAATTCTAAAATACAATAATTTACTGTATATATTCATTATCAATTACATTCACTGTTCCTGGAAACATGGCTGGTGTAAGAACACTAGGTTCGAAGTGACATGTAAATATTACTATTTAGGGTCAAAATATTCAATACTATTGGTTTTCATTAGGGAAATAATAAACTAATGAATAAGATGATCACAAATCACCCCTCTACTCCTCTATAAAACCCCATGACTCCCTCTTCTCTTCACTCCACTCATGCCATTTCCTTGTCTAAATTCATCCCAAAACACCTCCCATGCTCCTTCCACATGTAAAAAAGATCTTTGTATCATATAAAAATAAAACCTCTACCCTAAATAGGATCTCAAGGTAGATAACTTCAAGAGGTAATGTTTTATTCTCATTTCTTTTATTTCGAGTACCTTTATTTTCTTTTATATCCTCACCTATCCTCATATAAACATTATGAAAACTATAGTACCATAAATATATTGAAATTATTTTATTATTATCAAATAAGGTATTATAATATCTCATTTACCCTTCTTTTATTCTAGAAATGAAAACACTATCCGAGATGTGTTAATTTATCTCATTCAAGGATGACGAGTTTTCAATTTTTATTACTATCTTCAATTTTGGCCATGAAACCATTGTAATGGTGGATCCAAACTCTGATATATTTATTTTAACTTATTTAAAATTCTATAATAATTTTTTACAAATTATATTTACTTTTATATCAAAATGAGTATGTTGTGATCAAGAAATTCCAATTAACCCTAACGATTGTCAACAATGTTTTAAGAAATGATTAATCTTCACTCCTAATAAACAAATTGATTTTATAACCATGTAATATTAATTTTTTCACTAATTACATTATTCTTCTATTCTATGAAACCATTCTCATTTTATATGATTATATATAGTGGAATATAAGTAAAATGATCAATGAATCCAAGGAAGAAAACACTCCCAATCAATGAAATTGGATCTCTTAACCCATCAAAAATCCATAAATAAACCTAATAAGGTTATGATAAATAAATTCAATATATAGGAGGTTCTAGAATAGTTATGTTATTAAAATAAATTTTATTATTCAGGTCATTATGATTCATGTGAGGAACACCAATAGACATAAGGTAAGGGTTTTCTAACCGAACCTCCATTTTCATTTAGGTTACAATTATTATCTACTTACCTTCATTAAATTATTATTAATTCATATATACACGTCATAATTTCTGTTTTAATGTTCTATAAATGTGTAGAAACCATAATAACTCCTTCATTTGTGGGTTGTTATTTTTTTAAGTGTCTTTCAAAAATTCTTCCCAAAATACAAGCCCGTTACAATGAAATTTCCCAAATTCTTACCTATTTTCAAGGGCACTCTATAATCAATTTTCAGCAACCATTTTTTTCTAAAATCACTTTTTTATTATGAAAAAACAATATTATTTAACTTCTAGTTTTATACAATGTCTTTTCCAAAAGAACTCTTCTTTTCTAAGTAAAAGTGTATTTATCTAAAAAATTACTCGATGATTTTATAAGAGTGTCTTCATCTGTTTCAACATTCTTGCTGATTATTATGTATTATTGGGAAAAATAATTTACGCTTTTGTTTACCATATTTAATGGAATGGTTAATGAGTAGTTTTACAGTGTATGTTCTATATTAAAACCACTCACCAATTTACTCTAAATTGTTAGTAATGTTCGTGGAATGTTATTTACATTTCATATATTATTTTCTATATTAATATTTATGTAATTTATATTTTTACCCGTTCATTTGAGGAATGAATTGGACTTAGTAAATGTCAATAGAGTCCCTATATAGACCCGCAGTACATAGGTATGACTCATTTGACAAACTATGGTCATGTCACGAGACCTTGAAAAAACAGATATTTATAGTCATGGCATGAGGACTTGATGATAGGGTTGTGATTTCTAAAATTCTGCATTCCCCGATTATATGAATAGTATTTATAGTTCATGTGATTATTCATATGTTATAATACTAGTGGTTATGTTTAATTATGGCATTATTTATTCAGCTATTATTACTTCTATAATGTGGTCAAATTTATCTTTTAATTCTTTTATTTTTAGTTATTAACCTTATCTAATGCTTGTGTTTAAGATATCATTTATTTATTGCTTTCTATTACTGAGTGTTTTATATCACCCCTTTCTTATGTTCTATTTTATCACGTCATGAAGAAGTTATTTATGAGTGACCTAATAGGATAAACTTATAGTTGTGGATGTTCCCAATAAACCTAGATGTTTTATTTCATTTCAAGTTGTAACGTTGAACTTATGTATGTATAATGTATACAAATCTACTTAATTAATAAGTCCTTCTTGATGCATATTACTTATTTATATTCCAATGTAATAAAATAAGGCACCAGCTATGAGAAACTGGGGTTGGTTCCTTACATATGGTGTGGGTCCTCATCTATGGATTAATACTTCTTTGTCTCTGAGTAGTAGTGAGGATAGAGTCCTACATTGGTGTCATTATACATAATTAATTGAGTATAGTTTGAGGAGAAAGACACTAAACAAGTTACATGTGATACCTATGTAAGTGTTAGTTCTCCCTCAAAGGATTGAGGTATAGAACACTCCACTGATGAGCAACATAGGTTTTTCAGGTTAGTTAAGAGATTGTACTCCCTCAGCTGTATGGTTTTGGATTGGATCAGGTCCCTCTATTCCCATTCATTAGCGAGGACTTATGTTATTAAAATTTGAGATATGTGATTCCTAATATTTGTATAATGGTGAGGATCATTACTATCTATACGGGTTTTTAACCTCATGAAGGATGTAGGTTAGTGATGGATAGACCTCTGGAGATGGGAACTACAGCTGGACCTAATAGGTTATTCCTGATGGATAATGATCTCTCAGATGCACCATTAGGAATGGTAGAGTCATTATTAATGGAGGGTTTCTATTATAAGGGTTACATCTAGGATGGATTAGCTAATGGAGTGTATTCTCCATGTTTTCTACTACCTATAGAGTCTCGAGTTGTATCCATGTTGTTGGTTATGATATGATGACCCAATGAGACTTAGATTATAAAATGAGTATATCTAGGTGTTTTTGGGAGTCCATATGGTGCTACCAATCTTCGAGGTTGACACCCCTTATAGACTAAGATGACATGTCATATACAGTCATGGAAGGTTTCAGATTATGTTTATCTCTCGATTGGTATTCCCATAGCTAGGTCAATAAGACTGTTTCCTTTTAGTTTCTCCCCCTTATTTTGGTGTTATGTGGTCCCTACTATGTACTATTATACTCACCCCTACGTGGGAATTTCTCACATGTGTTGTGTCTTGTGCAGACCACTTGACTTCTGATGGAGTCCCTAGATGACCTAAGGAAGGTGGATCTTAGCAAGATGGACTGATTTTTCTATATTGAATATATGGGATGGGGAGCTTACTATCAGTTTCATTTTATAGTGATCCCCTCTTTCAGTGTAGGATCAATCTTTTTACAGTTTTATTAGGGTGGGAGTGTGTTTTCAGGACTGGTCTATCATTACTTATATTGTACTTTCGTTTGTGAAAGTTTTATGTGTGAATACTAGTTTCCAGTTATTTTTTATATCTGCTATAGCATTGTCGTGTTTTTGGATATGTGACAACGGGTACACTAAGTAAATTCCTACCATATGTGTGATATGCATACTCAGCATTGGTCTCCATCCCATGGCCTGTATGAGTCGGGCTTATAGAGTTGTTTCCTGGACCCTGTCAGGTGATAGAGCTAATATTTCCAATCTTTTTAATGTCTATTTAAATTATTTAAACCTCAAAAAATTTAACAATTTGATCTTATTTGTAACAATTTTTGATTTAGAGTGTGTTTTGGGATAAAAAGTTTAAATTACATAATTCTGAATTTTTAACAGATTTTTATCACAGGGGTATTTTGGTCATTTCTTATAAAATATATTTACAAATTTTTTTAATCTAATTTTGTTTGAACTCTTATTTTATTTCCTTCATCTTTTTCTTCAGGACCAGGGGCTGAATCGATATTCATGGTGCCCAAAAAAATCAATGAATTTGGCAATTGTTTCCGGGCGGACTGCATTGACTCCACCATAGTAATGGAAGAACATATCGGCCTACACTAATCCAAATGATGATATTACACCTGGATATGACAGAGGACTCCCGGACGCATCTCCTCAATAAATTTCAAGCCGTTTGGAATTTGTTATGATGGCCGTTTAGTGATAGAGTTTTGAAGGAATCTTCCAGGAAGCTTCATCCAGAGAAATCGATTTTTAATAGAAAAACCATAAATCCTTCAATACGCGTCCAATTAATCTGCCATTTTGAGGGTGGACTGCCAAGACATTGATGAACAATATGTATTAAGAGTTTCACACATGAATCGTCCATTTAATAGGTCGAAAATGCGACAACTTGGTGAAGATAAATTCTGCCTATAAAAGGAGGGGAGCTCCTACCTCTCAAGACATATTCTATTTTGCACCACACCATCCGTCACAAAAGGGAGTTTGCTTGAGAGAGCAAAGGGGAAGTAGTAGATTTTTATCCTTAATAATATGACATTATTTGAATATTCAATAGAAAAGATGAAGGCATCTCAAGTGATGGAAGGCTAAGCAGCAAGTGGTTGCGGACGACGACAGTCGACAGACACTCTCTTCCGAGTATGGATTTTAATGTGTAATCTCTTTTTGAATTTAACTTGAACCTATATTTTTGAATGAATCTGGTTGTTTTCTTTCTTAAATATATTTTCAACAAAAAAAATTTGACCGCTGTTCCATCTATAAAGTATAACAATTGACTTCGCTATTTAAAATTCTTTGGTGAGGTTTTGTCACTGAGAATAGCGAATTCAATTAGGTTCAATTACTTGGAGGTATTTAAGTAATTGAATCACTTCTATAGGAGGGAAAAAAATCATATTGAAGTCTTAAATATGGTGTCTTTTCAAATTTGTGTGTAAACTTGGGGGTCCTTGGGGGTACATTTAGGAATTTAAAATAAGAGATATTTTTTATATACAACGAAGTGGGGAGTGTCCGAGAGGGTGAAGCTTGTCTGCGACTGCTATTTTTATTCTTGATTTCAAACCAACATTATTTTTAATTTAAAATTATTTTAGTTTAGTATTTAATTAAAATTTTATTTTCAAATTGTTAATCAAACCCCCATTTTCATTTCATTAAAAACAAACAATATAAAAAAGTGACTTTTTTTTCAACTCGAACTGCAACCTCCTCGAGAGACAACCCTCTGGTCACCACTGTACTACATTAAAAGGGAAAATATTGATTGAGGGTTTTACGACAAAAACGCCCACATCAACTGGCACCGTTGCTGGGGAGGTTGCTAGAGTTTATTTTATTTTAGTTATATATATATATATATATTTCCTTTCTCTTGCATGACCCGAACTTCTAAATCGAACTTTTACCTTTAGATTCAGAAATTGATAGAACTTTTCACACTAGGGTTAGAGGTAATAATCCACAAGTTTCTAGTTGTGAATCTTCCACCAATACACCTAGGAGGGACTTAGTTGAAACTGAAATCCAAATGGCTGAAAATAGAACATTGAAAGAACTGGCTTCGTCCTATGACGAAAATCACGAGAATCCTGTTGAGTACACTGATGCCCCTGCTGGATTTGAAATCAAGTCCGGTTTCATCCACCAGCTTCCCAAATTCAATGGGTTCCCTGGTGATGACCCACACAAACACCTCCAATAATTTAGTTACATGTGTGTCAACATGAAACCTCATGGAGTTGATGCTGACCAAATGAAGCTTAGCTCGGTTCCTTTTTCTCTAGATGGAGTTGCTAAGGAATGGTTATTATATTCTCACTCAACCTTGATTAGAAATTGGAATGAATTAAAAAAGATTTTCCTCGAAAAATTTTCCATGCGTCTGGAACTGCCTCCATTCAAAAGTAGATTTGTGGAATTAGGCAAACACAAGGAGAAACGCTTCACAAATACTGGTAAAGGTTCAAACGTCTTTGTTTTAGTTGCCCCCATAATCAAATCAGTGACCAGTTTTTCATTCAATACTTTTATGAAGGATTGTGTCTCACTGATAGAAGTATGATCGATGCTGCTGTAGGAGGAGATTTAGTTGATAAGACACCAGATGCTGCTAGGATTTTAATTGAAAACATGGCCCAGAATTCCCAACAATTTGGAACCAGAGGCCTTCTCCATGTCAAAGCTACACAAGAATTCCCTACTACTAGTCCCGAAAACAACAGAATTTCAAGTCAAAAATCTAATATTACCACCATGGTAAGGTCAATAATGTTGTCTAACACCCGACCAACCCAACCCAAACCTGAAGCGGTTTTCCAACTACATGTCCACTATGGGATTTGTTCTTCGAATGAACATTTTAGTGAACAATGCCCACAAATGCAAGAGCCTCCTAAGAACTTCAATGCAGTTTTTCCTGGAAGACCATTTCAACCAAACCAGCAAATGCCATTTCAAAAAAACCAAAATTTCAATCAAGGATGGAACAACAACTCAAATGAAAGATTTCGTCAACCTGAAAAACCAAGAGGATTCTTCCCAGGACTATCAAGTAATTCTCAACCAAGATATTTCAATGAGCAATCCAATGCTCATTCTGGAAGCAATTTTCACCCTACCCCTCCCACTCAAAACTCTGATCGGAACCTTTAAGAAGAAATGAGGAAACAACAAGAGGAAATGAGGGAACTAAAAGAATACACAAAACAGCAAGATAACAAAATGAATACCTTGATGACTCAAATGGGTCAACTTGCCTCTGGTGTTAATTGCATAACAAATCAAATGAGTGGTGGTTTACCATCAAAACCACAAGTAAATTCAAGGAATAATGGGAAGGAAAATGTGAGTACATTTGAACTTGGGAGTGGAAAAAAATTGAAAAATCCTCAGATTGGGAACATCAAGCCTTATTCTAATACTATTGATGAAAATCCTACCCTTGATAAAAATGATGAAAAATCTGAAGTTGATAGAAACTGAAAATCAAAAGAATAAATCTTGTTTAAAAGAACAAAGAATGATTGGAAGAGGAAGTCTCGTCCTTATGTTCCTCCAAAACATACTCAGAATACCCCAGAAACATTCAAACCTCCACTTCCTTATCCAAGGTGTGAACCACCACCAAAGTCAAGTGCTGAAAAAGAATTGGATAAGGAGGTTTTGGAAACATTCAAGAAAGTCCAAGTCAATATTCCATTGCTCGATGCTGTGAAACAAATTCCAAGGTATGCAAAGTTTCTGAAAGACATGTGTACCAACAAGAGGATGTTCAAAGGGGGTGAAAAAGTAAACTTAGGAAGGAATGTCTCATCGTTGATTCAACATGCCCTTCCTGTCAAGTGTAAAGACCCTAGGACATTTACCATTCCCTGTACCATTGGGAAATTTGAATTCAAAGATGTGATGCTTGATCTAGGGGCCTCCATCAATGTCATGCCACATTCTGTCTACTCAACTCTTTAGTTTGGAGACTTAAAACCCTCTAGAATTATCATTCAACTCGCAAACCGAAGTACCACCAAACCTGCTGGAGTTATAGAGGATGTTCTCATTCAAGTGAGAGACATGATTTTTCCTGTTGACTTCTATGTTTTGGATATGGAAGATGATCAGTTTAGAACACATGCTCCCCTAATCCTTGGGAGGCCATTTCTAAAAACGGTAAAAGCGATCATCAATGTTCACAAGGGAACATATTCACTGGAATTTGGAGGAGATGTTGTTCATTTCAAAATTTTTCATTCAATGAAACACCTAGTTGAGGATCATTCAACTCCCCATGTAAACATGATTGATTGGTTTTCCTTTGGCATGTTACCTAATTTATTCTGTGATGAAATACCAAATGATGTGGAAAAAGAGGGATATTTGTATGATACCGAATCAAGTAAAAATGAGGATGAAATTGGAGACTATGAAGAGTCTGGGGATGTTGAGACTGGATATCTGATAAATGATGAAGATGAATTTCTAGAAACCATTGAATCTGTTAGTGGTATTCCACGAGATGTTTCCACTTTTTCACATGAAACAAGTCTTGATATCATAGAAAGAGATAACCATGATGATCATGGAGCTTCACCAAACAATAAAACTTCTGAAGAGTTCCCAGTTATCAATGAAAACAACCCACCTGTGGTAGAATTGAAACCCCTTCAGAATAACCTCAAGTATGACTTCTTAGGTCATAAGGAACAATTCCCTATAATAATCTCAAAAAAATTGTCAGAAGTCCAGGAAAACCAATTTTTGGAAGTTCTCAAGTCCCACAAGGAAGCCATAGGATGGACTCTCTCTAATCCAACTAGAATCAGCCCCTCAGTTTTCATGCATAGAATTTTAATAGATGAGAACACTAGACCGGTAAGACAATTTCAAAGAAGTCTGAACCCAACACTTTTGGAGGTTGTGAAGAAAGATGTCACCACCTTGTTGGCTGCTGGAATTATTTTTCCCATATCTGATAGTCAATGGGTAAGTCCAGTCCATGTTGTTCCTAAAAAAGTGGATTTACAATATCAAGGAATGAATTTGGTGATCTTTTCCCCATAAGGCTTCCAAATAAATGGAGAATGTGCATTGATTACAGGAAACTCAATTTGGTTACAAGGAAAGACCACTTCCTGTTACCATTCCATTATCAAGTCCTTGAAAGACTAGATGAAAAAACCCACTACTGTTTTCTGGATGGATTCTCTGGATATTTTCATATTCAAATTTTACCTGAGGATCAAGAGAAAACCACTTTCACATGCCCATTTGGAACTTTTGCATACAAAAGGATGCCCTTCGGTTTTTGTAATGCCCCAGGAACATTTCAAAGATGTATGATAAGAATCTTCTCTGAATTTTTGGAAACTTGCATGGAAGTTTTTATGGATGACTTCACTATGTATGGATCATCTTTTAAAAGATGTTTGACAAGCTTGGAACGTGTCCTGAAAACATGCATTGAAAAGAACTTTGTTCTAAATTACGAAAAATTCCATTTTATGGTTGCAAAAGGGATCGTTCTTGGACATGTTGTGTCCCGTGATGGAATTCAAGTTGATCAATCCAAAGTTTTGGTCATTTCTTCATTACCGTACCCAAAAACTATCAGAGATGTGAGATCCTTCCTTGGGAATTCTGGATTTTATAGGAGATTCATTAAAGATTTCAGTATGATTGTACTTCCATTGTCCATATTAATCCAAAAAGATGTCTCATTTTCCTTTGATGATAATTTCATAAATTAGTTTCATGATCTGAAACAAATATTGATAACCCCTCCCATTGTTCAACCTCCTATATGAGACATTCCCTTTGAAATAATGACAGATGCATCTGATTTTTCTCTTGGGGCAGTATTCAGTCAAAGGATAGAAAAGAAATCTCATGTGATTGCCTATGACTCCTGAACTCTTGATCAAGCCCAATAAATCTACACAACAACTGAGAAAGAACTGCTGGCTGTTGTATTTGCTCTAGACAAATTTAGAAGTTATCTACTAGGCTCCAAGGTGATTGTTTTTACTGATCATTCTGCAATCAGATTCTTTATGAAGAAACATGATGCAAAAACAAGACTTCTGAGATTAATTTTTCTTTTACAGGAGTTTGATGTTGAAATAAAAGATAAGAAAGGATGTGAGAACCTTGTTGCTGATAATTTGAGCAGGATACCATCTATTGGGAATAGGAAATTTCAGTTGTTTTCCCCAATTAAGGAAACCTTTCCAGATGAGGATTTATTTGCTGCTCAAAGTGAAATACCATGGTTCCCTAATCTTGTAAACTATTTGGCTTCTGATGAACACCCCCATTGGTTTTCCAAAAATCAAATTGATAAACTCCGGAGCGATTCAAAGAAATACATTTAGGATGATCCTTATTTATGGCACATTGGTAGTGATCAAATGATACGAAGATGCATTCCGAACTATGAATTTCAATCCATCATACATTTATGCCACACATTAAACTGTGGACCACACTTTGGACCACAAAGAATAGCAAGAAAAGTTCGTGATTCTGTATTGTATTTGCCCACCATTTTTCGAGATGCTTTCGAATTTTGCAAAACCTGTAAAAATTGTCCATTCCAAGGAAACATTTCCAAGCGGAATGAGATGCCACAAAACCCACTTTTGTTTTGTGATGTTTTTGATGTATGAGGAATGGATTTCATGGGGCCTTTTCCTAATTCATTTGGATATCTCTACATCTTATTGGCTGTTGATTATGTTTCCAAGTGGGTAGAGGCTATCCCCACCGGAACTGATGATGCAAAGATTATGTCTAAATTTTTTAAAGGAAATTTGTTTTCATGATTTGGATTTCCAAAGTTTATAATTAAAGATCAAGGTACCCATTTTTGTAATAGGGCTTTGGAATCACTTTTGAAGAAATACAATGTTAATCATAGGGTCTCTACGCCCTATCATCCTCAAACAAATGGAATGGTTGAGTTGTCTAATAGGGAGATCAAACAAATCCTAGAAAAAACACTGATCCCAAATAGAAAGGATTGGATTTTGAGACTTGATGATGCTCTTTGGGCCCATAGAACTGCTTTCAAAACCCCCATTGGAATGTCACCATTTAGATTGGTCTATGGAAAGGCCTGTCATCTACCAGTTGAGTTAGAACACAAATCGTTTTGGGCTATAAAAACATGTAACATGAACCTATATTCTGCTGGGAAAGAAAGAAAATATTGTTTGCAGGAGTTGGAGGAGATCAGAAATAATCCATACGAAAGCTCTAGGTTATACAAAGAGAGAAGAAAAGCCTTTAATGATGGGAGGATTCTTAACAAAAACTTCAAGGAGGGAGACAAAATTCTGCTGTTTGATGCCAAATTGAAACTCTTCCCAGGTAAATTTCGTTCCAAATGGTCTGTCCCATTCATTATTACTCATGTTTTTCCTTTTGGTGCAATACAGATTAATGATCCAGACAAAGAGACATCATTCACTGTCAATGGGCATCAGTTGAAGCTATTTCGACAAAATTTTTAAGATCCTCCTGGGGAGGAAATTCAACTTCATGACGCAGAATATAATTGATGCCAGGTTTTGTCTTTCCTTATAATTTATTTTTTCTTTGTCTTTAATTTCCTGAATTTCTTGCTAAAAAAACTACACAATGATGACATTGTATAGAATAAGTGTGGGGGTACACAATGCTGGGTAGAGTAGATTTTTTACGAACTTTTTTTTGAAATTTTTTGTTGTCAAAATTTCATTCCATTTTTTTCTTCTTTCTTCGTGTTTCTTTTTCAAAAAAAGGGGGTTTTGGAATTTCTTGAATTTCATTTGAAACTCATGCCATGCAGTGAACCAACTTATCCTTCGAAACTAAACATAAATTAATGCTGAAAACAACATTGTTTTAAGTTAAAAAATTTGGAAAATTCTTAAAATGACCAATGATTTTTAAATCTCATGGCACATATCACTGGCATTGTGGTTGAAATTATCATTCCTGTGAGGCCTCTGGACCCATTTTTATATCTTCTTCACATTTACCTCTTTCTTGAGAGAACCAATTCCTGTTTGTTTAAACTAGAACATGATTTATTTCTATCAAAACTTGAGGGCTGAGATACTTGTGATTAAAATGATTGAGGCATTTGTTTAAATATTGGATCCTCTTTTTCATGATTATCCTTTTTATTTTGGCCTTCCATGAACATTTTATCCTTCATGAGCCCTTAGTATCCATGTATAGCCTATTAGGTTAGCCACATTACAAGCCAAATTTCCCTTTCCAACCGGCTCTGGAAGTATAAATGAATGATCTAGTTGAACTTAAGTGTGGAGGGGAAGATGACTCATGATGTGCTACCTCATTTGGTGTTGCTTTGGGAGAACATTTAAACATTGAAGTCGTATTTGTGATGCTGGAATATATTCTTCTGAGAGCTGTGCCTATCTGGAGCTCTCAAACGAAATGGAGCTGTGCCTATCTGGAGCTCTCAAATGAAATGGAGTTGTGCCTGTCTGGAGCTCGCATTGGAAATAAGTTGTGCCCAATCTGGATCTAAAAAAAAAATTCATACTTTCTACTATAATATTGATGGAATGGGTGGAAAATAGAAGATCAGAGCTGATTATTTTAAGAGATTATGGAGGATACCATACTTGAGTAAAAATTAGAATCATGCATTTCTGCTTCAAAAAGAGCCAAACCCTCCTTATTCAGCCACATAATTTTTCACATTTGAAACCTACCAACCCCAAGCCACAAGAAAAACCCTGTAAAGTCCTCATGATAATCACATGTTCTTGGTTCAGATCGGGTGGAGATGTAGAAATTTATCAAGCCTATGGTAATTCTTGCATGAGTTGGATGAGAAAATACTTGTTGCAAATCTATATTGTGTGTTGAGAGAAAATGAATGTGAGGTAAGTGTGTTGTGTCCATGAGAAGACAAAATAAGTGGAAATGGATTGAATGATTTTAATTTAGAATTTTAAATATTTTTCTTTAATGAGGCATGATATATTTTTAATTCATTGTGGTAAATTGGTAAACTCCATTGGTATGTGTTTAATTTTTCTTGATACCGTGCTCACTTGTCCAGGAGTCCAAGATCCAAGTGTGGGGGAATTGATAGAGCTAATATTTCCAATATTTTTAATATCTATTTAAATGATTTAAACCTCAAAAATTTAACAATTTTATCTTATTTGTAACAATTTTGGATTTAGAGTGTGTTTTGGAATAAAAAGTTTAAATTGCATAATTCGGGATTTTTAACAGATTTTTATCACAGGGGTATTTTGGTCATTTCTTATAAAATATATTTTAAAATTTTGTGAATAGAATTTTTTTTGAACTATTATTTTATTTCCTTCAACTTTGTCTTTAGGACCAGGGGCTGATTCGATAATCATGGTGCCCAAAAAAATCTATGAAGTTGACAATTGTTTCTGAGCAGACTGCATTGACTCCACCATAGTAATGGAAGCAAATATCGGCCTACACTACTCCAAATGATGCGATTCCACCTGGATATGATAGAGGACTCCCATACTCGTCTCTTCAATAAATTTAAAGCCGTTTGGAATCCTTTATGATGGACTTTTAGTGATAGAGTTTTGAAGGAAGCTTCTAGGAAGCTTCATCCAGAGAAATTGATTTTTAATAGAAAAACCATAAATCCTTCAATACACATCCAATTAATCTGAAATTTTGAGTGTAGACGGACAAGACATTGATGAACAATATTAATTAAGAGGTCTATGCATGAATCGGCCATTTATTAGGACGAAAACGTGACAACTTGGTAAAGATAAAATCTGCCTATAAAAGGAGGGGAACTCCTACCTCTCAAGACATATTCTATTTTTCACCACACCATCTGTCACAAAAGGGAGTTGGATTGAGAGAGCGAAGGGGAAGGTGGAGATTTTGATACTTAAGAAGATTACATTCTTTTAATATTAAATAGAAAAGATGAAGGCTTCTCAAGTGATGGAAGGCTAAGCAGCAAGTGGTTGCGGACGGCAACAGCCAACAGATACTCTCTTCCGAGTTTGTATTTTAATGTGTAATATCATTTTGAATTTCTCTTGAAACTATATTTTTGAATGAATCTGGTTTTTTTCTTTTTTTAAAATTATTTTCAAAAATTTTTTTTGACCATTGTCCCATCTATAAAGTAAAACAATTGAGTTTTCTATTTAAAATTCTTTGGTGAGGTTTTGTCATTGAGCATAGCGAATTCAATTAGGTTTAATTACTTGGAGGTATTTAAGTAATTGAATCACTTCTATAGGTGGGAAAACAATCATATTAAAGTCTTAAATATGTTGTCTTTTCAAATTTGAGTGTAATCATGTGGGTCCTTGGAGGTACATTTAGGAATTTAAAATAAGAGATATTTTTTATATACAAAGAAGAGGGGAGTGTTCGAGAGGGTGAAGCTTGTCTGCAACTGCTATTTTTATTCATGATTTCAAACCCACTTTATTTTACTTTAAAATTATTTAATTTTAGTATTTAATTAAAATATTATTTTCAAATTGTTAATCAAACCCCCATTTTCATTTCATTAAAAACAAAAAAAATAACAAAAGTGACAGTTTTACAACTCGAACTACAACCTCCCCGAGAGACAACCCTGTGGTCACCACCATGCTACATTAAAAGGGAAAATATTGATTGAGGGTTTTACGACAAAAATGCCCACATCAACTAGTGCCGTTGCCGGGGAGTTATCTAGAGTTTATTTTATTTTAGTTATATATATATATTCCTTTCTCTTGCATGACCCGAACTTCTAAACCGAACTTGTTACATTTAGATTCAGAATTTGATAGTACTTTTCACACTAGGGTTAGAGGTAATAATCCACATGTTTCATGTTGTGAATCTTCCACCAATACACATAGGAGGGACTTAGTTGAAACTGAAATCCAAATGGATGAAAATAGAACTTTGAAAGAAATGGCTTCATCCTATGACGAAAATCACGAGAATCCTGTTGAGTAACATGATGCCCCTGCTGGATTTGAAATCAAGTCCGGTTTCATCCACCAGCTTCCCAAATTCAATGGGTTGCCTGGTGAAGACCCACACAAACACCTCCAAGAATTAATTACATGTGTGTCAACATGAAACCTCATGGAGTTGATGCCGATCAAATGAAGCTTATGTCGTTTCCTTTTTCTCTAGATGGAGTTTCTAAGGAATGGTTTTTATATTCTCACTCAACCTTGATTTAAAATTGGAATGAATTAAAAAATATTTTCCTTGAAAAAATTTTCCCTACGTCTAGAAATGCATCCATTCGAAAGGAGATTTGTGGAATTAGGCAGACAGAAGGAGAAACGCTTCACGAATACTGGGAAAGGTTCAAAAGTCTTTGTTTTAGTTGCCCCCATCCTCAAATCAGTGACCAGCTTCTCATTCAATACTTTTATGAAGGATTGTGTCTCACTGATAGAAGTATGATCGATGCTGCTGCAGGATGAGATTTAGTTGATAAGACACTAGCTGCTACTAGGATTTTAATTGCAAACATGGCCCAGAATGCCCAACAATTTGGAACCAGAGGCCTTCTTCATGTCAAAGCTGCACAAGAATTCCCTACTACTAGTCCCGAAAACAACACAATTGCATGTCAACTATCTAATCTTACCACCATGGTAAGGTCAATAATGTTGTCTAACACCCCACCAAACCAACCCAAACCTGAAGCGGCTTTCCAACTACATGTCCACTGTGGGATTTGTTCTTAGAAAGAACATTTTAGTGACCAATGCCCACAAATGAAAGAGCCTCCTGAGAACTGCAATGCAGTTTTTCCTAGAAGTGCATATCAAAACAACAAAAATTTCTAACAAGGATGGAACAACAACTCAAATGAAATATTTCGTCAACCAGAACAACCAAGATGATTCTTCCAAGGACAATCAAGTAATTCTCAACCAAGATATTTCAATGAGCAAGCCAATGCTCATTATGGAAGCAATTTTCACCCTACCCCTCCCACTCAAAACTCTGATAGGAACCTTGAAGAAGCAATGAGGAAACAACAAGAGGAAATGATGGAACTAAAAGAATACACAAAACAGCAAGATAACAAAATTAATACCTTGATGACTCAAATGGGTCAACTTGCCTCTGGTATTAATTGCATAACAAATCAAATGAGTGGTGGTTTACCCTCACAGCCACAAGTAAATCCGAGGAATAATGGGATGGAAAATGTGAGTACAATTGACTTTAAGAGTGGAACAAAATTGAAAACTCCTCAAATTGAGAACATCAACCCTTATTCTGATACTGTTGATGAAAATCCTACCCTTGATAAAATTGATGAAAAATCTGAATTTGATAGAAACTCAAAGTCAAGAGAAGAAATCTTGTTTGAAAGAACACAGAATTATTGGAATAGGATGTCTGGTCATTATGTTCCTCCAAAACATACTCAGAATACCCCAGAAACATTCAAACCTCCACTGCCTTATCCAAGGTGTGAACCACCAAAAAGTCAAGTGCTGAAAAAGAATTCGATAAGGAGGTTTTGGAAACATTCATGAAAGTCCATGTCAATATTCCATTGCTCGTTACTGTGAAACAAATTTTGAGGTATGCTATGTTTCTGAAATACATGTGTACCAACAAGAGGAAGTTCAATGGGGGTGAAAAAGTAAACTTAGGAAGGAATGTATCATCGTTGATTCAACATGCACTTCCTGTCAAGTGTAAAGACCCTGGGACATTTACCATTCCCTGTACCATTGGGCAATTTGAATTCAAAGTTGTGATGCTTGATCTAGGGGCCTCCATCAATGTCATGACACATTCTGTCTACTCATCTCTTCAGGTTGGAGACTTAAAACCCTCTGGAATTATCATTCAACTCGCAAAACAAAATACCACCAAACCAGCTGGAGTTATAGAGGATGTTCTCGTTCAAGTGAGAGACATGATTTTTCCTGTTGACTTCTATGTTTTGGATATGGAAGATGATCGGTTTAGCACACATGCTCTCCTAATCCGAGGGAGGCCATTTCTAAAAACGGAAAAAGCGATCATCAATGTTCACAAGGGAACACTTTCACTGTAATTTGGAGGAGACGTTTTTCATTTCAACATTTTTCATTCAATGAAACACCCAGTTGAGGATCATTCAACTCCCCATGTAAACATGATTGATTGGTTTTCCTCTGGAATGTTACCTAATTTTTTCTGTGATGAAATACCAACAGATGTGGAAAAAGAGGGATATTTGTATGATATCGAATCAGATAAAAATGATGATGAAATTGGAGACTATGAAGAGTCTTGGGATGTTGAGACTGGATATCTGAGAAATGATGAAGTTGAATTTCTAGAAACCATTGAATCTGTTAGTGGTATTCTAGGAGAGGTTTCCAATTTTTCACATGAAACAAGTCTTGATATCATAGAAATAGATAACCATGATGAACATGGATCTTCACCAAACAATAAAACTTCTAAAGAGTTCCCATTTGTCAATGAAACCAACCCACCTGTGGTAGAATTGAAACCCCTTCCGGATAACCTCAAGTATTACTTCTTAGGTCATAAAGAACAATTCCCTGTAATAATCTCAAAAGAATTGTCAGAAGTCCAGGAAAACCAATTGTTGGAATTTCTCAAGTCCCACAAGGAAGCCATAGGATGGACTCTCTCTAATTGAACATGAATCAGCCCCTCGGTTTTCATGCAGATAATTTTACTAGAGGAGAACACTAGACAGGTAATACAATTTCAAAGAAGACTGAACCCAACAGTTTTGGAGGTTGTGAAGAAAGAAGTCACCACCTTGTTGGCTGTTGGAATTATTTTTCCCATATCTGATAGTCAATGGGTAAGTCTAGTCCCTGTTGTTCCTAAAAAAAGTGGATTCACAATCTCAAGGAATGAATTTGGTGATCTTGTCCCCATAAGGCTTCCAAATAAATGGAGAATGTGCATTGATTACAGTAAACTCAATTTGGTTACAAGGAAAGACCACTTCCCGTTACCATTACTTGATCAAGTGCTTGAAAGACTAGACAGAAAAGCCCACTACTGTTTTCTGGATGGATTCTCTAGATATTTTCAGATTCATATTTTACCTGAGGATCAAGAGAAAACCACTTTCACATCCCATTTGGAACATTTTCATACATAAGGATGCCCTTCGGTTTATGTAATGCCCCAGGAAGGTGTATGATAAGCATCTTCTCTGAATTTCTGGAAACATGCATGGATGTTTTTATGGATGACTTCACTGTGTATGGATCATCTTTTGAAATATGTTTGAAAAGCTTGGAACGTGTCCTGAAAACATGCATTGAAAAGAACCTTGTTCTAAATTACGAAAAATGTCATTTTAAGGTTGCTAAAGGGATCGTTCTTGGACATGTTGTGTCCTGTGATGGAATTAAAGTTGATCAATCCAATGTTTTGGTCATTTCTTCATTACCATACCCAAAAACTGACAGAGATGTGAGATCCTTCCTTGGGAATGCTGGATTTTATAGGAGATTCATTAAAGATTTCAGTACGATTGCACTTCGATTGTCCAGATTACTCCAAAAAGATGTCCCATTTGTCTTTGATGAGAATTGAATAAATTCGTTTCATGATCTGAAACAAAGATTGATAAACCCTCCCATTGTTCAACCTCCTATATGGGACAATCAATTTGAAATAATGATAGATGCATCTGATTTTTCTCTAGGGGTAGTATTGAGTAAAAGGATAGAAAAGAAATATCATGTGATTGCCTATGCCTCCCAAACTATTAATCAAGCCCAATCAAACTACACAAAAACTGAGAAAGAACTTCTGGCTGTTGTCTTTTCTCTAGAAAAATTTAGAAGTTATCTGCTGGGCTCCAAGGTGATTGTTTTTACTGATCCTTCTACAATCAGATTCTTGATGAAGAAACATGATGCAAAACCCAGACTTCTGAGATGGATTTTTCTTTTACAGAAGATTGATGTTGAAATAAAAGACAAGAAAGGATGTGAGAACCTTGTTGCAGATCATTTGAGCTGGATACCATCTATTGGGAATAGGAAATTTCAGTTGTTTTCCCCAATTAAGGAAACCTTTCCAGATGAGGATTTATTTGCTACTCAAAGTGAAATACCATGGTTATCTAATCTTGTAAACTATTTGGAATCTAATGAACATCCCCATTGGTTTTCCAAAAATCAAATTGATAAACTTCGGAGCGATTCAAAGAAATACATTTGGGATGATCCTTATTTATGGCACATTGTTAGTGATCAAATGATACGAAGATACATTCTGAACTCTGAATTTCAATCCATCCTACATTTTTTCCACACATTAAACTGTGGAGGACACTTTGGACCACAAATAATAGCAAGAATAATTCATTATTATGGATTGTATTGGCCCACCATTTTTAGAGATGCTTTAGAATTCTGAAAATCCTATAAAAATTGTCAATTCCCAGGAAACATTTCCAAGCGGAATGAGATGCCACAAAACCCACATTTTTTTGTTATGTTTTTGATGTATGGGGAATGGATTTCATTGGTCCTTTTCCTAATTCATTTGGATATCTCAACATCTTGTTGGTTGTTGATTATGTTTCCAAGTGGGTAGAGGCTATCCCCACCCGAACTGATGATGCAAAGATTGTGTCTAAATTTTTGAAAGGAAATTTGTTTTCAAGGTTTGGATTTCCAAAATTTCTAATTATAGATCAAGGTACCCATTTTTTAATAGGACATTGGAATCACTTTTGAAGAAATACGGTGTTAATCATAGGGTCTCTACACTATATCATCCTTAAACAAATGGAATGGCTGAGTTGTCTAATTGGGAGATCAAACAAATCCTAGAAAAAACAGTGAACCGAAATAGAAAGGATTGGAGTTTGAGAGTTGATGATGCTCTTTGGGCCCATATAACTACTTTCAAAACCCCCAATGGAATGTCACCATTTAGATTGGTCTATGGAAAGGCTTGTCATCTACTAGTTGAGTTAGAACACAAATCCTTTTGGGCTATAAAAACATGTAACATGAACCTATATTCTGTTGGGAAAGAAAGAAAATATTGTTTACAGGAGTTGGAGGAGATCAGAAATAATGCATACGAATGCTCCAGGTTATACAAAGAGAGAATAAAAGCCTTTCATGATGGGAGGATTATCAACAAAAACGTCAAGGAGGGAGAAAATGTTCTATTGTTTGATGCCAGATTGAAACTCTTCCCAGGTAAATTTCGTTCCAAATGGTCTGGCCCATTCATTGTTACTCATGTTTTTCCATTTGGTGTAATACAGATTAAAGATCCAGACAAAGAGACATCATTCACTGTCAATGGGAATCAGTTGAAGCTATTTCCAGAAAATTTTTAAGATCCTCCAGGGGAGGAAATTCAACATCATGATGCAGAATACAATTGATGTCAGGTTGTGTCCTTCCTTATCATTTATTTTTGCTTTGTCTTTAATTTCCTGAATTTCATGCTTAAAAAAACTACACAATGAGGACATTGCATAGAATAAGTGTTGGGGGACACAATGATGGGTAGAGTATATTTTTTACAAACTTTTTTTTGAAATTTTTTGTTGTCAAAATTTCTTTCCATTTTTTTTTCTTTCTTCGTGATTCTTTTTCAAAAAAAAGGGGGTTTTGGAATTTCTTGAATTTCATTTGAAACTCATTCCAAGGAGTGAACCAACATATCCTTTGAAACTAAACATTAATGAATGCTAAAAAAACATTGTTTTAAGTTCAAACATTGGGAAAATTCTTTAAATAACCACTGATTTTTAAATCTCATGGCACATATCACTGGCATTGTGATTGAAATTATCATTCTTGTGAGGCGTCTGGACCCATTTTTACATCTTCTTCACATTTACCTCTTTCTTGAGAGAACCAATTCGTGTTTGTTTAAACCAGAACATTATTTATTTCTATCAAAACATAATGGCTGAGATACTTGTGATTAAAATGATTGAGGCATTTTTTTGAATATTGGAGCCTCCTTTTCATTATTATCATTTTTATTTTGGCCTTCCTTGAACATTTGATCCTTCATGAGCCCTTACTAGCCATGTATAGCCTGTTAGGTTAGCCACATTACAAGCCAAATTTCCCTTTCCAACCTGCTCTAGAAGTATAAATTCATGATGTAGTTGAACTTAAGTGTGGAGGGAAAGATGACTCATGATGTGCTACCTCATTTGGTGTTGCTTTGGGAGAACATTTAAACATTGAAGGTGTATCTGTGATGCTGGAATATTTTTTTTAGAGAGCTGTGCCTATCTGGAGCTCTCAAATGAAATGGAGTTGTGCCTATCTGGAGCTCTCAAATGAAATGGAGTTGTGCCTGTCTGGAGCTCGCAATGGAAATAAGATGTGCCCAATCTGGAGCTTCAAAAGAAAATTCATACTTTCTACTGAAATATTGATGGAATGGGGTAGAAAACAGAAGATCAGAGATGATTATTTTAAGATAATATGGAGGAGACCATACTTGAGTAAAAATTATAATCAAGCATTTCTACTTCAAAAAGAGACAAACCCTCCATATTCAGCCATAGAATTTTTCACATTTGAAACCTACCTACCCCAAGCCACAGAAAAACACTGTAAATTCCTCATGATAATCACATGTTCTTGGTTCACATCGGGTGGAGATGTAGAAATTTATCAAGCCTATGGTAATTCTTGCATGAGTTGGATGAGAAAATCCTTGTTGTAAATCTATATTGTGTGCTGAGAGAAAATGAATGTGAGGTAAGTGTGTTGTGTCCATGAGAAGAAAAAATAAGTGGAAATGGATTGAATGATTTGAATTTAGAATTTTAAATATCTTTCTTTAATGAGGCATGATATCTTTTTAATTCATTGTGGAAAATTGGTAAACGCCATTGGTATGTGTTTTATTTTTCTTGATATCGTGCTCACTTGTCCAAGAGTCCAAGAGCAAAGTGTGGGGAAATTGATAGATCTAATATTTACAATATTTTTAATGTCTATATAAATGATTTAAACCTTAAAAATTTAACAATTGGATCTTATTTATAACAATTTTGGATTTAGAGTGATTTTTGGGATAAAAATTTTAAATTGCATAATTCTGGATTTGTAACATATTTTTATCATCGGGATATTTTGGTCATTTCTTATAAAATATATTTCCAAATTTTGTTATTCGAATTTTCTTTGAACCCTTATTTTATATCTTTAAACTTTTTCTTCAGGACCAGGTTCTGAATCGATATTCATGGTTCCCAAAAAATCAATGAAGTTGAAAATTGTTTCCTGGCGGACTTCATTTACTCCACCATAGTAATAGAATAAAATTTCGGCCCACACTACTCCAAATGATTCGATTCCACCTGGATATGATAGAGGACTCCTAGACTCGTCTCCTCAATAAATTTCAAGCCGTTTGGAATCCTTTATGATGGCAGTTTATGATAGAGTTTTGAAGGAAGCTTCCAGGAAACTTCATCCAGAGAAATCGATTTTTAATAGAAAAACCATAAATCCTTCAATACGCGTCCAATTAATCTATCATTTTGATGGTGGAAGGCCAAGACATTGATGAAAAATATTTATGCAGAGGTCCACATGTGAATCGGCTATTTAATAGGTCGAAAACGTGACAACTTGGTGAAGATAAAATCTGCCTATAAAAGGAGGGGAGCTCCTACCTCTCAAGAAATATTCTATTTCTCACCACACCATCCGTCACAAAAGGGAGTTGGATTGAGAGAGAGAAGGGGAAGGTGGAGATTTTTATCCTTAAGAATATGACATTATTTGAATATTTAATAGAAAAGATGAAGGCTTCTCAAGTGATGGAAGGCTAAGCGGCAAGTGGTTGCTGACGACGACACCCGACGGACACTCTCTTCCGAGTTTGGATTTTAATGTGTAATCTCTTTTTGAATTTCTCTTGAACCTATATTTTTGAATGAATCTGGTTGTTTTCTTTCATAATTATATTTTCAACAAATTTTTTTTGATCATTGTTCCATCTATAAAGTAGAAAAATTGACTTCGCTATTTAAAATTATTTGGTGAGGTTTTGTCATTGAGCATAGCGAATTCAATTAGATTCAATTACTTGGAGGTATTTAAGTAATTGAATCACTTCTATAGGCGGGAAAAAAATCATATTGAAGTCTTAAATATGGTGTCTTTTCAAATTTGAGTGTAAACTTGGGGGTCCTTGGGGGTACATTTAGGAATTTAAAATAAGAGATATTTTTTATATACAAGGAAAAGGGGAGTGTCCGAGAGGGTGAAGCTTGTCTGCGACTGCTATTTTTATTCTTGATTTAAAACACACTTTATCTTTACTTTAAAATTATTTTAGTTTAGTATTTAATTAAAATTTTATTTTCAAATTGTTAATCAAACCCCCATTTTAATTTCATTAAAAACAAAAAAAATAACAAAAGTGATAGTTTTACAACTCGAACTGAAACCTCCTTGAGAGACAACCATGTGGTCACCACTCTGCTATATTAAAAGGGAAAATATTGATTGAGGGTTTTACGACAAAAACGACCACATCATCAGGTCTGGTCATGACAAGTAATCAATTCAAAATATTTACGTAATGATTAAAAATATTGAAATATAATTATAAAATTCATTTCGTATAAGTAACTAAAATCAATTTAAGATAAAACAACAAAACACTAAGAATATAGTTTTTAGAAAAATTCGTCTTAATAGAAGAAATGATTTCACATCCATTCCATGCCATGAAAAAACTATTAGTTAAATTTTAAAATATTTTAATGAACTATATAATCTATATATTAGATTATAATTATAAATCCATAGTTGTTTAATAAATTTATTTTCATAAATACTCATTACATGGATAATTATTTTTTGGAAAAATAATTTTTTATCTTAAATTGAGTTTTAATTAATTATTATAAATTAGAAAACTAATAAATATTCTTATTAATATATTAAAAAAACATTTTATAAAAATAATTTTTTAAATTTTATCACTATTGAAATCTATAGAGCCTAGAAAAATAAATTTATTCATAAATTTTTTTCATTCTGTCAAGATATCATTTTATTAAAAATTTAATTATAATATTTTTGAAAATAATATTTAAATCTAAATTAAGAAAAAATGTTTTCATATATTTTATAATATGGTTAATCATATTCATACTCTTAATTAATTTAAAAGAATAACAAAGGATATAGTATATCACTATTCATTAAGACTTAGGGTATTGGGTGAAACACGCTATTAAATAAATCAAATTTATTTCAAAGGAATACATATAAAATATAGGGGTGTTAAACATATGAATTTCATAATTTTCTCTATCATATATATGTGATATGATCAATGAGTAATTTTTTATGATATATGACTACATGATCTTGATTTATATTTATTATAGAATATATGTGTATTATTTTGTTACAGTTTGTTTAGTGTGTGATTCCATATTTATATACACTAATACGTGATATTTTATGATGGTTTTTTATTGAATTTTTAATTAGGGTATTGATATTGAGAGTGTAGTCTCTTAATCATTGTTCATAGTCTAACTCCACTGGCCAATATCCTCTATCATATTAGGATTCACAATGGAGATCTTGTGGTTATCCATCACGAGTGTTGTCTATACGATTTTAGTGAACCCATTACATGGGTTCAGCATAATATATATATATATATATATATATATATAAGGTTCATTAGGGTATAATAGTGTTTCATTATTTCAAAAAATTCTTTAAGACACCATCTAATTATAATGTAATATTATGTCTATATGTCCAAAATTAATGAAAGTAAAATTCAGAATATGGGAGCCTGGATGTACCTCCAATTCACCAACCTAGACCTTTAACATTATCTAATAGAAATTAAAAACTAAATAATATAGATGGAATAACCAACCATATAATTATGGGATGTTGAGGTAAAAACATTATAATATAAAATAAATATGAAGAAAAATATTAGGTGAGGTGAGGATTTACTAGTATTGAACTGATACACCCTGAAAACCCAAAATCTTTATAAGAAATGAAGATGTCTAACCAAAAAAGTTGTCAAAAATAGTGTTAGATATTTCAAGAGGTGAAATAAAAATCGAAGTAGAGGTAAATCTCATGTTAAGCCCCACTCAATGGTTATGTATCCATTATTAGTTTTCATAAAAAGGGAGTTTCTTGGAAGCTTATTGGGTTCCTAGTACTAAGACACAAAGTACCTGGTGCCTAAAAAATAACCACATGGGAACCAAGGAACCCTCTAGATATACTTTCCTAGTATATTGTATACTTGGTGGTCACTAGACCCAATGGATCTCTCCATTCCTTCAAAATCATCTTTTTTCCTCTAAATTACCTTTCTAACTAAAAATCAACAAATAAAAAATTTGAAATTTGAAAAAATAAGTGGATGGAATGGTTTTTGAGAGAAATTTATTATCGATATTATTTATATAATTTTTAAAAAATGGATCCCATGATATGTGGATTGTTTCAATATGTCCCTCAACAAAAAAAGTATACTGGCTTAAAATCTTTTTCTTATGAACTTTTTTTAACATATATTATAATTCTAGAAATATCATCTATAAAATATGTCTTAATTAACTATTACTTTAGCTATCATGATCTTCAATCTTAACCTAATTTAATAATTATTATTATTTAAAATATAAATTTATAGACATAAACATTCAAAATCATACAATTGTAATAATATCCATTTCTAAAAGAATATTTAGATGAATAAAATTTTTATGAATACGTTCTTTTTACTAAGTTAAAACATAAAAGGAAATTTAATTCTTATATAACATACTATAATTTTGATAAAAATTTTTATAAAAAATTCACTAAAAAATTATATTTTTTATGTTCCTAAAATATTCTTTCACAAAAAATATGAAAATATCAATAGTTTATAATTATATATTTGTACCAATCTCTTTATATTTTCTTAAATCATGATCACCATTATCTTATATCCTGAAATATATATAAATTTCTCTATCATCTATATCTAATAATATTTTATTTTCTATACATGAACAAATTCTCATTCCGATTATGAAATCATAAAAAAATCTATAAGATGAAACATAAATTCACACACCCATTCAAGTTAATTAATCATCAAATATATTATATACATTTTATATAAATTTTCAAATTTTTAATACTAATAAAATAGATGTTTAAAAATTATTTTATGAGGGATATTATGGATAAAGGAACCAAATCTAGTTTTGTGTGGGATGGAATATTTTTTCTTTTTCATTTCATATCCATATTTATTTTGAAACAATAATTGGACATTTAATTCATTTACAAATATAAATCGATACATATTTTTTCGAGGCCATCCATTTACAATAAATGAGTGAATATGTAAAACATAACATCATAAATGATTCCCATAAATCTTATTTGGTAATATTTTTTTATGGAATATGACAACTCATCATGATTTAAAAGTTCTTCATAGATTTAAACACGATATAACATTATTCTATAGTGGTTCAAAAAGGATGTCATATTGTGATTTAATTTCATGAAAAATAAATATTATAAATGAATCATCATGAAATTAGAGATTATTATATTTACATTTAATATAATCTATGTGGTTTAATAATCTTTTAATACTATAAATACCATGTGTATAAGAAATTCATCATTAATCATAATGGATTTTCTCATACTACATATATTTCTTGTTGAAATTGTAAACCCTAGGTAAATAAAGAATATGACATTTTTATATTTATCCCTATTTGTGGGAAAAAATTCAATATTAATTTAAATGGAACGCTATGCTCGATGGCTTACCCAATACGCAACAATGAGTTCTTTTGAAATCTTACGTTGCACTCTAATAATAAAACAATATTATTTTAAATGGTAGTTAACGCCTAGCCGTTGTATTGACAGGAATGAATAGAAATAACTAAAATATGATTATATATGTGTGTTAAATGTTTTTACTTTTATCCAATAAATTTTAGAGGCTTAAAATACAAATGAATCCAATCTTAAGCATTGAATACACTAGTATTTTTAAAAGATTGTTTTACTAACTTTTGATGGAAAACCATTTTTTAAATCATACTTTTGACAATTTTATAAGATCTATTTTTTAAAATAAACATATTATTTATGATTGGTACATAGAAACTTACCTTGGGTTAATTTTTGGTATGTTTTTTACAATTTTCATTTTTCAATGAATAGTGAAAAATACTGCATTTTACATCAAAACTGCTTTTTCATATAATATAATTATATGGTTATATTATCTTTTTAATTTGTTTTAAAGTGTAATTTGAATATATTTTTACCATTTAATTCACTTATGGTCATTGGGATTAATTTCACTTTGGAATTAGGCATAAAAAAGTGCCAAACTTTTCATAAATATTATTTCTAAAAAACCTGCTATTTGTTTTGACAACGGAAAGTTTTTTAAAATTAAATATTGAAATTTATGTGATTGGAATTTATTAAAATGGATTACATATTTGGAATCAGAAGTTCCAAATTATGTAACTAAGACTCTTTTGTTTTTGGACATTATGAATAGTAACAACGGTAATTATCTTTAATTATCTTGATTAATGAGTAATCAGGTAGTTAAAGATAATAAAATAATATCATAATAATACAAAAATTACCACAAAATGTGTCCTAGGGATATGGGTTGTTTCATGGCCGACCATGGGATGACTTTTTCCAAACTTGGGGGCCCATGGAATCACTTTTGGGAGAAAGTGACTTTTTATCTTTTTATTTTTAAATAATGTTAAATGTAACAATGAATGTATCACCTAAGTAAAATATTTTTAATTTAGTCTTCATAAATGATATTTTGGAATATAAATATTCATTAGAAAGCTAAAACTATTTCCTACATCATGATATTTGTTTTGTTAATTTTTAGACATTATATTTATTAATTTATTTATGACATCATGATGATGCAGCGATTACCTCATTAATAAAGGATTTAAATAAAATGGAAAGATAATGTAAAATCTAAGACCTACACATGTCCAAAACCTATTGGATGGGGGTATTTATAACCCTTATCACATTATCCTAGAAATACATCAACGTGGGACCATTAAAATCCGAAACTCATTTGAAAATAAAGTTACATTTTATACCTTTCCAAGAGTGCCCCTCCTCTCCTCTTATAAAAGGCCCCCACCTCTACCTCCTTACCCACACTTCCAAAGCCTTTTTATTGGCCAACCCCTTCCCATTTTGTTTCTCCACATCCCTCTATAACTCCTCGAAGCCTCACTTTGGGCATAAGTCTTCCCAAGGAAGCCTTTGAGCTCAAACCAAAGGGAGTTAAACGTTTTTAAGGTAATGTCTTCACTTGTGTCCTTTTGTTTTATTTTGCTTCTCAAACCCCCTAAACTCTTTTTATTCTTTTATTTTGTAACAAATACAGTATCTTCAATATACTAGTATGTTGTTATAAAATTTATTCGGGCGACACTTACACACACCTACATCTAATGTTTAAAGAACATACTGTTTCTGTGGATGATGAATTTCTTCCTCACGAAACGATGATTGTTCAACATTATTCTAACACCTTCAAAGGTGGCCATTAAGATGACACTATATTTATATATGATATATAATATTTTTATTTTTTACTTATGCTTATGTATTTTTCATTTATGGCATACCTTTATGGTTTCCATTATAGGTAAACGCGATATCTTCATTTAAGGAAGTGCGGACTACCGCCCCCTCAAAGTGATTTGATTCGTCAATACCATATGTTGTACATATAAAGGATATATTTAATGATATTATATATGATACCATACTGGAATTAAAATAATATTATTTATCATTATGTTTTAATTCCATTTAATATGAAATAGAAATGGAAGTAGCGTTCATGCGTACGTACGGCTTACCGTCTCCATGAACGGTACATTTCATTTCTTATCTCAAAATGTTTTGTAATATTATAAGTAAATATATATAATTGATATATATGTAATATATTACATCTAAATTATGGATATCATTCTGGAATTATAACATATATATATCTCTCATTTTGTTTTAATTCCATTAATATGACAAAAAATGAAAGTAGCGTTCATGCGTACGTACAGCCTACCGTATCCATGAATGGTGCTTTTCATTTTTATCTCCAAATGATATGGAATAGTATAAAATTAATATTTATTGGATATATATGATATTTTAATCATTAATACTTATCTTGAAATTATTTACTTATAACTACATGGGCAATCGTTTTTCAAACAAGTTCATTTTTGACTCATGTACCAAATATCGACAAAAACGTCTGATATGAACTAACATTATTAAACAATTATTATAACATTATAATATGTGATATGAACTGAATAATAATCTCTAAAGGAGTTAATTAGGAAATTATTAATTTACCAAAGTTTATTATTCAGGAATATAATGAAACGAACAAGACAAGTTGGATTTGAGGTAAGGGATCCAACTCCATTCTTTTTTTTAAGTACACTGTTTTATGTCATTCCTTTTAAAGATCATCTTTATTGTTATTGGGATGTTCTTTTATATTTATCTTAATTTAATTTTTATGTTCATGTGATGAGAGACCCTATTCTCTCTCATCAATCCATTTTGGATGTTTTGAGTGGCGTCGTTAGGCTGCCGAATTTTCATAAGAGATCTAACCTCACTCTTTCTTTTTAAGTACTCCTCTTTATGTCACTTCTTTTAAGCTCATCTTTGTTATGTTGGGGGATGTTATTTTAAATTACTCTTTCTATAAACATTATTTCAATATGATGAGATACCATATTTGATCTCCTCAATCCATTTTTTAATGTTTTATGTGGTGTCATTAGGCTTCCGAGTTTTCGTAAGGGATTTTTCATCTCACTTTTATTCCCGTGAGATTTATGCAACATTTGCCACAATTTCCTTTGAGTGGTGTATGTACTGCCCATTATTTTACTCATTGTGTAATATACTTTCTTTTATGAGTATTTACATCAATGTTCTATTGTCATTCTTTCACGAGGTGTATGTTTCGAAAGATACCCATGTCGGTAAGGGAACCTTTCACCCTCCACTTTTTAAAAGACTTCTTTTGTTGGGTATTTTAATTTACATATTGTTATGTTGTAATATGTTCTCATATATCCCTATTGATGTAAATTTTATGTCCAAGTGATGAAATACCCTTTTTTTATCTCTCATCAACTCATTTTGATGTGACGCCATTAGGCTGTCAAGGGAACTTCTTAACCCAATTTTTATTTCTTTGGGTTCAACATGTAGTTATTGAATATGTCATCCTTTGAATATGTGTGAATGACCGTTGGTTATTTTACATTTAATATCCACTTATATTTGGTTTATTTGTTTGTCACACATAATTATGTAATTGATTTATCCTTAAACCAAGCATACCGTCTTTGTAAGGGACTTCATCTCAGTCTCCATTCATTGAGGCATATTCTGTTTTATACACAACCTTCTTTTATACGGTGTATAAACCCCTTTGACTTTTACGTCTATTCAAAAGGAATATTTTTTATTCAAATTTTTTACTAAATGACAAAAGGGAATGTTTTTGTCGTACGTATGCGGCGACAACGACTTCTCCACCGTCATGACCATTATTTGAGTTTTGACTTCCTCAACAAGCCATACCTTCTTTTGAAAAGAAAAATAAATACCATGTTTTGATTTTCATTTATTTTGGTATTGCAAATGGTTTTCATAATGTTTTTATTATATCAATGTGTTGTATTGATATCTTGTGATTGAAATGTGGAAATGTTATGTTTCCTTTACGCATGTTTTATGTGATACGATTATGTTATGGTTCTTGGGCATTATTATGAAGAAGGGTGGTTCCATGATAAACTAAGGGCGGGTGAGCCCGATATAGCTCTCCAATGCATTGGGTAACGCGAAGGAGTGAAACATTAAGGTTTCTCTGAAGAGATTTAGGGAATATACTATGATGGGTATTCCAAACGTAACCAAGAGGGTTACTCCCTACGTAATAATGTTATGAATGCCTCAAGTTTCCTTTTATGTCTTATGATTTCTATGATTTATTCATGATTTTATGAGGCATGTTAAAGTGCCAATGTTTTATGGGTAAAGTATGATTTAATTCTTATGTATATATTAACTCATGTTACTTTTCCATGTTTTTTAACCCTTACTGAGCTTTTTATGCTCATCCCAAGTTTTTGAAATGTTTTTCAAAGGACAAGGTAAAGGTACATGATGTGATGATAGTGTCAAGGATGTGTCAAGAAATAATCTGTGTTTTATTTTAAATATGTTTCTGTTTATGGGGAAAATGAATATTGTCTTTTATTTAACCACTTTTCTTAAATGTAGAATGTAATGAAATTTTCATGATCTAATTCTCTAAAACACTAAACCTAAAAATATCCTCAATGTTTAATCTTGTAATAACTCAAGATTAAGTAAGGTTTAAGGCTGGGGCCATATAGTTGGTATCAGAGGTCGGTTTAGATAACTTTAGAGGTTAAGGTATCTTCTAAGCATAAGTGACATAACTATAATGGTAAGGATTTCAGAAAGAGTCCTAATTGTAGATAAAGTGAACGAGTAATTATATCTTAGTGTTTATCTTCCTCATTAGTACATGATGGTTTTGTTGATATACTTACACTGACCTTTTTAGTTTTAGTAAATGGTTGGATCTAGCAGGCACCAAAGTAACAATCAATGTGAAGGAAACAGTGATAGTTTTTTGAGAAAGCAACTGAATGATATGGGAGATGCAATGAGAACTCTTGTGATTATCCTCAAAAAACTATTTGGAGTCATGATTGACCACCTAAACCTTGGTGATTTCTCTAAGGCATCATATATGCGAGAAACAAATCCCTACGGAAGTACATTTTATAATCATAAAGGTAACTGTGTTCAAAAACCTATGTGTCAATGATGTGGAAAGAAACACCTAGGAAAATGTTTCAAAGCGACAGAAATATGCAATAGATGTGGAAATGAAGGTCATAAAGCAAGAACCTACCATGAAAAAAGGAAGCATCCAGTTGACTCGAGGAAAGGGAAAGACGTTCTTTCTGAGGGATTAATTGAATGTTTTAAATGTGGTGTTCATGGTCATTATGCAAAAAAATGTCCTATAAAGAAGTTTCGTGAATGAGATCACCAAGATCATACAAATGTTCGTTTACCAATACCGAATTCCATTCCGATTGAGGATGAAGAAACTGACAATGACCAATCAAACGTATGGATTTTTTAATAACTATTGTTTTCCTATTTTGGAATCTTAGGATATGATTCATGATTTTGTTTGTAGGAAAGAAGTATATTAGAATAAGTTGGAAAGGAATGGTTAATGGATCGCGAAGAATGTTGAATGAGTAAGAAGTCAACATATAAGGGATTCAAGAGTTACAGTGAAATTCTTAAGAGTATTATGTCTCTTTTGATGATGGGGTTACATTAGAAGACTTTTTATAGTATGTGTAACCCTGATGTTTAATATATGAAAATTTTATTCAAGGAATAGTTATCTGTTCTTTTTTGGACATAGTTATAAATAACCATTTGGGTTTATATGACCCTTACTTTTGAGGTAATTATGGGTTACTATATGTTATGATGGAAGTGGAAGGCATGAGATAAAATTGAGGTTAAAATATGTTATGATTATTTTTGTAGATTTTATCTCGTTTTGGGAAATGTTTTGAGAATTATATAGTTTTGGAAAAAGGACAACACGCAGACTGTGTGACAACCCGTCGCATCAGACAAAGCTGCGGGAATCAAACCCACAACTAAAGTGTGAATGGTATTTATCTCCTACCACTGGACTACGTGAAGTCCCTGGTTAGTTTGACTGATTATTTTTTTAGTTATATGATTTTATTAATTAAGAGTAATTGTATTTTTGGTTATCTATGGAAATTTATTAACCTATTATGGAGGATATGTGATTAGGTTAATTACTTTTCAATATGAGAATTTAAGAGCAACTGATATTGTTTGGAGATAAATGTTACGATTTAACTTGGAAGACTATGTGACTAAAACCTTCAAATATTTGGGTTTCAATCTTATTTTGGTTTACCTTAAGGATTTTATGGAAAAATTGTTTATCGAATGGTCCTCGTTGAACTTTGGGTTTTGTTGGACAAATTTTGGAGATTAAGCATAGATTTTCTTTTTTATAAAGGGGTTATCCTTTTCTGGATTATCTGATCTTGTACTAACCTTTTTGGTTTGGTTTTGGTTAATTTCTAAAGACATGGGAAGTATATAGTTCTTTTTGGTGGATTAGGTTATTCTCTAGAAGTTGATTGTAGTACTCTTAATGTGAACAAGTCTTCCTAAATACTCATCTTTTGTAGAAAATATGAGTTTGTGTAAGGAATCTAATAAAAGTTGAAAGTCAACATGATAAGTGTTTATGATTCCTTATGAATAAATTCCTCAATAAAAAGTAACATAAAACAAAAATGTTGTCTATTAAATTTTCCTACTGGGGAATCGAATACTGTTTAACCCATCACAAGTTTGTGATTTTATTGTGGTTAACTTTCTCATAAACATGTTTTCTATCACTCTCCATCAGAACATGACCCTATGTTTTCTCCTCCATGTCCATGTTTTTCTACATGGAATCCTAGTATGGGTTAACTCGGGTGACCTCTATACTTATCTTCCTTTGTTTTAAAGTGATTGTTTTACCGACTCTTGTTCCGAGGTGGGTCTTTTGAGGATGTTTCCAAGCTCAATTTTAAAATTGCGAGGACGTAATTCCTAAAAGGGGGGAAGGATGTAACACCCCAGGTAAATAAAGAATATGAAATTTTATATTTATCCCTATTTGTGGAAAAAATGTCAATATTAATTTAAATGGAACGCTATGCTCGATGGATTACCCAATACGCAATAATGAGTTCCTTTGAAATCATACGTTGCACTCTAATAATAAAATAATATTATTTTAAATGGTAGTTAACGCCTAACCATTATATTGACAGGAATGAATATAAATAACTAAAATATGATTATATATGTGTGTTAAATGTTTTTACTTTTATCCAATAAATTTTATAGGCTTAAAATACAAACACTACTGGAAAACTAACCTTTACCAATGGTTTGGAACTGTTGGAATAGGCCTCCAAACCGTTGGTATAGCCTATACCAACGATTTGGAGAACCGTAGCCAAGTAAGCCGTTGGGATAGGTCTATACCAACGGTTTTTGGAAAACCATTGGTATAGACCTATGCCAACGGTTTTGGAAACCATTGGTATAGGTAATATGAAATCTATACCAACGGTAATGGAACCGTTGGTATATAAATTCCAAAAAAAAAACATTCGCTGGGATTTGATCCCAGAACCCCCTCGTTTATAATCGAACGATTATAACCACTAAGCTAACATCACTTTTGTAAACATAATTTCATAAATATATATATGTATTATCATAATTATTTAAAATTTTGATTTATATAATGTTCTCGGTTACTATATCTGGAAAAAAATCAAAGAACCTATCCCAACGGTATTCAAAACTGTTGGGATAGGTTAGGGTGAGTTGATTTCTTTTTTTGGCCGAATGTGGTTTTTTTGGGTGGTTTTTCCCAACGGTTTTGGTGAACCGTTGGGAAAGGCCACTCTTTCCCAACAGTTCACCAAAACCGTTGGGAAAAACCACCCAAAACACACCCTTTCCCAACGGTTTTTGGTGAACCGTTGGGAAAGAGGCTCAAAACACACCCTTCTTTCCCAACGATTTGGCAAACCATTGGGAAAGGTGGGGAAATATATGGATTTCCCAACAGTTTTGGTGAACCGTTGGGAAATGGTAGCTATACCAACGGGTTTTACATACCGTTGGTATAGAAGTGTTGGGAAATATCATCTTTCCAGTAGTGAAATGAATCCAATCTTAAGCATTGAATACACTAGTATTTTTAAAAGATTGTTTTACTACCTTTTGATGGAAAACCATTTTTTAAATCAAACATTTGACAATTTTTAAGCTCTATTTTTCAAAATAAACATATTATTTATGATTGGGACATATAAATTTACCTTGGGTTACTTTTTGGAATTTTTCTGACAATGTTCATTTTTCAATGAATAGTGAAAAATACTGCATTTTACATCAAAACTGCTTTTTCATATAATTTAATTATATGGTTATATTATCTTTCTAATTTTTTTTAAAGTTTAATTGGAATATATATTTACCATGTAATTCAATGATGGTCATTGGGATTAATTTCACTTTGGAATTAGGCATAAACAAGTGCCAAACTTTTCATAAATATTGTTTCTAAATAACCTGCTATTTGTTTTGACAACGAGAAGTTTTTTAAAATTAATTTTTGCAATTAATGGGTTTGTAATTTGGTAAAATGGATTACATATTTGGAATCATAAGTTCCAAATTATGTAATTAAGTCTCTTTTTTTGGACATTATGAATAGTAACGATGGTAATTATCTTTAATTATCTTGATTAATGAGTAATCAGGTAGTTAAAGATAATAAAATGATATCATAATAATAAAAAATGACCACAAAATGTGTCCTAGGGCTAATGTTAGTCTCATGGACGTCCATGGGATGCCTTGTTCCAAACTTGGGGGCCCCATGGAATCACGTTTGTGAGAAAGTGACTTTTTATCTTTTTATTTTTAAAGAATGTTAAATGTAACAAAGAATGTATTACCTAAGTAAAATATTTTTAATTTTGTCTACATAAATTATATTTTGGACTATAAATATTCATTATAAATCTAAAACTATTTCCTACATCATGATATTTGTTTTATAATTTGTATACATTATATATATTAAATTATTTATGACATCATGATGATGCAGCGATTACCTCATTAATAAAGGATTTAAATAAAATGGAAAGATAATGTAAATTCTAAGACCTACACATGTCCAAAACCTATTGGATGGGGGGATTTCGAACCCTTATCACCTTATCCTCGAAATAAATCAATGTGGGGCCATTAAAATCCGAAACTCATTTGAAAATAAAGTTACATTTTATACCTTTCCAAGAGTGCCCCTTCTCTCCTCTTATAAAAGGCCCCCACCTCTACCTCCTTACCCATACTTCCAAAGCCTCTGTATCAGCCAACCCCTGCCCATTGTGTCTCTCCACATCCCTCTATAACTCCTTGAAGCCTCACTTTGGGCATAAGTATTCCCAAGGAAGACTTTTAGCTCAAACCAATGGGAGTTACCCGATTTTAAGGTAATGTCTTAACTTGTGTCCTTTTGTTTTATTTTGCTTCTCCAACCCCCTAAACTCTTTTTATTCATTTATTTTGTAAAAAATCCAGTATCTTCAATATACTAGTATGTTTTTATAAGAAGTATTCGGGCTACACTTACACACACCTACATCTAATGGTTAAAGAACATACTATTTCTGTGGATGGTGAATTTCTGCCTCACGAAACGATGATTGTTCAACATTATTCAAACACCTTAAAAGGTGGCCATTAAGATGACACTATATTTATATATGATATATAATATTTTTATTTTTATCTTAAGCTTCTTTATTTTTCATTTATGTCATACCATTATGGTTTCCATTATAGGTAAACGTGATATCTTCATTTAAGGAAGTGCGGACTACCGCCCCCTCAAAGTGATTTGATTCGTTAATACCATATATGGTACGTATAAAGTATACATTTAATGATATTATATATGATAACATACTGGAATTAAAATAATATTATGTATCATTATGTTTTAATTCCATTAAATATGAAATAGAAATGGAAGTAGCGTTCATGCGTACGTACGGCTTACCGTCTCCATGAACGGTACATTTCATTTCTTATCTAAAAATGTTTTGTAATATTATAAGTACATATATATAATGGATATATATGTGATATATTACATCTAAATTATGGATATCATTCTGGAATTATAACATATATATATATATATATCTCATTTTGTTTTAATTTCATTAATATGACAAAAAATGAAAGTAGCGTTCATGCCTACGTACGACCTACCGTCACCATGAACGGTGCTTTTCATTTTTATCTCCAAATGATATGGAATAGTATAAAATAAATATTTACTGGATATATATGATATTTTAATCATTAATACTATTCTGGAGATTATTTTCTTATAACTACATGGGCAATCTTTTTTCAAACAAGTTCATTTTTGACCCATGTACCAAACATCGGAAAAAACGTCTGATATGAACTAACATTATTAAACAGTTATTATAACATTATAATATGTGATATGAACTGAATAATAATATATAAAGGAGGTAATTAGGAAATTATTAATTTACCAAAGTATATTATTTAGGAATATAAAGAAACGAACAAGACAAGTTGGACTTGAGGTAAGGGATCCTACTCCACTCTTTCTTTTTAAGTACACTCTTTTATGTCATTCCTTTTAAAGCTCATCTTTATTGTTATTGGGATGTTATTTTATATTGATCTTACTGTAATTTTTATGTTCATGTGATGAGAGACCCTATTCTTTCTCATCAATCCATTTTGGAAGTTTTGAGTGGCGCCATTCGGCTGCCGAATTTTCGTAAGAGATCTAACCTCTCTCTTTCTTTTTAAGTACTCTCCTTTATGTCAATTATTTTAAGCTCCTCTTTGTTATGTTGGGGGATGTTATTTTATATTCCTCTTTCTATAAACATTATGTTAATATAATGAGATACCCTATTTGATCTCCTCAATCCATTTTTGTATGTTTTATGTGGCGCCGTTAGGCTACCGAGTTTTCATAAGGGATTTTTCATCTCACTTTTATTCCCGTGAGATTTATAAAACATTTTCCACAATTTCCTTTGAGTGGTGTATGTACTGCCCATTATTTTACTCATTGTGTAATATACTTTCTTTTATGAGTATTTACATCAATGTTCTATTGTCATTCTTTCACGAGGTGTATGTTTCGAAAGATACCCATGTCGGTAAGGGAACCTTTCACCCTCCACTTTTTAAAAGACTTATTTTGTTGGGTATTTTAATTTACATATTGTTATGTTGTAATATGTTCTCATATATCCCTATTGATGTAAATTTTATGTCCAAGTGATGAAATACCCTTTTTTTATCTCTCATCAACTCATTTTGATGTGACGCCATTAGGCTGTCAAGGGAACTTCTTAACCCAATTTTTATTTCTTTGGGTTCAACATGTAGTTATTGAATATGTCATCCTTTGAATATGTGTGAATGACCGTTGGTTATTTTACATTTAATATCCACTTATATTTGGTTTATTTGTTTGTCACACATAATTATGTAATTGATTTATCCTTAAACCAAGCATACCGTCTTTGTAAGGGACTTCATCTCAGTCTCCATTCATTGAGGCATATTCTGTTTTATACACAACCTTCTTTTATACGGTGTATAAACCCCTTTGACTTTTACGTCTATTCAAAAGGAATATTTTTTATTCGAATTTTTTACTAAATGACAAAAGGGAATGTTTTTGTCGTACGTATGCGGCGACAACGACTTCTCCACCGTCATGACCATTATTTGAGTTTTGACTTCCTCAACAAGCCATACCTTCTTTTGAAAAGAAAAATAAATACCATGTTTTGATTTTCATTTATTTTGGTATTGCAAATGGTTTTCATAATGTTTTTATTATATCAATGTGTTGTATTGATATCTTGTGATTGAAATGTGGAAATGTTATGTTTCCTTTACGCATGTTTTATGTGATACGATTATGTTATGGTTCTTGGGCATTATTATGAAGAAGGGTGGTTCCATGATAAACTAAGGGCGGGTGAGCCCGATATAGCTCTCCAATGCATTGGGTAACGCGAAGGAGTGAAACATTAAGGTTTCTCTGAAGAGATTTAGGGAATATACTATGATGGGTATTCCAAACGTAACCAAGAGGGTTACTCCCTACGTAATAATGTTATGAATGCCTCAAGTTTCCTTTTATGTCTTATGATTTCTATGATTTATTCATGATTTTATGAGGCATGTTAAAGTGCCAATGTTTTATGGGTAAAGTATGATTTAATTCTTATGTATATATTAACTCATGTTACTTTTCCATGTTTTTTAACCCTTACTGAGCTTTTTATGCTCATCCCAAGTTTTTGAAATGTTTTTCAAAGGACAAGGGAAAGGTACATGATGTGATGATAGTGTCAAGGATGTGTCAAGAAATAATCTGTGTTTTATTTTAAATATGTTTCTGTTTATGGGGAAAATGAATATTGTCTTTTATTTAACCACTTTTCTTAAATGTAGAATGTAATGAAATTTTCATGATCTAATTCTCTAAAACACTAAACCTAAAAATATCCTCAATGTTTAATCTTGTAATAACTCAAGATTAAGTAAGGTTTAAGGCTGGGGCCATATAGTTGGTATCAGAGGTCGGTTTAGATAACTTTAGAGGTTAAGGTATCTTCTAAGCATAAGTGACATAACTATAATGGTAAGGATTTCAGAAAGAGTCCTAATTGTAGATAAAGTGAACGAGTAATTATATCTTAGTGTTTATCTTCCTCATTAGTACATGATGGTTTTGTTGATATACTTACACTGACCTTTTTAGTTTTAGTAAATGGTTGGATCTAGCAGGCACCAAAGTAACAATCAATGTGAAGGAAACAGTGATAGTTTTTTGAGAAAGCAACTGAATGATATGGGAGATGCAATGAGAACTCTTGTGATTATCCTCAACAAACTATTTGGAGTCATGATTGACCACCTAAACCTTGGTGATTTCTCTAAGGCATCATATATGCGAGAAACAAATCCCTACGGAAGTACATTTTATAATCATAAAGGTAACTGTGTTCAAAAACCTATGTGTCAATGATGTGGAAAGAAACACCTAGGAAAATGTTTCAAAGCGACAGAAATATGCAATAGATGTGGAAATGAAGGTCATAAAGCAAGAACCTACCATGAAAAAAGGAAGCATCCAGTTGACTCGAGGAAAGGGAAAGACGTTCTTTCTGAGGGATTAATTGAATGTTTTAAATGTGGTGTTCATGGTCATTATGCAAAAAAATGTCCTATAAAGAAGTTTCGTGAATGAGATCACCAAGATCATACAAATGTTCGTTTACCAATACCGAATTCCATTCCGATTGAGGATGAAGAAACTGACAATGACCAATCAAACGTATGGATTTTTTAATAACTATTGTTTTCCTATTTTGGAATCTTAGGATATGATTCATGATTTTGTTTGTAGGAAAGAAGTATATTAGAATAAGTTGGAAAGGAATGGTTAATGGATCGCGAAGAATGTTGAATGAGTAAGAAGTCAACATATAAGGGATTCAAGAGTTACAGTGAAATTCTTAAGAGTATTATGTCTCTTTTGATGATGGGGTTACATTAGAAGACTTTTTATAGTATGTGTAACCCTGATGTTTAATATATGAAAATTTTATTCAAGGAATAGTTATCTGTTCTTTTTTGGACATAGTTATAAATAACCATTTGGGTTTATATGACCCTTACTTTTGAGGTAATTATGGGTTACTATATGTTATGATGGAAGTGGAAGGCATGAGATAAAATTGAGGTTAAAATATGTTATGATTATTTTTGTAGATTTTATCTCGTTTTGGGAAATGTTTTGAGAATTATATAGTTTTGGAAAAAGGACAACACGCAGACCGTGTGACAACCCGTCGCATCAGACAAAGCTGCGGGAATCAAACCCACAACTAAAGTGTGAATGGTATTTATCTCCTACCACTGGACTACGTGAAGTCCCTGGTTAGTTTGACTGATTATTTTTTTAGTTATATGATTTTATTAATTAAGAGTAATTGTATTTTTGGTTATCTATGGAAATTTATTAACCTATTATGGAGGATATGTGATTAGGTTAATTACTTTTCAATATGAGAATTTAAGAGCAACTGATATTGTTTGGAGATAAATGTTACGATTTAACTTGGAAGACTATGTGACTAAAACCTTCAAATATTTGGGTTTCAATCTTATTTTGGTTTACCTTAAGGATTTTATGGAAAAATTGTTTATCGAATGGTCCTCGTTGAACTTTGGGTTTTGTTGGACAAATTTTGGAGATTAAGCATAGATTTTCTTTTTTATAAAGGGGTTATCCTTCTCTGGATTATCTGATCTTGTACTAACCTTTTTGGTTTGGTTTTGGTTAATTTCTAAAGACATGGGAAGTATATAGTTCTTTTTGGTGGATTAGGTTATTCTCTAGAAGTTGATTGTAGTACTCTTAATGTGAACAAGTCTTCCTAAATACTCATCTTTTGTAGAAAATATGAGTTTGTGTAAGGAATCTAATAAAAGTTGAAAGTCAACATGATAAGTGTTTATGATTCCTTATGAATAAATTCCTCAATAAAAAGTAACTTAAAACAAAAATGTTGTCTATTAAATTTTCCTACTGGGGAATCGAATACTGTTTAACCCATCACAAGTTTGTGATTTTATTGTGGTTAACTTTCTCATAAACATGTTTTCTATCACTCTCCATCAGAACATGACCCTATGTTTTCTCCTCCATGTCCATGTTTTTCTACATGGAATCCTAGTATGGGTTAACTCGGGTGACCTCTATACTTATCTTCCTTTGTTTTAAAGTGATTGTTTTACCGACTCTTGTTCCGAGGTGGGTCTTTCGAGGATGTTTTCAAGCTCAATTTTAAAATTGCGAGGACGTAATTCCTAAAAGGGGGGAAGGATGTAACACCCCAGGTAAATAAAGAATATGAAATTTTATATTTATCCCTATTTGTGGAAAAAATGTCAATATTAATTTAAATGGAACGCTATGCTCGATGGATTACCCAATACGCAATAATGAGTTCCTTTGAAATCATACGTTGCACTCTAATAATAAAATAATATTATTTTAAATGGTAGTTAACGCCTAACCATTATATTGACAGGAATGAATATAAATAACTAAAATATGATTATATATGTGTGTTAAATGTTTTTACTTTTATCCAATAAATTTTATAGGCTTAAAATACAAACACTACTGGAAAACTAACCTTTACCAATGGTTTGGAACTGTTGGAATAGGCCTCCAAACCGTTGGTATAGCCTATACCAACGATTTGGAGAACCGTAGCCAAGTAAGCCGTTGGGATAGGTCTATACCAACGGTTTTTGGAAAACCATTGGTATAGACCTATGCCAACGGTTTTGGAAACCATTGGTATAGGTAATATGAAATCTATACCAACGGTAATGGAACCGTTGGTATATAAATTCCAAAAAAAAAACATTCGCTGGGATTTGATCCCAGAACCCCCTCGTTTATAATCGAACGATTATAACCACTAAGCTAACATCACTTTTGTAAACATAATTTCATAAATATATATATGTATTATCATAATTATTTAAAATTTTGATTTATATAATGTTCTCGGTTACTATATCTGGAAAAAAATCAAAGAACCTATCCCAACGGTTTTCAAAACTGTTGGGATAGGTTAGGGTGAGTTGATTTCTTTTTTTGGCCGAATGTGGTTTTTTTGGGTGGTTTTTCCCAACGGTTTTGGTGAACCGTTGGGAAAGGCCACTCTTTCCCAACAGTTCACCAAAACCGTTGGGAAAAACCACCCAAAACACACCCTTTCCCAACGGTTTTTGGTGAACCGTTGGGAAAGAGGCTCAAAACACACCCTTCTTTCCCAACGATTTGGCAAACCATTGGGAAAGGTGGGGAAATATATGGATTTCCCAACAGTTTTGGTGAACCGTTGGGAAATGGTAGCTATACCAACGGGTTTTACATACCGTTGGTATAGAAGTGTTGGGAAATATCATCTTTCCAGTAGTGAAATGAATCCAATCTTAAGCATTGAATACACTAGTATTTTTAAAAGATTGTTTTACTACCTTTTGATGGAAAACCATTTTTTAAATCAAACATTTGACAATTTTTAAGCTCTATTTTTCAAAATAAACATATTATTTATGATTGGGACATATAAATTTACCTTGGGTTACTTTTTGGAATTTTTCTGACAATGTTCATTTTTCAATGAATAGTGAAAAATACTGCATTTTACATCAAAACTGCTTTTTCATATAATTTAATTATATGGTTATATTATCTTTCTAATTTTTTTTAAAGTTTAATTGGAATATATATTTACCATGTAATTCAATGATGGTCATTGGGATTAATTTCACTTTGGAATTAGGCATAAACAAGTGCCAAACTTTTCATAAATATTGTTTCTAAATAACCTGCTATTTGTTTTGACAACGAGAAGTTTTTTAAAATTAATTTTTGCAATTAATGGGTTTGTAATTTGGTAAAATGGATTACATATTTGGAATCATAAGTTCCAAATTATGTAATTAAGTCTCTTTTTTTGGACATTATGAATAGTAACGATGGTAATTATCTTTAATTATCTTGATTAATGAGTAATCAGGTAGTTAAAGATAATAAAATGATATCATAATAATAAAAAATGACCACAAAATGTGTCCTAGGGCTAATGTTAGTCTCATGGACGTCCATGGGATGCCTTGTTCCAAACTTGGGGGCCCCATGGAATCACGTTTGTGAGAAAGTGACTTTTTATCTTTTTATTTTTAAAGAATGTTAAATGTAACAAAGAATGTATTACCTAAGTAAAATATTTTTAATTTTGTCTACATAAATTATATTTTGGACTATAAATATTCATTATAAATCTAAAACTATTTCCTACATCATGATATTTGTTTTATAATTTGTATACATTATATATATTAAATTATTTATGACATCATGATGATGCAGCGATTACCTCATTAATAAAGGATTTAAATAAAATGGAAAGATAATGTAAATTCTAAGACCTACACATGTCCAAAACCTATTGGATGGGGGGATTTCGAACCCTTATCACCTTATCCTCGAAATAAATCAATGTGGGGCCATTAAAATCCGAAACTCATTTGAAAATAAAGTTACATTTTATACCTTTCCAAGAGTGCCCCTTCTCTCCTCTTATAAAAGGCCCCCACCTCTACCTCCTTACCCATACTTCCAAAGCCTCTGTATCAGCCAACCCCTGCCCATTGTGTCTCTCCACATCCCTCTATAACTCCTTGAAGCCTCACTTTGGGCATAAGTATTCCCAAGGAAGACTTTTAGCTCAAACCAATGGGAGTTACCCGATTTTAAGGTAATGTCTTAACTTGTGTCCTTTTGTTTTATTTTGCTTCTCCAACCCCCTAAACTCTTTTTATTCATTTATTTTGTAAAAAATCCAGTATCTTCAATATACTAGTATGTTTTTATAAGAAGTATTCGGGCTACACTTACACACACCTACATCTAATGGTTAAAGAACATACTATTTCTGTGGATGGTGAATTTCTGCCTCACGAAACGATGATTGTTCAACATTATTCAAACACCTTAAAAGGTGGCCATTAAGATGACACTATATTTATATATGATATATAATATTTTTATTTTTATCTTAAGCTTCTTTATTTTTCATTTATGTCATACCATTATGGTTTCCATTATAGGTAAACGTGATATCTTCATTTAAGGAAGTGCGGACTACCGCCCCCTCAAAGTGATTTGATTCGTTAATACCATATATGGTACGTATAAAGTATACATTTAATGATATTATATATGATAACATACTGGAATTAAAATAATATTATGTATCATTATGTTTTAATTCCATTAAATATGAAATAGAAATGGAAGTAGCGTTCATGCGTACGTACGGCTTACCGTCTCCATGAACGGTACATTTCATTTCTTATCTAAAAATGTTTTGTAATATTATAAGTACATATATATAATGGATATATATGTGATATATTACATCTAAATTATGGATATCATTCTGGAATTATAACATATATATATATATATCTCATTTTTTTTTAATTTCATTAATATGACAAAAAATGAAAGTAGCGTTCATGCCTACGTACGACCTACCGTCACCATGAACGGTGCTTTTCATTTTTATCTCCAAATGATATGGAATAGTATAAAATAAATATTTACTGGATATATATGATATTTTAATCATTAATACTATTCTGGAGATTATTTTCTTATAACTACATGGGCAATCTTTTTTCAAACAAGTTCATTTTTGACCCATGTACCAAACATCGGAAAAAACGTCTGATATGAACTAACATTATTAAACAGTTATTATAACATTATAATATGTGATATGAACTGAATAATAATATATAAAGGAGGTAATTAGGAAATTATTAATTTACCAAAGTATATTATTTAGGAATATAAAGAAACGAACAAGACAAGTTGGACTTGAGGTAAGGGATCCTACTCCACTCTTTCTTTTTAAGTACACTCTTTTATGTCATTCCTTTTAAAGCTCATCTTTATTGTTATTGGGATGTTATTTTATATTGATCTTACTGTAATTTTTATGTTCATGTGATGAGAGACCCTATTCTTTCTCATCAATCCATTTTGGAAGTTTTGAGTGGCGCCATTCGGCTGCCGAATTTTCGTAAGAGATCTAACCTCTCTCTTTCTTTTTAAGTACTCTCCTTTATGTCAATTATTTTAAGCTCCTCTTTGTTATGTTGGGGGATGTTATTTTATATTCCTCTTTCTATAAACATTATGTTAATATAATGAGATACCCTATTTGATCTCCTCAATCCGTTTTTGTATGTTTTATGTGGCGCCGTTAGGCTACCGAGTTTTCATAAGGGATTTTTCATCTCACTTTTATTCCCGTGAGATTTATAAAACATTTTCCACAATTTCCTTTGAGTGGTGTATGTACTGCCCATTATTTTACTCATTGTGTAATATACTTTCTTTTATGAGTATTTACATCAATGTTCTATTGTCCTTATTTCATGAGGTGTATGTTTCGAAAGATACCCATTTCGGTAAGGGAACCTTTCACCCACCTCTTTTTAAAAGACTTCTTTTGTTGGGTATTTTAATTTACATATTGTTATGTTGGGATATGTTCCCATATATTCTTATTGATGTAAATTTTATGTCCAAGGGATGAGATACCCTTTTTTAACTCTCATCAACTCATTTTGATGTGACGCCGTTAGGCTGTCAAGGGAACTTCTTAACCCAATTTTGATTTATTTGGGTTCAACATGTAGTTATTGAATATGTCATCCTTTGAATATGTGTGAATGGCCATTGATTATTTTACCCTTAATATCCACCTATATTTGGTGTATTCGTTTGTCACACATAATTATGTAATTGATTTATCCTTAAACCAAGCATACCGTCATTGTAAGGGACTTCGTCTCAATCTCCTTTCATTGAGGCATATTCTGTTTTATACACGACCATCTTTAATATAGAGTATAAACCCCTTTGACTTTTACGTTTATTCAAAAGGAATCTTTTTTATACGAAGTGTTTACTAAACGAAAAAATGTAATGTTTTTGTCATACGTATGCGGCGACAACGACTTCTACGCCATTGTGAACATTATTTGAGTTTCGTCTTCCTCTACAAGCCATACCTTCTTTTTAAAAGAAAAATAAATACCATGTTTTACTTTTCATTTATTTTGGTATTGAAAATGGTTTTCAATAATGTTTTTATTATATCAATTTGTTTCATTGATATCTTATGATTGAAATGTGGAAATTTTATGTTTCCTTTATGAATGTTTTATGTGATACGTTTATGTTATGGTTCATGGGAATTAATATGAAGACGGGTGGTTCCGTGATAAACTAAGGGTGGGTGAGCCCGATATAGCTCTCCAATGCATTGGGTAACACGAAGGAGTGAAACGTTAAGGTTTCTCCGATGAGATTTAGGGAATATACTGTGGTGGGTATTCCAAATGTAACCAAGAGGGTTACTCCCTACGTAAGAATGTTATGAATGCCTCATGTTACCTTTTGTGTCTTATGATTTCTATGATTTATTCATGATTTTATGAGGTATGTTAAAGTGCCTATGTTTTATGGGTAAAGTATGATTTTATTCTTATGTATATATGAACTCATTTTTCTTTTGCATATTTTTTTTAACCCTTACTGAGATTTTTATGCTCATCCCAAGGTTTTGATATGTTTTTCACAGGTCAAGGGAAAGGTACACGATGTGTTGATAGTGTCAAGGATGTGTCAAGAAAGAATCGATGTTTTATTTTAAATATGTTTCCATTTATGGGAAAAATGAATACTGTCTTTTATGTAACCACTTTGCTTAAATGTGGAATGTAATGCAATTTTCATGATCTAATTCTCTAAAACTCTAAACCTGAAAAGATCTTCAATGTGTAATCTTGTTATAACTCAAGATTAACTATGTTTTAAGGCTGGGGCCTTATAGATATAAAACATGTGATCACATTTATCCAATAACTCATTAATGATTATTTTTACATTATTATCCTTGATAGTATGGTACAAAAAGGACTATTTTAATACCCAATATATTTCAAGGGAGGGGATTGTGATGTTATTTATTTTTTGAAACATAAAATCAAAGTTTTATTTCTCTATTAAATATGATGGCATGAAAATCCATATGAAATTTAAATGTAATTTTAGAAGGATGAAATTTATTTCTATTATGAATTTATATATCTATCATTTCAAAATATTATTAATTAACATAATATTTTTTAATTCATATACTGAATCATTTTTTTGATAAACATACTATGTTCAAGTTATTTTATAAATATTTTTTTCTTTAATTCTAACTACAAACATAAAATCTAAAATGATATACCGTTTAATTACTTTGTTTTGACTAAAATTTTGTATCAATTAAAATTTCTTATTACTTTATTATATTTAGTGGATAATTGTGATATATATTACAAATTAATTATCATATTTAATAAGAATATTATTTTAATTAATATAATAAATAAATTAGAGTCAACAACAGCCAAATTTTTTGTGAAAAATATCATGATGTACCCATGTACTCTATATCAGTTATTGATAATGAAATCAGATTGTATTTCATTAATTATTAAAACATCATATCTTCTTCTAATAATTGATTCATTCTACATATAATCCATATTTCAATATTGAGACCTCTAAAAATTTAAATTTTTTTACTAAAAATATAAAACAATCATTGGTAAAACAAGGCATAATTAGAAGTTCCATTATTTAATTTTTGAATCATCAAACACAGAGAAAAGGGTTGTTTGAAACCTTCCACAAACTAAAGCACTAAAAATGATATATTTTCTAATGGTATTGATATATAAAAAGAATGTATTTATTTCCCATGATTTTATTATGATCTATTAACATTCCTTAGAAAACATTATCAAAATTACAAGTTATAATTGTAGTAATATTCCTTAAATTTTATTCATTTTAATTAAAAATAGAAAATTAGACTCCTAGAATATTTTTTTCATTTATTAATCATCATTTTATAAAAATTATTTCACAAGAATAATAAACCTAAATTTATCTATAATATGAGTTTAAAATTAATTTTCCATTAAATTTAAATACATTATATAGTGGGAATGGTTTATATAACCAACTATAATGTCTTTGAAATATATCTTTACAAACACAATATATTAAAAAATAACTTTATAAAAAAATTAGTATTTTATATACCCATTCTAATATTATGATCTGATAATAAGATATAATATTTAATATATGGATTGGGGAGCTTTTTAACTTTATTATATTTGGTATGCGGATGAAAATAATTATAAAGATTATTATATTCTAATCCTTATGGTTGGTTAAAAAAATATGTTATTTAAAAGAAAAAAATTTAACGAGACAATTTTTTTTATATATTTGAAATAAATTATAGTTCACAACAAAAAACATGTTAAGATAATTTTAATGGAAAATAATATTCAAACAGGGGAAGAATATTCTATGTGGTATGTATCTTATTCTTGATTATAACATTTTACCTTAATTCTTGATTAATTTTATAGAATTTGTGTAATAATTTTTTAATGTACATATTTTTTGTTTTATATTTTATATCAAATGTTTAAAATAAAATATTAACTAATTTAAATCCAGAATTCTCTATATAACTATTAGTCTCAGTGGTATGTTTACCTTAGTGTGTATGTTTTGGAAATTATATAATTTTGAATTATATTATAAAATTTTATAACAATTTCAGTTGTTTGTTATAGATATTCATGATTTTTTACATTCTTTTAAATAAATAATACATATTATTTTTTTAAGAGTGTTGTGAAGGGATTGTAAATAATTTTTATGGTTTCATTGAGGGATTATTATGATGCAAAATTATATATAAAATAGAATAATTTTATTTTATAACACCATAATACCATCATTTAGAAGTTAAAACATGATCTCAACATTATGGGTTTCTCTAAGAGAGTCATTGATAGGTTATTACAATTAATGAATGGGGGATTGAGTTCTTAATCATTTTTAACATAAATAAATATACCTTAATAAATACCATTCTTATATGTGATATTACCTTTACTAGATATACAGAAAAACAAAAACTGAAAATAAATAGTAGCATATTGAAAATTTTGAGTGGTTCCTGGTACGAGAACATCCTATAACATACTCCCCAAACATCTTATGTAATTACATTGATTTAAATAAAACAAACAATTTTTATTTTCTATCATTTACTGACTACATTTTTTTGTTAATTATTGAAAATTACATCATAATTTCATTTGGTATTTTAATTTACAAGATATATCTATGACCTTAGCAACAATAAGTATGAGGAGATAACACATTAGAAATAAAATTTAGGCAGTAAATATAGTATAATTTATCTAATATATACAGTAATAAATTGACATTAGGTGATAAAAAATATTTATAAAATGGTAAATAAAAATTTAAGTAGATATGAAGAAATATCAGATGATGTAGATGAAAATTGAAAGCACAGTGCTGTAAAAGAATAAATTTATTATTTATTTAGATTCACATTCAGATGTGACATTATAAACATATATATGCAGGTTTATGCATAACAAATATTCCCTATTTTATATTCAAACAAATCTTTCTATAATCAAAATGATCAAGGGAAAAATATAAAATACTCAGAATATGTAACTATATCATTATTAAAGTGACCATATTCTATGAACATAACATACAAGAGTTATCATATAAGTGTAAATGTTTTCTTCCACAATAATAAAAATTTTCTTACTGATAGAAGATTTAATTAATTTAGTCATTACATATTTTTATATCTACAATTTTGTTAAAACTAAAGTAGTGGACTTCTCTCTAAATACTTCAATGGTAGTATGTTCATTGATACTGTAATAAAATATCATAAATAAAACATTGTAAGTCATAAAATCGTAGTAAAATATGTGAAGAAATTTAATAAGCCTTGTTAAGATCATAAAGCTACATTAATTTTTATTGGACCTTATGATTTTTTTGAATTTTTTTTTTCATCTGACTTCTACAATGATACAGGGATTCCATTCAAATTTTGTATGTTTTCATCAATTTCATAAGGCTTACTTAGTTTTTGTTGGTATTAGTAGATTTTATAAGTACTATTTTATTATATAAGGCTTAATAAAGTAATTAACAAGACATAAATAATTTTATTGGGATCCCAGTAAGAATTTATAAGACATTTTTATTTTCATAGAGCATTAATCAATAGAAAATTTGTAAAACATTGTATTTTAATTAACCATTATTCAAAATGTATTTCTACTATACATAAAAAAAATTATATTTACATAATAAAAATATTATTAAAAATAGAAAGAATATTAAAATATTTTTCTACATACTTTAAAAAACCCATTAGGAATAAAAAAAGAGGTTTTTATGTAAATAAAAATGTAGCACTAAATGGTATTTGTTAGAAAGACGTTAACCTGTCAAAAAATATCGTCCTTTTTAATAGTCAATTAATCCATAAAACTTTAAACATATAATTATAATGAATTGAATTATCAAAATTTCAATATTAATATCATCTAATTTATAATTAGTTTGAAATTAATATTTTATAAATTCTATTAATTTATTCATAATAATTATCATCCATTAATTATTTTAATTTTTATAATGGAGTATGAAAACATAAATAATCATTTAAATTAAAATATAGATAGATTATATATAGAGATAAAATACTTTGCTTGATTATATCATGTTCCTATTTCTTTGATATTTAGAGCAATGATAATGAAAAGGGAAAAAAATTCAATGTAGCAAACAAAAATGAGTAGACCGTGAGAATATAAATCACTGAAATGAAAAAATATTTCTCTTTAACTAGGATAATACCATTTAAATTAAGAATCAAATAAATTATAAAACTATTTAAAATAAATAAAAAAATTAATGGAACAAAAAATAACAAAAATAAAAAATTCCATGTAAGAGAATATAACATCACTAAATTGTATTTAATTGTAGATGAATTTCATAATTAATTAAAAATTTATCATTACAAAAAAAAAATAAAGATATCTAAGAAAAAAATAAATCAATATTTATTCTATATATTTTTCTGATTCAAGGGTCTGATAAATTATATTGTTGATAGTTTAGTAGGTGGTTTAGGTGTATAAGGCACTAATAAAACTTCTCATATAATATTAACATCCATAGATTCCCCGTTAATTTTTATATGAAAAAATTACAATTGTAGAATTTATTTGGTAATATATTATTAGTATTGAATATTTGGTGTAAGGGATATTCTATCATTATTTTATAAAAAATATCATTCAAGAACATCAAACCTTAAAACAATATAATTCTCATAGATGTTAAATAATATGACAAAACACTATATCATTCCTCTTTGTATCACCATTTCATGTTTCCTAGAAAGACTAATTTTATTCATAAATTCTACCATCTATTTAATTATATCTTCTAGCTATAGGTCTGATAGAATTATTAGAGAGATTGAAGGGTTTTTATTATAAACTAGTAAATCATTACTCTAAACGTGTTAAGTTTAACATTTTGATATTCAATGATAGGTTCACTTGATAAAAGAAATGATTTTCATACTGAATAATGTTAAATTATATTTTAATATCTAATTTATTATGGGAAAAAAATTTAAATTATCATTCAAGGTAAATTCCAACTACATTAAAAATAGGAAAATTTAATTCCCCTTAAATATTTATCCCATGAAATTAAAGATTATATACCAGGTAAACAACATAATGGTGTCTACAGATTAAAAATCACAATGTACTAATTGAATCGTATAACTAAATATATTTAAATTTGATAGAACTATTCAAAAAATCATTAAAAAAAGTCAAACTATATTGATGTTAATATGATATTTCTACTTGAGTAGATTAAATCATTTGGATAAATTGAAACAGGGTAGTAAATATATTCGTTATCATATTAATTAATTATTTAGTTTTATTTAATATTATTTTTTTCAACACAAATGTATAAATATCTATCTGTATGAGAGGAATTTTCCTTGGAAGTGATTATTTTTCTTTAATCATATCTATATTCTCATTAATTGTCACGACCCGTCCTCGGGGCCCGTGCCGTGACTACCCCAAGCCCGCCTTCCATAGGCCAGGGGCTGGCAACTAGCACAAAGGCGTAAATCCCGATAAACAGGGAAGGAATTGACTTTGAAAAGTAAACAACCATCACAGAGTAAGCAAGCGGAAAGAGTAAACATTAAGTAAAAAAAACTGTAACAAGCTGTGCTGAAAGTAAAAGAGGCCGGAAATACAAGCCCAACTGTAAAGTACAACTGAAAGTGGAAAACAACAACTGAAAAGAAAAGTCACAGCGTCGAGTTGTCCTCTGGAAGTCCCATCTGAAGGGTGAGCACAGATAGCCTCTACAGCTCCTCGGTCCAGCCGTCCGCTACAAGTACGTCCCGCCCAGTGGTCCACCTCCAGGTACCGTCCTGCTCCGCAAGCCTCCACCACGATTCTGCTGCGTTGTCCATCGTCTGCAACCAACACAACGAAGTGCAGGCATATCCCATGCAGGGTTAAGTATAAGCTACTCAGTAGGGACCCCGAGACCCCCGATGGTCTCCTGAAATCGACAAAGGATAAACCACAAGGAATGATACAATCACGAAGTATCGACCGACACTGCTTAGGTATATGCCCATACATATACCTAAGTCATCAATTCCTGTTCGGCTCCAACATCCGAGCTCAAGCACAACCCAGTCCACACAGGAAAGTGAAACGTATAGCCACACAAGATAGCACAACACAATCCACAAAGGGGAGAAAATTAATCCACATAGGATAGCTCAACACAATCCACAAAGGAGAGTAAACAGTAAATCCACACAGGATAGTTCAACATAATCCACAAAAGAGAGTAACACAAGATTCAGCTCACACAGGTATACATCGTCGAAAAGGTGAAAGGGATGATCAGATATAGATACTGAATCATCTAAGCTGGGACCCACTTAGGATACAAGAACAGATGTCTTCATTGATTCATCTATGTTGGGACCCACATAGGATACAAGACCAGCACGGAATCATCTAGGCTGGGACCCACATAGGTTACAAGACCAGCACTCTTCATTGATTCACCTATGCTGGGACCCACATAGTATACAAGACAAGCACTGAATCATTTAAGCTGGGACCCACATAGGATATAAGACCAGCACGGCTGGGACCCACATAGGATACAAGACCAGCACTCTTTATTGATTCATCTATGCTGGGACCCATATAGGATACAAGACCAGCACGGCTGGGACCCACATAGAATACAAGACCAGCACAACTGGGACCCACATAGGATACAAGACTAGCACTCTTCATCGTCGCAGTCCAATGAGGATCTCTGCACAGTCGTCGTCGTTGAAGTCGCAGCCAGCACTAGGGTTCCCGCACACAGCAAGCTCGTTCGGGAGGGTCCGCTCCACGAGCCGAGAGGCTGATACATAAACTGACACAAATTCCGATGTCGATGTATCGAAAAGTTCCGTATCGTCAACAGGAACTCAACGTCCCAGACGGCCAGTCAATCGGACGCCCGGTCTGAGAGATATTGGCTTTTTGTCCCAGGGGCACGGTTGGTTTTTTAGGCAAAACCAACCCGAACGTACTCCACCTGCGTCCAAACCTCAGGCGGAGTATGCCAAAAGATCCGTCTCACATAGAGGAATTCAACAAAGTAGACGACACATCAATCGGACGTCTGGAGCTCAAGATATGAGCGTTTCCACTCCGAGGTCCCGGTTGGTTTCGTGTACGAACCAACTCGACTGAACACAAAGTATTCTGAAACCTTGAGTGCGATATACCAAAAATACCGCCTCGATCCAAGGATCGTGTTGCCGCTGACGGCGCGTCGTTCGGAGGCCCGTATCTCATGATACGGGCAAAAGACCGAAAACGGTTCGAAGACAGGGGGTCCGGGCCCGGGCCGACCCGGCCCGACCCCCCCTGGGTCGGCCGAACCGGGTCGATCCGACCCGGTCCGGCCGAGACGTGGCCTGGACCGGCCGGCCGGTCTAGCTCGGCTCGGTCGAGCGGCCGAGCAGCGCGGGGGGCTCGCTGCCCCCGCGTGTCAGCACAGCGGCCCCCGCGGGGGGCCGCCCTGGTCAACGGACGCGGCATAAGCCGCGTCCCGCGTGTGTGTGTGCCAGACTTGCGCGGCCGCGGGTCCACTAGCGCCGCCGCCGCCGCGGCTTCAGCCACGGCGGGCTTCTCCGGCGGCATGCCGGGGCGCCGCCGGCGGCTTCCGCGGGCCACTGGAGTCGCTTCGGTGGTCCGATTCTGTTCCCGTCTGCGCCGATGCTCCTCCTGGGACCCGTTCTTCACTGCGGAACCAACAAATGTCCTTTGCGGCACGTTCCGTCATCGCCCGTCAAATCCGCACAACAACGAAGAACGACTGAGGGCTGTCGGGCCGTGTTAGTTTGGCCCGCACCCTCCGCATTAGGCGATAACAATTAGGAGGATTAAAAACGCATAGAAAACATAACTAAAACAATTTTAATGAATTAAAATTGTTTTTATCATCTGGGTTCTCCACTTTGAATGGAAACATTCACAGAGTATAAATCATTTAAATAAACCCCTACCTCGTCAAGTCGTCGCACGCGGGTTCTTCGCGGGTTTGATCGTCGCGGAAGGAAGGGATTGTCGCGTCGTCGCGGTATCCGGCGTTGCGTCGACGAACTCCAAGGTTCAAGAACAACCGATTTAATTAATAATAATTGAATCTGTGCGTTGTTAAAAACCACAAAAGAAGTTTTAAAAGAAACCCGAAATCTCTCACCTCAAACAGATGATTCGAGGATTTCGTCACCGAAGAACGTTGCGGGAGAGGAAATGTCGGCGTCGCGGCACATGGCGTCGCGTCGTCGATTTTTGCGGGTTCGGCATTCTTCGTCGGAGGCCGGCGTTCTTCATGTTCTTCGCGTTCTTCATGTTCATCGCGAAGAAGGGTGAAGGCACAAGAACTTCTGTCAAAACCTCTCAATGTTTCATCCTCCAAAAGTCGGTGTTGGTATTATTTTATTATTACGACAGCGAACAAAAAAGAGGTAAGTAACGACCCACTAATTCGTAGAATTAAATCAACGAAAGAAACTGCCCATTTAATTAACGAATAAAACCTCCCAATTAAATGGTGCATTAAGAAATTAAGAAAATGCGTCTGTTGAATTTCATAATGACGGGTTTTCACAGGTGCGTTACTTAGCGGAAAAGAAACGGCGGAGATCGTGCGGGCCCCACCCCACAAATATCCTACCAAGAGGGTAGGATATTTTTGGATAGCACCCTATCCGTTTCAACTCAGCTTATGCCGATTTTAAGTGGTTTCAAGTGGCTTCCAAGTGGCTTATGTGAAATAAAATAAAGTTTGTCGTACAATTACTTTATTTCTTATCTTTAAGCCCGAAAATTAAAATAAAACACACCCGAGCAAATGAAACTTCAGAATAGGCGTTTCTAAGAAAGTACCGGAGCTGCGATTCCATCGGTGCCCTTGGAATTCGATCTCGGGCACCGGTTCAAATGTTAGAAAAACCCGCTCATCCGTTCATTGAACATACCCCATCCAAACTTCGGAAAATGATTCCGGGCACACCGGGCCTCGGAATCAGGTGCTGTTAGATGCTGCGTTCTTGTAAAATTCCAATGAAAATTAAGAAAAAAAATTCCTTGAAATTTACGGGTCTTTACATTAATATTAGTGTTACAAATAGGTTGATTATCTATTTCATGAAAAACTTTATTAAAAAAGAATAGTCTTTGTTATCAATTAAAAAATTCATTAAATACTAAATTTATATTGAACAACCCCTTCATCATCGTTAAATAAACATGTGTATTTTATGATTACAAATTTTTAATTAACCTGACTAGAAATATTTTGATGCTACACGAAATAGTGGAAGTACAAGGCTGAACTCATTGAGAGGTTATGAAAAGGAATTGTGACCATAGGATTGGAACCTAGAATTTTATTCCCCATGTGAAACTACGTTAGTGGGTTAAAATTAATAAAGGATTATTTAAAAAATGAATGATGAAAAAGGGTTTGGGGAAAATTTGAGGGATCCTAAACATATGATATTTATGAATTTAAAAATGTAAATTCTATTCTATTGGACCGAGTAAACACTCAAGAGTCACTAATTATTCCATGGTAAAAAAAATTTATTCTACCCAGATTGGAAACCACACATATGTATAGATGTGTTTTAATGTGTAGATGAGAAGAAAATATAAAATTAGAAAACATTTAAATTATTAGTCATAGTTTGGTTCATTCAAATTACGTTGCGTTACTTCCCCTGAAATCTCTTAGTCGGGACCATGCAACAAAATGAAATAATATTTTATAATCACCCTAATTCCACATTCAATAAATTACCTATGATTTTATTTAGATATTTTTTTCTAGAAATACTATCACTACTATCAATCCCTATCTTTAGGTGTATTATTCGAGAATAACAAAACAAGGATTAGTCATGTGAAATATAGACATAGTTTAAAGAATCATCATAACATAAAACTATTTAAAAAATCTAATTGAAATTGGATACTAACATGATAAAATATGGAATAGATCATAATATAAATTGATGTCTTGGAAAATAAGTTGGGAACAACTATGGATGATTGAAATGTTCATTTGAAATGAATGTAATATTATGGAACAAACAAGAAAAAATAAAATAGAGAAAACAATGTCATAATGAATGTAAATTATTAAACCCTAAAAAATGAGTGATTGGAGTATTAATAAGGTACAATGACTCATGAGGTGAAAAATGTTGATGACATGAGTCAACATTAACATTCTCCCGATCAAAAATTTCATATAATGAGTCTTAAATTTATATCCAGGATAGGAAATCCAATTATTCATATATTTCATATCTCATTAAATTTATATCATCTCATGGTAGAATCAATATCAATACTTTAATGATGTGAATATAATCATTGTCCTTAATAATTGTCATCCTAAGGAATCACAATTTGTGCTTCTTTTAAATAGTCAGGGATTCATAGTAGGTTTTCCAGCAATGACCCACACTTTTCATAATTTGATATTACATATTAAAATATGAATAATAATTATATAACATTGTAATTCACTCCATAATATAATCATTCTAGTGACTTTAGATACATGGAAACATAAGAAAATGGTTTATAATAGTTCTACAACATCTCCAAATTATTTCTTAATAACTAGAACCATTTTTAGACATGTAAAACAAAATTTCAATGATAATAACGTGGGGAAAAGAAAGATAGGAAATGGTGATATCGCATAATAAATAATGGTAATCAAAGTAGCTAAAAATATATAGTGATTATAAGGGTATGAGAACATGATAATTAAATTTAAAAATCATACATTGTATATCATATATCAGAAACATAAGGCATGATAGAAATCATGATAGTTTATAAGACATGCATCATAATTAATTCATAGAAAATGATCTGTTGGATCATACAATTATTATAAGATACAGATTTACGTAAAACACATAAGTATAGAATATATTATAACAAGGATATTTGCTGAAACATTCATTACATGTTCGGATTGAAATAAATACCAATGTACCTACTTTAGGATTAAGATATCATCTTGTGATCACCCTATCGATCTTGTGATAACCTCTTATGTACCCTTTTTTGGCTTGGGATAACCTTCCAATGACCCTTTGATCTCACAAAAAATTAATCATTACCCAAATAATTGAAGGGAGATATACATTTCACTCATTAATAAATCCATAAATTTTTGTTCCACGATATCATAAAACATTTTTCATGTTGTTTCCAAAACTTAGGAAATGTGTTTCACAATTATTTTCTCATTTCATAACCCATAGAAAAGAAATGGTTTTCATAAACACATCATCATAGCATAACCAATATAAAGGAAATGAGTTTCAAAATCATCTCATCAATATTTCATAGCACAATAAATGTTAAAGGAATTAGTTTCATAAGAATATCTTCATCATAATCATTAAATATATATATAAAGGAAATGAATGGAACAATTATATCATATCCCTATAATAATAGTATGTAAAATGTCACACCCCGACTATGGATGCCCATGTATTTATTCTTTTCTCAGTCCTGCGACTTTGGGTAGAGTTTCGCTGGGTCCAGGATTGAATTTTCATTGAAGAGTTGATGTTTTCGGTGGGTTTCAGGCCAGTGGACAGTCACTGCACTGCTAGTAGTCACCGTGCATTCAGTCTGGGTGGGTGCGCGGTCTCCGCACCACTAGCGGTGATCACGCATTCGAACCCGGTGAGTGCACGGTTGCCCAACTATTTAGAGAAATAATAAAATAAAAGAATTTTATAAAATTGAAAATAATTTTATAAAATGTTTAATAATAATAATAACAATAATATATAATATTGTTGTTATTATTATTCGTATTATTCTTATTATTCATTATATATTATTATTTAATTACTTTAATTTTTTTCTTTTATTCTATAATTTTTCATATTTTCTTCTTCTTTATTATTTTTTCCCTCTTTTCTTTTTTACTCTTATCTTCCACGTCAGTTTCCTATTCTCCCTAGTGACCCGCTCCCTGCTGCATTTCTCCCCAACTGACGCACCTGCTTTTTTCGCACAGCAGCTCCCCGCAGCCTTGTCCGGCGCCTCCTGCTGCTGGCTCCCTTGTCTGTTGTGCCCTGCCCTCCTGCAGCGCTGGCCACACCACCCTCCCATGCAACCCTCCGCTAGCCTTGCACCCCGCTAAAGACTAGCACCCCATCCTCCCCTTGTAATATCCCCTTAGCCATGTGCTAGCCACCCACCAGCAGCACCTACGCCCTTTACTGCCCCTCATGCAGCCCGCCATCCCTCTATGCTCACTTGGATCCCTGTCCTACTCCCATATTCTATGCACCTTCACCTCTCCCACCAGCCCTCCTGTCTGGCGCCCAGTAGATCCATCCACACAGTACCCCTCTTCTCCACTTCCTGTATAGTAGTGCTCATCCACCCTCATCCGCCCACTGCTAGTCTACATCGCCAACCGCCAGCCCTCCTGGAGTGACGTGGTGCCCTAGTGCCACCTCTTGCCCTCTCTACCGCACCCTCCGCAGCCCCCTTGTTGCGATCCAGCCTCCATCCCTGCATGACGGGACCCGCGCCACCCCTACCATGCGCACACCATCCCCAGCGGCACTTCCTCGATTGTGCTCGAGCAGCACGCCAAAGACCTGCCCTCCTTGGACCTCCATTCTCTAGCTGATCGGCAGCCAGCAACCCTCCCCCTTGTAGCCCCGTCTTGCACCGCAGCTGCTCGACACCCTAGCTTCCGTCCACCTCACCCGGGAGTTACCCGTGGCTGCTCGGATCACTCACACCTTTCCCATCATCTGCCTCACATTGCTACTATCTAGCGGCCCCTTCCGCACCCCCTAGTTGGACCGTGTCCTGCCACGCGGATGCCTTCCGCTGTTCCGGCGCGAAGCACTCCGGCGGTCCACTTCCAGTCACAACCCCCCCCCCGTTGGTCCCAATTTATTTTATTCTCCATTTGATATTTTTATTTGATACATATATATATATATATATAATTACATATATACATACCGTGGTTTGATTGAAATTTTTATTAATTTAATTTTATTTGGGTCGGTTTGACTTTCTAAACCTGTGTGGGGCTTCTCCAAGTGACCGCCATTGCCGCACTTTATTTTGGAGTTTGCATCATCATTGAGCTTTAGTTTCGAGGTGAGGGTTTCTTCCCACCTATTGGATTTACATACATTAATTGGGTTTTTTTATTGAGTTTTGAGTTTTTAGTGTTTTGTTACAGTACGTTGGATCTTACTTTGTGGTGTCAGACGTGTGTCTTCCTTTTTATCTTGGTCTCGAGGTAGGTCCGCCACAGCACTACGCTTTAGATTTAGAATTTATTAATTTTGTGATGTTTTATTAATTTTAGTAAATAGAAAATAATATAATATAATTAATTTTTAAATGATTATTTTGTGAAAAAATAGCCGTTTATTTTATACACGACACCTGGAATATTTTCTTGACGAACGGACACCCCCTAGAAAACAGAATTCCAGTTTGGCCTTTAAACATAATTCAAAGAATTTTAAATTTGGTTCTGGTTTTAAAGACAAATTATTTCTTCTGAACAAGTGTTTTGGGTTTTCTTGAGAATCGAGGTTTTTCATTAATGTTGGTGATGGCCCATTTGGAACATTAATGAAATAAATTATTTTGGAAAAACTCACATTGGGGTAACTAAGTGGTGATATTTGGTGTGCGTTGATTTCATGAGTTGTGTGTGATATTTGTGCATTGTGACTGACTGATTAACAAGGTGGATGCACCCCTTTTATTGTATGTGTCGACATGGGAACCTGATATAGGAAGTGAATCTTCTGAGAATGATTTCTACACTTGTTTAGATTACGCACTGGCCAGTGTCCCCATAGCAGGTGAATACTGAGTTATTGCTGCTATGGGGATTGGGCCCCTCAGTTAGGACCTGTTTTCTATGGCCAGACTTAGGGCGTTATGACATCATCGAGTTAGAGCATGCTTTTAGGATGAGTCGCAAGTATAGTGCGTTCAAGATTTTTCACGATCTCCTAAGTTAGACCCATGTTTCCTTCTGTGTTTTTTTGTATGTGGCGGATGGTTGAGAAGACTAGTTCGGTTGCTCGCCCCTGTGTACCACTTTTCCCATTTCCCTTCATGTGTGTTTTGTGATATGTGTGGTTTTTCATTTTTGGCTAATAAGTGAAGTTTGTATTTCTAAATGGTGGGCAGAAAATGTTTTAAAAATAAATATACCTATTGTTTTCAGACATTAAACATGATTTAAAATTAAAAAGGGCAATGGACTGATACTTGTTTTAGAGATGAATGTGTGTGTGTGTGTGAAAACAAATATTTTTTATATTTAGTTCAAACTTGGAATTAGTAAATTTATCTGTTTAAAATTAGTGCATTTGTAATATTTCGTTGGGCACGCCGACTGAGTTTTAATACTCACGCCTATAGTGTTTTCCTATTTTTTTTAGTTTTGCTGCAGGTTTGGCTCGGGTTTGCTCACCGTGGGTGAGTGTTGGTTGTGGTCTGGTGAGTTACTCTCGGAGTGGCGATGAGTTTTCGAACGATACCAGGTTAGTGTGTTTTTGTTGGCTGCTCTTTCTTTTCAGTTTCATTTATTTACTTTCTGTTTTACTTATTTCTGATGCTCTATTTATTTTTGTTTGGGAGAAATCGTTCCCACTTGCTCCGTTTTGGTACCCTATTGCTTGTCACCAGCCCTGGAGGATCGAGAACGCCTCTCGGGTCATGTTATGGACCGGCTCGGGTGACCAGTTCAGGTTAGACCTGAGTTGGTTCGTGACAAAATGATATCAAAGGAGGTCGCCCCTTAGCGGACCTCACATTTCAGAGCGCCCTTTGTTATTTGGTATGTACAGTAGATGAAGATTAGGACTGTCGGGGCTTAGGAGGTAGGTTACGGGTCGGTTCCTTATCACCACCGCTCGTGACAAGACCTGAGTTACTCGGGTAAGTTCGGGATTTGAGTCTCTTGTACTTGGTCATTTCAAATTTAGGGATGACAATGGAGGTGAATCAGTTCACCTTGTGGCCTCACATGGGGTGGTGACCCATGTGTATTCGAAACGTCCAGTTTAAGGTCCTCTTAGTGTTATGATTTACATGGGACATGGCTCACCACCATGTCACTCGGTCAGACATATGCACTACTTTCTCATTCCAGTCAGTTATTACTGCTTGTGTTTTGTTTTAGTCTCATTTTATTTGACTGTGCCTTAAATGTGAAATTGGTTTTTAAATGGAAAAGTCTTTATTCCAAATTTTTTCTAAAATTGCTATATTGGGTTTTTAAAGAGGAGGTGTATCGGTTTGGAAAAAACATTGTATGTGTTTGGATTTGGTAAATAAAAGAAGTGTTTGAACCTAGGCACTCTTTATGGTGGGTCACACGTCTGTGGGGGTAACTGTTCACAGATGATGAGAGCAGGATTGAATGAATGCACATGTGACGGTTCAGAAAGTTCCATAAATCAGTTATGAAAATTTTAATGAAATAATTTCATTGGAAAAGTGATTTATCCTTGTTTTGTATATGTTTGGATTACGATCATATTTCCCTTGGCTTGTGTTGTTTCCTTGTTTTAGTTTTGGCTTGATGCCGATTTTGATGGTGTTTTTCATGTTGTTATGAGTATGCTGCCCAGAAAGCCTCCCAAATTTGACAATGAGTTATGATCATTTATCAGTTCCTTTTGTGTGTTGCTTTATTATCGTGGTAGTCGAACTCTATTATAGGTAGTTGTGTTGTTCTGAAAGATAGTGTGTCTTCGGGTTGTTGGGAACTCCCAGGGTATTTAAGGTTCTTCCAACCCTCGAGTTGTTTGAGGGTTCAGTTCGGGGTTAGTAAATATGAAATTTCTCATCATCTTTACAGTTTTGGGAGTGATTAATGGTGGTCGACATCCGTGATGGTTCCCCACATGGAAAGGAGTGTGGGCCGGTGGAACCTGTCTCCAAGAAATCATCCTCGTCGGTACCGGCTCCTAGTTCGTCGGACCGCTCTCTTGTGCGTCACCAATATGGGCAGTCTGGACATTCTAAGACATCATGTTGCATCCCTTTGAAAATGTATGACCATCGTGGTTGTTTGAATCATCGAACTGAAGGAGTTAGAGACCAGAAGTAGAAAATGTCTGACTGTGAGGCAGGATATGCTTCAGCTATCAGGGCCCCAACCACAGTTCTCGGGGTGAAGCTCGCACACAGAAAGGACTTTCCTAGGGTGTGTGGAACCCCGAACTAGATAATTTCTTCCGCTTTGGAGAGGAAATATCAAATATTTAACTTGTTATATTCTCATTGTTGTCGTAATATCATCCTTGTTGTGGTGGCATGATGAGCCCATTCCCCACAATCCATCTGGTCTGATCTTCTCTTAGTGTGGTTCTTATGTTGTTTGGTCTATCTAAATGGTGTGGGCCTACGAATTAATGTACATGTTCTGATTTTGAGTTGCTCCTAGCATGGTTCAATAGGGGAATGTTTGTTTCATGAATTTGATGGGTGGTGTTGAGTTAATTTCTCATCCACAAGTTGTTGGATTGTTCTGTATCAAGATTTTCGTCATGTCTTGGGTGTTTTGTTTAGTACATGTGGTGAAAATGAATGAGTTTTGTTTGGGAGTTCCCACGCTGGCCCCCCCAGGGGGTGGTTTGTTCTGGTTTCAATGGTTTTTGTATTAATAAATTATTTTGGTGGGGAGAACCCTCTCATGTTCTCCCCTCAATCTCAGGCAGTGGTTTTTCTTGAATTGGTCGGGTGCGACGTCTGTTGGGAATGGTTACACCGAAGCTCTCGGCTCACTATGATTTTGTCTGGGAATGAACTAAAGTTGTGTCAACTGTTAGCTTAGTGACTTTCTGGGGGCATAAAGTGTCTGTGGTGGGTAGAATTGTCACACCCTGACCACAGACGCCCATGTCATTATTCTTTTCTTGGTCCCGCGACTTTGGGAAGAGTAGCATTGGGTACAGGTTTGAATTTTCATTGAAGCATTGATGTTTTCGGTGGGTTTCAGGCCAGTACCCAGTCACCGCACAGCTAGCAATCACCGCACATTCGGTCCTGGTGGGTACGCAGTCACCGCACCACTAGCGGCGATCGTGTGTTCGAACCCGGTGAGTGCGCGGTTTCCCAAATGTTTAGAAAAATAATAAAATTAAAAGAATAAATTAAATTGAAAAGAATTTTATAAAATGTTTAATAATAAAAATAAAAATAATTTATAATACTACGGTTATTATTATTATTATTCTTTATATATTATTATTTAATTACTTTAATTTTTTTATTTTATTTTATCCTTTTTCTTATTTTCTTCTTCTTTCTTATTTTTTCTCTCTTTTCTTATTTACTCTTATCTTCTATGCAGGTTTCCTTTTCTCCCGCGTGACCGGCTCCCTACTACATTTCCCCTAGCCGGCCCTCCTTCTTTTTTCATAGAGCATCTCCCAGCAGCCTTGTCCAGCGCCTCCTACTAACGACTCCCATATCCGCTAAGCACTGCGCTCCGGCAGCGCCAGCCGTGCCACCCTCCCATGCAGCCCTCTGCCACCATTGCACCCCAATCCAGCCTAGTGCCCCGTACGCCCCCTGTGATCTCACCCCAGCCGCACGCTTGTCAGCGCCAGCAACACCTGCTCCCTTCTCCACCCCTCATGCAGCCTGCCAACCCTCCCTGCTCGCTCAGCTCCCCGTCCTGCTCCCATCTTCTACGCACCTGCACCTCACTCACGAGCCCTCCTGTCTGGTGCCCAGTAGATCCAGCTGCACATCACCCCTCTTCTCCAATTCATGCACAGCAGCACCCTTCTGCCCTCATCCACCCACTACTAGTCTATATCGCTAGCGACCAGCCCTCCTGGAGCGATCTAGTTCCCCAGTGCCGCCTCTAGCCCTCTCCACCACACCATCCCTAGCCACCCTGTTGCGATCTAACTACCATCTCTATCGCAGGGACCCCAGGCCACCCCTTCCTTGCACACACTAGCCCCAGCGACACTTCCTCACCTAAGATCGAGTAGCTTGCCGATGACCTGCCATCCTCGGACCTCCCTGCTCCAGCAGATCGGCAGCCCGTAGCCCTCCCCAATTGTGGTGCAGCCTTGCACCGCAGCTTCCTGGCACCCCGACTCCCGTCAGCCTCACCCGCATTCTTCCCACTGCTTCCCGGATCAGTCTCACCCTACCCATCATCCACCACACATCACTGTTGTCCTGCGTCCCTTGCCGCACCCCCTGGTCGGGCCATATCCATCCGAGCAGACGCCTTCCGCTGTTCCAGCGTGATGCCCTCCAGCGGCCCATTTCTAGTCGCAACCCCCCATTTGTTCCTATTTATTTTATGCTCTGTTTGATATTTTTATTATATATATATATATACACATACATATATATACATATTTACCCCGGTATGATTATAATTTTTATTAATCAAATTTTATTTGGGTCGGTTTGACTTTCTAGAAACTGCACATGGTGTTTTCGAGTGACCTCCATCGCCGCGATTTGTTTTGGAGAATGTGTCGTCATCACGCTTCAGTTTCAAGGTGAGGGTTTCTTCCCACCTCTTGGTTTCACATACTTTAATTGTGGTTTTTGTTTGTGTTTGGAGTTCTTGGTTTTTTGTTTATAGTACGTTGGAACTTACTGTGTGGTGTCGGACGTGCGTCTTCCTTTTCATCTCGCTCAAAATCCATGACCTAGTTACCCAGAGTCAGTGCATTATTTTCATACATTGGCATGATTACATGGAATCAAGTCTCAAAGGAGCAATCAATTTAGCAGTCTTGGAAAATAGATGACATAAATTAACATTACATTACAATTTGAAACATAAAACACAGCATATATAGTTCTTTGAGAATTCCATTATTCCCTGTAGCTTAACTCTGCATATCAATCATAATACACTTCTGGGAATCCTGGGAAAATAATACATAATAAAGGGGTGAGCTCTGATGCTCAGCAAGGGTAAATAATTTAGCGGAAGCTATAAAATTATAAGGTAAGACGTGTAATAAAAAAAGCCTTTTAAACATAAACTTGAACATAATATGGTAAAAATAAATTAAACATTACCATATAAACATTCCAATGGATATTCTACTAGTCGAATAATCACATGTAATAACAAATTTCACAATGAGGGAGTGCCTAATACCGAACATCATTATCACATATTCAAGGCCTCGTGCCGAGACTACAAATAAATTTTTTGTCAAGGCCATGTGCCAAGACAGTAGTTTTTCTCATGAGACCTATCGATGCATCGAGAAGTTATAGCGGGCTCCACCCATCAGTTACTATGTCCACTGCATTCCTCATATGAAAAATATGAAACATAACATAATCAGTCGTATTAAAACTAGCATACGAAATGTCAATACATTAATTACAAACCATGAATGGTATAAAAATAGAACATCTACAGTCAAACATTTCATAACTCATTCAATACAATAGGGATGATTGTATTATAATAAATCAACTTCAATCCAAAAATAATTTCCAGTAAAGGATGTTGACATTGTTGATAATGAAGAGTAAAACATTTTGAGAGAAATATCCTTTTTGTAAAATCATTTAAATTTCACACATTTATAATGGAATTAATTTAAAAGAGATTTTTGAATCAACGTTTCCTATACCACTTTGATAATTTTGAAATGAATTATCATTTCAAAACATTCATGTCCATATAAATAAATCATTAAAATAATTTTGAAAATGTGGACATTAATTAAAAAGATTCAGAAAGATAAATCTTTAAAACATTTAAAATTATGATTTTGATAAAGGGTACCTTTCAAAAATCCATAAAATATTAATTTTGAAATCAATATTATGAAAAATGGACATGGATGATAAAAATGTCCCAAAAAATACTTTCACATAAACAATCTCAGATAATAATGGGATTGAGGAATTAACCCTTACCATGAACATTCTTTAGTTGAGGGTACGTTTAACCTCATGTATGAAGATTGTAGTATGTTATTCAATTATAATAGAACCATATTAATATTTATGATATGATACATGATTCATTTATTACTTTATACCAACCATTTAATAATAATTTCCATGTTAAATTAACATTTCTGGTAATAATCACATTATTTATCGTACGTGTTTTAACTTGTTAATCATGATTGTATCACTTAGATCAAGATTTAAATACTTCCAGACTATAAAACATGATTTATATATCATATATATTTAGAAAATAAATATTTATAATAGACATATATATGAAATGATAAACACCATTTATGGAGACGGTAGTCCGTACGTACGCATAAATGTTGTTTCCATTTTCATATCGTGTTGAACGGAACTATGTGAATAAGATATTTGTAAGTACATATATATAATTATATATATCGATTGATACTTTTATTTTTATTTTGTTATTACATATTTATTAGTAATATATATTTTTATAATCGTTGATGAATGGTGAATGTGGAAATGAATCTCATCGTGTCGTAGAGACGGTAGTCTGTATGTATGCACAAGCGATAATATCATTTTTTTGATATTAAAATAATATATAATTGGATGGTATATAATATATAAAGAATAATTATAATGTTATATTTATTATTTACATGAACTACACATCATTATTATACCCATCCAAATAATAATTTATTGAATAACAATTACACCACGACGTGGAGATGGTAGGTCGTACATACGCACGTATGGTGACATGTCATTCAAAGGATGGATAAAATAAAAAATATGGTTGTAACATATTTATAATAACATCACATTATATAGAAGATACTGTAGTTATTATTTTATAATTGAAATAACAAATAATAACGAAGTTGAAGAAGAAAGGAACTTGAATGCGGGTGGTGAAAACATTACCTCTTCTTTGGGTTCTTCCTTTTGATTTGATCAAAAGGGCTACATAGGTTTAATTTATGATCAAACTAAGGCCTATAGGATGAATTGATGGAAGTTGATAGATTATTGGGGTAAGGGTGGTCAAACCAAAAGGTTTTGAAGGTGTGAAGAATTGGTTAGATATTGTGTCCTTTTATAAGTGGGGGGGGCTCTTTAGGAAGAACTTAAAGTAATATTTTATAATAAATTAATATTCGGTTTATAATGGCTCCAAAGTGGATTATTAAAATTCTAATGTGGGGATGGGTCGAAATAATTTCAACCAATTGATTTTAGACAGGTTTGGGTCACTATATTAACTTTATTTTTTATTTTTAACTCTTAGTTAATTAGTCTGACATTTACCATGTCACATTGTATTTTTATATTATATAGTTAAAAAACACACTATATACATCCAATAGACCCTCAATTGGTCCATTAATAATAAAAATATAATTATATAGGTCCTTTGGATGAACATTATATTTTTAAGAATAGAATATCAATTACTAATATAATATTTGTTTTAAAAACTCATTTATGTCTATTTTGACACTATTCAATAATTGATTTTTTAAAGTCTTAAAAACTTTATTTAGTCGAATAAAATTAATTTAGGAAATTATAACATGTAATATTAACCAATAAAATTCGTTTATTTCATCAAAACTTTCAAATTTTATTTATTTTAACTTTTATAATACCAATTATTTGATTCTTTCAATAATAAGGAAAATACTACATCATTATTATGTCGTAAATAAATTTAATTATTAAATGTATAAAAATTATAAATAAAATACCATTTTTTAGGAAATATTTATATTCTTCTAATTAATATTTATAGTCAAAAATATAACATATATAACCCTATGTAAAAAAAATTCTAAAAGATATATGCTAATGTCATTTTTGTATTTACATTAACATAATTAATATAAAGTGTCTTTATAACTTAAAAGTGGATTAATGCATTACAAAAATCGACCCAAAGATGTCCATGTTCGGAAATCTATCAACCAATAGGTTAAATTACTATTATTATAATATTTCTTTTACCCTTATTTACTGGATTTGCCCTATGACCATGGTAAATAAAATATTTACTGAAGTAATTATTCATGATGTATAAAAATAAAATTTACCTATTTAAAAATTTTGGACCCCCTGATTATAAATAAGGAATCCATTTTTCTAAATTCAAAATATAGAAGTGGAAGAAATTAATTTAAAACTAATTCCACTATCAAAACAAAAAGCATGTTTTTAGGAAAAAATAACTTTCAAAAGATTGACACTTGTTTATGTCTGGTTTAACATTGAAATTACTACCAATGACCAAAATTGTATTAAGTGGTAAAAATATATTCTAAATATACTTTAAAATAACTCAAATTCGTAATTTATCACTACTAATTATTTCGATTAAAAAAGTTGTTATTAATTAAAATTTAGTAATTTTCACTATTCATCAAAACGTTAAAGTTATCTGAAAAGTACCAAAAATTCACCCTAAACTAATTTCAGTATTATGAATCCAAAAATGACATCCATTTTAAATGATAAAATGTATAAAATTTCAAAAAGTGGGTATTACTATTAATAACGACTAGTTTGATTGGTTGTAGTGTGTGTTAGAATCTTGAAATTGCGTACAATGCAAGCTATTGAATTATTCAAAGGGAAACGTACCGTGGAATCTTGGGTGTTAAATTATTCACTACATAAATAAATTTTGTCCTCACAATTTAAAAAATTTCATCAAAAATAAAATGTTGAAAATAGAAAATACTTTTCTGGAAAACCCATATAGAATATAGGGTTAACAAAAATTTAATTTTAAAAGAAAGAAAGAGAAGTACAATGGTCACCGGAGATATCCCATACTAGGATTCTATGAAAACATGTATATGGAGGAGAAAAAAACCGTCATGGTCTGATAGAGAGTTATAGAAAATAGGATTAGGAGAAAGTTAACTACAACAAAATCACAAACATGTGAATGGTTAAACGGTCTTTGATTCCCTAGTAGGAAAAGTTAACCGACAATGTTTTTGTATTATGTTACCTTTCATAAAGTTGAGGAATTTATTTATGATATTTAATAAGAACGTAAATAAATATACATACTTTTCATGAATAATTTCATTGTTTAATAAATGTTTACCACAAACCCATCTTTCACTCCAAAAGATAATTGAACTCAAAAATATTCTATTTATCCTAACCATATCGTGTTCCAAAAATAAATTTATAATTCATTTATTATAACTTTTAAAAAATTAAAACCACATTATACACTCCAGGGACTTCACATAGTGGTAGGGGATAAATCCCAATTGCACTATGTTTGTGGGTTTGATTCCTACAGCTTTGTCTAACGCGACGGGTTGTCACACGGTCTACGTGTTGTCCTTTTCATAAATATCCAAAAATAACTTTAACAATAGTATACAATGTAAAATATATTCAATTCCAACCTTTATACTTATCTAAAATACTTATGTAAACCCTCATTCCAAAATTTATTTGAAAGGTAAACTTAATGTAGATCCTTTTTACCCCATAATAGCATGTGAATACGTTCATCGTGTATTCTATTAAAACACTGAAACATCCTGAATTACCATAAAACCTTATTGATTACATTCAAGCTATCCCATTCTTTATAGAATGCTGGATATACTTCATCCATCCAAAAATGATGTAAACTCCAACAATGATGGAATATACAAATCTTTAATCAGTTTCAAGGCAGTCAATAATATCCTATATAATTTACCAAATCAACCATATCTTATTCCAAAATCTGTACCTCAATATTAAAACCATATTAAGGTTTATCTTTCCTTAAACCATGTAATTTCCAAAAAGTTTAACATGCTATAGAGTCACTTTTCTTAGTACTATAAATCCCAAATCCGTAATGAAATAGTAATGTAGTATAATCCTTATTTACTTCCAGTATATCATTGATACAACAGTTCAATGAAATAATTCCAAAATAACAACACAAGAACACTTGTCATTCCCCTTCATATGTGGTAGTATAATAACATGATTATTATCCAATAGCATCATTTGGGGCATACACTGATGATCTGGACATTGGTTCGCATAGTTACCCAACTCCTTGCAGATGAAGCATAGTACATTTGAAACCTTTTTCTTACCCTTCAAGTTACGTATATGGTGTCCTTTTTCTCTACAATTATAACAAACTCTCATTCCTTTAAGGAAACTTATAGGGTGTTTCTTCCCAAAATTATCACATATGGGAAAATTATTCTTTTCCCTCTTCCCTTTATCCATTTTTCTCTCTTCCATACTTTTCTTCTCTTGATTACCTTCAAAGTCATTGGACTCATAGAATTATTCACTTATCTTATTAACACATGATACTATTTCATTATATATTGAGAATACATGGGATACTATTTCCCTTCTAAATATTGGATTAATACCATGAAATATATGATATTTATTTCTCTTTGGGTTATACATATTTCTGGAGTTCACATTCCTTCTACTGGGCACCATTTCTATACAATAGCATAAACTAGGTCAGTTTATGATTTTTAATGAATTATTCCAAACATGTAAAATTGCTAACATAAATTGAACAGTTTATGGATATAATCCATAATCATAAAAATGTTTTCTTTTAGTGATTATATACTAATAAGCCCTCCATAATGGTTTGTAAAGAAAATGAGAATTATCCTAAGCATATCCCCCTAGAGTGTCGTAACCAAGATTGCAACAATGACTGTTATCGTGCACCAGTTCCCATTTAAGTCTAGACCAAAAAAGTGTTTTCGGGTTTTACCCCTAGGTACATCTCTGCCAGATCCACCTCTTCCTGCTCCTATCCAGATAGGTATATTTTTCACGGAAAAATCACAAAATCTATACAATACCAAAATTCTAGGAAGTTCTTCTATACTGATTTTCAAAGTTTATCTTTGGTCTATGTGCTCTTATCAGATTTTATCTAAATATAGATTCCATGGTTTGTACTAAACTTACATTGATTCCAAATGTAACACCCCGACCCCAGTTACCCAGAGCTGGTTCATTATTATAATACATTGGCACATTTACAATGAATCATGTCCTGAAGGAAAGATTAGTTTAGCAGTCTTGGAAAATAGATTACGTGCATTAACTTTACAATACAATTTGAAAAATAAAACAGAACATAGATAGTTATTTGAGAATTCCAATTTTCCCTGTAGGTTAAACCTGCATATCAATCATAATACACTTCTTGGAATCCTGTTAAAATGAAACATAAGATAGGGGTGAGCTCTGATTCTCAGTAAGGGTAAATAATTTAGCGGAAGCTATAAAATTTTAATGAAATATATGTAATAAAAAAATCCTTTTAAAAATACAATTGAACATAATATGGAAAAAATAAATGAAACATCACCATATACAATCCACATGGATATTCTACTGTCGAATAATCACATGTAATAACAAATTTCACAATGAGGGAATGCCTAATACCAGACATCATTATCACATAGTCAAGGCCTTGTGCCAGACCACAAATAAAATTTTTGTGAAGGCCTTATTCCAAGACACTGGTTTGTCTCATGAGATCTACCGATGCATTGAGGTGCTATAGAGGGATCCACCCATCACTTACTAAGTCCACTACATTCCTGATATTAAAAATTTGAAACATAACATAATCATTCGTATTAAAACTAGAATACGAAATGTCAATACATTAACCATAAACCATGAATGGTATAAAAATAGAACATCCACAGTCAAACATATCATAACTCATTAAATAAAATATGTAAGATTGTATTATAACAAATCAACCTCAATCAAAAAATAATATCCAGTAAAGGATGATGAAATAGTTGAAAATGAGGAGTAAAACATTTTGAGAGAAAATATCCTTTTTGTAAAATCATTTAAATGTCACACATTTATAAGGGAATTAATTTAAAAGATATTTATGAATCAAAGTGTCCTATACCACTTTGAAACTTTTGAAAATAATTATTATTTGAAAACATTCATGTCCATATAAATAAATCATTAAAATAATTTTGAAAACATGGACATTAATTAAAAAGAATTAGAAAGATAAATATTTAAAACATTTAAAATTATGATTTTGATAAATAGTACCTTTCAAAAATCCATAAAATATTCAATTTGAAGTCATTATTATGAAAATGGACATGGATGATAAAAATGTCCTAGAAAATACTTACACATAAACAATCTCAGATAATAATGAGATTGAGGAATTAACCCTTACCTTGAACATTACTTTATTCGAGGGTACGTTTAACCTCTTGTATGAAGATTTTAGTATGTTATTAAATTATACCAGAACCATATTAATATTTATGATATCATACATGATTCACTTATTACTTTATACTACCCATTTACCAATAATTTTCATGTTAAATTAACATTTTCGGGTAATAATCGCATTCTTTATCGTATGTGTTTTAACTTGTTAATATTGATTGTATCACATAGATAAAGATTTAAATACATCCATAATATAAAACATGATTTATATATCTTCTATTTTTAGAAAATAAATATGTATAATAGTCATATATATGAAATGAAACACACCATTTATGGAGACTGTAGTCCGTACGTACGCATAAACGTTGTTTTCATTATCATATCATGTTGAACGGGACTAAGTGAATAAGATATATGTAAGTACATATATATATATATATATCTCCAATATAATTATTATTTCATATATTACATACTTATTAATAATATATATTTTTATAATCGTTGATTAATGATGAACGTGGAAATAAATCTCATCATGTCATGGAGACGGTAGTCCGTACGTACGCACGGGCGATAATATCATTTTTTGAAATTAATATAATATATAATTGGATGGTATATAATATATATATAATAATTATAATGTTATATTTATTATTTACATTAATTACACATCATTATTATACCCATCCAAATAATAATGTATTCAATAACAATTACACCACGATGTGCAGACGATAGGCCGTACGTACGCACGTATGGTGACATGTCATTCAAAGGATGGATAGAATACTCAATATGGTTGTACCATATTTATAATAACATCACATTATATATAAGATACTAGATTTATTATTTTAGAATGTAAATAACAAATAATGAAAAAGTTGAAGAAGAAAGGAACTTGAAAGAGGGTGGTGAAAACATTATCTCTTCTTTGGGTTCTTTCTTTTCACTTGATCAAAACGGATCCTTAGGATGGATTTATAATCAAAATAAGGGCTCTAGGTTGAAGTGACGGATGTTGAGAGAGTATTGGGGTAGGGGTTTGCCGAACCAAAAGGCTTTGAAGGTGTGAATCATTGGTTAGAAGTTGTGTCCTTTTATATGGGGGAGGAGGTGCTCTTTAGGAAGAACTTAAAGTATTATTTTATAATAAATTCATATTAGGTTTATAATGGCTTAAAAGTGTATTATTAAATGTATAAGGTGGGTATGGGTCGAAATACTTCCAACTAATAGATTTTAGATAGGTTTGGGTCACTATAATTACCTTATCGTTTAGTTTTAACTCTTAGTTAATTAGTTTGACATTTACCATGTCACTTTGTATTTTTATATTATATAGTTATAAAACTTACTATATACATCTATGAGACCCCCAAGTTTTCCATTAATGATACACCTATAATTATATAACTCTTATGGCCGAACATTATATTTTTAAAAATAGAATATCAATTAATAATATAATATTTGTTTTAAAAACTCATTTATGTCAATTTTGACACTATTCAATAATTGATTTTTGTTAAAGTAATAACAATATTATTAACTATAATAAAACTAATTTGAGAAATTAAAACATGTAATATTAACCAATAAAATTCTTGTATTTCATCAAAACATTCAAATTCCATTTATTTTAACTTTTATAATACCAATTATTTGATTCTTTCATTAATAAGGAAAATACTGCATTATTATTGTGTCAAAAATAAATTTATATATTAAGTGTCTAAAAATTAAAAATAAAATACGATTTTTTAGGAAATATTTTTATCTTTATAATGAATATTTATAGTCAAAAATATAACATATATAACCCTATGTAAAAATTGATTTTCTAAAAGATATAGGCTAATTCCATTTTTGTATTTACTTTAACTTAATTAATATAAAGTGTCATTATCACTTAAAAGTGGATTCATGGGGTCGCAAAATCGTCCCAACGATTCCCATGGTCCTAAATATATCAAAATATAGGGTTTTGACACGTTTTAGGTTAAATTACTATTATGATAATATTATTGATTTCCCTTATTTACTGGATTTACCCTTTAACCATGGTAAATAAAATATTTACCGAAATAATTATTCAAAATGTCTTAAAATGAAAGTTACCTATTTAAACAATATGGACCCCCTGATTCTAAATATTGAATCCATTTTTCTAAATTCAAATCATATAAGTGGCAGAAATTAATTTAAAATTAATTCCCGTTGTCAAAACAAAAAACGTGTTTTTATGAAATAATAACTATCAAAAGATTGACACTTTTTTTATGTCCGGTTTAAATGTGAAATTACTTCCAATGAAAAAATTTGTATTAAGTGGTGAAAATATATTCTAAATATACTTTAAAATCACTCAAATTCATAATTTATAACTACTAATTATTTCGATTAAAAAAGTTTTTTTAAATTAAAATTTAGTAATTTTCACTATTCATCAAAATATGAAAGTTATCCGAAAAGTACCAAAAATTCACCCTAAGATAATTTCAATATTATGAATCCAAAAATGAAGTCCATTTTGAATGATAAAGTGTATAAAATTTCAAAAAGTCAGTATTACTATTCATAATAGCAAGTTTGATTGGTTGTAGTGTGTGTTAGAATCTCAAAGTTGTGTACAATGCAAGTTATTGCATTATTCAAAGGGAAACGTACCGTGGAAACTTGAGGTGTTTAATCGGTCTTGAGGTAGGTCCCCCACTGCACTCACCTTTAGATTTATAATTTTTTATTTTCTTTATGATTTATTAATTTTAATAAATAGAACATAATATAATATAATTAATTTCTAAATAATTATTTGGTATAAAAATAGTTGTTTATTTTATACATGACACCCGAAATATTTTCTTGATGAACGGATACCTAGAAGTGAAAGAAATACAGTTTGTCCTTTAATCATAATTCATGGAATTTTAAATGTGGTTCTGGTTTTAAAGAAAAATGATTTCTTCTGAACAACGTGTTTTAGGTTTTCTTGAAAAACAAGGATTTTCTTTAAAGCTGGTGAAGGACCAATTAGAACATTAATGAAATAAATTATTTTGAAAAAACTAACATTGAGGTTACTATGGGGTGATCTGTGGTGTGCATTAATTGCGTGAGTTGTGTTTGTTATTTGTGCATCGTGACTGATTGATTAACATTGTGGACGTATCCCTTTTTATTGTATGTGTCTACATGGGAACCTAGCATAGTAAGTGAATCTTTTGAGAATGATTGTTGCACTATTTTAGATTACGCACTAGCTAGTGGCCCCATAGCAGGGGAATACTAAGTTATTTCTTCTATGGGGATTAGGCCCCTCAGTTACGCCATGCAGGGCAATGCAGAGCGTTAGGGCTTTATGACGTCATCGAGTTAGAGCAATCTTTCAGGATGAGTCACATGTATAGTACGTTTTGGATTGTTCACGATCTCCTAGGTTCGACCCATTTTTCCTTTGGTGTTTTTTTGTATGTGGTGGACGATTGAGAAGACTAGTTCGGTTGCTGGCCCCTGTTTGCCACTTTTTCCATTTCCCTTGGTGTGTGTGGTGTGATATGTGTGGGTTTTTCTTTTTGGATAATAACTGATGTTTGGATTTCTAAATGGTTCACAAAAAACGTTTTAAAAAGAAATATAACTATTCTTTTCAGATATTACACTTGATTTAAAATTAAAAAGGGAAATAGACTGATACATATTTTATAAATGAATGTGTCTGTGTGTTAAGACCAATATTTTGTATATTTAGTTCAAACCTGGAATTAGTAAATTTCTTTATTTAAAGGTAGTGCATTTGGAATAGTTTGTTGGGCATGCCTACTGAGTTTTAATACTCAAGGCTATAGCATTTTACTATTTTTTTAGTTTTGTTGGAGGTCTGGCTCGGGATTTCTTGTCGTGGGCAAGAATTGGTTTTTGTCTGGTGACCAACTCTCGGAGTCATGAGAAGTTTTTGGTCAAGACCAGGTTAGTGTGTTTTTTTGGGCACTCTTTCTTTTCTGTGTCATTTATTTACTTTGTGTTTTACTTTTTCCACTGCTCTATTTATTTTTGTTTGGGACAAATCATTCCCACTTGCTCCCAGTTGATTCCCTGGTGTTTGTCGCTAGCCCAGGAGGATCGAGAATGCCTCTCGGGTAATGTCGCGGACCGGCTCAGGTGACTAGTTAAGGGTCGACCCGGGTTGGTTCGTGACATAACATCAATGGATGTCATCTTAAAGGGAAAATGATTTTGAAGGATCACATGGAATAATTTTGATGAAAATAACTAGTCATTGAAAATAACCACTATATCAGTATACATTCATAAAATAACATGTAAATAATTATATTTTAATATAACTAGTGAAATATATAAATAAATCCTTGAAACACATATTGTTCAAGACTGTTGTAAATTCTCTTCATTTCGTACATGTTAAAACAAAATTTCCTTCCAAATTCTTCTTAAATGAAAACCATGCATTGATTGGAAAATGAAATGAATATTAGTTTTAATTTTGTTAAAAAACAAAATAGGGTTATAATGACAAAATTTAATCATATATTAACATTGAAATATTGTTTAAAATATTTTTTGATAACATTGATTTTGAATAAAATCGTTTTTTTGAAAAGAGATAAATGATGTTAGTTTTTATTAAAAACATACATTTTTTAATATTGGGTACATCAAGAGAAGAAAATGAAGAGGGAAATTTTATTTTCCAGAAATAGGAATTATAAAAAGAAATTCATGATTTTCTTTATAAATATATAATAATATTTTATCATAGAAATAACAATAAAAACATTCCAAATAAATAATAAGATTATAAAATCAAATCCTTAAAAATTTTGAAATATTGGAATTGTAATCCCGAATAAAGAATAACATTAATTAAAAAACATAATTAGAATAAATAATTTTAGGATATAAAATTTATAGGGGTTATCAATAAATTTTATAAATAATATGGGTGAATTACGTACTTTATGTCCCAATGAGGAAAATCCGAGAAAAAAATCCCATTCCTTATGTATCATCTTCCGTTGTACACATTAAAACCACCTATATAATTAATATACATTTTTTATAAATATATTCCAAAATAATACTTATATATATATATATATAGCATATGATACATTATTTTCTTATGAACTTTTATTTCCCATTTATTAAAAATTCCTTGTTAAAATCGTGTTGCTAATAAAAACTAAATTTTTTGTATATGTATTGTTTTGTTATTTTTTGTCCTTTTACATTGATCATTATTTAAAAATATCCAGAATGTCAACCATAAAATAGATATAATATATATTATTTTATGTGTATTTAGATTAATCATTAAAATAAATATATATGAAATAAAATACATCATTCATTGAGATGGTGGGTTATACGTACACATGAACGCAATTTCTGTTTTTTCTATATAATGAATTATACAATGTTAAATAATACAAAAATTTTATGTAGAATTTATTGAGTCATGATTTTAAAATAGTTTCATCAAATTTACCCACATTGCCTTCCATGTAATTCATATGTTAAAAATAAATCATATCACTTCGTGAGTTGATAGTCGGCCATACGCATGAGCGAAAACATTGTATTCTCATGGAATGGAAAATAATATGGTATATGTAATATTATTGATAGATTTAATATTTCTATAATTCTTAATTTTTTTCAGTGATGTATTCCCTTTCATATTTTCAATATGACCTTATATGAATTTTTTTTGGATTTTTTGTGGGTTTAGAGAAAAAATGAGAATGTTTTTTTAAATATAGAGTGTAAACTAATTTTAGTCACATATGTATTCTAAGTGTAAAATTTACAATTTTGATCCAATTTGAGTGGCTATTTTTAATGCATTTATTTAGGATATTCAAAATTATTTGCTAGACCAATATATGATTATAACATCTAGAGGACTGAAAAAAATCCAATTTAACAATTGTTTAGACAGACATAGTGGACCCCACCACCTTAAATTGTGGAATAACATAGGCTACACACCTCCAATTGGGGTTATTATTGGTGGATTCAAGTAGGACACACATGATTATTTCACCAATAAATTACATTGAGTTATATACTCATTAAGGTAGCCATTAGATGCTAAAAATTGAAAGAGGATTTCTAAAATTTTCTTTGTAAAAACAACATACTTGTTAATAATTTCTAAAAATACTAATTACAAATCCAATTATTTCTAAATTTTGGGGAGAGACAAAAAATTAAATTTGGATAACCTAAAAGATGGTTCCTTGTGATGATTAGACGTGTTTTTCTTACAAACATGGGAAATATTTTAGACGATACATTCTAATTGAAAACCATTCGGATTTTATTTTCATTATTTTCTTTTAATTAGTTTTTCAATGCCTTTTTAATCCACATTAATCTCAATTATCCTTACCATGGTGGAATAAAAACATGAGTGATTCTATAATGGTTGGTTTTAAATATATTAATTCTTGATTTCCTGGACTTGATTGAATAATGTCTCTTTCTCTCATATGTGACATAGTTATTAATTTGATATAATGGTTTATATCATCATGTGAGCCAATATTTGGGTTCCAATTAAATTATTGATATTTTATTTTTTGAATGATCATTTTCTCCATACACTAGGTTCTAGTTTATATATGAAGGAATAGACAAGGTATTTTTGTTGAAGTATGACTACGTTGTCATGACATGTAAATTTGATTATGATTTTAAGGTTGATTTATAGTATAGGGATGACCATATGTTGTCTGTCCAGTAGAATTGATAGGCTTAGAGTATTCATTTTTAATAAAAAGTACTAAAATCGGGGGTGATTTTGAAAACATTTTATAGAAAATAACATAACAGCAAGAGTTTAATAGTTGATAAACCAAGTGGATTTTAAAAAATATGAGATAATGGCGTTGTTTTTAATTCACTACACAGATTTAAATTTCTTTTTTCTTGGATATTCATTTAGTTTTGGAGTATTTATTTGAATGTAATTAATTAGAATCACAATTAATTTCTAAGATATTATTTTAATGCTTATAGAAGCAAATAATATTGTAACAATTGTATTGTCATGTTACAACATTGATGCAAGGAATAAGATCTTGCAAAGAATATTTAAATCTCGTGAAGGTGGTTATAAAATGTATTCTTGTGTTGTGAAATCCGAAAAACACAATTCAAACACTCATATCCTCAAACCGATTGTAACACCCCAAGATTCCACGGTACGCTTCTCTTTAAATAATATAGTAGCATGTGTTGTACGCAACATCGAGTTCTAACACACACCACAACCAATCGAACTAGCCGTTATGAATAGTAATACCCACTTTTTGAAAATTTATACATTTTATATTTCAAAATTGACTTAATTTTTGGATTTAGAATATTGAAATTATCTTAGGGTGAATTTTTGGTAATTTTCTCATAACATTCATAATTTGATGAATAGTGAAAATTACTAAATTTTAATTAAAAAAAGTTTTTTTAATTGAAATAATTAATAGTGATAAATTATGAATTTTAGTGGTTTTAAATTATATTTAGAATATGTTTTTATAGTTTAATCCAATGTTTGTCATTGTACATAATTTCACATTTAAACCGGACATAAACAAGTTTCAATCATTCGATAGTTATTGTTTCCTAAAGACACGTTTTTTGTTTTGATAGCGGGAATTAATTTTAAATTAATAATTGAAACTTCTATGTTTTTAATTTGGTAAAATATAATTCATTATTGAATTCGGAATATTAAAATTACATTAGGGTAAATTTTTGGTATTTTTCTAAAAACATTTAATTTTTGATGAATAGTGAAAGACACTGAGTTATAGTTTAAAACCCAATTTTTATTTAAATAATTATTTATTTTATTTAAATTCTTTAATGTCAAAATAGTTACAAAATACCTATATAAGTTCAATATAATTCATTGGAGTCCGTTGATTATAAATATAGATATATCAAAATTTTATTGAACTTTTCACCATCTTTTACCCACCTCCACGGAGCTTTTGCAAATTCACATATAACATAATTTTACCACTTATGTGAGCTGAATTTCAAAAATCTGAGAAAAAAAATTAATATCATGGAGTAAAATGTGGTTTAATGAGATGAAAATAATTTTTGGTGAATAGTAACTGTTTACTTTTATTTACCACGGTTAAAAGTAAACATTGTAATTAAGGGTAAAAATGATATTAATATTACCGTCACACATATCCTAATTCTATTGGACAAGTTTATCTCGACAAAATAAAACCTCAGGAATAAAATATTATCATTTAGGTCTACTTGGATTAGATTAGGACATTTATTATTATTTAATTCAAAGAAGAGTTAAAAGAGTTAAAATCAAAGTTTAATAACTAAAACATTTTTAATATAGGGTTTTGAATAAGATAAATTATATTATAAATATTCATTAGAAATATGAAACAATTTCCTACATCATGGTATTTTATTTATAATTTTTAGACATTATATAAACAAATTTATTTGTGACACAATGATGATACAATAATTACCTTGTTATGAAAGAATCAAATAAATTGTATTATAAATATTAAAATAAATATAATTTCATTATTTTTATGTCATACACTAATTTTATAGGTGACTATGACATGTTAGGAATGATTCAATGTATTTTTTTGAAGTAATCATGTTGTTATTATTTTAACAAAAAACAAAAACCATATAGTGTCAAAATTGACATAAAATTGTTTTTTTAATATTATATTATTAATTGATATAATGGTCCTAAAAATATAATGTTCAAAAAAAATACTTAAATAATAATATATATGACATTAATAAACCATTTTTTGTTCTATTGGAAGTATATAGTATGTTTATTAACCATATAGTGTGAGAATACAAGAAGACACTGTAAAAGTTAAATTATTTAACTTAAAGTTAAATCTAAATGATAAGGTCAAATTGGTAAAATAAAATTGTCTAAAACCTATTTGTTGAGTTTTTTTCGACATATCCCCACCTTATACTTTAAATAATCAACTTTTGAGACATTATAAACCAAATATGAATTTATTATAAAGTAATAATTTATGTTTTTCAGAAGGTGCCTCTCACCCCTCTTATAAAATGGCACTCCCCCTTCTCTCTAATTCACACCTTCTAAGCCTTTTTGTTCGGCCAAAACCTACACAAATACCCTCTCAAATATCATCCCTTCATCGTAGAGTACTTATTTTTATCATAAATCCAAATTATGGAGCCCTTTTGATCAAATCAGAAGGAAGAACCCGAAGAAGAGGTATTTATTTCACAACCCTCTTTCAAGTTCCTTTCTTCTTCCACTTCATTTTTATTTTTTGTTTCCATTATAAAATAATAACTCCAATATATTATATATACAGTGATGTTATTATAATTATGTTACAACCAAATTCATTATTCTATCCACCCTTTGAATGAAATGTCACCATACATTCGTACGTATGACTTACCATCTCCACGTCGTGGTGTAATTGTAATTCAATACATTATTATTCAGATGGGTATAATAATGATGAGTATTTGATGTAAATAATAAATATAACATGATAAGGATTTTGTATATATTATATACCATCCAATTATATATTATATTAATATCAAAATAATGATATTTTTACTCGTGCGTACGTACGGATTACCGTCTCCACGACGCGATGAGATTAATTTCCATGTTCACCATTCATCGACGATTATGAAAACATATATTACTAATAAGTATGTAATATATGACATAATAATGATACTTGAGATATATATATAGATATATATATATATATATATATATGTATTTCTATACTTACATATATCTTATTCACTAACTTCCGTTCAATACTATATGAAAACGGAAACAACGTTTATGCGTACGTCCAGACTACCGTCTCCATAAACGGTGATTTCCATTTCATATATATGTTTATTATAAATAGTTTATATTTTAAATATATATGATAAATAAATCATGTGTTATATTCTTTAAGTATTTAAATCATGATCTAAGTGATACAATCAATAGTAACAAGTTAAAACACGTATGATAAAGAAAGAGATTATTACCTGAAATATTAATATAACATGGAAATCATTATTAAATGGGTAGTATAAATTCATAAATGAATAATGTATGATATCATAAATATTAATATTGTTCTGGAATAATTTAATAACGTACTATATTATTCATACAGGAGGCTAAACGTACCCTCGACTAAAGGAAAGTGAAAGGTAAGGGGTTTTCATCTCACTCATTATTCCCGTGAGATTCATGCCATATTGCCACTATTACCTTTTGGGTGGTGTATATACTACCCATAATTGTATTCATTACTTAATACACTTTAATATATGTGTATTTACATATTCATTGTATGATACATATTTTATGGGGTGTATGTTTCGTAAGTTACCAAATTGGTAAGGGTTAATTTCACAATCTCATTATTATCCGAGGTTATTTTGCGTACGTATCTACTAGGACATATTTATAATCCATGTTCATTTTTTATAAAATAGTTTTAAAAGGGATTATTTTAAGGGACTTTTTACTAAAACATCATTTCAAATTCTTTAAATATTTACTATTCTAAATCTTTCTCATTAATGTCATTGTCTTCAAAATGGTTTTTACGGATTTATTTATAGGGACATGAATTTTTTTTAAATATTAATTTCATTAAAAAGTTTCATAGTGGTATGGGACACTTTGATTAAAAAATTTATTTAAATTAAATCTTACACAAATTGTGTGACTTTTAAATGTTTTTATGAAAAAGGGTTATTTCTGTCAAATAGTTTTACAAATCATTTTCATAAATGTCAAAATCCTTTAATGGATTTTAAACTTGTTTTGAAGTTGATTTATCATGATACAAATCTTCCATATTGTGTTGATGGTTTTACGATCTGTTTGACTATGGATGTGTTATTTTTATACCATTCATGGTTTATGGTTAATGTATTGACATTTTATATGCTAGTTTTAATACGAATGTTTATGTTATGTTTAGACCTTTTCATATGAGGAATGCATTGGACTTAGTAGGTGACGGGTGGAACCTGATATAGCTCCTCGATGCATCGGTAGGTATTAGGAGACAAACTAGTGTGTTGGCACGAGGCCTTGACAAAATCTTATTTGTAGTCTTTACACGAGGCCTTGACTACGTGGTTATGAAAGTCATGCATTATGCATTCCATCGTTATAAAAGTGGTTATTGATATTTCATGTGATTATTAGATTAGTAGAATATCCATGAGAATAAGTAAATGGCATTATTTTATTTTATTTCTGCCAGATTATGCTTAAGATCAAGTTTAAAAGGCTTTGGTTTTATTTTTATACATTGCATTAAATGTTTATGATTATTTTTTAATGTTTTCATTGTATTTCTTACCCTTACTGAGCGTTTGAGATCACCCCTTTCTATGCTTTATTTTCCCAAGATTCCCAGAAGTGTATTATGATTGATATGCAGGGTTAAGCCTGGGGAATAATGGTGTTCATAAAAAGATTATTTATGTTGTTTTATATGTTATTATGTGTAATGTAACATTCATGTATATAATCTATTTTCCAAGGCTGCTAAACCGATCGGTCCTTCAGGACTTTATTTTCCTTGTAACCATGCCAATGTATTAAAATAATGCATCAACTCTGGGTAACAAGGGTTAGGGCGTTATAGTTGGTATCATAGGAAGTTTAGATATTACATTGGAAGCTAGATTTAGATAAACTATGATTAAGGAACATAGTCCTAAGATGGACTTTGAGGATTAGTATAGAAGAACTTCCATGAATTTTGGTATTGTAAAGAATTTATGAGTTCTCCAAGCAATACATCCCCATCTGTATACGAGGAGGTAGAGGCGGCTCTGGCACAGATGTACCTAAGGGTAAAACCCTTAAACTCTTCTTTGAGCTAGACTCGAACGGGAACTGGTGCACGACAGTGGGCCTTGCTTCACTCTTGGTTACGACACTCCCGGGGGATATGCTTAGGATAATTCTCATTTTCTTTACAAACCATTATGAAGGGTTTATGAGTATATATTTACACAAATAAGAACTTTTTATGATTATGGATTAAATCCATAAACTGTTTAATTTATGTTATGTGTTTTAGAAGTTTGGGATTTGGAATTGATATTAATAAATTATTATAGTGTATGCCATTGTTTAGAAATGGAGCCCAGTAGAATGAATGAAAACTTCAGCAATACGCATGATCCAAAGAGTAAGAAAGATCATATCTATCATGGTCTTAAGCCAAAATTTATAAGGGAAATAGTCAACAACGTATTATCATAATATGAAGAAATAGTATCATGTGTTGATAAGATAAGTAAAGAATTCTTGGAGTCCTATGGCTTTGAAGGGAAGCCAGTGAAGAAAATTATAGTAGAGAGAAGGACATATAAATGGAATAAGGTAAAGAATGATTTTCTTATATGTTATAACTGTGGAAAGAATCACCTTGGAAAATGCATGAAGGGAATGTGAGTATTTTATAAGTGTGCAGAAAAAGGACACAAAGTACATGACTGAAAGTGTATGAAAAATGTTTAAAATGTACAATGCTTCATCTGCAAGGAGTTTGGACACTACGAGAACCAATGTCCCATTCATCAGACTATTACGCAAATGATTCTATTGGATAATAATCAAGTTATGATACTACCACAAATAAATAGGAATGACTAGTGTTCTTATGTTGTTATTTTAGAATTATTTCATTTAAGTGTTGTATAAATGATGTTCTGGAAATAAATAAGGATTGTACTACAGTACTATTTCATTGAGGATTTAAGATTTTATGGTACTAAGAAAAGTGACTCTACAGTGAGTTAAAATATTTGGAAATTACATGGTTGAATGAAAGATAAACCTTAATATTGTCTTAATATTGAGTTACTGATTTTGGAATAAGAAATGGTTGATTTGGGTAAATTATATTGGATATTCTTGAATACCTTGAAACTGATTAATGATTTTTCATCATTGGATTTTACAATATTTTTGATAGAAGGAGTATATCCAGTATTCTATAAATAATAAGGGATCATGAATGTAATCAATAAGGTTTTATGGAAATTCAGGATGTTACCATGTTTTAAAATAATACATGGTGAAGGAGTTCACATGTTATTACATGGAAAAAAAGGATCTTCATTGTGTTTAACTTCCATTTAAAATTTGGACTGTGAGTTTGGATGGTAGTATATTGGATTAGTCTAATGGTTGGAATGGATTATGTTTGAAAGGATATTTTTGGATTTTTATAAAAGGACAACATGCAGACCATGTGAAAAACCGTCGCGTCGAATAAAGCTGTGGGAATTGAAGCCACAACCATAGTGGGATTGGGATATATCTCCTACCACTGGACTACGTGAATTCCATGGATTGTATAATGTAGTTTATTATTTTAATGGGTCTGATATGTGAATTATACATTCATTATATTTGGAACCCTATACGATTAGGATAAATAGAGTATTTTTGAGTTGTATTATGTTTTGCAGTGAGAGATGAGTTTTTTGTAGAAATTTATTAATGGATAAAAATGTAATTATAATGTAATTATACCTCCTTATGATATTATCCAATCTCATAAATAAATTCCTCAACATTAATAAATGGAACTTAGAACAAAAATGTTTCCCTAGATGGTACCTTATATCATCACAAATTTATGGTTTTGGGATTATTGGCCTTTTCATAGCCATGTTCTCTACCACACTCCATCAGATATTGATGGTTATATTTCTCTTCCATATCAATATTTTCCAACATGGAACCCTAGTATGTGTTATTTTCGGTAAACTTCATATTTACCACTCTTTATTTTAAATAGAGGCCTCATTAATCCATTTTTCGATGTGGTATATCAACTATGATATTTTTTAATGTCAACCGCAAGTTTCCAATACCATGCATAAATTGTGATGACACAATTTATTTAAGGAGGGGAGAATGTAACACCCCATTCTTCCATGTTACGCTTCTCTTTGAATAATACAGTAGCGTGTGTTGTACTCAACTTCGAGTTATAACACACACCACAACCAATCAAACTAGTCGTTATGAAGAGTAATAAGCACTTTTTGAAATTTTATACATTTTATTGTTCAAAATGGACTTAATTTTTGGATTCGGAATATCAAAATTAGATTAGGTAGAATTTTTGGAACTTTTCTGATAACATTCATATTTTGATGAATAGTGAAAATTACTAAATTTTAATAAAAAACAAATTTTTTAATCAAAATAATTAATAGTGATAAATTCTGAATTTGAGTGGTTTTAAATTACATTTAGAATATATTTTTACAATTTAATCCAAGTTCTATCATTGGACATAATTTCACATTTAAACCGGACATAAATAAGAGTCAATCTTTTGATAGTTATTGTTTCTTAAAAACACGCTTTTCGTTTTGACTGTGGGAATTAATTTTAAATTAATAAATGAAACTTCTATGTTTTTAATTTGATAAAATAGACTTCATTATTTAATTCAGAATATAATAATTAGCTCAGTGTAAATTTTTGGTATTTTTATGAAAACTTTTATTTTTTTATGAATAGTGAAAAACACTGAGTTATAGTTAAAAACCAAATTTTTATTTAAATAAATATTTATTTTATTTAAATTATTTAATGAAAAAATAGATACATAATACCTATATAAGTTCAATTTAATTCGTTGGAGTCAGTTTATAATAATTTTAGATATATAAAAATTTTATTGAACTTTTCAGCGTCTTTTACCCACCTCCTAGGAGCTTTTGAAAATTCATATAAAAACTAATTTTACCACTTCTATGTTATGTATTTAGAAAATATGAGAGACAATATTAATATCTAGGAGTAAAATTTTGTTCAATAAGATGAAAATAATTTTCAGTGAATAGTAACTTTTTACTTTTATTTACCACGGTTAAATTTAAACAGGGTAATTAATGGTAAAAATGATATTAATATTACCCTCAAACATGTCCTAATTCTATTGGAAAAGTTTATCTCGACCAAAAAACATTTTTAGTAAAATATTATCATTTAGGTCCACTTGGATTAGATAAGAACATTTATTATTATTTAATTCAAAGAAGAGTTAAAAGAGGTAAAATTAAAGTTTAATAACTAATTTTTTTTTCATACAGTGTTTTTAATAAGATAAATTTGATTATTAATATTCATTAGAAAGATAAAATGTTTTCCTACATCATGGTATTTTATTTATAATTTTTAGACATTATATAGATAAATTTATTAATGACACAATTATGATGCAATAAATACCTTATTCTCAAGAGAATCAAATTTATGGTATTATAAATATTAAAATAAATATAATTTCAAGATTTTAATGACATCCAAGAATTTTATAGGTTAATGTGACATGTAAGGATAGATGAAATTTATTTTTTTGAAGTAATCATGTTATTATTTTAACCAAAAACAAATACCAAATAGTGTCAAAATTGACATAAAATAGTTTTTAAAACAAATATAATATTATTAATTGGTATAATGGTCCTAAAAATATTTGGATCGGCCAAAAGAAATATATAATAATATATAAGACATTAATGACCCAATTGAGGATCTATTGGCAGTATAAAATAAGATTATTAACCATATAGTGTAAGAGTACAAGAAGACACGGTAAAAGTTAAATTAATTATATTAGAGTTAAATATAAATGATAAGGTTAAAATGATACCCTAAACTTGTATAAAACATATTGGTTGAGTTTATTCGACCTATCCCCACCTTAGACTTTAAATAATCAACTTTGGAGCCATTAGAAACCGAATATTAATTTATTATAGAATAATATTTTATGTTTTTCTTAAGGTGCCCCTCACCCCTCTTGTAAAATGGCACTCCCTCTTCTCTCTAATTAACACCTTCTAAGCCATTTGTATCGGACAAACCCTACCCAAATACCCTCTAAAATATCATCCCTTCATCATAGAGGACTTATATTGATCTGAAAGACAACCTAAGGATCCCTTTTGATCAAATCAAAAGGAAGAACTCGAAGAAGAGGTAATGATTTCACTGCCCTCCTTCAAGTTCCTTTCTACTTCCACTTCCTTTTTCATTGTTGTTTGCACTGTAAAATAATAAATTCAGTATATTATATATACTGTGATGTTATTATAATTATGGTACATCCACATTCATTATTCTATCCACCCATTGAATGACATGTCACCATATGTGCGTACGTACGGCTTACCGTCTCCACGTCGTGGTGTAATTGTTATTCAATACATTATTGTTTGGATGGGTATAATAATGATGTGTATTTGATGTAAATAATATATATAACATGGTAAGTATTCTGTATATATTATATAAAATCCAATTATATATTATATCTATATCAAAATAATGATATTTTCACTCGTGCGTATGTACAGATTACCCTCTCCACGACGCGATGAGATTCATTTCCAAGTTCACCATTCATCAATGATTATAACAATATATATTACTAATATGTATGTAATATATGTCCTAATAATTCTACTAGATATATATATTTATATATGTAAGTATTTATTTACTTATATATATCTTATTCACTTTCTTTTGTTCAATACTATATGAAAAATGGAAACAACCATTATGCGTACGTACGAACTACCATCTCCATAAATGGTGTTTTCTATTTTATATATACATCTATTATAAACTTTTTATATTTTATATATATATGATAAATAAATCATGTTTTATATTCTGGAATTATTTAAATCATGATATAAGTGATACAATCAAGAGTAACAAGTTACAACACATACGATAAAGAAAGCGATTATTACCCGAAATATTAATATAACATGGAAATTATTATTAAATGGGTAGTATAAAGTCATAAATGAATAATGTATGATATCATAAATATTAATATGGTTCTGGTATAATTTCATAACATTCTATAGTATTCATACAGGAGGCTAAACATACCCTCGACTAAAGGAATGTCCAAGGTAAGGGGTTTTAATCTCACCCCTTCTTCCCGTGAGATTCATTCCATGTTGCCACTATTACCTTTTGTGTGGTGTATTTACTTCCCATAATTTTATTCCTTGTGTCATAAACTATAATATATGTGTATTTACATATTCATTGTATGATACTTCTTTGATGGGGTGTATGTTTCCTAAGTTACCAAATTTGTAAGGGTTAATTTCACAATCTCATTATTATCTGAGGATGTTTTGCGTAAGTATCTACTAGGAAATATTTATTATCCATGTTTATGTTTTATGAAATAGTTTTAAAATGGATTATTTTAAAGTAATTTTTAATAAAATGTCATTTAAAATGCTTTAAATATTTACGCTTCTAAATCTTTCTCATTAATTTCCATGTCTTCAAAATGGTATTTTAGGTTTTATTTATATGGACATGAATGTTTTCAAAATGTTAACTCATTTCAAAATTTTGAAAGTGGTATGGGACACTTTGATTCAAAATTTTATTTAAATGACTACTTTCCCAAATTTTCTCACTTTTAAATGTTTTCATGAAAAATGGGTATTTCTCTCAACGAGTTTTTCAAATCATTTTCATCAACGTCAATATCCTTTAATGGAATTTTAAACTTGTTTTTATGTTAATTTATCATGATACAAATCATCCATATTGTGTTGATGGTTTTGTGATATGTTTTATTATGGATGTGTTATTTTTATACCATTCATGGTTTATGGGTAATGTATTGACATTTTATATGCACATTTTTAATATGAATGTTTGTGTTATGTTTAGACCTTTTCATATGAGGAATGCATTGGACTTAGTAAGTGATGGGTGGAGCCTGTTATTCCTCCTCAATGCATCGATAGGTCTCATGAGACAAACTAGTGTCTTGGCATGATGACTTGACAAAATCTTATTTGTAGTTTCGGAACGAGGCCTTGGCTACGTGGTTATGATAGTCCGGTATTATGCATTCCATCATTATGAATGTGGTTATTGATATTTCATGTAATTATTAGATTAGTAGAATATCCATGTCAATAAGTAAATGGAATTACTTTATTTTATTTCTACCATATTATGCTTAAGTTCGTGTTTAAAAGGCTTTTGTTTTAGTTTTATACATTTCTCTAAATGTTTAAGCTTATTTTTGAAAATTTCCACTGTATTGCTTACCATTACTAAGCTTTTGAGCTCACCCCTTTCTATGTTTTATTTTCACAGGATTCCAAGAAGTGTATAATGATTGATATGCAGGGTTAAGCCAGTGGAATAATGGTTTTCATAAAAGTATTGTTTATGTTGTTTTGAATGTAATAAAGTGTAATGTATCAATCATGTATGTAATATATTTTCCAATACTGCTAAACTGATCGGTCCTTTGGGTCTTGATTCCTTGAAATCATGCCAATGTATTAAAATAATGCATCGAATATGGGTAACAGGGGTTGTGGCATTACAGTTGGTATCAGAGGAAGTTTAGCAATAACCATGGAAGCTAGATTTAGATAAACTCTAATTAGAGGACATAGACCTAAGATGGACTTTGAGGATTAGTATAAAAGAACATCCTAGAATTTTTTTTATTGTAGAGATTTTCTGAGTTTTCAGATCAAAAAATCCCTGTATGGATACGAGAAGGTAGAGGTGGCTCTAGCACAGATGTACCTAGGGGTAAAACCTGAAAACACCGCTTTGAGCTAGACTCGAACGGGAACTGGTGCACAATAATGGATCTTGCTACACTATTGGCTACGACACTCCCGGGGGATATGCTTAGGATAATTCTAATTTTCATTACAAACCATTATGAAGGGTTTATGAGTATATACTTTCCAATGAATACATTTTTAGGATTTTGGATTATATCCATAAACTGTTTAATTTATGTTAATTGTTTTACATGTTTTGGATTAGGAATTTCTATTCATAAACTAATATAGTGTATTCCATTATTTAGAAATGGCGCCCAGTAGAAGGAATGAAAACACCAGAAATATGCATGATCCAAAGAGTAAGAAGGATCATATCTTTCATGGGCTTCAGCCAGAATTTAGAAGGGAAATTGTCTCCCACATATTATCATCATATGATGAAATAGTATCATGTTTTGATAAGATAAGTAAAGAATTCTCGGAGTCCTACAACTTTGAAGGGAAGCCATAGAAGAAAAATATGGTAGATAGAAGGATAGATAAAGTGAATAAAGTAAAGAAGGATTTTCCCATATGTTATAAATGTGGAAAGAATCACCTAGGAAAATTCATGAAGGGAATGGGAGTATGTTATAATTGTGGATAAAAATGACACCAAGTACGTGACTACAAGTATAAGAAAAAGATTTCAAATGTACAAAGTTTCATCTATAAAGATTTTGGAAAGTATGCGAACCAATGTCCCAGTCATTAGACTATGCCGAAAATGATGCTATTGGATAATAATCAAGTTAAGATAATACCAAAAATGAAGGGGAATGACTAGTGTTCTTATGTTGTTATTTTATAATTATTTCATTTAATTGTTGTATCAATGATGTTATGGAAATAAATGAGGATTGTAATGTAGTACTATTTCATTGAAGATTTGAGATTTTATGGTAGTAAGAAAAGTGACTCTACAGCGAGTTCAATTTTTTGATAATTACATGGTTGAAGGAAAGATAATCCTTAATATAGTCCTAATATTGATGTACTAATTTTAGAATAAGATATGGTTGATTTGGGTAAATTATATTGGATATTATTGAATACCTTGAAACGGATTAATGATTTTTCATCATTGGATTTTACAACTTTTTTAATATAAGGAGTACATCCAGGATTCTATAAAGAATAAGGGAGTATGAATGTAATAAATAAGGTTTTATGGTAATTCAGGATGTTACCATGTTTTAAAATAATAAACGATGAAGGTGTTCACATGTTATTACATTGAAAAAAAGGATCTTCATTGTGTTTAACTTTCATATAAATTTTGGACTGTGAGTTTGGATAGTAGTATTTTGGATAAGTCTAATGTTTGGAATGGATTAACTATGAAAGTGTATTTTTGGATTTTTATAAAAGGACAACACGCAGACTGTGTGACAAACCGTCGCATCGGACAAATCTGTGGGAATCGAACCCACAAACATAGTGGGATTGTGATTTATCACCTACCACTGGACTACGTGAATTCCATGGATTGTATAATGTAGCTTATTTTTTTAATGGTCCTGATATGTGAATTATACATTCATTATATTTAGATCCCTGTACGATTAGGATAAATAGAGTATTTTTGAGTTGTATTATGTTTTGTAGTGAAAGATGAGTTTGTGGTGGAAATTTATTAAGGGATAAAACTCTAATTATAAAGTATGTATATCTCCTTATGATCTTATTCAACCTCATAAATAAATTCCTCGACATTAATAAAAGGAACTTAGAACAAAAATGTTGTCTTAGATGGTACCCTAGATCATCACAAATATATGGTTTTGGGATTATTGGACATTTCATAGCCATGTTCTCTACCATTATCCATCAGATATTGATAGTTAGATTTCTCTTCCATATCTGTATTTTCCTACATGGACACCCTAGTATGTGTTATTTTTGGTAACCTTCATACTTACCACTCTTTATTTTAAATAGGGGCCTCATTAATCCTTTTTTCGATGTGGGATTTCAACTAAGATATTTTTAAATGTCAACCCCATGTTTCCAATACCGAGAAGAAATTTCGAGGACGCAATTTATTGAATGAGGGGAGAATGTAACACCCCATGCTTCCATGTTACACTTCTCTTTGAATAATACAGTAACGTGTGTTGTACGCAACTTCGAGTTCTAACACACAGCACAACAAATCAAACTAGCCGTTATGAATTGTAATACCCACTTTTTGAAATTTTATACATTTTATCATTCAAAATGGAATTCAATTTTGGATTTGGAATATCAAAATTATCTTAGGTTGAATTTTTGGAAGTTTTCTGATAACTTTCATATTTTGATTAATAGTGAAAATTACTAAATTTTAATTGAAAACAAAATTTTTAATCAAAATAATTAATATTGATAAATTATGAATTTGAGTGGTTATAAGTTATATTTAGAATATAGTTTTACAATTTAATCCAATTTTGGTCCTTGGACATAATTTCACATTTAAACCGAACATAAACAAGTGTCAATCTTTTGATAGTTATTGTTTCTTAAAAGCGAGCTTTTTGTTTTGACAGGGGGAATTAATTTTAAATTAATAAATGAAACATATATGTTTTTAATTTGAAAAAATAGAATTCATTATTGAATTCGGAATATCAAAATTAGATTATGGTAATTTTTTTGTATTTTTCTGAAAACTTTTAATTTTTGATGAATAGTGAAAGACACTGAGTTAAAGTTTAAAACCAAATTTTTATTTAAATAATTATTTATTTAATTTAAATTTATTAATGCAAAAATAGATACATAATTCCTATATAAGTTCAGTGTAATTCATTGGAGTCAGTTTATTATAATTTTAGATATATAAAAATTTTATTGAACTTTTCACCGACTTTTACCCACCTCCTAGGAGCTTTTGCAAATTCACATAAAACATAATTTTACCACTTCTTTGAGCTGAATTTTGAAAATCTGAGGGACATGGTCAATATCAAAGAGTAAAATGTGGTTCAATGAGATGAAAATAATTTTTGGTGAATAGTGACTTCTTACTTTTATTTTCCACGGTTAAAGTAAATAGGGTAAATAAGGCCGAAAATGATATTAATATTACCCTCACACATGTCCTAATTATATTGGACAAGTTTATCTCGACCTAAAACAACCTTAGGAATAAAATATTATCATTTAGGTCCACTTGGATTAGGTTTGGACATTTATTAATATTTAATTCATAGAAGAGTTAAAAGAGTTAAAATCAATGTTCAATAACTAAAACATTTTTAATATAGGGTTTTGCATAGGATAAATTAGATTATAAATATTCATTAGAAATATAATACGATTTCCTACATCATGGTTTATTATTTATAATTTTTAGACATTATATAAATAAATATATTTATGACACAATGATGATGTAGTAATTGCATTATTAATGAAACATTCAAATAAATGGTATTAAAAATATTAAAATAAATATAATTTCAATATTTTTTTGAAATCCAAGAATTTTATAGGTGAATATGACATGTTAAAATAGATTCAATGTATTTTTTTTGAAGTAATCATGTTGTTATTATTTTAACAAAAAACAAATACCAAATAGTGTCAAAATTGAGATCAAATAGTTTTTAAAACAAATATTATTTTATTAATTGATATAATGGTCCTAAGATTCTAAGGATCATCCAAAAGACTTATATAATAATATATATGACATTAATGAACCAATTGGAGTTCGATTGGCAGTATATTTAATGTTTATTAACCATATAGTGTAAGAATACGAGAAGACATGGTAAAAGTTAAATTATTTAACTTAGAGTTAAATCTAAATGATAAGGTTAAAATAGAAACCAAAACTTGTCTTAAACCTATTGGATTAGTTTGTTTCCACCTATCCCCACCTTATACTTTAGATAATCAACTTTGGAGCCATTATAAACCGAAAATGAATTTATTATAAAATAATATTTTATGTTTTTCCTGTGGTGCCCCTCACCCCTCTTGTAAAAGGGCACTCCCCCTACTCTCAAATTCACACCTTCTAAGCCTTTTGTCTCGGCCAAACTCTTCCCAAATACCCTTTAAAATATCCTCCCTTCATCCTATAGGCCTTATTTTTATATGAAAACCAGCCTATGGAGCCATTTTGATCAAATCAAAATGAAGAACCCGAAGAAGAGATAATGATTTCACCACCCTCTTTCAAGTTCCTTTCTTCTTCCACTTCCTTTTTCTTTGATGTTTCCATTATAAAATTATAACTCCATTAGATTATATATACTGTGATGTTATTATAATTATTATACAACCAAATTCATTATTCTATCCAATCTTTTAATGACATGTCACCATACGTGCGTACGTATGACTTACCATCTCCACGTCGTGGTGTAATTGTTATTCAATACATTATTACTTTGATGGGTATAATAAGGATTTGTATTTGATGTAAAAAATAAATATAACATTATAAGTAATATGTATATATTATATACCATCCAATTATATATTATATTAATATCAATAGAATGATATTTTCACTCGTGTGTACGTACGGATTATCGTCTCCACGACGCGAAGAGATTCATTTCCAAGTTCACCATTCATCGACGATTATAAAAATATATATTACTAATAAGTTTGTAATATATGACATAATTATTCTACTGGATATATATATATTCATATATATAAGTATTTACGTACTTACATATATCTTATTCACTTACTTCCATTCAGTACTATATGAAAACAGAAACAATATTTTTGCGTACGTACGGACTACAATCTCCATAAACGGTGTTTTCCATTTCAAATATACGTCTATTATAAATTTTTTATATTTTAAATATATATGATAAATTAATAATTTTTTATATTCTTAGTGTATTTAAATAATGATCTAAGTGATACAATCATGTGTAACAAGTTAAAACACATATGATAAAGAAAGCGGTTATTACACGAAATATTAATATAACATGGAAATTATTATTAAATGGGTTGTATAAAGTCATAAATAAATAATGTATGATATCATAAATATTAATATTGTTTGGTATAATTTAATAACATACTATAGTCTTCATACAGGAGGATAAATGTACCCTCGACTAAAGGAAAGGGCAAGGTAAGGGGTTTTAATCTCACTCCTTATTCTCGTGAGATTCATGCCATATTGCCACTATTACCTTTTTGCAGTGTATGTACTACCCATAATTGTATTCTTTGTGTAATACAGTTTAATATATGTGTATTTACATATTCATTGTATGATAATTCTTTGATGGGGTGTGTGTTTTGTAAGTTACCACATTAGTAAGGTTTAATTTCACAATGTCATTATTATCCGAGGTTGTTTTGCATAAGTATCTACTGGGACATATTTAATATCCATGTTCATTTTTTTTGAAAGAGTTTTCAAAGGGATTCTTTTGAGGAAATATTTACTAAAACATCATTTCAAATGCTTTAAATATTTACCCTTCTAAATCATTCTCATTAATGTCCATGTCTTCAAAATGGTTTTTATGGTTTTATTTATATGGAGATGAATATTTTTAAAATGTTAATTCCATTAAAAAGTTTCAAAGTGGTATGGGAAAATTTAATTCAAAAATGTCTTTAAATCACTTCTTTTCCAAATTGTGTGACTTTTAAAATTTTTCATGAAAAAAGGGTATTTCTTTCAAAGAGTTTTACAAATTATTTTCAGCAACGTCAAAATCCTTTAATATATTTTAAACTTGTTTTGAAGTTGATTTATTATGATACAAATCTTATATATTGTGTCGATGGTTTCCTCCAGTGGGCGGTCTGAAGCTGAATGTCGATGGGGCATGCGCGGGAGGGAATATGCGTGGTGGTGGGGTGCTTCGAGACGGCAGTGGTAGTGTGTTGCTGGCTTTCGCTGTGCACTACGGGAGGGGGAGCTCGGTGCAGGCAGAGGCCCTAGCGGTCCTTTCAGGGATATCTGTGTGTCTGGACAAAGGCCTGATGGTGGAGAAAATAGAGACTGACTCGAAGATTATACATGATGCGTTACATGGACAGAGTACGATGCCGTGGAGGATTTCTTATACTATCAGAAAGTGCAGGGCGATTATGGGGAACGACATAAGGGTTACTCATACCTGGTGGGAAGGGAACAAGGTTGAGGACTACTTTGCCTCTATTGCATCCCCGGGGGATATTTCAGTTTGGGTGGATAACGCCTTGCCAATTAGACCTGAGGGGGTCAATCTGATTAGGGGAGATGCACTAGGAATACATTATTTTCGCCCTCCGTAGGGGGGTCCGCGTTTGGTTATGCTTTGGTTTTTTTTTTGATGTTTTTGGTGTTATGTATGGGGTCGCTTTGGATTAATAAAAAATCGTATTTTTGGTGGTATACTAGTTTTAATATTAATGTTTTTGTTATGTTTAGACCTTTCCATATGAGGAATGTATTGGACGTAGTAAATGATGGGTGGATCCCACTATAGCTCCTCGATTCATCAGTATGTCTCATGAGACAAACTAGTGTCTTGGAATGAGGCCTTGACAAAATCTTATTTGTAGACTTGGCATGAGGCCTTTGGCTACATGGTTATGATAGTATGGAATTATGCATTCCATCATTAGGAAAGTGGTTATTGATATTTCATGTGATTATTCTATTAGTAGAATATCCATGTGAAAAAGTAAATGGAATTATTTCATTTTTTTCTGCCATAATATGCTGAATATTAAGTTTAAAAGGCTTTTGTTTTATTTTTATACATTTCGATAAAGGTTTATGCTTATATTTGAATGTTTCCACAGTATTTATTACCCTTACTGAGCGTTTGAGCTCACCCCTTTCTATGTTTTATTTTCCCAAGATTCCAAGAAGTGTATTATGATTGATATGAAGGGTTAATCCAGGGGAATAACGGTGTTCATAAAAGGATTATTTATGTTGTTTTGTATGTTATAAAGTGTAATGTAACATTCATGAATTTAATCTATTTTCCAAGACTGCAAAACCGATCGGTCCTTCATCACTTGATTCCTTGTAATAATGCCAATTTATTAAAATAATTCATCGACTCTTGGTAATTTGGTTCGGGGCGTTACCCCGATCGATTCAAAATTAAAAGAATAACATTCACATGTATCAAAACTAGAATTCAAATATGAAACCTGTAAAGTACATGGAATTAAATGTTTGAACACCAAAATTACTCCAAACTAGTAGTTAATATATGTATCGTAACTCCCTTAACATGTGTGTATCTCACTCACAAAAAATGACCACCATTTAGCCCGACATCGAGAGGACGAGGAAGATCGGGGGTTACTCCTTCCTCTTCTCAGCTCTCCCTATGAGTATAGGGAGCTACAAAACAATCATGGGGAGAAAGGAATACTATATAAGATCAATTTTCCATCACATCACTCTCTTGTTTCAAACTTCCAAATGGGGATCCCAAGGTACCATTCTATAGGAAAATTGGAAGGCGGTGTTGAGAAACCTGATTTAGACAAACCAATTGGACCATGTTTTCTGATAGTCAGACTGTCTTATCTTGCTTTGATAAAAACTAGAAATTTGTTTGAAAACCTATTTATTATACCTACCTAATTTATGTATTGATTTTGACACTTAAAGATTGTGATATAAATAGATCACAGCACACTACTTTTGACTTTATGCTGATTCGGTGTGCTGGACATATCTATACAGACAGTCCATCAGATGGTCAAATTAGGCTTGGTTTTATTCATATGATAAATATACCATTAAAATTTGGACCATACAACAAAATAAAATCCAATTTAGATACACCTTTTAGTAGAAGTATGTAGTTGGGTCACTGGTATTCATGGATCGTGCAGAGTTTGGCCCATTTCTCTTTAATTTCTTTAGGGGCCCTCTAAATCACCTCCACCATTAATGAAATTATCAAAACAAGTAACATCTGAATTTTTAACATTGATAAACACAAAATAATTTAATCGACCATGATGTTAATTTTTTTTGTTATTTTTTTAATTTAAAATAAAAATTCAGTTTAATACAATGGTGTAAGGGTGAAAATGAAACTGCGAATCATGGTGCCATCACACCCCCACAACAAAAAATTTCTTCTTAGAAAAAGTCACATTTATTGAAATTATGCATGTCGAATTTCATAAATAATAAATATTTAACATTCAATGAAAATTACATTCATGAAAGTAATGTGATAAAAAAAAGTCACACGGAGGAGTTATTCATAGAGATCATGAAAAAAGGTTTAAAAATTATATCAGAATTAAATTCGAGAGATGCATGATACCAATAAAAGAAAATAATTCAAAACTTAATCATGTCACTAATTATCCATGTCTGTCTATGACAAATTTTTTTTATTCTTTCCAATTTAAAACATGTAAATGTATGTTATTTTCATAATTGTCTACTTAGAAGATCGTTTCCACCAACCTTGACATACATCCATTGCTATCAAATTTCTATACCAAGTAACATTAGTATTCCAAGAAGTCAAACCATAAGATCCCAAAATATGATATTCCCATATGTAATACATTTCATCACTCCCTTAATTAATTATTTTTAAATGTTTATCATGGAAAAAATATCACACTCTTCTCTCAACCCTTGTTTGATCTCCTCACAACACTAATTGTAACTGTTATAATAAGATCCAAAGTCGAAAAGGGAGGTTTTTGAACTGACGAATAGAAAAGAAATTTTTTAGGGTGAAAAATAGTTAGATAATAAGTAAAAACACATAATAAATTTTTTTATAGTAATGAAATATATTTTCTCGGAACAAACGTATAGAAAAACCATTTTCGAAAGGAGAGATAATTAACCTAACATATATTCACCTTCCATTATGAACGAAATTTTCACACATCAATTTTGAATGCAATGATGTGTGGGGGGATTATGTGAAACAATTTTCCCATAAAATATTCACCCAAATAGTATCACAATTATTAAAGGTTTCAAAATTTTACAACCATTTATATCATCAAAAAATATCTAAATTTCAAAAGAATGTCACACCACAATAATGAATTCTTGCTAAAATGCACATTTTATCATAATTTTTTCATTCATGTTAAAACAACATAAAATTAAAAAATCACATACATTTTTAATATCATCCATGACTAAACAAAATTCTTTTTCCATTATAAATTGGTCAAAAAAAATTATTTAGGCATAATGGTTAGGGGGAGGGAAAAGGGGGAAATAGAAATACTATTAACCAAGCTAATAAAATAAAGATAAAAAAGATGGTGAAAATTATTAAATAACATAGAAATATAACCATCCTCCCACACCTAAAATTTGAAGTGAACTTTATGTAATAAAATAGAATATGGGAAGGAAGGATGAAACCTGGTTAGTGTCATTGGTCAGCTAATTCTTGCAGATGGAGTTCTTTTATCGAGAACACTAAATTGGATTTGTAGAAGTGCTTCAGTCGCTGCCCATTAACAGTGACGGATTTCTTGGTTTATTTATTTGTTACCTAAACATCACAAAATAGAGATACAATAGTAATAGTGTATGGTCCGAAGTAGTTGGAAGAACGCATACCTAGATGAAACTTCAGCCTTGCATTGTAGAGAATATCCTTCTGCCCAATGTGGAACTAACGATGAAGAATGACACAATCGTGGGTAGACACAGTTCATTCCTTATAAACCATGGAGTTCATATATGCAACTCTGCAAATTTTCTCTATAATTGGAATCTATAACTTCCTTTGAGAACCTACACCAAAATAAAATAATTGGGTTGTTTAATGGCCCAATATGCTCAGTTCTGAATCACTATATGGAGGTTACAAAACTTTTCAAACAAAATGATATAGGGTGATATTCCAATAAAAGTTTTAAAGGTTGTACAGTAATCCCATAATGAATCATTGAGTTTCAAACTCCAATATTTTCTATTAGGTGGAACCATTTTTTCAATAATTTGATTAATATATATATTAAACACCTCAGATTGACCATTGGGTTGTGGGTGATGAGAAATAGACACTCTATGTCGGACCCCATACCAACGAAAACTAGATAGCATTGTTCGGTTGAAGAAACGAGAACACCATTCACTAATGATGAAACTCGGTAGTCCAAACATATAGAAGAGTTGGGTTCTATAAAATTAAACAATTGTCTTGGAATCATCACTCCTTGTAGTTCATGCCTCTAACAATTTTGAAACATAATTCATTTGCATAAAAATGTAATGGTTCACAAATTAATTGTACAGTGGTCCCATAATGTCAATTCCCCGGACATCGAAAACATCATTATATTGAGAGGGTTTTTGTGAAATATCATTGTTTTTAGAGACAGTTCCCATTCATTGATAGTGATGATAAGATTTACAGAATTCATGGGCTTACCGAAACAATGTGGGCCAAAATAGACTAGAATCGAGGACCTTGAAAGCGGTATGTTGGAATCCAAAGTGGCCGCAACAATCTTGAGTGTGGAAAAACCTAAGGATAGACTGAAATTCACTATTGGGAACACAACGCATGAGAAGATGATCACTACAAGGGCACTAAATTTAAGACACATCCAAAATTTCCCAACGAGACTCTTGTGTTAGACAGTCAGCCAGGTTTCTTCTAAAATCATTAGGAATGAAAGATGCTACCAAAAAATTTACAATTTCAGAAATTCAAAAAATAACATATTTCACTAGGTACATTTACTGATCAGGAATACTATCATTAATGGAAATATAAGGGCATGACTCAATGTCTAAGGATGGATGGATCATGCTGATTTGGTCAACCACCACATTCTATGCTCACTTTTTATCTCTAATTTCTAAATTTAATTCCTAAATGAGGAGAATCGAACGAATGAGATGTGGTTTGGCATATGGTTTCATAAACAGATACCCGAGGGTTGCATGGTCTGAGAACACAATAACATTGGACGCTAAATGGTAGGACCTAAGTTTATCCAAGGAAAATACAATAGTAATAAATTATTTTTTATTTTTGGTGTAGTTTTCTTGGGAAGGGTCCAGTGTACATGAGGCATAGACGATTACATGTGGATCTTGATTTGCCCTTTATGTTAAGACTACCCCAACTGTGTAGATAGAGGTGTCACACATGAGCTCAAATGGTAAATCAATCTAAGGTGGTTTTAATATTGGGGGTTATGTTTGAATTCATTTTAACTTATTAAATGAATCCACATACTCATTATAAAAAAAATCATTTTTTAGAGAAATTGGGAGAGGGGAGTGCAATTTTTCAAAATTTATAATTGAAATGATGGTAAAATCAATCAGAACCTAAGAAAGACCACACATTACAAACTTTTTTTTGGTAATGGTATGGAAAAAATGACATCCACTCTTGATTTATCTACTTTTATACCATCCTTATAAATGACATGACACAAAACAATACCTTGTCACACCATAAAATAAAAAATTTCCTAATTTAATACGAGATTATATTCAATATTGCGACGTATAACTAAAGAAATTCTACTCAAAAATTCATACCAAGAGGATCCATAAACAATAGAATCATCCATGAAACCATCTGTGTTATTCCATAGTTAATCAAAAAAATTACTAACCATTCATCACTGGAAATTACTCGAAGAATTAGACAAGAAAAAATGGCATCCTCCTACATGAAAATGTGCCAATCGGGCAAGTAAAGGTTTTCGTTTTCATGAATCTCTGGGTAAATATTGATATGAAAGTATCCATAATATCCATAAAGAATTTAGTAATGGGATTTCCCCTTTATCCTCTCCAGCATCTTGTCAATGAATGGAAATGTGAAATGGTCCCTTCTAGTGTGGTAGTTTAATCGGCGATAGTCTACAAAGACATGCCAACCATTCTACACATGAGTTGGAACCAAATCAGTATCTCTATTTTTAGTTACAGTTAGATTAGTTTTATTAGGAACCACTTGTACTGGACTAAACAATTGGCTGTTAGAGATGAGGTTAATAATTCCCTTAGCAAAAAATTTAATTACCTCTTTTTAAAACACATTTAAGAGGTTTGGGTTCAGTCGTCATTGTGCAAGCCTCACTGGTTCAGCCTCATTAGTTAAAAATATATTATGTGTGAAAATTGATGGGATAATACTAGGAATGACATCAAGTGTCCATCCAAAATCACATTTATACTCCCTCAAAAGTTCAAGAAGTCATAATTTTTTCTCATGAGAGAGTGGACTAGAAATTATGACATGAAAATTGTTTCCATTCTCAATATATGAATATTTTAAATATTCAAGAAGTCGTTTTAGTTCATGTTTAGGGGGATTTTGGATTTATGGGAGTGTGTGTGAATGTAAGAGGTCACTAATATCATCTAAATTATAAATGGTATCATCCTTACATATAGATGGTTATTTTAGAGGCATAGTAGTATCATCGATGGTCATGTGATCTTTAGTATCCATGAAATCATCAATTAAAAAACATGCATGAAATTTTTCTTGACTAGTACAACATTCAATGTATGATTAATTACCTAATATTTCAATAAATTATGAAAACTGAGAAAGGGGATTTGGGGAAGGAAAGTATGTTTTTTAGGAGATGTGAGTACATCAATTGAATTAATAGAGAGAGAGGAATCCTATTTTGAGATGTCGTTCATGGAATCGGTGATTTTAAAGTGGAAACATTCACCGCCATACTCCATAGACAATGTACCATTATGGAAATAAATTTTGTTTTTAGTGGTTTTAAAGAAGAAAATCCCAAATATAATCAGGGAATGTCCATTCATCCTATCATCCTCTATTTTACACACATAAAAATCAGCAGGAAAAATTAATATTTGGACCTTCACAAGAACATCGTCTAACACACCAGAAGGGTGTGTTGTACTATGATTTGATAATTGAACACCAATTATAGTGGGATTATATTATTATACCTACAATGAAGATTAATGGAGTGCAGAATCACATTTATAGAGGTACCAAAATCCACCATAGTATTTGAAAAGTAATACTCCCCTTTGGTGCATGAAATTGAGAGAGATCCCGGATCATTGCATTTGGTGAGATGTGATGGTTCTATCAATTTTGAGACATTCTTCCCCAGGATCACCTTCTCATAACCACTAAGTATTCATCAGTGTGTATAAATATCCTTTAGATTCATGTAGTATATTTGAATTTTCTTTATGACATCAATATATTGTATGTAGACCTGCACTTTTTTTGAAAGTTTCCAAGATTTCATTATCAAGTTCATTTTAATTTTTTTACAAGGATGGGTTGAAAATTAATGAAATAAAAAAGGAATTTTTGGGATATGTGACTCATCAATAGACACTCTCATTCCTTTGGAAGGGATTCTCTAAGGAAAACGTTCTACCTTAATTGGAGATTTTTAGTGGTTATGATATTGGATTCTTTAAGAGAGGATGACTCTAATGTATGGTTCATTTGTATTTTATGTTTTTTTTCACTCCATAGGGTGATAGAACTAACTTTTAATTTATCCTTAGGGTTATATTCTGGTTGATAAATTAGTTGACATGACCAATGACTTTGAATTTCCCCTACGGAGATAAATAGATGGACTAATTGGATTGTTTCGTCTTCTATGGCAGCATGGATGGTTTGTTGGAATACATTTTCTTAATCATGTCTTCTAGGTTAGGTGTAGACTTTGGAGGGGTTTGATGGAAATTACTTTGTTGTGGTTGACGATTGCTGGGTGGTGGTGGTGGAGGACTACTTTGCACCAGTTGGTTCTATTGTTGATGAGGTTGGTTTTAATACCCATTGGGCTATAATTTGGTATTCATTCCACCTATGGTTGGATGGATATTATGGATATTTTCTAAATAGATGGAAATATGGGTGTCCTAGAATTATTTCCTCACAACTCTTAGAATATTTTCTCAATAGGGGGCATTGTTCAATGTAGTGGGTGTTAGAAGAACATATTCCAAAATGGGTGGGAGGAGGATATTGGGATTTACCTTGGTAAAGATCATGTTGACGAAGAAGGGTACTTACTTCTTCAAACATCATGCCCACCTTCTTCTCAAATTCATCAATTTACACCTTATGGACACCTAGAATGTGTATAATAGATCATGAAATAAATTATTGAGTGTTATGATCCATGATATCAATTAGGGTTCCTGCAATAATTGGTGCCTTATCAACAAGAACACCACCTATTGAAACATCAATTGTGTTTCTATCAATATGAATCAATCCTTTATAAAAATACTGAATTAAAATTTGATCACTTATTCAGTGGTGTGGAAAATGTGATCATAAAATTTTAAAGCATTCCCTATATTCATGCAATGTTTCAACCTTTTAATGACTTAAAACACTAATTTAGTTCATTATAGTTATAGTTAGAGAAGCTGGGAAATTTGTTTCATGAATAAGATGTTTTATGTCCGTCCATCCACTTACTACTAAATTAATATAATACAACCAATATTTTGCAGTGTCTTCTAATGAAAAAAATAGAACACACTTATCATTACATTTACATCATCCAAATTTGAAGGGTTTAATTTAGAAAACGTAGTATATATATATTTTAAGAGATTATTTATATTTTCTACTGCAAGTCTATGGAATCTTGGTGATAAGTGAATTAGACCAGATTTTAGATCAAAGTTAGGTTTCTATCCTTGTATTTCAATATAGGTGGGTTGGATATCAAAATTAGTTGGGGTTAGTTCTTTTATTTTCTCATTATATTCATCAATGTTATTTGTGTTTATTTTAGTTTTGATGTTGTTTATAGAAGAAGAAGTATAACGATCAAGGAAAGTGTCAATGTTTTGTGTGTCCTCCCTCAAAGGGTTCAATTATGTGTCTTTGTGTCACTGACATAGGATCCTCTCCAGTTTGAGTTTGAAAGGAGGTAAGTCTCATGAAGTGGAATTAATCATGCCCCAAACCTACAAAATAAATAAATTTAATCAAAACTATATAGGTAAATATAATATATAAAACTAATAAATATTCACAAAAATGAAAAAAAAAGATTATTAAAAATGCACAAAAAACCAAAGAGACCCTGACAATGGCACGAAAATTTTATTGTGTTTTCCTGACACATAAAATTGATTATAAATTTTTTGTTGATTTATTGTATAGGGTAGACCCTATATTGTCTATCAGGATTTGTGGATAGGTTTACAGTATGCATTTTTAATAAAATTTAATAAAAATGTGGGTGATTTGGGAAACAGTTTAAAGAAACTATCTTTACGTAAATAGTTTAATAGTTGAAAACCCATGTGTATTTTGAAAAATATGAGATATAGTGGTTATTTGGATTTCACTACCAACATTTAATGTTCATTTTTATTAGTGATTAATATAGGATTGGAGTAATTATTTGGTTGAAATTAATTGGAATCCCGAATAATTCCTAAGACATTTTTTAAATTCATAAAGAACCAAAACATGACATAACAATAATATTATAAAGTCACAGAACTTATGAATGGAATAAGAAATTTAAATTCACGATTAAATCTCATGATTTTTTGAATAAAAAGGATTCATGCGTTGTCCAATTGGAACAACACAAGTCACTCCCTCAAAACCTCACATCAATCAATTATAAATTAAGAGCATAACATTCACATGTATCAAAACAAGAATTAAAATATAAAACCATTTAAGGTACACTGAATAATTTTTTTAAAGGATAAAATTAATTAAAACCAGTATCTAATATATGCATTGAACCTTTTTTGACATTTTTGTAGCTACTTCAAAATGAATGCCCACTGTTTATCCCAACATCAAAAGGAGGAGGAAGCTTTGGTGCATCTCCTTATTCATTTCAGCTCTCTTTATGATGCTAGAGAGCTCCAAAACCTTAAATGGGATGAAAGGAATCCCATTTAACCTAAAATTTTAATCAATTCACTCTCTTGGTTCAAACACCAAAATGGTTATTCCATGGTGCAATTTTATAATAGAATTGGAAGGTTGTTTTATGCACCTAGATTTCAAGATGCCACACGCCCATGATTTTTTATGGAATTAAAGTATTATATATCTTGTTGAAAAACAAAAATATTATTTACCCACCTATTTAATATCTCCACCAATATATTAGATTCATTTGGACACTTACAGCTTGAGATATGGAAAGATCACAACACACCACTTTTGACTTCATGAAGATTCAGTGTGCAGGAGAAATTAGTCTAGATGGGCCACTAGATTACTAAATTAGGCTTGGATTTCATCATATAAAATGTAGAATAATTAATTTTGGACCATAAAATAAATATCATAATGTTTAAAAACACATATTAGTAGAAGTGTGCAGTTGATTCCACTAATGTTCTAGGATTCTTAACAGTTTACCCAATTTTTCATGAACTTCATCATGGGACCACAAAATCACCTCCACCATGAGTGAAATTATCAATACAAGTAACATTGGCCTTTTTATAGTTATAAACATAAAAAATTTGAATCAAAAATGATTTGAAATTTTTTATTATATTTTGAATTAAAATAAAAATTCAGATCAATTCAATGGTGTAAGGGTGAAAATGAAATAGTAAATCATGGTGAGATCAAACCTCCACACCTAATAATTTGGAATCTTGGATGAAGACTCATTTCTAAAAAATTATTCATGTAAATATTTCCATTATCTTAAATATTTAACATTAAATGAAAATCTAATTCTTGATTGGAATTTGATCCAAGAAAAAATCACACAGGGGAGTTATTCTCATTGAAAATGAAATAATGCGTCTAAAAAATCAGAATGATGTTCAAGAGATTCGTGATACCTATCAATGGAAATAATTAGAAATATATTCATGTCACTAATTCTCTATGTGTGCATGTGACAATAATTTCATTCTATTCTTTCAACTTTCTATCGAGTAAATATGAGTTATTATAATTATTGTCTACATACGATATCCTTTCCACAAAACATTCCCTAAATACTATACAATCAAATGTCAGGACCCAATCACTTATTTGTTCCTATAAGTCAAAACATAAAATCCCAACATAGATATCCCCATATGATGTATGTTTTATCACTCCCTTCATTTATTATTTTTAAAAGTTTCACATCAGACAAGTCTGACACTGTTCTCTTAAACTATTTTTGATCTCCTCATGACACAAATTGTAGTAGTTTTAACAAGATCAAAAGTTGAGGAAGGGTGGTTTTGGGCCTTGACAATACACAAACCTTTTTTAGGGTATAGAATAGTCAGATAATAGGTACACATGCATGGATTAGTCTGGTATAGAAATGAAATAGATCTGATGAGGAAAGAACTTATGGAATTTTTTTTGGAAACTAGAAAAAAATTAACCTAACTTATATTTACCTTCAATTTTGTATGAAATTTTCACACTTCATTATTGGGTTAAATAATGTAAGGAAAGATTATGTTAAAAAAATTTTCAATATACTATTCACATAAAGGCTACCACTCTTCTCAAATGTTTCAAAAGGATACAACCATTTATATAATTGATACAAGACTAAATATCAATAGAAAATCACACCAAAGTATAGATTTCTTGTAGTAGTGTACATTTAATTAGAATTTGTTTTTGAATTCTAAAAAAATAAAATATATAAATTACACATTCATTTTGAATAACTTATATTATTAAAAAGTCATCAATTTCCATGATAAAGTGGGAATAATGATATATTCTGTCACAATGGTGTGGTTGAGAGAAATGGGGTAATGTAACAATACTATTCAGCAAGCTAAAGAAAGAAAAAAGGTGATAGATGACTAAAATTATTAACTAACACAAGAATATAAACATCCCCGGCATATAGAGAGTGTATTGACCTCACTATTATAAAATAGAATGTGGGATGGGAGATTAAAACCCGGTTGGTGTCATTGGTATGATGATTCTTGATCATGGAGTTCCTCCATCAGGAACATCAAAAGGGATTCATGTAATTGATTTTTCCATCCCCCATTGACATTGAAGGTTTTCTGGGTTCTTTTTTTAACCTGAACAACAATAAATAGACATACATTAGTAAATGTGTATGGTCCATACTAGTGGGAAATAAGCATATCTGGATGAAACATCATCATCTCATTTTAGAGGAGGACATTCTTCCCAATGTGGATATAATATTGAAGTATTAGACATTTGTGGGAAGGCATGGTTTACTCATTATTAATTCTAGAGTTTTGATATGAATCTTTGTGCATTTCCTCCAGTTCCTAAATCTATTACATTCATTGATAACTTTCACCAGAAAGCCAATAATTTTTTTATTTAATGGCTAGGTAGGCCCGATGCACAATCTCTATAGTGTGGTGACAGCTCATTCCAAACCCAAACTGAAATGGTGAAACACTAATAGATGTCTTAAAGGATCCAAATTAATCCCATAATGAATCAATGAGTCATGACTCCAATCATTTCTTTTGGTTTGAACCGTTTCTAAATAATTTTTTAACCTCCCTAATCGACACCACAGTTGGACCATTAGTTTGTGGGATATAATTTTAAGACACTCTATGTCTTACCCCATACCAACACAAATGATATTACATTGTTTGGTTGCATAAATGAAAAACCTTATCAATAACAATGAACCTAGGCAATACAAACCAATAGAATATTTGGGTTCTCAAAAATTTCACAACAGTCTTGGAATTACTAGTACTTGTATATCATTCCACTACCCATTTGGAATTATATCCACTTCCAAATGAATTTAAAGCATCCCAAATGAATTGTGTAATGGTCCCATAAAGTCAATTCCCAAATCAAAAAAAAATTCTTGAAAGAGGAAGGGTTGTTGTGGAATCTCATTTATTTTAGCTACATTCCCCCTTCGTTGATAGAAATGGAAAGATTTACAGAATTCATGGCATCCTAATAAAATGTGGGAAAAAATATACAAGAATTTAGGACCTTGAGAGCTACCTATTAGAGATCAAAGTATCCCCCACAACAAAAAGTGTGGCAGAACCTAAGGAAGGATTGAAACTCACAATCGGGAACACAACGCTTGAGGACATGATCTCCTATTTTACACCAATTGTAGGGGTCCTCCAAAATGTACTAATAAGATTAATGTTTTAGATAGATGGACAGGTTATTGCTGAAATCTGTAAGAATTGTAGATGATACCAAATAATTTACAGTTTCATCATACCAAAGAATAGAAACTCACACTCGGTACAATTGACCATCAATAAACTTGTCATTTATTGGAATACATGGGGATGTGTCAATGTATGTGGTTGGTTAAATTATACTAATATGGTCATCCACCACATTATATTCTGCTTTTTTATCTCTAATTTGTAAATGTAATTCTTATAGGAGGAGAATCTAGTAAATGAAAGGTGGTTTGTCTTCCGATTTCTTAAGAAGGTACTGTAGGGATGCATGGTCTGTGAACATAATGAATTTGAACACTAAAAGGAATGATATAAATTTATCCAAGGAAAAATGAATGGAAATAAATTATTTTTTAGTTGTGGTGTTATTTTCTTAGGAAGGATCTAGTGTACATGTGGCATATAAAATGACAAGTGGAGCTCGATTGACCCTTTCGGGTAATAGTGCCCCAACTTCATTGTTAGTGTCCTCACACATGAGCACAAATTGAAAATCCCACTTAGGTGGTTGGATTTCTGGGGTGATGTGAGATTCCATTTTAAACTATTAAAACATTCCTCACATTATTTATCAAAAAAAATTCATATTCTTTTTAGAGAAATCTAGGGAGGAGAGTGGAATTTTACTAAATTCATGAATAAAACCACAGTAAAATCTAGCATGAACTAGGAAAGACCAAACAACCTATGCATTTTTTGGGAATGGTATGGAAGAAATGAAATCCACATTTTACTTATCTACATGGAATCCATTCCCATAAATGAAATGTCCCAAAATTAAACCCTGTCACAACATGAAATGGTGTTTCTCAATATTTAATATGATATTATTTTCAATACAATGACATGGGATTGAATTAATACTACTAAAAAATTCATCATAAGATGATCCATAAACAATGAAATAATCAATGAAAACTTGTATTAAATTATCTATGTAATCCGAAAAAATACTAACCATGCATCACTGGAATGTACCTGGAAGATTGTACATACAAAATGGAATCCTCCTATATAAATATGATCGAAAAGGGCAGGGAAATGTTGTATGTTCCTAATCCATAGCGAAAATATGGATCTAAATGTATCTATAATATACATCATGTAAATAGTGACAGGACTTCCTTTCTAGCCTCTCTATAATAAGTCAAATTAATGGAAAATGGAAATGGTACTTCTGTGTTTGTTGGTTTAATTGTTGATAGTCAATACAAACACACTAACTATTTTATACATGATTTTGAACTAATTAATTATTTTCATTTTTATTTTCTGTTAGACTGGTTATATTAGGAACCACAAAAACAAGATGTACCCATTGGCTATCAGAGTTGTGTTAATTAATTTCAACAACCAATAATTTTGTTACCTCATTTTTTACCACACCAAAGAGGTTTGGGTTCAGTAGTCGCTGGGCCTTCCACACTAGTTTCGCCTAATCATTTAACAATGTACGATTTGGGAATATTTATGGGCTAATTCTAGGAATTTCAGTAAGATTACATCTAAAATGTTGTTTATACTTCCTCAAAAGTACACACAGTCGCAATTCACGCATAGGTGGGAGTGAACTAGAAATGATGATAAGAAACATTCATGCATTCTCAACATATTAATATTTTAAATCTTGAGGTAGTTGTTTCAGTTCTAGTTTATGGAGATTTTGGATTGATGGTAGTGTGTGTGAATTTGATAGTTCAATAATCTCATCTAACATCATAATGGCATCATCTATTTATGAGGAAATATATTTTACAAGTTTAGCATTATCATCAATGGTCATGTGATCCTCAGTGTTGAAGAAATCATCAATTAAGAAACAGACATGATATTTTTCTAGACTAGTACAACATTCAATGCCTGATTCATTACCTAAAATTTAAATCAATAATGAAAACTCATAATGGGGATCAAAGGAATGAATAATGGTTTTTATGGGAATGAATTACATCAATTGAATTAACAGAGAGAGGAATTTTCATCTAAGGGGTGCTTCATGGAATCATGGATATTGAAGTGGAAAATGTCACTGCCAAATTGAATAGATAATATACCAATATAGAAACTAATAATGGTTTTAGTTATTTTCAAGAGGGGTCTCCCCAATATAATTGGGTCATTTTCATTCATCCTGTCATCTTCCATTTTAAGAAAATAAAAATTTGAAGTAAAAAAATTAAATTATTTACCATCACAAGAACACCGTCAAATATTCAAGAAGGGCATGCTATACTCCAATTTTCTAATTGAACATAAATTTCAGTGGGCTTCAGTTCACCGACCGACATTGAAGAGTAAATCGAGTGAGGAATCACATTTATAAAGGCACCAAAATCAAGCAAAGAATTGGAAAATGAATACACCCCTATGGTGCATGAAATTGAGATTTTTCCAAAGTCATTATATTTTGTGGGAAGTGATGGTTCTATCAATGCTGGGAAATTCCTCCCTAGGATCACCTTCTCATAATCTCAATTTAATATTTTTTGTGTACACATCTTTATTTGAGATATGGAGTATCTTGGAATATTTTTCATGACAACAATCAATGGAATTTAAACCTACACTTTTGAAAAAATTTCTAGGATTTGGTTATTGAGTTCAGTTTATTTTTGATTCCTAAGTTTAGTGTCCTTTGGGAGAAATGGAAGAGTAATGTTTGGGAAATGTGTCTCATCAATATACACACTCTTTCCTTTGGAGAGGCTTCTCTTAGGACAAGTTTATACCTCATTTGGAGTAATTTCAATGGTTGGGAAGTTGATTTCCTTGCGAGAGGAGGAACCTAATGTAGGGTTTATTTTGCTTTTAAGCTTTTTTCCACTCTTTTGGGTGATGGAACTATCATTTCACATATCTCTTGGGTAGACTACTCATTGAGAATGTAGTTTATTCGACCCATGACTTTGAATCTACCCCACTGAGTTATATAGTTGGCCTAATTGGGTTTTTAGGTCGTGTATGGATTCTTGGGTGGTTTTTTTGAATTAAATATTGTTAGCAGCTATTTTTTCACCATGTCATCTAGGATAGGATCGACTTTTTGAGGGGTTTGTTGAAAAGAGATTTGTTGTGGTTGTGTGTTTCTTGGTGGTGGTGGTGGATGACTAATCTACACTAGTTGGTTCCATTGTTGTTAAGGTTGGTTTGGATAACCCCTTGCATATAAGCATTGTTTTTTCATCCTAGGGTTGGATGGATAGTATAGTTTTTACCTAATGTATATATTTTATGTGTGCCCTGGAAATATTTCCTCACAAATATCATATTTCTTTCTCAATTGGGGGAATTGGTCAGATTATTGAGTAAAAGAATAATATATACTGAAATTAATGGGAGGAGGATATTGAGATTTCCCCTGGGAAAGATAAAGTTGACAAAGAATGGTACTTACCACATCGAACTTCATGTCCACATTCTTCTCTAACTCAGTACTTCGACCCTCATGAAAACATTTAATGGGTAAAATAAATCTCGAACCAAATTATTGAATGTTTTGTGCCATGTTCTCTATTAGGGTTCATAAAAAAATTGGGGTCTTATTAATTAGTGCACCACAGGTAGCAGCCTCACTTATTTTTCTATAAATAGGAATTAATTATTCATAAAAATAATGAATTAAAAGTTGATAACATATTTGGTTTTCTCATCAACTTGAACATAACCTTTTAAAGCATTCCTAATATTCCTTTAATGTTTCCCCTTATGATTTCCTTATACTAAAAATTTAATTCTTTATAGTTACGGTTCAATAGGCTGGGAAATGTTTCTCTATAAATAGACGTTCATGTCCACCGAACATCTAATTTTTGAATTAAAATAATACAACCAATATTTCATAGTGTATTATAATAAGGAAGGGGATTCCCTTAGCTTTAATTGTTCTTTTACAACATTTTCATGTTTTAATGTGGAGCACACAATATGAAATTATTTTATGTTTTTATGTGGATATTCTCCAACAGGTCCATGGAATCTTGGAAATAACTGAATTATACTGGATTTTAGGTCAAAATTAAGTTTCCCACATTCTATTTGAATATAGGTGGTTTGGATATCAACATCAGGTGAGTTTAGTTTTTTTAAGGTTCGATTATTTTCAACCATGTTATGAATGTTTATATCAGTTTTAATGTTTGTTACCGGAAAAGAAGTAGAATGATCAAGAAGAGTTTTGATGTTTTGTGTGTCCCCCTTCAAAGGGTTCTCTTCTGTGTCTCTGTGTCACTGTTGTAGGATCCTCTCTAGTTTGGGTTCAAAATGTAGTAATTATCATGATGTGGATGTTTTCAAGCACTGAACCTAAAAAATAAATAAATAATAACAAAAAATATAGGTAAAGGTAATAGGTAAAACAGATAAATATTCACAATAATAACATAAGTCTTATAACAATGCACTAAAAACCAAAGTGCTTCACGGTAACGAATCCAAAATTTGATCTCACTTTCATTAAAAATTTCATTTATTAGGATTTTATGGTTGATATATAGTATATGGTAGAACTTAGGTCATCTCTAAATGAGAGTGTATAGGTTCAGAGTATGTGTTTTTAATAAAAAGTACTAATATGGGGGGGGTGATTTTGAATATAGTTTGAAGAAACAAACAAAACATAAAGAGTTTAATATTTGGAAAACCAAGTTGATTTTGAAAAATACAAGATAAAGGGGTAAATTTAAGTTTACAACACACATTTTATGTTATTTTTTGTTTGAGATTCATTTAGTTTCGGTGTGAATCATTGGTTGAAATAAATTGGAATAATAATTAATTCCTAAGCCCTTATTTCAACGTTTAAAGAACCAACAGTTGACATAAAAATCATATTTTCAAGGTCCAACACATATGAATGGAACAAGAGAATCCAAATATGATTGAAATATCAATAAGGTGGGTATAAAAAGAATTATTTTTTTTTATAATCAGAATAAAAAAATTCACACACTCAAAACCTCAAATCTATTGATTAGAAATGAAGATAATAACATTCACATGTATAAAAAATAGATCAAATATGAAATCATGTAAGGTACATATAATTAAATGTCTAAAACCCAAATTACACCAAAGATGTATCGACTATAATTTTCATAACTCTCTTGACATGTGTATAGCTCCATCACAACGAATGTCCACTATTTAGACTGACATCGATAGGAGGAGGAAGCTCAAGTGTATCTCATTCATCATTTATGCTCCCCCTATGTGGAAAGAGATATCCAGATCCATAATATGGGTGACTGGAATCCCATGTAACATCAATTTTAAAGAACTGCAACCTCATAGTTTGATCCTTCAATGGGGGATCCCATGATGATGTTTTATAGGAAAATTGGAAGGTGGTTTTGAGAACACGGATTTCGAGAAACCACTTAGACCATGGATTTTTATGAACATGAATTCTTTTCTCTCTTTGTGAAAAACTAAAACGTTTTCCCCCACCTCTTGAATATGTCCCCAAATGTTTTACCACATTTGGATAGTAAAATCTTGAGATAACAATAGATCACAACACACAACCTTTGACATCATGTTTGGTGTGCTGGACAGATTGGCCCAGATGGTCCACTAGATGGACGAATTAGGATTGGGTTTGTTCATATGAAATATATCCCATTAAATTTATGAACATCCCACATAAGTATTAGATATTATGGATACATGTATTAGTATGATTGTGTGTTTGATTCCACTAGTGTGCTTGGATCCTACACAATTTGGCCCATTTTTCATCAACTTCTTCGTGGTCCCTCCAAATCACGCCCACCTTCAATGAAATTATCAAAACAAGTGACATTGGACATTTTAACTATAATAAATATTGAATAATTGAATCTAATATAAATTGAAACTTTTTATTATATTTTTAATTTACAATAAAAATTTAGTTTTATAAAATGGTGTGAGGGTGAAAATAGACCAGTGATTTTCGATGTGATCAAACCCCCACACCTAATCATTTTCACTCCTAGGAAAAGTCATATATCTAGAAATAATGAATGTAGATGTTTCAAACTTAATAAATATTTAACATTCAATGAAAATCTATTTCCTAGTAGGAATGTGATCAAATCGAAAATCACACCAAGGAGTTATTCATTATGAGCATTGAAAATGCATCAAAAAAATTTCATTAGAATGAAAGGTCATGATATGAAAGATACCAATTGAATAAAATAATTAAAAAATATAATCATGTTATCAATTCTCCATGTGTGTGTGACAACAATTTTATCCTATTCATTACACTTTATATCGAGTAAATATATGTTATTTTGATAATTTTCTACATACAATATTCATTTCCCAAAACCAAACCTACACACTTTGTAATCAAATATCATGAGAAACTACCTTAAGCATTCCTGGAATTCAAACCATATGTAGCATAGATAGATATACCCATATTTTGTACATTTCATCACTCCCTTAATTTATTATTTATAAAATTGCCACTTGGATCATATCTCACACTCTTCTCTCAAACCATTTTTGATATCCACAAGATACTAATTTTAATAGTTATGAAAAGTTAAAATGTCGAGGATGGGTGGTTTTTGACCTGGAAAAGATGCATCCCATTTTTTAGGACATACAAATGTTGGATAATAGAAACACATGAATAGGAAAATCTAGTATTGCAATAAAATAGATTATATGAGGAATGAATGTATGGAACAATAATTTTGGAAAGTTGATAAAAACAACCTAATATATATTTACCTTCCATTATATATAAATTTTTAACACTACATTTTTGGGTTCAATGGTGTGTGTAGAGATTAAGTGAAACAATTTTCCCGTAAACTATTCACCCAAAGGTTACAACACTTCTAAAAGGTTTCAAAATGATACTACCATTTATTTCGTCGACAAAAAAATAAATTTGAAAATAATTTCACACCATTTTATTGAATTCTAGCTGAAATTCACATTTCATCATTTTTTTAATGTTAAAACAACATGGAAAACATAAATTCAACATGTATTTTCAATAAATTTCATTATTAAATGGGAATACTTTTCCATGATAAGGTGGGAATAAAAAAATATTCTTATACAATGGAGAGGTTTATATGAGGGGGGGAGTAAAAATACTCTTCATCATGCTAAAAAAGAAAACAATGAAAGGTGATGAAAATTCATAACCTACACATGAATATAACCACCCCCCATACCTATACTGTGCAGTTTCATCACTGTAATGAAATAGAATGTCCGAAGGAAGGATTATACATTGTGGGTTTCATTGGTATCTTACTTCTTGAAAAAAGGATTTCCTCCATCCGGAACTCTGAAAGGGCACCATGGAAGTGCTTCAGCCGCTACCCATTGAATGTGATGGTCTACTTGGTATCATTATTTTGAACCAAAAGAACAAAAAAGGGAGATACATTAGTAATATTGTATGGTACAAACTAGTAGGAATAAATCATACATGGATGAAACATCAGACATGCATTGTAGAGCAGGACCTTCTGCCCAATGTGGATCTTATGATGAAGGATGAGATATTCGTGGGCAGCCATGGTTCACTTCTTACAAATACCGGCAGTATCATATGCATCTATGTGCATTTCGTCGAGCTCAAGAATTTGTAAATTCTTTTGAGAACCTACAGTAGAAAGTCTAAAATAACATTTTTTTTAATGGCCCAGTTGGCCCAATGATCAATCTCTATAGAATGGTGACAAATCAATCAAACACAATCTGATATGGTGACATTCCAACGAGATTTTTAAAAGAAATATGGTAAGATCATAATGAATCATCAATTATAAAACGCCAATATTATCAATTGGGTTGATCCTGTTTTTAATGAATTTTTTTAGCCTGTCTATTCAACACCTCAACATGACCATTGGTTTTTGTGTGATATGAAGTAGACGCTCTATTCCTGACCCCATAACGATGCAAAATAGATTACATTGTTTGGTTTTAGAAATGAAAACTATGGTCACTAATGATGAACCTAGGTAACCCAAACCTATTGAATAATTGAGTTCTCAAAAATTCCACAATAGTCATGTAATCATAAGTCCTTGTTCCTCGTGCCTCTACCCATTTTGAAACAAAATCCACTCTTAGAAGAAAGTAATGGTCCCAAATGAATTGGGGAATTGTCCTAGAAAGTCAATTCACAAACATCAAAAATTTCATTGAAGAGAAAGGGTTGTTGTGGAAAATAATTTGTTGTAGAGACATTACAAATTATTTGAAATTGAGGACTTGATTTATAAAATTCAGGGGCATACATAAACAATGTGGGCCAAAAGAGTTCATAATTGAGGACTTACGAGCAATCTTTTGGAGACCAAAGTGGTCCCCACAAGAATGATTGTGGAAGAACCAATGGAAAGACTAAAACTCACTATAGGGATCACAATCCCTGAGGACTGGATCACTACATGTGTGCCAAAGGTAGGGATCATCCAAAATGTACGAACGAGACTCATGTTTTAGACAACTGGCATGGTATTTTCTAAAATAAGTAGTAATTCAAGACTCTAAAAAATAATTTACAATTTCAGGGTACCAAGGAATCTAATCCTCCACTCAATAAAGTTTCTCATGAAGAAACTTGTCATTTATAAAAATACAGGGGGATGATTCAGCATTTGAGGATGGGTGAATCCTAATGATATAGTCACCCACCAAATTTTATGCTTCTTTTTTATATCTAATTTATAAATTGAATTCTTAAAGGAAGAGTATCCTGTGAATGAGATGTGGTTTGGATTTCAGTTTATTAAGGAGATAAAAAAGGGTTGTATGGTCTGAGAACACAATGAATTTGGACTCTAAAAGGTATGACCTTAATTTATCCAAGGAAAACAAAATTTGAAGAAATTATTTTTTAATTTTGTTGTCGTTTTCTTGGGTAGGGTTTAATGTATTTGAATAATAAGAATTTTCATGTGGATCCTGATTGATCCATAGTGATAAGACTACCCCAACTACATTGTTAGAGGAATCACATAGGAGTTCAAAAAGTAAATCCCACCATCTTATTCAGATTACTGGGGGTGATGTCAAATTTCATTTTATCTTATTAGATGCTTCATCCCATTCTTTATCAAAATAAAATTCAATTTTTTTGAGAAATAGTGAGCAGGAAAGTGAAATTTTACTAATGTCACAAAATAAACAATGGTAATATCCAGCATGACCTAGGATGGATTGCACTTTTAGTACATTATTATGGAATTTTAAGGAAGAAATGACATTGAATTTTGATTTATCCACTTGGATACCATACCCTAAAAAACATTCCTAAAAAATACACCTTATCTCACCCTGAAATAGAATTTATAATAATTTAGTAAGAGATTATTTTCCATACAATTATGTAGGACTGAAGAAAGAATCCTCACACATTATTCAAATTATGATCCATAAATAGTGAAATCATCCCTGAAAATATCCATGAAATTTTCCAGGTTATCCAAAAAATACCAACCATGCATTGGTGGAATGTACACGGACCATTGCACAGACCAAATAGAATCCTTGTATATGAAAATGTTCCAACAGGGCAAGTAATGGTTGTCTTTTCCTAGTCATCGTGGGAAATATGGATTTGAAAGTATCCAGAATACCCTTCAAGAAAATAATAATGTGACATTCGTTCTATCCTCTCATGCATCTAGTCAATTAATGGTAGTGGGAAATGGTACTTCCCAATGTGTTGGTCAATTAGGATATAGTCTATATAGACACACCAACTATTATGCACATGAGTTGGAACAAATTCAATATTTTCATTTTTATTTAAATTTTGACCTGTTTTTTAGGAACCACTTGTTTTAGACTGACCAATTATCTTTCAGAGATGGGGTAAATAATTCATGAATCAAATATTTTTTACATCCTTTTTAACCATATCTAAGATGGTCGTGTTCAGTCGTTTTTGTTCCTACGTCACTGGTTTAGCCTCCTCATTTAACAATATATGATGTGTGCAAATTGATTGTCTAATTCCAATAATGTCAGCATGTTTCAATCAAAAATCTTGTTTATACTCCCTCAAAAGTTCAAGCAGTCAAAATTCATGCCCAGAAGGGAGTAAACTAAAAATGATGATAGGAAACATGTTTCCATTCTCATGATATGAATATATTAAATCTGGAGTCCATTGTTTTACTTATATTTTAGGGTTATTTTGGAATGATAGGAGTTTTTGTGAAAGTGAGAGGTCACTAATCTCATATAACTACTCAATCGTGTCATCCTTAGACAAGGAAAGAGCATTTAAAAGATTAGCAGTATCATTGATGGTCATGTGGTCCTCAGTTATCAAGAAATGAACAATTAAAAAACACACATTACATTTTTCTAGACTGGTACAACATTCAATGAATGATTAATTACCTAACATTTCACTCAATGATGAAAACTCATAAAGGGGATCAGGGGAATGAAAATTCGTTTTTAGGGGATGGGAGTACGTAAATTGAATTAATAGATAGAGAGTAATGTTCTCTTGGGAGTGCTTCCTGACATCAAGATATTGATGTGGACAATGTCACTTACAAACTCTGTAGATAATGTAACATTATGGGTATTAATTATTGTTTCAAAGGTTTTCAATAAGTGTATCCCCAATATAATTGGGGCATGTCCATTCATCCTATCATCTTTTATTTTAAGAACATAAAAATTAGTAGGAAATATTAAATTTTGGACCCTCCCAAGAAGATACTCTATCACACCAGAAGGGTGTGATGTACTAAGATTTGATAATTGAACAAAAATATCAATGGGATTCAGTTATCTGACCTAAAATAAAGAGTAAATGGTGCGAGGAATCACATTTATAGAGCCACCCAAATCAATTATAGCATTAGAAAAGGAATAATCCCCTATGGGGAATGAAATTGAGAATGTTATCGAATCGTTGCATTTGGTGGGAAGTTAAGGTTCTATCAATGCTAAAATATTCATACCCAATCTGACCATATCATCACATGTAAGTATCCTTCGATGTGTATATCCCTCTTTTAGAATCATGGTGTATATTATAATTTTAATTACAACATAAATCAAGGGAATGTTAACCTACATATTTTTGAAACATTACATGAGTTATTAATAATGTTTAGTTTATTTTTGTAACCATGGTTGGGGGGACCATTGATGGAATTGAAGAGGATTGGTTGAACTAGGTAAATCATCAATAGACACACTCAATCCTTTGGAAGGGCTTCTCTCAAACCAATGATCTACCTATTTTGGATCATTTTCTATGTTTGGGATGTTTTTTCCTTAGAAGAGGATGCCTTTAATGTAAGGTTCATTTGGATTTTATGTTTTATTTCAATCTTAAAGGTGACGTCACTAACATATCATTAATCCCAAGGAATGAATACTAGTTGATAATATATTTTACCACACCCTTGCAGTGAATTTACTCCACTGAGTTTTCTAGTTGGCATAAATGGGTTTTTAGTTCTTCTATGGATTCTTGGGTGGTTTGTTGGAATTGGAGATTGTTAGAACCCATTTGATTTATCTTGTCTTCTTGTCTAGGTTCAGCTTTTGGAGGGGTCTGTTGGAAAGGTATTTTTTGTTGTTGTGGATTTCTAGGTGGTGGTGGTGGATGACTAATATACCCCGATTGGTTCAATTATTGTTGATTTTGGTTTGAATACCCCCATTACCAATAAGATAGGTATTCAATACACCCAGGGATAGATGGATATTATGGTTCTTGCGTAAATGGTTTGTTATAGGGGTGGCTTGGGAATATTTCCCCAAACCTCTCAGAAGTTTCTCTCAATTGGGGGTATTGGTTAGAGTTTTGTGTTTCAGAAGAACATATACAACAATCTATAGGAGGAGGATATTGGGATTTCCCTTGGAAAAGAGTATGTTTATGAAAATTGGTACTTACCTCTTTGGACCACGTGTCAACCTTCATCTCGAATTCAATACTTTTAACCTCATGTACAACTTGATTGGGTACACATAATTTCAAGCAAATTGTTGAGTGTTATATACCTCATTATAAATTAGGGTTTTTTTATTAATTGGGGTCTCATCATGTAGTGTACCAAATCCTTCATCGTCATTCATGTTTCTATCAACAGTAATTAAACCTTCCTAATAATAATGAATTAAGAGTATATCACTTATATGGTGGCGTGGACAAATTGAACATAACATTTTAAAGTGTTCCCCATATTCATATAAATCTTCCCATTGTTATTGACTTACACCCAAATTTATTTCCTTATATTTTTAGTTTGAGAGTCTGGGAAATATTTTTCATGAAAAAGAAGTTTCATGTCTGCGCAGCCACTAATTGGTGAATTAACATAATACAACCAATATTTCACAGTGATTTCTATTGAAAAATAGAATTCCCTTAGATTTAATTATTCTTAATTCACATTTTTAGGTTTTAATTTAGAACACACAGTATGAAATTATCTTAAGTTCTTATGTGGATCTTCTCCTACGATTCAATGGATTTTTCACAACCAAATTAAGTAAACCAAATTTTAGTTCAATAGTAGGTGCCTCGCCATATATTTTTATACTGGTGGGTTGGATATCATCATCAGGTAAGGTAAGTTCATTAAATTTTAGGTTATTTTAAACCATGTTATGCACGTTTATTTTATTTTTGGTGGTGTTTATAGAAGAATACGTAAAAGGATTAAGAAGAGTGTCAATGTTTTGTTTGTCCTCCTTCAAAGGGTTCACCTCCGTGTCTTGGTGTCGCTGGCGCAGGATCCTCTCCAGTTTGGGATCGAAAGCTAGAATGTCTACTGAATTAGAACAAATAATGCACCTAACCTACCAAATAAATAAGTCATAACACAAAAATATACGTAAAGATAAATGATAAAACAAAAAAATTTTCTTAAAAATAACATAAATCTTATAAAAACACACTAAAAACCAATGTTCCACCAGAATCGATGCCTAAATTTTATCATGTTGTCATGATAGGTTAAATTTGTTATGATTTTAAGGAAGATTTATATTTTAGAGAAAACCCTAGTTCATCTCTCACGGATCATGGATAGGTTCTTAGTATGCATTTTTAATAATAATTAATAATAGGGGTTGATTTTGATAAAAGTTTAAAAAAATAACTTAACATAAAGAGTTTAATAGTTGAAAAACCCAGTGGATTTTGAAAGATATTACATAAAGGTGTCATTGTAATTTCACTCCACATTTCACATTATTTTTCTTAGATATTTATTTAGTTTTTGAGAAATTTAATGCTTGAAATTAATTGGAATCTAGATTAATTCATCATCCTTTATTTTAATGATTAATGAACCAACCCTTGACATAATAATCATACTGTAAAGTTCCAGAATTTATTTAGGGAATATAAGCTTTAAAATCATATTGAAATCTCTAGAATGTGGGTATAAAAATGCTTCATGTGTTTTTCAATCGGAAAAACACATGTCATTCCCTCAAAACCTCACACTGATCATTTACAAATTAAGAGCATAACATTCACATGTATCAAAGAGGAATTAAAATTTGAAATCATGTACATTACATGGAATACAATGTTTAAAACTAAAAACTAATCCAAACCAGTAGAAAATATATGTGTCGGAACTCCGTTGAGATGTGTGTAGCACCCTCACAACAAAAACCCACCGTTTAGCCCAACATCGGGAGGTGGAGGTAGCTCAGGTGCATCTCCATCTTCATTTAAGGTCACCCTATAAAGATATAGAGTTCTAGAATATTTATGGGAATGAAAGGAAAATGATGTGAATTAATTTTTTTTTAGCACTTCACTCTATTAGTTTGAAATTAAAAATGGGGAGCTCAAGGATCCCTTTTAAAGGGAAATTGGAAGGTGGTTTAGAGAACCATGATTTCGAGAAAATAGTTTTCCATGGTTTTTGATGGCCAGAAAGTCTATCATGCATGTAGAAAAAATAATATGATATTATATCACATATTTAATATCTTGAAAAATTGATGGGATTCATTTGGACACTTAATTCTTGAGCTATGGAAAGATCCCATCACAACACTTTTTACTACATATAGATTCGATGCGCTAGACATATTAGTCTGAATGGAAAAACAGATGAAAAAATTAGTAATAATTTTCTTAATACGAAAAGTATCCCATTTAATTTTGGACATGGAACGAATATTTCAGAAAACATGGATACATGGTTTAGTAGCAGTGTGCGGTTGAGCCCAATAGTGTTCATTAATCATGCCCGGTTTGACCCATTTTATTGAACTTTATCATGGGCCATCCAAATCACCTATACTTTCAATGAAGTTATAAAGATTGTAAAATTATACTTTTTAATAGTGAGAAAAACAAAATAATCGAATCTAAAATGATTTAAAAATTGTTATTGTATTTTTACGTCGTAAAAAAAATAGTTTACTATAATGGAGTAAGGGTGAAAATGAAACAACGAATCATGGTTCAATCAAAGTACTAGGATATAATCAGTATGTATGAGAAGGGTAGTGGATGTTCATGAATTTTTGGTGATAAAAAGACCCAATTAGATATTTCCTAAGACATATTAGAATATTCATTATAACTCTCTTAAATAAGGAAGGAGGATAAATGAATCTAAGATATTGGTACGTTTTTATCTCACCATCATGATTTTACCTAAATAGTGAGAGTAAAAAATCATGAAATGTCACTTAAATCATTGTAATATAAGAGTATTCAATTAAAAAGGACAAGGATAACATTGAAATAAAAAAACCTGAACATACCACCATTCTCATGTCATAGTTTTGAATTACTTACATTTAAAATTTCATTTGAATAATTATCTTGATTTATATCTTTTATTATGTTTATTTCAGAACCAAAAAAATCAAGAAACACTACACCTTTTATTCTAAATAAAATTAAAAAAAATTGTTATATGAAATATTGTGAGGGATATTACCCAGGAATAATTAGTATAATACACTTAGGTAATATTAAAAATTATTTTCCAATTCCCCCTAATAGGTGTATGTCAAACGTTGAGCCATTACTAGGGAGGAAGTGGAACAAAAAAGCTATTTTTTTGAATTAACCAAAACTAAAAAGAACAATAAATATAATTTTATATAGAAATTGAAAATAATTTATTAAAAATAATAATAAGAAAACCAATTGGAGACTTTGAGGAAATTAACCTCTCAGATTCATGTGAAACTCTTAGTGTTCACCATGAACATGAAATCTCGGGAGTCAATCACAACCAAATCCTATGCGATCTATGTGCACCTCGATTTTTTATTAATAATTACCAAATAATTGAACCTACAACCACAAATGAATTTGATTTGTTTTTTTTAATATGATTCCCATGACTATGAAATTTCATGGTCTTGCAGGAGAAGACCCAAATTGCCACATGCCCGAATTCAGCTTCACATCCTCACGTTTTAGGCCAAGAGAATCACATGAAGGCTAATTTTAGTGGTGTAAATTCCAATTCTCACTCGATGGATAGGAAAATGAATGGTTTTAGAATATATAACCCTGGGGATCAATGATTATGATGATATAAAATGATCCTTCTTGTAGAGATTCTTTCCCACATCTCAGAGAACTACTTTCAAAATGTACATTTATTTGATACTAAAATTCGTTGAAGAGACCATCTAAAAATACTTGTATTATATCAATAAGATCTATTATATCTTCACACATTATAAAATATTGGAACCCCAATTCTATATATTCTTTTCCCAAGGAATGAAAATGATCAAAATCAACTAGATGCCTTATTTGGATGAGCCTTTATTGATAATTCCCCTAAAGATGGTTCATAAATAACATAGATGATTGGAAAAAACTAGAAACAATTAGATCAAGAGGAATTATAAATAGTGGGATACATGAGTTAATAACATAATATTCATCTATGTTCATTGATACCAATGATTATGACCTCACGAGGTTAGTCTGTCAAATAGTTGTGACTTAAGCCAATCTAAAATTTTCACCATGTATAGGGTTTATTTTATTCTTCTACACATCCTAATGACTAGTTTCATGGTATACAAGGGATAGAATAATACTACTTGGCCTTTCTACCATAAAGATTCAAGAAAAATCAGCCATATCAACTCCAAGCCAAATAAGGATATAGAAACCAACAAAACAAAAAGAGATCATTTGATCCTAACGAGTACCCCCGATGAACCTATATATCAAAATCAACAACAAAACAATATAAAACATTCCAAAAAATTTTAAAAAATACCATAAAAATTGAAAAACATTCAACCACCAACATTCTAGAGAGCCTATGAACATCCTTCCACAAATACACAACCATCAATTGAAAACCAATAACTACATTCAGATGCTGAGGAACTTAATGAAAACATAAAATACCTATCCAACAAGTTATAACACATTATGGATATTATAACCTTGTATATAGGGAATTTTATACCATACATATCCAAATATAAAATAGAATACCAGTGTCATCACAATGAGAACTGGAAAATAACTCCCTCCTCCATCCAACCATGAACCTGATTTAATAACACATGTTCTAAGGGAGATAGATGTAGACAATTATAAAAATTATTTTGAAATTAACCCCCAAAAAGAAATGAATGAAGTATGAGGATAAGGATAGTCGATGGAAGATATAATCTCCATCAGAATGGAAAGAAGAGAGAATAACGTCATAAACCCACCAATTCCATCAAGAACAATTCAATTGAATATATTACATGAAGAAACGATTCAAAAAGAAATTCAGGACACCTTTCCAAATGTGGAAATTAATATCCCCTAGTTGAAGTAGTGAAAAAAAAACCATAGGTATGAAATATTTTTGATGTATATTTGATCCATGAAGAGAATACATCAAGGTAATGAGAGGATCAACATGGGAAAATGTTTCTAATCCATTATCATGCCATAATTTCCAAAGAAATGTCAAGATCCAGGGATGTTTTCCACTGTTAGAAGCATTGGATATTTAAATTTCCCAAATTATTTATGTGATCTTAGTTATTCAATTAATATAGTGCCTCAATTTGTATACACATAATTTTAGATGAAAGACATAAACCCAATAATATTAGTGGTCCATATTGAAAGAAAATCCATTCCTTTCCATATAAATGTTATGAAAGAAATCATCATGAACATCAATGATCTCTTATTCACACATGACTTATATGTGCTAAATAAAAAATAATTAAAGGAATCATCACAATAAACTATAATTTTGTGGAGATCATTCAATAAAATAACCAAACCAATATTAATGTCCATGAAGGGACACTCACAATGGATTTTGGAGATATCATTATCCACCTCAAAATTTGATTAATCCATGAGGAACCCCTCAGATGGAAACTCACTATTTTCATTCTCCAATGAATTTGGTACTGATCCTATTGAATAATACGTTATGTTTCATGAATTATTAGAAATAATATAGGATTATTTCATTGAAAAAAACATTGAACATTTGAAATCCCAAAACACTGGAGAATCTGATTTCATGTGGGAAGAAGAGGTAAAATTAGATTAATTTGATGATTTGATAAATGATGAAGAAGAGGCTATGATTTATTATTGGAAGGACTTCCATATATTAGAAAAGGGAAATCATAATTTAATTTAATCCCTTGATAAGCCCTCAAATTTATAATTAAAATAGCAACCTCTTATTTAAAATATGTGTAACCAATGGTGGGGGAAAAATTGCATGTGATAATTTTTAATAAACCATTAAAATCCAAGAAGAATAATTTATTGAGATTTTGAGAGAGAAAATACATGAAATAGGATGGTGTTTAGGTGGTATCCCTTGAATAAACCAAAAAATATACTTTTATATAATTCATCATGAGGGAGATTCCAAACCTGTTAGATTGCCAAAATGGAATATAAATCCCACCTTGATGGATGTTGTGAAGAATGATATTGATATGCTCTTGGGAAGGGGGTTTGTAATGCACCTCCCAATCCACATTGTCTTGAGAGTGCGGTGAGGTGATAATAGACCTTACTATACATTCCCATGGTGAAAAACTCTATCAATATTTTTAGAGGGATTCAACTATAAATTGGGGAATGATTTTCCTTGAGATAAACCAACCAACCAAACAATCCATTAAAAAAACTAAATGATGCATGTTTACATATAAAACTAAAAAATATAGTAACAAAATACAACAAAAATAATCCATAACAATTCCCAAAAACAAAAACAACAAAACAATACCAAACCAAAACTAGAGTGCAAATAGGAATACTATACAAGTGACCTAATGTGAACCAATTCACCCTCCACTAATCCCCAACGAACTCCATGCTGCAAGCACTACTAAGCCACCCATGCATCACGATGAAATGGTAGCAAAATGAGATTCCTTACTCTTACTGAGGGCCCAAAATACAACATCTTCAAATGAACAAAAAATCCAAAGCAAGGGTGAGTAATAATACTAAGTAAGATTTCCCTAAATGAATTCCCTACACCGTACACTAGGATAAAAGTGTTATCACATTTATATATAATATTTTATATGAAACATCAAATATTTTAACAATTACTTATAAGAAAAACACACCCTTTCCAAGTCACCTTACCCAAACTACGCATCCCAAAGGAAACCCAAACAACCATGCCATAAGCCAATCCACAATTTTATATTAGAAAAAAAATCATCTTGCCTATAAACACACGACAAGGAAAATAGCCATGGTGGAACATCCAATATAATCCCATTTAATACCTTTCCAAACTAGTGGTACATCCTAACCCCTTATCTATAACGGTGGCCATTACATCCACTATACATCGCCTTTTATGGTGAGAATTACCACCCACTTCAAACAAAATCAACAAAAACCATAATACATGACCAACTGATAAGAAAAAGTCACACCAAGGCCACACATTATGCACACACAATTTTCAACACATTCCAAATCAATTCATTAAATCCCCCAATTTATTGAAAACAACCTTTATCCATTTTCATTACAAAATTAATTTCAATAAATAATGATCTTTATTGACATTCATCATTCATATAAACAATTCAATAATACTAGCCATTATTGATTTTAAAATCAACAATTTAACATCACAAAAGGGCCCCTTTTCCATCAATATTGCATTTTATCCAGAATCCCCAAATAATTGATAAATGGTTTTCCACAAATATTTTCAAATGATATTCAAAATTAGTTTCAAGAAAAATAAATTAATTGAAAAAAATCCTCAAGGTCTAACAAAGTGGAATAGAGAGGTAATTTAATTACCTTTAGTATTCCAGAAAAATTGACACACAAGAAACTGCACTACCAATAGGGACAATGCTTTCCCAAAACCACTCTAGATATCATTACCTAAAATAAAAAACACCAAAAATAATAACCAATAGAAACAAAATCCCTATATCTATATGCAACAGATGTAGATCTAGAAAACAAAGAGAGTGAAAATAGATGATAAAGATGAAACAACAACGAAACCAAAAGATAAGACTTACTCGAGATGAACCGAATTCAAAGCTCCATGAAAACCCTTATAGTACCTTCTAAAACGAGTGGAGATCACCCCTAGAACTTGAGGAGAAGAAATCCTGCAATGGATTTGTATGGGAGAAAAAAAGGGTGAGATAGGGAAAATCCCAACTAAACACGTTAAAACACCATTTTTAATGGGTTGCACATTTTGCTCGAACATTTTGACAAAACGTGAGCTAACCATGCAGATGATACAACCCGAATATTGGAATATCACATGGTTAACATGGAGTATCGCATGGTTTCCTCTAACCGTTCTCAATCCATGCTGCCTTAAAAAGGCCCCCAAAATTTACTAAAACCATTCCAAACTCTCCCAAACTATCGAAAAATTATCTCAACCACATCATATGACTACAAAATGTATAAAAAAGGGTCAACTACAAAAAATATAGGTGTTAAATTCTCTCCACCATTAGACGTTCCATAATCGGAATGTAGAGAAACGCCACTCTGCCGAAATATCATGAGCCATTTCTCATATATCTCTTTCTCACACTCCCAAGTCTCCTCTTGAATCTAACCATGCTGCCACAATACTTGAACAAGACTAATGCACGTCCCACATAAGACATTATCTTTCCTACCCATAATCTGAACTGGTACATGCACCAAAGAAGCCTTCAGATCCAGCTCAACATGATCCCATCGAATCCCACGGTCACGATCGGGCTGATACTTTTTCAACTGTGAGAAATGAAACACATTGTGAACTACACTAAAATGTGGTGGCAATGCCAACCAATAATACACTTCCCTTGTCCAATAATGTACCTTAAAAGGCCCAATATAAATCAAAGATAACCTACACTACTTTCCAAACTAACGATGTCCTGTCCTAGTAGAGATTCTCAAAAACACAAGATTACCCACCATGAAGAAAATGTCAGTGATGATGGTCCGCATATGATTTATGATGACATTTAGACACCTCCATCTTCATTATTATCAACATGATATTATCCATAGTCTCTTCTAGAATTATCTATCCAATCATCTAAGTCTCACCCATTTCCACCCAACATAGTGTAAAATGCAACAGACAACCTTATAATGCCTCAAATGGATCCATTTGTATTGAATCTGGATAACACTTATTATAGGAGAACTCCACCAATGGTAAGTTATCCTACCATAAACCACAAAAATCCATCACACAAGCCCTTACCACATCCTCCAATATTTTTATCGTTATCTCGGATTGGATTTATGTCTGAGGATAATACTCCATGCTCATCGTTAATTGTGCCCCAAAGGATTGTACTATTGATTTCTAAAAGAAAGATGTGAACCTTGGATCTCTATCTAATACAATCAAAACTAGAACACCATTCCTCTCTACCACTTACCGAATATTTATTTTTCATAGATCCTCCACTATATGAGATTCACGTATTGGGATGCAATGGGATGACTTCGTAAGACGATCTGCTATCACACATATGTTATCATGATATCTGACCATTCATGGGAGAACTGTAACAAAATCCAGCACTATTTGGTCCCAAATCCACACTAGAAAAGGTAATGATTGCAACATTCCTTCTTGGAACTGATTCTCTTCCTGGACTATCTAAAAAGTCTTGTATCTCAAAACAAACTTGTCCACAATCAGTATCATACCATCCCACCATAATTGTGTCTCAACACCTTATACATATTTTTAATTCAATGATGGGAATCCAACCTGTAATGAAGATAATCCTTAGGAATTTCCTCATGAAAAACCAATTTTACCACCATCCAATTGTGAAATCATAAAACTAAATTTCAATTCAGTTCCCAGACCTCAATGGTCTCCCCACCATTGAGTTTCCAACTCATCTCCATACAATCAGAGTTAGATTTATGTGCCTCTTTAACCAAAACAACTATTTCCAAAACCAATGAAATTAGATAGAATACAGCTCTTTCACCTCAGTCATCACATTCCAAATGCTATTTGGCTATGACCGACATCAAATACTACTAATCCGATGACTATTTCACCACATGAACATATGATATTCTACATAATGTATATGCCATTCCATTTGCAATACCCAGTGTGAAGATTTTGTAAAAATCAATAATCAATATATATTCTTTCCATCTCTATTTTCTAAAATTCAATGCTCTTTGTGAGAAAATATTATTTAAACTCTTCTGACCAGTAAACATCATGAATATATCATCCCAGAGATAATGAAGCCACATTTTTAAAGCATTAACCAATACTGCCAACTCCAAATCATGTTTTCGGTAGTTCATCTCATGAAACCACAACTATTGTGATCCATATGAAACTACATGATACCCCTTCATGAGAACACCCCACAACCCTGATTCTAATGTGTCACCATACACCACGTACCCTTTCCTTGCTTTTATGAAAAACCAAGAATTGGGTTGATATAAGGAAAACCCTTTAGCTCTTAATAAAATTATGAATCTTGTCATCCTAATAAAATGGACCATTATTCCTCATCCAACTTATCATTAGTGACAATAATACAGATAAATAATGAACGAAATGCCGATAATATACAGCTAGACCAAGGAAGCTCTAAATCTCAAAAATGCTATTTGCTAGTTTCCATGAGATAACAACATCTACATTTTCTAGATCAACTGAAACACCCTTCTCAGAAATAACGTGGACATAGATACAAACCTTTTGCATCTAAAAGTAAGAATTTGAAAATTTGGTGGAGAAACAATGATCCCTCAAGACCCATAGCACTATCGTGAAGTGCTACTGAAGATCCTTTGGTGTCCTTGAATACACCAATAAATTATCAAAAAATACGACCACAAAAGAATCCAGATCTTTCTAAAATATTTGATTCTTCAATGATATGAACATCGTTGATGAATATGTTATACCAAATGAAATAACCACATATTCATAATGGATATATCTTCTTATGAAAGTGGGAATATCCTATTTCCTAAACTGTAATATATGATATTCTATCCTCAAGTCAATCTTGGAGAACTGATTATCTCCCCTAAAGTGGTCAAACAATTTATGAATGCATCGAAGGGGATATCAGTTCTATATTGTAATCTAATTATGTCTACGATAATCCACATAGAACAACAATGATCCATAAACCATTTCAACAAAAAAAACAATCACTTCCCATAGAGACATGGTAGTCCAGATAAACTACTGGTTCTCTAGCTTCTTTAAACACACATTATATTTTTTTCAGTTCTAATGGTGTTGTCGGGTAAGACTGACGGGATATTGGACTGGTCCTTAGAATTATATCAATGGTAAAATAAACATCTCTCATGTGTGTAAAATTAGAGAATTCATTGGGAAAACGCTTTATAAACTGATCAACAACTGTCAGGAGAACACTATTCTCAACAACTTCAACTGATGAAAACTAAAAATCTGTTAACTGAAACAATATTGACCCATCTACTGGTGCCAAAAAATATGTTGCACCCAAATTTTCATTATTATCTTCTATTTATAGGTGTTCAATTCTGTCCTCCATCATAAAACTAACCATTCATGCATAGAAATTGATATTGGACTTAATCATCTCCAACCAAACCAATTCAATGATTATATTATAAGAATCTATCTCAATGGTCATCGGTTATGTCAATGTGTTATTTTTGAAAATCCAAATTATATTTCCTTAGCATGTATGGGATTGGAAAATGATTGATTCATTGGGAGAATGATTTATTATTTTTATCAAGTTTGTAATTGGTTTAGTGATTTTTACATAATTTACAGTCTATTATGTTATTTTTTGATAAACATGTGATTACATTTTAATTTCCTAAAAAATTACATTAAATATATATAGAAAGAAAATAAATTTGGTTTTTATGAAAATTTGGAGAGAAATGCATTGAGGTTATGGATTTTAAAGGTTGTTATTACAACAATTTTCTTATGAGGTTTTGTTGTTCAGTATAATTCACATCTCCTATATTATTTAGGTAATATAACCCACTTGGTCTAGTAAGTTTTGTTTAAATGAATGAAAGCAATTTCATTGGTATGGATATTGATTTATCTTAATTTTACTAATTTCAATACCTTTTGAGATGATTTAAACACCCAATGGTCATGGATGTTTTAAATCACAATTCCTTAAAGTATCCTTAGAAATCATGTTATTGGTCTGATACGAGATTTCTAGTGATTTCTAAAATTAGTTAATAAGGAATTATGAGAATGAAGTACAACCAACATGGTTGCAACATTAAAAATGAAAAATTAAATATCAGAATAGTTCACAACACCAACACATAGGGATTTAACATCTCATAGAGTATCTAGTAATTAATGAACATGTAGTACATGAATACATCCCCTTGAATGCTTTCGAGCAAAGCTCATTGGGAATGTAACACGAAAGCACCTTCTCTCCTCTATGATCTTCAATTATTTCTATCTCTTCTTCTCTTCTTGGCCGCCTCAAGGGTGTTCCCCCATGGAATAACTCTGATTTGACTAATCTAAATGACTCTCTAACATAGAGGGCCTACCACCTATTGATTGGTTTTAGTAGTACATGGTGTGTACCAAGAAGTACACGACATGTACTATCGGTAAATGTGTATTGGCCATCTTTTATCCCCTGCAATGTGGGATAACATGTTGTATTTGGATTTGAATGTTTTTCCTCCTGCTAGGTGGAGGTACACTGTGTGTAAAACCACCCCATACACCATTTAATATGGTTCGATGGCCATAAACCACTTGTAAAATTTCCACACGATGTGTGTAGAGGCCGTACACATCATGTAGTCTTCAGCCAGAAACCTAGGTGTGTAGTCATGCTCTCATACATAAGCTGCCCCTTTAAGGGGGTACATGGTGTGTAGCATGATGCACATGGCATGCAATGGTTACTAGAAACATGGGCATGTACTTTTCCGAGTCAATTCTTGTTGGGGTGTTGATACACATCGTGTTTCCTAATGTACATGCAATTTAGTTTTGAATTTTTATTTAATATCCCACAATTTGTGTCTTTGTCATGGATATACCTGAAAATCACCATGATCACCAATAAAAAGAATTTGAACGACAAAATCATTAAATTTTGGTGATTTTTTTTTCATGGTCCATAAAATATATGAAAATGTATAGAAAAATTGGGCACATCAAAATCCCCCACACATAGTCATTTTCTTATCCTCAAGCATGAAATCAACATCTGATAAATAGAATTCATAATCTAAAAGGGAAGCATTTAACTAATTATAACTGTAAATACTAAAATCAGAGAAGATTATTTTTAAAACACACAAAACAAATTTCATTTTCAATGATATTCAAATCATTCCTCATATATAATGTAGTTGAAAATTTACATCTTCCTTCATTCACATTGTTTATCATTTCATAAATAAACATGAAACTTGATGATTTACATCACAACAAGATTCCACACTCATTACTCAAGATTTATTTAATCAGAGTTATGCTCGGTCATAAGTATATTCACTCTATCTAAAAGATTTCAAGTGTTTTAATCCTCCTATTTTGAAATTTAAATCTCCAATTTCTTAAGGACTTCCATCAAGGATAGAATATTTCTTAGGCTAAGGTTTTATAGGTAATAATGTAAAAAATAAACTCACAGGGTTGAATAAGGGAGATATATTCATAAAAAAATGTATGATATTCAGAATAGATGTAAAAAAATCACCCCAATAAAGATATCTCAAAGGTATCATTACCATGATGTTACATTGCTAATATGGGCCCATAAACCAAAAATGTGTAATAAAGATTATGGTCCCTCTTTTTTATCTCAAATTATTTTTTTAATAGCATGAGATTGAGGGACCATTAAGAATAAAATAGATAGTAGGCTCTATATCCCATATTCCCAAATGAATATGGGACAAGCTTCCTCGCACTTAAGTTCATGGTTCCTCACAAAAATGTACCATGAAAAAAATACCAATCTCTATTTAAATATAAAGTGAATAATCCTAAAAAAATTATAAAACAATTTGGGTTGGAATGGAAAAATAGGCTTGTAATTTGGATTCATATCAAGCCAGTTCCTGGTTTCTAAGGGTGTACGAAGATCATATGTAGGGTAGGTATCAAGGTCAAAGGGGATGAGAACAATCAAATGACTCAATAATTTTAATGTTACTAAAAAATTTCACATTTTGAAGATAAAATTTTGAAAATTATGGGAGTTATGCATAACCTAATAATCTCTCAAGAATGAGGGTATATGAAAGAAGATGTCAAAAATGGTTTATAATAACTCTCAGGAATGGGAAAAATATAGGGGTCAATCATGACATGACATGAATATAAAATGATTAGTCTAATAAATGTAAATTTCTACGGCTTAAAATCCACAATCAAACTATATCAGCAATAAATTTATAATTCTTTAGAAATGGAAATAAGTATATAAATTTTAAAATTCCCTTGTATGACCTTATTATTTATAATTATATGAAATAAAACAAATTCTCCAATTTAAAATATGTCAACTATTAATGATATCTCCTAGATTATATTATGGAAACTTCTGGAGTAGTTAGATGCCCTCCCCTAAACTTAATATAAGGCCCCAACCTTAAACCTTACTTAATCTTGAGTTATTACAAGATTACACATTGAGGATCTTTTCGGGTTTAGAGTTTTAGAGAATTAGATCATAAAACTTGCATTACATTCCACATATAAACAAAGTGGTTACATAAAGATAGTATTCTTCATTCCCATCAATGGAAACACATTTAAAATAAAACATGGATTATTTTTGACACATCCTTGACTCTATCATCTTATCATGTACCTTTCCCTTGACCTGTGAAAAACATTTCAAAAACATGGGATGAGCATAAAAACTCAGTATGGGTTATAAAAAAAACATGGAAAGGAAACATGAGTTCATATATACATAAGAATGAAATCATACTTTACCCATAAAACATAGGCACTTTAACATACCTCATAAAATCATGAATAAATCATAGAAATCATAAGACATAAAGGTAACTTGAGGCATTCATAACATTCTTACGTAGGGAGTAACCCTCTTGGTTACGTTTGGAATACCCATCACAGTATATTCCCTAAAATCTCTACGGAGAAACCTTAACGTTCAACTCCTTCGCGTTAACCAATGCATTGGAGAGCTATAACGGGCTCACCCGCCCTTAGTTTATCACGAAACCACCGTCTTCATAATAATGCCCAAGAACCATAACATAATCATATCACATAAAACATGCATAAAGGAAACATAAAATTTCCACATTTCAATCAAGAGATATCAATACAACACATTGATATAACAACATTATGAAAACCATTTTCAATACCAAAATAAAAGAAAAGTAAAATTTGGTATTTATTTTTCTTTTAAAAATAAGTTATGGCTTGTAGAGGAAGCCGAAACTCAAATAACGGTCACGATGGCGGAGAAGTCGTTGTCGCCGCATACGTACGACAAAAACATTCCCTTTTGTCGTTTAGTAAATGATTCGTATAAAAATGATTCCTTTTGAATAAACATAAAAGTCAAAGTGGTTTATACACCGTATAAAAGAAAGTTGTGTATAAAATAAAATATGCCTCAACGAAAGGAGATTGAGACGAAGTCCCATACCTCGTATCCGACTTGACCTGACCGTTCTTTAATCTCCTGAATAATAAACTTGAGTTAATATCTACTTTCTTATGAACCTTTTTCAAGTTCATTATTCCTTTTTTACCATGTTATGAACATCATGTAATCATTTAAGTTAATAATGTTCATTTTGTCGGTATTTGGTTCTTAAGTCAAAAATAGACTTCTTACACTTACATGTTGTTAATTTGGTCAAAGGTTCATTATATCCAGAATGGTATTCAATATGTAGATATCATATATGTCATATATATCCAGTACATACTTGCATTTTTAATATTACATAATCATTTATAGGTAAGAAATGAAATGCACCGTTCATGGAGACGGTAAGCCGTACGTACGCATGAACGCTACTTTCATTTCTATTTCATATTTTATAGAATGGAATCATAATGATATAAAGGTATATTATAATTCCAGTATAATATCATATATAACATCATAGTTCCATCCTTTATATATCCCACATATGGTATTTAACGAATCAAATCACTTTGAGGGGGCGGTAGTCCGCACTTCCTAAAATGAAGATATCGTGTTTACCCATAATGGAAACCATAAAGGTATGCCTAAAATGAAAAAAACAGAAGCTTAAAGAAAACATAAACATATTATATATCATATATAAAAATAGTGACATCATAATGGCCACCTTTGAAGGTGTTAAATGATTGTTGAACAATCATCGTTTCGGGAGGCAGAATTTCTCCATCCACGGAAACCGTATGTTCTTTAACCATTTGATGTAGTTGTGTGAGAGTGTAGCTCAAATAAATATTATAACAAAATACTTTTATATTTAAGATACTGGTGTTGTTACAAAATTAGTAAATAAAAAGAGTTTAGGGGGTTGGAGAAGCAAAATGAAACAAATGAACATGAGAGAATGAATTACCTTAAAAAGTGTAACTTCTTTTGATTTGAGCCTAAAGGCTTCCTTTGAAAGGATTATTCCCAAAGGGAATCCTCTAGGATGAGGAGAGGGATGTGGAGAGAGTAAATGGGCAGGGGTTGGCCGAGACAAAGGCTTGAGTAGTGTGTGAAATGAGGTAGAGGTGGGGGCCTTTTATAAGAGGAGAGGAGGGGCACTTTTGGAAAGTAAAGAAATATTACTTTATTTGAAAATGTGTTTCGGTTTCAAAAGGTCCCACATTGATATAATTCGTGGATAAGGTGATAAGGCTTCGAAATCCACTCATCCAATAAGTTTTGGACATGTGTAGTTCATAGATTTTACATTATCTTTCCATTTTATTTAAATCGTCAAATAATGATGTCATTGCTGCATCATTATTATGTCATAAATAATTTAACTTATTTAATGTCTAAAAATTATAAAAAAATACTATGATGTAGGAAATATTTTTATATTTCCAATGAATATTTATAATAAAAAATATGACTTGTATAACCCCACATAAAAATTGTTTTAGTAAAACATATTATGTTTGTGTCCATTTTACTTTTACATTAAATAAAATGTTATTTATGTCATTTCCCAACCAAAGTGGATCCATGGGGTCCCCAAGTTGACCCATGGCTTGTCTTGGTCGGCCATGATACAACCAATGAGGGTAAGACATGTTTCAATCTCATCTCATTTTATTAAAGCATTATTTTTACCTTAAACTATACTAATTACCACTAATCGCGATTAAAAACTTAATAAGTTACTATTCACCAAAAAATTATTTTAATCTCATTGAACCACATTTTACTTCTTAATGACAACCATGTATGTCGGATTTTCAAAATTCAATACACATTAGTGGTAAACTTTCATTTAACTGAAAAATCAGTTTGCTTGATTACCACTTAGTGGTTTCACTATTCATCACAAATTGAAGTTTTTCAGAAAATTACAAAAAATTCACCCTAAGCTATATTTGATATTCCGAATTCTAAAATGAAGTCCATTTTACAAAATTCAAATCATATATGTCACATTAATGAATTCAATAATTAATTCTCGCTGTTAGAGCAAATAGCGTGTTTTTATGAAACAATAAGTATCAAAAGATTGACACCAGTTTAAGTCTAATTTCAAAGTGAAATTGATTCCAATGACCACCATTGGATAAAATGGTAAAAATATATTCTAATTTCACTTCAAAACCAATTCAAAACATAATCTAATCATATAAATAAATTAGGTTAAAAAGCAATTTTGATGTAAAATGCAGTATTTTTCACTATTCATTAAAAAAATGAATATTGTCAGAAAAATACAAAAAATTCACACAAGGTAAATTTTGATGTCCCAATCATAAAGGATAAGTTTATTTTGACCATCATAGTTTAAAAAATTGTCAAAATATAGATTCAAAAAATGGTTTTCCATCAAAAGGCAGTAAAACAATCTTTTAAGAATATTAGTGTATTCCATGCATAAGATTGTATTTATTTTCATTTTAAGCCTCTATTACACTATATTAATCATTAATAGACATAGATAAAAATATCTATTATTCATTACTTACTTGGGATGTTACATCCTTCCCCCCTTTAGAAAATTACTTCCCGCAATTTATTTACTTATCGAATAAATGGGGGTACTTATCCCTCATTGCATTTTCAGATTCCCATGTTGCATCTTCAATCATGTAGTTTTTCCACAAAACCTTTACCTGCTTAATCACCTTATTCCGTAACACTTTCTCCCTGTGGTCAAGAATCTGGACCGGTTGTTCCTCATAAGATAGGTTCTCTTCCAGCTGAACTACCTCTGGACTCAAAACATGAGATGGATCTGGCATATACTTTCTCAACATCGAAACGTGAAAAACATTGTGTACCTGAGATAAACTCGGACGTAAAGCCACTCGGTATGCAACTGATCCAACTCTCTCCAAAATTTCATATGGTCCAATGAACCTTGGACTCAACTTTCCTTTCTTACCAAATCTCATCACACTTTTCCAAGGAGAAACCTTGAGAAAAACATGATCACCTACCTCCAAAGATAGATCCTTCCTCCAGTTATCCGCATAACTCTTCTGCCTGCTCTGAGCTGTTCTCATGTGTTTCTGAATCAGTTGAACTTTTTCTTCCATCCCTTCTACTAATTCTGGTCCCATCAACTTCCTTTCACCCACTTCATCCCAGAAAGCTGGAGTTCGACACCGCTTCCCATATAATGCCTGAAATGGTGCCATCTGTATACTAGAAAGGAAACTGTTATTATATGAAAACTCAACCAAAGAAAGATGTTGGTCCCAACTTCCCTGATAATCCATAGAACAAGCTCGTAGCATATCCTCCAATGTCTGAATTGTTCATTCTGACTGCCCATCTGATTGAGGATGAAAAGCTGTACTAAAATTTAATTCAGTACCCAACGACTTCTGAAGGCCTTTCCAAAAGTTAGAAGTAAACCTGGGATCACGATCCGATACAATGGAGAGAGGAACTCCATGTAACCAGACTATCTCTTTAAGATACAAACGGGAAAGTTTATCAAGAGAGAAAGTATCTCGTATAGCAAGGAAATGAGCAGATTTGGTCAAGCGATCAACAATAACCCATATTGCATTATTACCTCGAGATGTCTTCGGTAATCCAACAACAAAGTCCATGGATATATTCTCCCATTTCCACTCTGGCACTAGTAAAGGCTGAAGCATTCCTTTCGGTAACTGCCGCTCTGCTTTAACCTGTTGACAAGTCAAACACTTCACAGTAAAATCAGCAATATCTCTTTTCATTCCATCCCACCAGTAATACTCCCGCAGATCTCTATACATCTTAGTACTGCCCTGATGAACTAAAAACGGAGAACTATAAGCTTCACATAACAACTCTCTCTTCAACTGTGAATCACAAGGCACACACAATCACTTCCCAAATCTCAAAACACAATCATTATCAATGTTGAATTCAGGAAACTTACCGTTCTGAACCAGCTCTACCTTTTTCTACAACTCACTATCTTGCTTCTGTGCTTGCTTGATTCTATCTGATAGAGATGATCTCACTGATACCTGAAACAAAACAGAAGGACTCCCTGCACCAACAACTTCTATGCCAATGTTCATCAAATCCTTAACCAAAGGATCACGTTCCAAACGCAGCATTGTTAATGAAGCATTACTTTTTCGACTCAAAGCATCAGCCACTTTAATTGCTTTTCGCAGATGGTAATGAATTGTACAATCATAATCCTTGATTAATTCTAGCCATCTCCTTTGTCTCATGTTCAATTATTTCTGAGTGAATATATACCTTAAACTTTTGTGATCGGTATATATTTCACACTTTACTCCATTCAAATGATGCCTCCAAATTTTTAAAGCAAAAACAACAGCAGCTAATTCCAAATCATGTGTAGGGTAATTTACCTCATGAGTTTTCAACTGTCGTGAAGCATAAGCAATTACCTGATCATTCTGTATTAGGACGCAACCAAGTCCTTTCAATGAAGCATCACTGTATATAACAAACTCACCATTCCTGGAAGGTAGTTCCAAAACTAGAGCATTCACCAATCTTCTCTTCAATTCCTGAAAACAATCATCACATTATCTTGTCCAGATAAACTTAACACCCTTCCGAGTTATCTTAGTCATTGGACTAGATAACCGTGAAAAATTTCTAACAAACCTTCGGTAATAGCCCGCCAAACCAAGAAAGATACGAATCTCGGTTACATTTGTGGGTCTTGGCCATTCTTCCACAACTTTTGTTTTTGCAGGATCAACAGTTATTCCATCTTTAGAAACAATGTGACCAAGGAAAGAAATTTGTTGCAACCAAAACTCACACTTGCTGAATTTATCATACAGTTTCTTTTCTTTTAAGGTTTGCAAGATAACCCTTAAATGTTTTTCATGCTCCTCTTTACTTTTAGAAAACACCAAAATATCATCAATGAAAACCACCACAAACTTATCGAAGAACTCATGGAAAATTCTATTCATTAAGTCCATGAATACAACAGGTGCATTGGTTAGCCCAAAAGGCATTACTACAAATTCATAATGGCCATATCTCGTACGGAACGCGGTCTTCGGAATATCTGCCTCCTTTACCTTCAGCTGATGTTACCCCGATCTCAAGTCAATCTTTGAAAAAAACTGAGCTCCCTGGATCTGATCAAACAAATCATCGATATGAGGCAAAGGATATTTGTTCTTAACAGTGATATTATTCAAGGCTCTATAATCAATGCAAAGTCTCATAGAACCATATTTATTTTTAACAAATAAAACAGGAGCACCCCATGGTGATGTGCTAGGTCTAATGAAACCTTTCTCTAATAAATCTTGCAATTGCTCCTTCAACTCTAAAAGTTCAATTTGTGCCATTCGATAAGAGGGTTTTGAAATTGGCTTAGCATCAGGAACTAAGTCAACAGTAAACTCAACTTCCCGATCTGGTATTATTCCAGGCAACTCATCAGGAAAAACATCAGGATACTCATTTACCACTGGCACATCATTAATATGAACAGTTCCTTTATTTTCAACGATGTGTGCAAGGTAACATTCATTTCCATCTTTTATAAGTTTCTCGGCCTCTTGATATGTTATCAAAAGTAAGGGTTCATTCTTGTAAACAAACTGAAAGTCTTTCTGAAAAGAAACTTCTTTATCTCTACAGTCAATCTTAGCATGGTAAATAGAGATCCAATCCATACCCAGGATAACATCAAACTCTACTAGAGGTAGAACAATAATGTTTTCAAGTAGGTTCTTTCCACAGATAAGGATAGGAAGATTCTTATAAATTCTTTTTTCCTCAACATTTCCCCCAGGTGTTTTTACCAAAAGTTCAGGAGTCATTTCTTGAGATGGTATTCCCATTTTACTATAAAAGGTTTCAGAGATGAAAGAATGTGTAGACCCTGAATCAATCAACACACTGGCATAATCTGAAAAAACAAACAAAGTACCAGATACAACTTCATTTGATGGCCTGACATCTGCTGAAGTAGTTGCAAAGGATTTCACCACCCCTTTCTACTTGTAGTCTAACTGCTTCCCATCACTCAAGCTCCTTATCGGACACTCGTTTTCATAGTGACCCATCTCATTGCACTTATAACATTTCACTAACTATAAATAAAATTTGTTCTTACCTTCACCTTGATCCTTTTCAGTGCAATCACGAGCCTTATGTCCCATCTTACCACATCGGTAGCACTTCCTAGAATTCAGAAGACATTCTCCAGTATGCCTTTTTCCACATTTATCACAAACTGGAATCTTAGTTCTCTTACCATCAGACTTTTTTGAAGAATTCTTACCTTTCTCCTGCCACCTCGGTCTCTTCTTCTGCTGGTTGTTATAGAAAACTTGGTCATCGGCAAACTCCATTTCCACCTTCTCATCACATCGAACAAGCTTTTCATAACTTTTAAACTCACGAGAAGCTAATGCCCTTCGATATTTTGGCTTTAATCCTGAGTAAAAATGATTGATTTTACTATCAAGGTCCCGGATAAAATTTGGAGCATACCTTGCTAATCGAGTGAACCTTTCTTCATAGGCAGCCACTGAGTCTTCCTCTTGCCTCAATTCCAAGAATTTCTTTTCCATCCTATGTCGAACAGCCTTAGGAAAATACTTCTCAAGAAACATACCTTTGAATTCATCCCAGTCAAGAGCATAAATCTCATCGGCGTCCTTGATATTTTTAACCATAGACCACCATTGATCTGCTTCACCCTCCAAACGGTAAATAGCAAGACTAACCTTTTGATTGTCTGAACACCCCATGACATAAAATATCTTCTCCAGTGCTTTAATCCACCCTTCAGCTAGCACAGGGTCAGATGATCCTCTGAATGATGGTGGATGTTGCCTCATGAAATGTTCCACCACTGACATGTTCCTCTGCGGTTGGTTTGGCTGATCTCGTGTATGGATACCACCGCCATTTATCGCTTGAGTCAACTGCGCCATTACTGCAAAAACTGTTCAGTTCCAATTCCGACCATTTCTAGATGCTGATTCGGAAGGTTATTTCCTTCTGTATTCCTTCCTAGCACTGCTTCCCTATTTCCTCTGAGGAAAACCATTCTGAACAAACATGTCTTAGATGAAGCAACATGGTAATCTTTAAATGCTATATCACTTCAAAAAAATTATTTTGGATAATTATTTAATAAAATTCTAACTCCTAAAGTTATCTAAACCGACCTATGATACCAACTATAAGGCCCCAGCCTTAAACCTTACTTAATATTGAGTTATTACAAGATTACACATTGAGGATCTTTTCGGGTTTAGAGTTTTAGAGAATTAGATCATAAAACTTGCATTACATTCCACATATAAACAAAGTGGTTACATAAAGATAGTATTCTTCATTCCCATCAATGGAAACACATTTAAAATAAAACATGGATTATTTCTTGACACATCCTTGACTCTATCATCTTATCATTACCTTTCCCTTGACATGTGAAAAACATTTCAAAAAACTTGGGATGAGTATAAAAAATCCGTATGGGTTATAAAAAAAACATGGAAAGGAAACATGAGTTCATATATACATAAGAATGAAATCATAATTTACCCATAAAACATAGGCACTTTAACATACCTCATAAAATCATGAATAAATCATAGAAATCATAAGACATAAAGGTAACTTGAGGCATTCATAACATTCTTACGTAGGGAGTAACCCTCTTGGTTACGTTTGGAATACCCATCACAATATATTCCCTAAAATCTCTTCGAAGAAACCTTAACGTTTCACTCCTTCGCGTTACCCAATGCATTGGAGAGCTATAACGGGCTCACCCGCCCTTAGTTTATCACGGAACCACCCGTCTTCATAATAATTCCCAAGAACCATAACATAATCATATCACATAAAACATGCATAAAGGAAACATAAAATTTCCACATTTCAATCACGAGATATCAAAACAAAAAATTGATATAAAAACATTATGAAAACCATTTTCAATACCAAATTAAAAGAAAAGTAAAATATGGTATTTATTTTTCTTTTAAAAAGAAGGTATGGCTTGTAGAGGAAGCCGAAACTCAAATAACGGTCACGATGGCGGAGAAGTCGTTGTCGCCGCATACGTACGACAAAAACATTCCCTTTTGTCGTTTAGTAAACGCTTCGTATAAAGAAGATTCCTTTTGAATAAATGTAAAAGTCAAAGTGGTTTATACACCGTATAAAAGAAAGTTGTGTATAAAATAAAATATGCCTCAACGAAAGGAGATTGAGACGAAGTCCCATACCTCATATCTGACTTGACCCGACCGTTCTTTAATCTCCTGAATAATAAACTTGAGTTAATATCTACTTGCTTATGAACCTTTTTCAAGTTCATTATTCTTTTTTTACCATGTTATGAACATCATGTAATCATTTAAGTTAATAATGTTCATTTTGTCGGTATTTGGTTCTTAAGTCAAAAATAGACTTCTTACACTTACATGTTGTTAATTTGGTCAAAGGTTCATTATATCCAGAATGGTATTCAAGATGTAGATATCATATATGTCATATATATCCAGTACATACTTGCATTTATAATATTACATAATTATTTAGAGGTAAGAAATGAAATGCACCGTTCATGGAGACGGTAAGCCGTACGTACGCATGAACGCTACTTTCATTTCTATTTCATATTTTATAGAATGGAATCATAATTATATAAAGGTATATTATAATTCTAGTATAATATCATATATAATATCATAGTTCCATCCTTTATATGTCCCACATATGGTATTTAACGAATCAAATCACTTTGAGGGGGCGGTAGTCCGCACTTCCTAAAATGAAGATATCGTGTTTACCCATAATGGAAACCATAACGGTATGCCTAAAATGAAAAAAACAGAAGCTTAAGGAAAACATAAACATATTATATATCATATATAAAAATAGTGACATCATAATGGCCACCTTTGAAGGTGTTAAATGAGTGTTGAACAATCATCTTTTCGAAAGGCAGAATTTCGCCATCCACGGAAACCGTATGTTCTTTAACCATTTGATGTAGTTGTGTGAGAGTGTAGCTCAAATAAATATTATAAAAACATCCTTGTATATTTAAGATAATGGTGTTGTTACAAAAGAAGTAAATAAAAATAGTTTAGGGGGTTGGAGAAGCAAAATAAAACAAATGAACATGAGAGAATGAATTACCTTAAAAAGTGTAACTCCTTTTGATTTGAGCCTAAAGGCTTCCTTTGAAAGGATTCTGCCCAAAGGGAATCCTCTAGGATGAGGAGAGGGATGTGGAGAGAGTAAATGGGCAAGGGTTGGCCGATCCAAAGGCTTGAGTAGTGTGTGAAATGAGGTAGAGGTGGGGGCCTTTTATAAGAGGAGAGGAGGGGCACTTTTGGAAAGTAAAGAAATATTACTTTATTTGAAAATGTGTTTCGGTTTCAAAAGGCCCCACATTGATATAATTCGGGGATAAGGTGATAAGGCTTCTAAATCCACTCATCCAATAAGTTTTGGACATGTGTAGTTCATAGATTTTACATTATATTTCCATTTTATTTAAATCGTCAAATAATGATGTCATCGCTGCATCATTATTATGTCATAAATAATTTAATTTATTTAATGTCTAAAAATTATAAAAAATATACTATGATGTAGGAAATCTTTTTATATTTCCAATGAATATTTATAATAAAAAAGATGACTTGTATAATCCCACTTAAAAATTGTTTTAGTAAAACATATCATGTTTGTGTCAATTTTACTTTTACATTAAATAAAATGTTATTTATGTCATTTCCCAACCAAAGTGGATCCATGGGGTCCCCAAGTTGACCCATGGCTTGTATTGGTCGGCCATGATACAACAAATGAGGGTAAGACATGTGTCAAGCTCATCTCATTTTATTAAAGTATTATTTTTACCTTAAACTACACTAATTACCACTAATCGCGATTAAAAACATAATAAGTTACTATTCACCAAAAAATTATTTTGATCTCATTGAACCACATTTTACTTCTTAATGACAACCATGTATGTCGGATTTTCAAAATTCAATACACATTAGTGGTAAACTTTCATTTAACTGAAAAATCAGTTTGCTTGATTACCACTTAGTGGTTTCACTATTCATCAAAAATTGAAGTTTTTCAGAAAATTACCAAAAATTCACCCTAAGCTATATTTGATATTCCGAATTCAAAAATGAAGTCCATTTTACAAAATTAAAATCATATAAGTCACATTAATTAATTCAATAATTAATTCCCACTGTCAGAGCAAATAGCTTGTTTTTATGAAACAATAAGTATCAAAAGATTGACACCAGTTTAAGTCTAATTTCAAAGTGAAATTGATTACAATGAACACCATTGGATAAAATGGTAAAAATATATTCTAATTTCACTTCAAAACCAATTCAAAACATAATCTAATCATATATATAAATTAGGTTAAAAAGCAGTTTTGATGTAAAATGCAGTATTTTTCACTATTCATTAAAAAAATGAATATTGTCAGAAAAATACCAAAACTTCACAGAAGGTAAATTTTGATGTCCCAATCATAAAGGATAAGTTTATTTTGACCAAAATTGTTTATAAAATTGTCAAAATATAGATTCAAAAATGGTTTTCCATCAAAAGGCAGTAAAACAATCTTTTAAGAATATTAGTGTATTCCATGCATAAGATTGTATTTATTTTCTTTTTAAGCCTCTATTACACTATCTTAATAATTAATAGACATATATAAAAATATCTATTATTCATTACTTACTTGGGATGTTACACTTAATACATCACATGGTCCCACAAGTGGAATACAAATTAAGAGGAGGGAAAATGAGAAATCATGGGGTGAAAGGATAGGGAAGTAGTGGAAGAGGAAAACCCAAAATAGAGAAGATAAAAATACTGAAAAATACTCCCCTTGGAAATATAGATGACCATGTTTTTCTAGGGTACCTATGTGTGGAGATGGAATGGAAAAAAAATGACAGGCATAAAAAATAGCCTATCACAAAACAGATATATATAATGAAAATTAATTTGTGATAAAATAGTCATGGGGTCACCATAGATGACACATTATTTGTAATAAGAGTATAAGTTGGTGAACATGAATCAACAAAAGTGAAGGTTATAGGCTTTGGATCCTTGCTCAGAAGAGGATCGGTAGTAGCTGGAGCATCGTGAGTGGAACTCGAAGCCGGTGGCTCTATAGTAGCACCTGGTTCAATAGTAGGAGTGTTTTTAGGGAGTTCGGTGTTGTAGAGGAGAAATGAATCAGTACCCAGTGCTGGAATTGGTAGTGGACCTGCTGAAGAAGGTCCGGGAGCGAAGGCAATAGTAGGTGCTCTAGGTAGTGGAATGTCATGATGCTGAAGAAGAAGCCCCAACAACTACATAAGACTATCTAGATGACAATCTAGATAAACCTGGTGCTTCTCCCCTGTGGCTAGGCAGAGAGTAAAGGGGAGATAGAAAGAGGGTGCATAGGGAGGTGGGTTAGTGCAAGGAACATAAGAATAAAGAAGATAAGAAGAAGAAAGAATGGAAGAAGATGTAGGATGAGGAGGGAGAGGGATGTCCATAGGTGGATGGGGTGGATCCTAAGCAGAAATACTAGCTGGAGAAGGTGGGGCATCCCTCACCCCTGTAGTAGCAGGGCCATCCTTTACAAGAACAAAGCACTCTCCCCGACGGTCGACCAACCTCATTTGGATAAGAATGAAGAATTCCATGTGCTAAGGAGAACCCAATTGATCATGAGCGAGAGTATGCTCAAAAACACCCAAAACGTGTTCATACCCGATGAAATAGAACACGTAGTTCAGTTTTCCCTAACAGTCGTGGATCATGGAGTAGAAATAGGAGGCACTTATTCATGGGAGGTTAGGGTAGTCATGTCAGAGGATACAGTTCAGCAGCTCCATGTCCTGCCTAGACACAAGTCCCATATCATCATGGTGGGAAAAAATAATGATGCTAAAGTGCTTTTGAAGGTAGAAATGTGGAGGTTCAATGACGAGAATGCTCTTCTGCAAGGTGGGGGAATACTTTGGGTGAGGCCCAGAAAGATCCCACCACATCACAACAACATCCGAGCACTCGGGGCGGGTCAAAGGGGACACAATAGGTGGGGTGGTAGGAAGGGGATAGAATCTGCACCCTCATCCAAACTCAGACATAGTAAGTGAAAAATGTTTCCCCCTATCTGGAAACAAACTAGGTGAGCAATATATCTAGGCGTCTTCTAGTTAATGGGGCTGTCGAACTTGAAGGTTTCCAGTAACTCCCAAAATAAGTCACAGTACATAGGGGTACTAACCTAGAATTTATCTAGCAGGTGATCATGTCCTAGAATACCCTCAAGCTCCTCCCAGATGCCATGGTGCTGTGACATCGAATTTTCTAGGATACAGCTGCTCAGTTGAATAGTGCGGTGAGAAAATCCCCAGAATTGGTCCACAGTAAGATGGTCCTCCGGGAAAACCGTGTACGGGTGCAGAGGTGGGTGGGTAGCAGCCAGTTCAGGAAGTGGTATAATGGATTGTTTTGGAGTAGATGGTCCCTCGACTGAGATAGAAGGTGGAGTAGTGAATGGGTGAACGAGTGCAGATGGTTTTCCAGAAGGTGGAGGTGCAGGCTTGGTCAGGTCCCCCACAAGTGTGTATGGTACCTTAGAGGGATTGGAGCCAAAAGATGGAGCAATGGAAAAAATGATCTTAGCCACAATATATGGAACTAAATCCTCCATCATTGGATTAATAGAAGAAGGGTCCACATGACAGTTTAGATCCATATACGTCGCTGGTGGAGGTGGCATCAGGATTGGATTTAGAGCGCCTAATGCTGGGGGATAGAAAACTGGGAAATATAAAGCGGGCCGCTCATCCTGTCGAAGGGGAATCTGAGGGCGAGCTGGTCTCTGAACATCAGTAGTGAAATTGGGCCACTTCACACATGCAGTATCCTTATCCACCATACATGAAAAAGAAAATAAAACATAAGAAATGAAAAGTAAAAGGAAAAGGAATTGAAGGAAGTGTAAGAAAACTAAAAGAGTAGAAGAATATGATGTAACGATCCAAGATACATGGCATGAAATAGGATCTGTGTACAAACCCATGTAACCTAGATAGAAAGACCGTGAGGGAATGTGTGAGGAAAAAACACAGTACACAGCGTGTAACAAGTTGTACACACCATGTACACCGACATGGTATGAGGCTAGCATAAAGATCCATACACAACTCAACATGGACAGTGGAAAAAAGAAAAATATGCACCGTGTGGATGAGAGACATGTCGTGTAAGTCATTGTGGTCTGTGAGGCTTGTAGATTATCCACATGGGGTCCTCCGAAGGGCTGGAGGAAACGGTGTGTCCAGAACTGACACACTATCAACAGGTACATGGGAAATGGGTCGTGTCCCGAATAGACATGACCAGGGCTATAAGGCCCGGGGAGGCATGATACATGGAGTGTAACGAATTTAAAATATAGGTATTGGAAAAATGAATAAAATGTTACATGCATGGATGTTTAACGATAGTACATGGCGTGTTCTGTTCACAAAAGTCGTGTGCTACGCGGGAAGCCAAATCGTCCGTCGATTGACAAATCACAATAAATGCAATGAATACATGGAAATAGTGGATGAGGATGTGTGTAAAAGGACCTAATATTTTTATGTGGAAGAAATAAATACTTAAATAACAAAAAATTGTATATTTTGAATCAGGCGTCCAGAGAGCGTATGAGATAAAAAACGGGGAGGAGATGGGGGTCATGCGACATGGGTTCATGCTGGGTTGGTGTAGCCTTTACTACCGAAGTACAAGGCGTATACCAGGACTTACATGCTATGTATAAATATTTATTTATTTATTTATTTAAATAATGAATACTAAATATATAATATATATTTTATAGTAAACTATATAAAAATATATATTAATAATAAAAATAAAAAGAAATAATTATATATATATATATAATTTTACTAAAAATAAATATATACATGTAATTTATTGTGAACTACACAATTTGTGTTCTAAAATTGGAAAAGGAGAAGTGCAACATTCGGTTTGGTTCTTGGAGCGAGGTTCGAACTGGCGATCAGCCGATCCAAACGTATTCTCTCAACCATTGGAGAAAATATTATACAACTTATCATGTTTATGAATTATATATAGTTAATGTTCAAGGAAAATACTAAACAACATGAAAACAAATCACAGTTTTGGGTTTATAATTAGAATAAATGGGATAATATAGGGTGATTATCCGAGATCGAACATTGTACTTTTGGATCTAGGTTTGAGACTATGAAAATCTTCCAATTTCACCCGCATGTATGTTAGTATTTAAAAAACTATTAAAATTATTATTCAAAAACTTGGAACAAATCATGTATATAGAAATACACACTTTTTTCTTTTATTAAAATGTAAAATTATACAATTGGGATGGTTTTAAGGATTCGAACACTTGACTTTTGGAAACTGGTATATGACCCTAACTATCCAGTCCATCCCCGACATGGGTTTTTTTATTTAACAACAGTTTTATAATATTTTTAAAATACCACACACGTTGTGTAAAAAACATGGGTATAAAATATGAACTCAATTCTGAGGGTAGGGATAGAGGGATTCAAATAGGCGATAGCTCAGATAAACTCGAGAGACATAACCATCAGCACAGAGATCATCCTAGTTTATTACGTTAGATAAAATATATATTTAATAAACTAAGAATAGTGACTAAAAAGATTGGTACATAGTATATATATAGGAGGTACATGGAGTGTAACCTCTGGGTTTCCTCCCCATAAGATCCATTGTTTTAGGTCCTTAGTTTGACCTACCTCGCTCTTATTTGCTGAAATTAATGGTGGAGATTGATCACACCATATCCTCCACGTGATAATAAATATTTTGGCATTGTCCATTCACCTTGAAAGGTTGTCTGTCATCACCAAAAATATCCACCGCACCATGGTGATAATCATTAAGCACTGGAAATGGACGTCACCAATGAGAGATCAACATACCTTGAAACAATCGCAAACTTGAGTTACAAAGCAATACATGATCACCAGGTTGGAGGGTTTTATGGGAAATCATCTGGTGCCGGATCGCTCCTCTCTTTCCATTGTAAAGTCTGGCTTTCTCATACTCCTCTCACTAGATCTCATCATGATCTGTGAGTCGAAACATTCACTTCCCTTTAGAAGTATTTAAATCGAAATGTAGGGACTTGATGGCCGTATAGGATTTTTTCGTCAACTCCACTGGTAGGTGACATGGCCTCCCATAGACAAAGAGGAATAGAGACTTCCCAAGAGTTTTCAAAAAGGCTATCTGGAATTCCCATATGGCATCATCCATCATTTTGGACCAATCCTTCATTGAAGATCCAACTATTTTCTCCAGGATCTGTTTTATTTCACAATTTGATAATTCCAAATGTCCACTATATTTGGGATGATATGGCGTTCCAATGTGATGCTTTATCCCATAATTGATTAACAAATTCTTCATTAAGGTATTATCATAATGTTTTCCCCTATCATTGATCAACACTCAAGGAATTCCATATTTTCTGAAGATGTGCATCTTCAAATAGGCCATAACTACTTTGGTCATGTCATCTGTTGCCACAATGGCTTCCACCCACATAGAGACACAATACGCACAATTGAGTATGTAATAGTTTCCGTATGATGGGGGAAATGGCCCTATGAAGTAAATTCCCAAAATTTAAGAGATTTCAGATCTAGGATGTGGTTTTGATGAATCTTTTCATGTAGTCTCATATTTCATGTTCTCTGGCATCGATCACACCTTTTAATAATGTACCGAGAATCCCTATGCATGGTATGCCAAAAAAATTTAGATTGTTGAATCTTTGTTACCGTACAGTCTGGGCTATGATGTCCTCCAACTGGTGAGGAGTGACAAAACTATAGAACTCCATGAACTTCATTCTATAGGGTTCACCAATAAATCACCTCATAGACACATGATCAAAAGTGTAAATGGTTATCCCATAAGTAACTCTTGACATCTGATATGAACCGCATTATCTTTTGGTGAGTGATATCTGGGTGAACAGCTCTTGTAACTAAATAATTTGAAATATCTTCATAACAAGGTTGAGGTGGTCCTTCAATTATGAAATGTATCTCGTTGGGGAAGTCTTACCTAATATATCTGTCATCCACATTCTATAAGTGAGGTAGTTCAAGGTGGGAGAGTTGGTCAGCAATAACATTCTCACTTCCCTTTGTTCATGGATCTCCAAGTCAAACTCTTGTAGCAGAAGCACCCAATGGAAGAGTTGTGGCTTCACATCCTTCTTGTTTAGCAAATACTTGGGTGTAGAATGGTCATTATATACAATTACATTATAAATCACCAATTAATAATGAAACTTTTCAAATGAAAACACCATAGCAAGCATTTATTTTCTATGGTAGTGTAGTTCACAAGTTCATCATTCAGTGTTCTGCAAGAAAATTAAATGGACCAAAGGTTATGATCCTGTCATTTCCCTAGTACGAAACCCACCGTATAGTAACTTGCATCACACATCATTTCAAATTGAGCCTCACAATTTGGATCAATAATCACTAGAGCTTCCACCAGTCATTTCATTAGATGTTGAACGTCCATGGAACACATCTCATTAAACACGAAGTTGGAATCCCTAGAGTGGAGATTGGTTAGTGGTAGAGAAATATTTGAAAAGTCTCAGAAAACCATCTATAGAAATCATAATGCACAAGAAAACATTTGATAGCACTGAAAGAATATGGGATTGGTAGATTTTAAATGACTTCAATCTTTGCAGGATCAAATTCTATCCCTTTAATAGAGATTTGGTGGCCGATGACAATACTACTATTCATGATAAAATTAAATTTTCTATAGTTTAAAACTAGGTTAGTGTGCACAAACCATTCCCAATACAACTCAAGATTCCTCATACAATTGTTGAAGGATTTTCCATAGACAGAAAAATCATCCATAAAGGTTTTAATTATTTGTTTTTCTATGTCGTAGAAGTTTTCCATCATACGACTTTGGAAGTTGGAAGAGTGTTACACATCCTAAAAGACATTATTCTAAAATAAAATGTACTGTAGGGGAATGTGAAGGTTCTACTTTCTTTATATTTAAAGGGAAATTGATATTTGGTTATATCTAGAATAACTATCGAGGAAGTAGGAAAACCCATACCCCGCTAGTCATTCCAGCATCTGATCTATGAAGGGAAGGAGGAAGTGATCTTTGGGCATTGCATCATTCAAATTCGTGTAGCCTACACATACTATCCAACCCATGAAAATACATGTAGGTATGAGTTCATTTTAATCATTAGAGACCATAGTGATACCCCCTTTTTTGGGTACCACATGGAGAGGACTCACTCAATGGCTATCTAAAATATGGTACATGATTCCTACATCCAACAATATGATTACCTCCTTCTATTAAACATCATTCATGGGAGGGTTTATACATTATTATGGTATCCGAGAAGGTTTTTATCCTTCTAGTAGAACCCAATGGGTGATAACGGTGGGACTGATTCCTATCAGATATGTGTATTTCCACCCAATGGTTTAACTTCTTTGCTTCAACACCTGCAGAAGTGCATCCTATTGCCCTTGAGACAGAGTTGCATTAAGTATAACTGAAAATATTTTTTCATCACCCAAATGAAAATATTTTAAAAACTAATGGAGATTTTTTATCTCATGTTGAGGTGCCTTTAAGATTGAGGGAACAATTAGTTTCACCTTTACTCACTACAAAATGTTTTGAAAAATTGTATCTTGGTAGTAATGACCACTCAGGACTTCGTTAAATTGTTACTCAATTGGTGCATCATGGATATCTGTGAGGAGTGGGTCGTTAATAAGAAAAGAACATTCCAGACCATCTTCCTTGTATATTAAGTGCTAGTTCATTGCTGTTACCACATAACAGTCTTCATGTTCTAGTAGTGATTCCTTCATGACAACCTTGAGGATGTTGTAGGGGACCTTTTCACTGTTAACTTGAATGGTCAATAATCCATGGTGAGCATAAATAAATTTTATACCAGTGGCCAGGAAAGGGTATACCAGATTCAAAAGGTCCCTCCTTGTAGTCTGTTGTATCAGGAATGATGATGTCAGCAGGGAGAATTATCCTTATTACCATCACCACCAGATTCTAAAGAAACTCCTTGGGATATTTTATGGAGTGATATGCTAAGTGGAGGGAATCTCCAGGGGCTTTGAGATAATTTTAGCCAAAATTCTTGAATACACTAAAGGGAATAAAGTTGAGACTATCTACTAAGTCACATATTGTTGTTCCAAACTCACATGATCCAATAGTACATGGGATTGTGAATCTACCCAGATCTTGGAGATTGGTATGGTGCGAGCATTGCACCACTAACGTGCATTATTTATTTAGTGAAATGGTTCCCAAATCCTATATCTATATTTTTTTAGAGAATCCCCTTCCTAAACTTTGTGTACGTAAGCATATAATTTAGGGCTTTTGAGAATGGGATTTTGATCTGTAGCTTTCATAATACCTCCATGAATTTACCAAACTGGTGGTCTAACTTCCTTTGCTTCATCCTCTATAGAAATGGTAGGGTGGGCTCAAATATCTTGACCACCTATTTTATCTTACCATGTGAGGCCTCATTCCCTTTTTTATGTCACATTTTATGAGGATGGGACCTTCTTGGTGGTCACGTTAGCTTGAGAGGGTGATGGTTGAGCTATAGTTATAGCCTGACCATTATTTTCAGTTTGTGTTTGAGGTAGATCCATCCCACATCGTAAAGTGATTGCATGGGCCTCTTATAACAGGTTATTCCCTATGTTACCTGGTAGCATTCATTGTTTCCTAGATGATATATGTTTTTCATGTTTCTGAATTCAATTTTCAATGCATTGAATAAAAGTTACTTAGTTTTGAAATCTTATATCAGTAGTTGTTCTGAATTTTGTTATCATTTCTTCATGTATTAATGGGGGTTATTTCTTTGTTTTTTATGCAGTTGGTTGAGGTGCTGGATTCCTTGGTGGTTGAGGGGAAGGGTTTTTATACCCTTGCTACTGGTAGGTACCCTCCTGTTGCTATCATGGATATGGGTGCTGGTACTCCTATTGACCATATCTTGGTGGTCTCTAGGGTGGAGTGTTTTGTGGTTGCGGCTGGTACCCCACATTCATTTGTTCACGCCTTGATGGTATCGGGTACTGAAGACACATATTTGGACCCCTGTTGTGATAAACATAGTTCAACTCTCTTTTTTAAGGGCTGACAGTTGACCCTGTGCATTCACCAATGACGTGGTTGTCACCCCATTCGCTGCATGCAGGAAGGTTTGATACGTGAACATGGGATGCATTCTTTAGGTTCAATGCATCAATATTGTTAGACACTAAACTCAATTGGTTAGCGAGCATCATGGTGGATTCAATGTTGTGCATACCACACTTTTGCATTCCCTACTCTAAGTGAAACTGAAATCTTTTGGCCGACATGTCCTCAAGACAGTCAAATAGTTCCTCTAAGGATTTCTGCATTACCATTCATCTAGCATCGACATCTACCATGGATTTAGTGTTTGTGGTTAGGAAGCTTTAGAGGGGTTTTATGTACATCTATATATAATGTTTGTGATGTGGAAATTTGCATAGAATATCTTTGAAACACTCCCATGACTCATATATGTATTCCGATTGATGTTTCTAGATGTTTTGGATATCATTCCACAAATTCACAGTCTTCGAAGGAGGGACGTATTTGGAAAATAAGGCCTAGGATAACTCCTCCCAGGTGAGGATAGATCATTTATGTAGTCACTTAATGTAGTCTTTCGAAATATCCCTTAATGAGATGGAGAAGAGTTGAAGATAGATGTCATCATTTGACACTCCATGGTAACAGATGGTGTCACAGATTTCGAGGAAGTTGGAGAGTTGAGAATTTAAGTCTTCACTAGGTAGAACACCAAATTTTACCATGTTCTGGAGTAGCTGAACAATGGCTGATTTTATTTAAAATTGTTGGGCCTGCACGGGTGGTCAGACGATCCCCGTGTCTGCCCTCTGGAAGGAGGGTAGTTTGTACCCCATAAGAGTACATCAGAAGGGAAATTTCTCTCAAGAAGATGGGGGAACAAATTGTTCTGCAGGGGAAAAGTATGGCCTCTTACCAGGAAGTAGGTATGGATTCCACTCTGTTTGGAACTATCGATGTTGCTATGGGCCATACACTAGAACAAGTGGAGATTCCAGATTCCAGTTATCAACTATGAAAAATGGTTGTCCATCTCCTTGCAATGAATCTGGATCTACCTCTTCATTATAGGCCATGGGATTATTTTGGTTGTGCTCATCCATGAGTGAACATCATCTCCTCAAATGTTTCCATTCAATCTCTAGGTCAATTGGAAGAAGCTCTGATAACTCAGTGCTCTGGGAACGAGTGATGAAACCAATCACACACAAATGGATCTACCTAATAATTAACACACCAAGCGTAAGAGAGGAATAAAAAAAGGAAATGATTGTAAGAGTATAATTTTTATAATTTTTGTTTTTTTCACACAAATTAATACAAACTAAATTTTTTAAAAAATTGTTTCTTTGACTCCCTGACAAAAACGTGAAAATTTGGTTATCCTTTTTATCGATATGTTAATTTTGTTAATCTAAATTATAATATATTAACAAGTTTAGGACTAGTAAAGGATAGATCCACATGGAGAATGATTAATTTTAGATAAATTTATCTATTTTGTAATTGGTTTTGTGTTTATTACTGAATATAGAGTTGATTCTATTATGTTATGATAAAAAAGTGATTAAAATTAAAATTCATATTCTATTTAATGAACCATAATGAAAAAACACAGATATTTGGTATTGATGAAAATGTTTAGAGAAATGAATCATGGCTGTGAAATTTAAAGGATGTTTTTAAATCAATTTTCTTACGAGGTTCTGTTGTTCATAAAAATTCATATCTATCAGATTATTTTTTAACAGAACCCACTTGGTCTGGTGAGATTTGTTTAAATCAATTGAAACCAATTTCATTGGTCTAGAGATTGATTTCTCTTAATTTTATTAATTTCAATCCCTTTTGAGATTATTAAAACACCCAATGTTCATGGATGTTTTAAACTGTATTTATGTAAAGGGTCCCTAGAAATAATGTTCATTGTCATATATGAGATTTTTAGTGAAATTTAGAAAGAGTTATTAATAAATTATGAGAACGAAGTATAAACAACACAGTTATTACATACCAGGTGAAAAATGACAACTCACAATAGTACATATCCCCAACACATATGGATTTATCCACTCATAGTGTATATAGTGATTAAAGAAATTTTAGTACATGAATACATCCTTTTGAATTATTTGGATCGAAGGTCATCGGGAAGGTAATAAGGAAACCCCTTCTATCATCTCATATTTCCCCTACATTATCTCACATCTTATCTCCTTGGCCATCTCCAGAGTTCTCACCCTTGGATTAATATGGGAAGGAAGGATCTGAATTCCTCCCAAACATGGAGGCACTTCCCCCTATTTATAGGTTTTAGTCGTACACAGTGTGTACTTGGAAGTCCCCGGTGTGCACAATTGTTAGACAAGTATTGGACATCTTTTCTACACTAGTAGGTGAGATAACACATTGCCTTTGACTTTGAACATGGTGCCACATAGTAGGTGGAGGTACACAGTGTGTAGCACCTCCCCACATTCTGTGTAATATGGTTCACCGACCACCATCCAATTCTAGAAGGTCTACATGGTTTATTAGGGGTCGTACACTGTGTGGAGTCATTAGCCAACAACATAGGTGTGTAGTCTTTCTCTCAGCCTCCAACCACTTCAATAAGGGGTAAATGACATGTAGCATGATGCACAAAACGTGCAATGGTTTCCGAAATCAAGGGAATGTACCTGTCCTGGTCAATCTGTGTCAGGGTGCTGATACACAGTTTGATTCCTAACGTACACGCTGTGTAGTTTGGAATTTTTGTTAAACTTCTCCCAATCTGCGTCTTTGGAATGGAAATACATGAAAATCATCACGATCAACAATAAAAAATATTGAACCACTTAATGATTTATATTTGATGAAAATATGTCTTTCTGATAGTTAATATATATGTGAAAGAATACAATAATTGGGTACATCAAATTCCCTCACACATAGTCATTTTCTTGTCCTCATGAAAGTTCTCAACATCTTATCAATATAATTCAGACTCTAAAAGCGAATTATTTTACTAATTATATGTGTAAATAATAAAATCATAGCAGAATATTTTTAAGATGCACAAAACATATTTCATTTCTGAAGATATTCTAATCATGCATCATATACAATCAAATTGAAAATTTACATCCTTCTTCACTCACATTGATTAACATTTCAGAAATAAACATGAAACTTATTGATTTACATAACCAAAAGATATCACACTCATTACTAAAGAATTATTTAATCAATGTTATGAACAATCATAAGTATATTCACTCTATCCATAGGCTTTCAAGAGTTTTTATTCTGTACATTAGAAATTTAAATCACAAAAATCATGAGTACTTTCATCAACGCCCGATTATTTCAGAGGCTATGGGTTCATAGGTAATAATTTGAACCATTATCTCAGAGGCTTGAAGAAGGGGGATAAAGTATTAAACAATAATGCATGATATTCAGAATAGAGCTATAAAAATTCACCACCAATGAAGATCTCTCAAAGGTATGATTACCCTGATATTCCATGGCCAATATGGGCCCAGAAACCAATAGTACTTAATACAGAGTCTTGTCCCTCTTTTTCATTTCATATTATTATTATATTTTTAACAACACAACATTGAGGGACTACTAAGAAAAAAATGGATAGTTGGAGTTGGGACCCTTTTTCCAAAATGAAAAATTGGAAATCTCCCCCACTCTTATGTTCATGGTCCCTCAATAAAATATACTATGGAAAAATAAAAAATCCCTTCATAAAGCTCATGTGAATAATAATGAAAATTTATAAAATATTTTGGGTTGTAAATAAAACATAGGAATGTAATGTGACTTCTTGTCAAGGAATCTCATGGTTTATAAGGGTTTATTATGATTAGATGTAGGTTAGGTCATAAGGCCAGAGGGGCTGAAAAACAATCAAATTACTCAATCATTTTAATGTTATTAATAAAGAATCATGTTTTGTAGAGAAAATCCAGATAATTTTGGTATTTATGCATATCCAATGAATCTCTCGAGAAAGAGGGTATAAGAAATAATTTGTCAAAATAGGATTAGAATACCTCTTAGTAATTGAAAAAATATAGGGTTCAATCAGATCGTGACATGAATACAAAATGATCAGTCTAATAAATGTAAATTTATAAGGCTTAAAATTCTCAAATAAACTATATAATCAATCATTTTTTAATTATTTTTAAATTGAAATAAGAATTTAACTTTTTAAATTCTCTTTTATGCCCTTATTTTTTATAATTACATGTAATAAAAAATATTCCACAATTTTAAATAAGTTTACTCTTAATTATTTCTCCTAGAATAGTTTAAGGAAATGAATAGTGTAATCAGAGGCCCTCCCCCATACATAATACAACACATGGTCCCCTACGTGCAATACCAAGGAAGAGGATCAAAAATGGGAAAACACGGGGTAAAATATGAGGGGATTCAGTGGAATTAGAAAAACCAAAATAGAGAAGAAAAATAAATAATAAAAAATACTGCCCTTGGAAATAGAGAGGCCCCAGTCAGTCCAGGATACCTGTGTCTGGTGATGGAATGGATAAAGAAAAATGGCATGCATAAAATAAATCACATCCCAAGAATAGATCAAAACACATATATATAATGAAAATAAATGTGTAATAAACTGTTCATGGGGTCACCTCAAAATAGGAATCATCTGTAATAGAAGGATCAGATAGTAAAGGTGTGTTGGAAGCAATGGAGGTCGTAGGCTCGGGAGACATGCTCAGAAGAGGAGACGTAGTAGCCAAAGCCATAGGAGTGGAGCTCAAAGTTAGTGTCTCTACAGTGATTCCTAGGTCCGTAGCATGAGTTTTAGCTGCGTGGATGGTGGAGGAGATGGGAATTGAATCTATATCCAGAGTTGGAAACGGTGGTGGAGCTGATGAAGAAGGCCAGGGAGCGGAGACAAGAGAATGTGATGGGTGTAGTAAAATTACATGATGATAAAGGATAATCCCCAATAGCTACTCAAGATAGTCCAAACAATGATCCACATGGACATGTTGTTGCTCCACCATAGCTTGGCAGAGGGTAAAGGAGAGATCAATCGAGGGTGAAGAGGGAGGTGGGTCGGTAGAAGGAATAAAATAAGAAGGAAGATAAGAAGAATAAAAAAGGCTAGAAGAAGTGGGGTGGGGTAGGGAAGGGACATCCAAAAATGGATGGGCTGGATCTTGATCAGAAACACAAACGGGAGCGGGTGGGTCATCCCTCACCACTATAGAAGCAGGGGCATCCCAGACATGAACAAAGAGCTCTCTCAGATGCTCGACCAACCTCAATGCGTTAATAATGAGGATGTCAATATGATGAAGAGAACCCAAGTGATCATGAGGGAGATATGACTCAAAAACACCCAAAATGTGTGCCAACTGTGTAGAATAGAACCTGTCGTTCAGGTTTCCATGAAGTTCATGGATAATGGAGTGGAAAAAGGAGGCAACCATAAAAGATAAGTTTGGGTAGTCATGTCAGATGGTATAGGTTAGGAGCTCCATGTCTGGCCTAGACACAATGCTGATATCCTCATGGAAGGGAATAATTATGTCACTAATGCACAGGTGAAGGCCGCAAATAGGAGGTTCACTGGTGAACTTTAACTTTAGCAAGGTGGGGTGTACCTATGGTCAGGATCTGTAATCTTCCTCCACCTAAAAATTAGATCAGAGCCATAAGGTTAACGTTGAGAAAAAATATAGACTGGCCGGATGGGGAATGTATCCACACTCTCATCCAAACTCGGCCATAGTAAGTGAAAAATTACATCCTCTTAGCTAAAAAAGAAGTGTGAAAACTGTATTTGTGGGTGTCTTCTAGTACGTGGGCCCTTCAAACTCAATGGTGTCCATGTACATAAAAAAAATCACTATACGTAAGAGTACTAACCTAGAATGTATCTAGATGGTGAGTATGGATCAGAAGCCCCTCAAGTTCCTCGTAGATTCCTAGTTGATGTGGATGCGAAAGGTCATGTAAGCGACCGGTCAAATAGATAGTGTAGTGAGAAAATTTCTACAATCAATCTGCCATAGGATGGTCCTCAGATAAAACAAAGCACGTATGCAAAGGTCGTCGGGCAGTAGTAGGTGAAGGTAGTGGTGGAATGACTGGTGTTGTAGTAGATGGTCTCACTATTGAGGTAGAAGGTGGAGTAGTGGATACCTGAGTAGGCACAAATGGATGTCCAGATAATGGAGGTGGGGGCTCGGTCAGGTTCCCCACTAGAATTGGTGGTAGCTCAAAGGGAGTGGATCCAGAAGATGGAGCAGTGGTAGAAGAGCTGTCGACCACAGTAGAAGGAACTGAATACATCGTTAAAGGATCAATTGTAGAAGGGGATACCGGAATAGTTAAATTAATAGACGTCTTGGGTGGAGGTGACATAAGGAGATGAGTCATAGCGGCCAACGCTGGGGGTTGGTAAATTAAGATACCCAAAGAAAGCCGCTCAGCCTGTCAAACGCGAATCTGATGGCAAGGAGATCACTCACCCACAATAGCAGAATATTTCCTCTTCCCACACATAGAATATCTATCACCATACCATAAAACAATGATATACCAAACCAATAGAAAAGAAGAAGAAAAACTAAATGATGAAAATGTGGGAAAACTGAAAAACTAGTAGAATAGAACTTGTAGATCCAGGACACATGGTGTGTAATTATAACTCTTTAATGACCCACGTACCCTGGATAGACACGTTGTGAGGGCATGTTCCATGAAAAAACGTAGTACACAGCATGTAACCCGGTGTACATGTCATGTACACCAAGATGGTATGAGGCCCAAGTAAAGATCCATAAACGGCGTGGCGTGGACATGGGAAAAAAATAAGAAATGTGTCTGAGAAAAATGTCGTGTAAATGAACATGCTAGGAGAGGCATGTAGATCATCCACATGGGGTCCCTTTAAGGTTTGGAGGACAGAATATTTCCCAAACAGACACGTCGTGTATATGTACATTGGAATGGGGCTGTGTCCTGAACAGACATGGCCATGTCCAGAAGGCCAAGGGAGGAACGATACATGGAATGTACCAAACGTACACGCCATTTATGTGCCAAATAAAGAAAATGTGTAGTGTGTGACAATTTACAAAAAGTACATGGCGTGTGTTTTTCGTGCAATCTGATTGTTGTGCGGGAAACTGAAACATCAACTGATCCACAAATCACCCTAAATTTAATGAAAATAGGGAAATAGAGTTTGAGGATATGCGTACCTAGACCGAGGGTCATAATGTGGATGAAATTCGAACATAAAATGCAAAACAAATGGTGGATTTGAAATCGGGAAGCTGGAGGGAATGCGAGAGAAGAAAACGGGGAGGAGACGGGGGGGTCATGCGGCACGGGATTAAGCCGGGTGGGGAACAACCATTATAGCCGCAGTACATGGCCTGTACCAGGACATTCACACCCTATATCACTATATATATTTTTTAAATAATGAATAATAAATATATAATATAATTATTATAGTAATATATGAAACAATTAATATTAATAATTAAATTAAATAAATATATATATGTCTATATATATATATTTTTTAATAAAAATAAATATATACAAGGAATGTACCCGGAACGACACAATGTTTGTTCTAAAATTGGAAATATAGAAGTACAACCTTTGGTCTGGTGCTTGGGGCGAGGTTCGAACCTGCTATCATCCAATTCAAATTAAATCCATCAACAACTAGAGAAATGGTTGTACTACTGATCATGTTTAGGAATTATATATAGTTAATGAAGAGGGAAAATACTACATGGGATGAAAAAAATTCACGACATGTTGTTTTTAATTTCAATAAATGAGATACTGTATGAATATTTGTTGAGTTCGAACCTTGGTCATTGGAATCCAGAGCTGAGACTCATCCAATCTATCAACATCACCAGCATGTATGTATTAATTTCAAAAACTAATAAAATTAATATTCAAAAACATTTCACACATGAAATATACATAAATGCACATAGTGTGGTTTTATTAATACTAAAAATGATAGAAATGGGCTAGTTGTAAGGATTCGAACTGGGACTTTTGGAAATAGGTATATGACCCTGACCAACTGTTCCATCCCCATCATGGGTTTTATTTTATTTGAAAACAGTTATATATTATTTTGAAAATACCACACATACCATGTAAGAAAACATTAGTATAAAAAGGATGAACCCCATGCCAAATTTAGTGACGGAGGTATTCGAACCAGCGATGGCTCGAATAAACTCTAGGGAAATAACCATCAGCCCTGTTAACATATCTATTTATTATGTTAGTGAATTAATATATTTATAATATTAGTAATAGAAACTAAAAATATTAGTACCTGTCGTTTATATAAGAGGTACATTGTGTGTAATCTCATGGATGCCTCCCCGGAAGTGCCTTTTTATGTCGTTTTCTCGACTAAACAACCTATTGTTACTTGAAATGAATAGTGGAGATTGTACCCACTCTATCCTCTATGTAATGATAAAGAATTATGAATTTCCCATTCACCTTGAATGGTTTTCCATCTTCACCAGAAACTTACACCGCGCCATGGTGGAAAACATTGAGCACTTAAAATGGTCATGAACATCGGGACATCAACAAACCAGGAAACAAAGAAAAACGTTATTCGAATAGAAATACCTGATAAACGGGATGGATGGTTTATTGGGAAATCATCCAATTAGGGATTTCATGTGTCTTTTATTTGTAATTTATATCAATCCCATACTCCTCTTGTCAGATCTCATTATGCTCTGTGAGCTGGAATGTGCACTTCTCTTTGGCAGCCATTAAATCAAAATTTAGGGCCCTGATGGACCAATAGGCTTTATGCTCCAACTCTACTTGTAGGTGGCATGGCTTCTCATAGACAAGGTAGAGCAGAGACATCCCTAGAGGTGTCTTGAATGCATTCTGGTATACCCCTAAGGAATCATCAATCATTTTGGACAAATCATTCCTGGATGCTCATACCATTTTCTCCAAGATCTATTTTAGTTCATGATTTGATAATTCCACCTATCCACTATATTGGGGTTTATATGGTGTTCCCATGTGATACATCACCCAATACTTGAGTGACACATTATTCATTAAGGTATTATCAAAATTCATTCCCCAATCGTTGATCAACAGTCAAGGTACTCCAAATCTAATTAATATATGCTTATTAAAAAGGGCCACAATAACCATGGTTGTGTCATGTGTTGTAGTAGTGACTTCCACCCACTTAAAGACATAATACACACAAATGAGTTTGTAAGAGTTTTGATATGATGTGGGAAATGGAACAATGAATTCAATTCCCCGGATGTATAATATTTCAACTTATTGAATGGAGTGTGGAGTCATCTCAGTTAATCATCCCATATTATATGTTCTCTGACATCAATCACACCTCGTATCAACGTAACGAGCATCGTGATGCATGGTAGGCAAGAAAAATCCAGACTGTTGGATATTCTTTATCCTACAGTTTGGGACATGATGTACTTCAACTGCTGAGGAGTGACAGAACTGTAGAAATCCATGAACATCATTCTCTGGGTTGCACCGTCGAATCACCCTATCGCCATATGACTGAAATAGTAGAGGGTCTTCCCATAATTACCTCTTGACATCAAATAAAACTGCTTCTTCTGTTGGAATGTGAGATTGGGATGAACTTCACCTATAGCCAAATAATTTTCAATATCATCATACCAAGGTTTATGTGGCCTTTGATTGAAAAAATATTCTCCTCAGGTAGTCATACCTAATGTCTCTATCAGCATCCTTCTCTAAATGAGGTAGTTATAGGTGGGAGAGGTTGTCAACAATAACGTTCTCGCTACCCTTTTTTTGTCGTGGATCGCTATGTTTGACTCTTAGAAGCGAATCACCCAGCGGATGAGTCATGGAATCCGGACATTATTTGTTAGAAAATACTTTATCACGGAATGGTAAGTATATACAATTACTATGGACCACACAAAGTAAGAAATAAACCTATCAAATACAAATACCACTGAAAGTATTATTTTTTTAGTTATACTATAGTTAACCTATGCTTCATTCAGAGTTCTTTTTATAAATGTAAATGGGTCGGAAGATGTGATCAATCCATTTCCCCAGTACGATGCCCACCACATTGTCACTAGCGTCACACATGACATCAAATTTCACCTCCCAATTGGTAGTAATAATCATCGTAGAATCCAACATTCTTAGCTTCAGATGCATAAAAGACATAGAACACGTCTCGTCAAACTCGAAGGTGGAATCTATAGAGAGGATATTGGTGATTGGCTGGTAAATATTTGAAAATTCTATAAAAACCCATCTGTAGAAACCATAATTCCCCAATAAAATTCAGATAGCTCTGATATAAGATAGTATGGTTATATTTGAAATGAATTCTATCATTTTCAAATAAACTTCAATCCCTTCCATAGAGATCTGGTTGCCCAAGACGAGACCCCAATCCACTATAAATGGCATTTTTTCAGATTAAAACTAGGTTTGTGTGAACACACTTTTCCAAAATGAGCTCTAGATTCCTAAAAAAATCTTTAAAAGGTTTTTTGTGGAAGTAAAAACCATCCATAATAACTTCCATGAATTATTCTTACATGTTGTGGAATATTGAAAACATACATAGTTGGAATGTGGCAGGAGTTTTGCACATCCCAAAAGACATTCTTCTAGAAGAAAATGAACCATATGTTAATATGAAGGTCCTATTTTCATGATCATTATGGGAAATGAAGATTTCGTTATATTCTGGATAACCATTGAGGAAGTAGTAAAACTCATGCCCCGCCAATAATTCCAGCATCTGATCTTTGAAAGGTAGTGGGAAGTGATCTTTCTGCATTACATCGTTCAACATTCGAAAGTCTACACAGGAACTCCAAACCGTGATTGTCCATGTAGGGATTAAATCATTTTAATCATTGGAGACCACAGTGAAACCCCCTCTTTTGGGGTACCACTTACAGAGGACTCACCCACGGGCTATTTAAAATGGGAAATACGATTCTTGTATCAAAAATTTGATTACCTCATTCATTAAGACTTATTTAATGGGAGGGTAAAATTGTTGTTATGGTTTCTGATAGGGTTTTTGTCCTTATACTTGTATAAAATTATCGGTAAAAATGGTGGGATAGATTCCCTTCAGATCAGCAACTGTCCATCCAATGGCTTGATTTCATTGCTTCAACACGTACAAAATTGTGTCCTCTTTCTCTTATGATAGAGTTGCATTAAATATAACTGGAAGGGTTTGAAGATAACCAAAATAAACATATTTTAGAGACAATGGGTGAGTTTTTATCTCAATTTGAGGTGCCTTTAGTGTCGAGGGCACAATTGGTTTCACCTCCCCTTGATAATTTTTTTTAATAACCGTGAGTTTCCAGTAATAAACAACCTATACATCAATAAATTTTAACGTTTTGGGTGAATCAAGGATATATGAGAGGAGTGGTTTATCAATAATAAAAGAACATCCCAGACCATCTTCCTTGAAGATGATGTTATCATCCATCGTAGTTACTGCATAACAATCATCATGTTCCAGTAGGGATACATATTGCCTTGAGTACGTGCCAACAAAGAAGGAAATTTATCCTTGGTGGACATCAATCAATGCCTTACCAGTGGCCTGTAAAGACCTTACCTGATTCAAAGATGCATCTTGTTCTTCCATGGTGTCAAAAATGATGGAGTCAGATGGGATAATTAGTCTTCCTACCTTTACCAGCACATCCTTGAGCAACCCAACTTGGGATATTTGATTAAGATATGTGTTAACTGGAGGGACAATCAGGTGGGTTTGAGATTATTGAGTCCCAGCTTCTTCAATACTCAAATAGTTATCAAGTAGAACCTATCTTCTAATGTCACAAATATTTGTTCAAACTCAAAGGATCCAATGGTACATGGGATAGTGAAGCTACCTGGATCTTGGAGTTTTGGAAGAAGATAGAATTTCACCACTGTAGAGCATTCCGTATTTACCGAGATGGTTCCCAGACCCACCGTCTTTATTTTATTAGTGAGAATATCTTTCATGAAATTTGTGAACATTGGAAGCTGAGTTAGAGATTATTCAAAATGGGTGTTGATGTGTAGCTTTTGGAATACCTCCATTAATTTAATAAACTAGTGGTAAATATTCCATTACTTAAACCTCTTTGGAAATGGTAGGGCATGATCAAAAGGCTTTACCACCTTTTTTATCCTACCATGTGTGGACTCCATCACTTTTTATGGCTCTTTTCATGAGGAGGGGTCCTTGATTGTGGTCTCTTCATCTTGAGAGGGTGAAGGTTGAGCTAGATTTATAGCCTCACCTTGATTTGAAATTGGTGTCTAAGGTAGTGTCCTCCCACATCATAATGTTATTGCATGACCCTCTTCTAGTGGGTTCTTCTTAGTTTACCTAGTAGTGTACTGAATTTCACTGAGGAGAGATGGTGGGAAAGTTTCACAATTTGATTTTTCAGGCCTTGACTGGATGAATCATAGTTTGGATATATTGGTTCACCATTTGTTATGAATTATTTCATCATTTATTAATGTGTTAATGGGGGGTTCTTGCTGAGTTTTTTGGACATTTGGTGGAGGTGGTAGCTGCCTTATTTGTTTTGGGTGAGGGTTTTCATACCCTTGCTGCTGGTAAGTCCCCTGCTATTGTAGTCTTGGATATGTATTTTTTTAATATTGTTGTCTATAGCCATGTGGTCTCTATGGGGGGGGGGGATTTTGATGTTTATTATGGTATCTCCATGTTTGTTCGTTCTCCCCATGGTAGGTTCATGTATTGAGGGTATAAATTCGGCCCCCAATTATGAGAGACAAAGCTCACCTTTCTTGTTGAATGGCTGGCAGTTGACCTCAGGCACTCACCAATGATGTGGTTTTCACCACATTTGTTACATGCATGATGGTTTGCTACTTGATCATGGCTTGTGATCTTAAGTTTAAATGCATCAATCTTATTGTAACTGCATCCAATTGGACAATGATCATCATGGTGGCATCAATGTTGTGAATCCCTGGATTATGATTTCCTCACTCTGAGTGCAAGTAGAATATTTTGGCCGACATGTACTGTAGAAGTTCAAAGATTTTTCTATGAGATTTTCGCATTACCGTTCTTCTAGAAATGGAATCTACCACAGATTTGGTGTTTTTGGTCAGGCCGCCATAGAAGGTTAGTACATGCATCCAATGTGGAAGTCTTTGATGAGGAATTTTGTGTATAATCTCTTGAATAACTTTTATTGATGTTATAAGTATTCCGACTAATGGTGCTGGATGTTGTGGATCTCGTTTCACAGAGTCACTGTCTTCAATGGTGGAAAGTGTTTGGATAGGAAGGCCCTGACTAATTCCTCCCAATAGAGGATATATCATTGAGGTAGTCCCTTGATCCAATCATTCACCTTATAACTTATTGATAAGGGGGTTAGGTGAAGAAAAATGGAATCATCTGACACTCCTTGGTAACAAAGGGTGTCACAGATCTCGAGGAAGTTGGAGAGATGATCATTAAGGTCATCACTGGGTGGACCACCAAATTGTACCATGTTGTAGAGTAGTTACATAATGGTCTTTTGATATCTAATTTTTGGGCATGCACAGGTGGTCGGGCAATCCTCGTGTATTCCCCTTTGATGGGTTGTAGTCTGTACTCTATAAGAGTACGTCATAGGGGTAGTTACTCTCGAGCCGGTGGGGGAACAAATTATTTTTCTTGAGAAAAGTATGGACCCTAACCTAGCTACATGTATATAATTTGTTCTGTTTGGAACTCTTGAAGTTATCTCAGGCCATACACTAGAACAAGTGGAGCTTGCTAATTCCAATTTTCTTCCAAGTCAAATGGTTTTCCAGCTCCTTTAACTGTAGTTGGATTACCCTCTTCGTTATGCGTCATGGGATTGTTTTGGTTTCCCTCGTCCATGAGTGCATGTTGTCTCCTCAAAAGTGTTCGTTCAATCTCTAAGTAAAATTTTAAAAGCTATGAAAACTCAGTGCACTTTGAACGAGTGATGTATTTGTTGGATAGAATATGTAGATGTAAATTTATATTAGAAGGAACAATAATATAGGGGGGTGAATTGTAGATTTAAAAACATTGTGTTTAAACACTCAAGAAATTATTTTAAATGATCTTAAAGTAATAAAATTCACAACAAGAAAAAACATCCACAATTGTATTGAATATAAAGGTATTATATGATGTAATACTATAAGGAAAGTAAAGTAATTGTCTTCAAGATGAATACAATAATCAGAGTAATACAATAGTGAATGATTCTACCATAAAGCATATAGAATAAATCAATACAATATGTCACAGTATAATTGTAATTGAAACAATTATAAATGAATATTGAATGAAGAAAGGTAAACAATACAATTCCGTTTCTTAAAAAAATAGCAGTGGTAAATGTAAAAGTATTACAATTATTTTGACCCAAAGAGAAGGGTTTATCCTTTCACCTAGGATAATAGGTCTGTCTTACCACCACCTTGGTAATCCCACAATACGATGATTAGTACATCTGTCTTGCTATCCCCTCAAGCCCTCGATACGATGATCAGTACCTCTGTCTTGCTATCCCCGCAAGCCCTTGATTTTACAGGTAATTGGAACCTCTATCTTTCAATCAATTGATAGCCCTCGATATGATGATCGGTAGCACCGTCTGCCTATCCCCAGCAGCCCTCGATCGTTATCACTTGATCGGACACACAAAGTAAAACAAATAACTTATAGAAATACAAAAACTAAAAACGAGCCATTCACGTTTTGTAATCTCAAGGTTTTCGCATGAAGCAGGAGAGAAGTCACATCGTCTCTCTCTAGAACATGATAGAAGCAAAGTCTCACACACACTTTTCATCTAGGCTTAAAATGACCTCCTATTTATAGGCCTCAGGTTCCAATGGTCATATTTTCTCCACTGGTCATATTGAAACAGAAAACACGACATCGTTTTGATTAGTTTGTAACTAACTCCATGACATCGTTTTTCTTAAATCAAAATATATATGAAGATGATAAACATGAGTACGATTAATATGAAACATGTGTTTTTGATATAGGACCAAATAAAGAAAGTAATGAATGTAAAGTATGAGTACTATAAGTATTACTGTGTAATGTTTTAAAACGATACAAATTGAGTAGATTTATAAGACTTAGTACTATTAACAGATTCAATACAATTTCCAATCAGTATGAAAATTATAGTCAGTACGATCATCATGGTCAGTACGATCAGAATGGTTAGTACAATCAGTATTTTCAGTATGATCATCATGATCAGTACGATAAAAATGGTTAGTATAATCAGTATGATCAGTACGATCAACATGGTCAGTACGATCAGTATGGTCAGTACGATCAGCATGGTCAGTATGATCAACATGGTCAGTACAATCAGCATGGTCAGTACGATCAGTATGATCAGTAGGATCAACATGGTCAGTACGATCAACATGTTAAAAGACATTTGTGATTTCCAAAACAAGATATAAAACTCAAAAGAGAACTTTTGACTCCACAATCTCCCCCTTTTTGGAATACACAAAACACAAAGTAAAAACAATAAGAAATACTTATCTCCACCTGAATTATTGGAAACTCTTCTGAATAAGAAATTGAATACAACTAACTCCCCCTTAGGTATGTACTTTCCTAAGGATTTTATTCATAGATTTTACTTTTTTTATATGTGTTTGTTCAAAACATTCTCCCTTTGTAAAACATTCTCCCCTTTATAAAACATTCTCCCCCTTTGTAAAACATTCTCCCCCATTGTGATTTACAAAAATAGTGGGGTAATCTTTAGTTGCCTGAAAGAGTTAGAAAATAGAAATACAAGACAATGGGAAAGGTATCATAAATCTCATTACAATAACAATGGTTTATAGAGTTCATGAAAAGAAAACTAATACAATAGTCATCTGTTTTTTCTTTCATTTTCCTTCTTTATGAGCTCATGAAGGAAAAATTTCATCTTTTTTATTTCTTTCTTATCTTTAGATATAGAATCACCCTGAGATATGAGAAGCTCTTGTTGGTCAGAAAAAAGCTGATCCTGATTCATGATGGTCTCCTCCTGGACTCTGATTACTTCTTCAAGAGTATCAATTCTGTTTTGCAGATTCTTGTTGTCTTTAGATAACACGGAATTTTGTTTCTTTCAGAAGACTAATTCATCTTTGAAAGATGAAACCTTCGAAAACTCAGACTGGAAAGAATTCATCTTTTCTTGAAACTCTTTAACTGAAGGAATATAGGCTCCATGGGTATTTGACAATTGATTCAGCCTTTCAATAGTTTCTTTGTCAAGATTATTAAAAGTAATAGCGAGATCATCTGAAATCCACCTTAAATCAACAGATTGGATTAAAGCGGATTTTTTTTAATATAAAATAGGAATGTATGTACCGTCCGGAGATCATAAGGTAATTTTTGGTTTAATTAGTATTAACATAGTTAATGAAAATACAAATGAATCGGGAAGAAAGAAAACGGTCGATTGTCATGCCGATGGAAAAAAATTTCATTACCATGAACTGATGTGCTGATGGAAAAGAAATTCATTACCATGAACGGACGTGCTGATGGAAAAGAAATTCATTAACATAAACGGACAATCCAATGGAAAGGAAATTCATTACCCTGAACGGACGTGACGATGGAAAAGAAATTCATTACCATGAATGGACTAAATGATGGAAAAGAAATTCATTACCATGAATGGACATGCCGATGGAAAAGAAATTCATTACCATGAACGGACAAGCTGATGGAAAACAAACATGTTACCCTGAAATGACGTGCTGATGGGAGACAATCATGATACCATGGACTAACGTGCCAATGGAAAACTGTCATGAATATGTAAATCAGGAAAACAAGATAGCAAAAAAACGATAACTAAATAGTCAATACGATAGCCAGAATAACAAAAAAAGTGAATAAACAAATAAATATCATAAGAAAATAAGAAACACAATAAAAAAATCTTCTCCCCCTTTTTAAGAGGAGTTTTTTATTGTAAGGAGATGTGTAAAACATGAATTAGATATGAATGATTACTTTAATATAATCATTCCTATCTTCTGTTTTATAAATTAAACTCTATCGGAAGGTAATGGTTTTGTAAAAATGTCAGCAAAAACACAACAAGAAGATAATAACTGTAACTAATAAATTAATATGATAAAAATAAATGTAAATAAAGATAAGTAAATAGTCAATAAAATAAATAGAAAGGTAAATAATAATAAGTAAATAGTCAATACGATAAACAGAAAGACAAATAATGATATGTAAACAGTCAATACGATAAAAAAAAGACAAAAAACACAAACCATGAGAATAAATAGATAAAAATAATATCAAATAAAAAAAATTTCTCCCCCTTTTTAGGTGGAGTCCCTTGTGCATTATCTCTGAAGGTAACCTTTCCACCTTTTGTTTCGATGATCTTTTCAAAGAAATATTTCTTTTCCGTCATGTGTCGAGAACAAACACTATCCATGTACCAATTTTTTTGGGTACACTTATTTTCCTAAAAAAGAAACAGTTAGTTTTTTGGAATCCAAACTTGTTTGGATCCAAAAATGTAAGATAAAAGAATTTTAGGAATCCACATATTTTTTGAAAAATGGGATTTATGAAATCCTAAAGACTGGATTCTATTAAGAGATAAATATATTTTCCAGTGTCCTCCACATTGACACTTAGTACAAAAGGGGGTATTTTGAGGAATAAAATAGTTATTACTAAAAATTGGTTTAGAATAAGTATAACCAATACCAAAATGATTCCTCAAAGGTCTAATTTGAAAATACATTTTCTCAATGTTTTCCTTTCCATGAGTAAAGATTGAAAAAAAAATTCAAAGAAAAAATTTCAGACATTAGTTTTAAAACTAAGTTATTATCCTCCGAAACATTTTATTTTGAACTAGAGTTAGGCTCTAAAATAATTTTCATAGAAATTACATTTTCAAGATCCTTATAAATTTAATCCTTATCAGATTTGACATTCTCAAAGGTTTTTAAAATACATTCCAAATAAGAAGTTTTCGTATCAGGATCCTTAGAAAGATCTGATACTTCGTTAGATAAAATTGAAATTCTAGAATTTGCATTATCAAGGTTTTTCTTGGGTTTAGAATTTTCATTCTCATATAATTTATCAAACCTAGATATTTCTTCAAAATAAGGTAAATTATTATCTTCTAATGATGTATATTCATCTTTAGATTCATAATACGTATTATTAGTATAATTTGTATTCTAAGAAACATTTGTAATAGATTCATCATTGTGTACCTTAGCAGTAAAGACCCATAAATCTCAAGGGAATTTTTTCCTAAATTCTTTGGTATTTTACGAGTACGCAGTTTCTAACGGCACCTAATTCCGAGGCCCGGTGTGCCTAGAATCAATTTCATAAGTTTAGCTCAGGTACGTTCAGTGAACGAACGAGCGGGTTTTTTTTTCTAACATTTGAACAAGTGCTCAGAATCAAAATCTGATGGCACCGATGAAACCGCAACGCCGGTAATTTCTTAAGAAGACCATTATTGGAGTTGCGTATGCTTTGGTGGAGTTGTAGAAAAATGTGTCAATTAAATTAAGAGTAAAATAAAATTGTGTTTCAATTTTATTTCATTTTAAAGTGGTTTAATCCTAGGAGTGGAAGTTGGGGTGGGACCCGCTAGATACTAACCACCCTTGAGTGGTTAAAGGTAAGGTGGGGCCCACACGAGCCCAACCCCTCACATTCCCTAACTCCTCTAAACCCCTCATAACTTTTTTAACTCTCCCCTATCACCTTTTTAATTAGATAACTCAAGCTTAGTCAATGAAGTGAGTTATGTGTTTGAATTTTAAAATTGAAATGCATGGCTTCAAATAATAAAATAATATAACTCTTGTTTTATTTGGGGGTTGGCACATTGTGTTGGGATTGGGATGAGAATGAACTTCATCTTCTTCATTGAAGAACGCGAAGAACGTCGGCGCCAACCTCGGCTTACTTTTTCTTGACGTTGATGAAGCGATGCCATAATCCCGCGACAACGTCAACGGAACAACGAAAGCTTTTCCATCCACTGTCAAGTGATCAACCTTCATGAATTGAGGTAGGGGTTTGTTTATGAAGGAGAAATGTTGTTTTCCCTTCCATATTATTTGTTCTCTCTAAACCTCTTGCTATCTAACTAATACGGAAGGAACTAGATCGAACTAACATGTTTCGATTCCTCCGCCATTCTTGTTGTATGGTGTTCTCCAACCATTCTTGAGTGGTGAATCAAGGAAAGTTCTCGGAGCCGATCGGAGGCCCGAAAACATATGAAACGGCCTCGAAACATTGGGATGACCTAGGAATGGGAGTTTTGTAGAAAACAGATCATCAGAACAAAGGACCTACGCCTCGGGTGGCATGCTGGCCAGAGGCGTTGTTTCTGGAAAATTCCAGAATACACATCATGTAGTTCCAAAGAACATGTTGTGTAGTACAAGTGTATATCAGCATAAGTAACAGACATAAGAAGAAGTGACACACGACGTGTGACACTGGTCACACGACATGTACTGTCCACACATTTTGGCAGAGTGACTTTGTGATGACATGGCATGTATTCAAGGGAAATACATGGACACAGACAAAAAAAAACGACCACGAGGAACGGTATGTATAATATTCTTTCAAAGGTAGAAGTGGCTTCACAAGGCTCAGCGTGTAATCTGGAAGATACACGAACATGGGAAGAATCACACGGCTAAGAGGCATGGCTTATACTACCTTCACCTTGGCAGAAGTGGCTTCGTGATGACTCAACGTGTATTCATTGGAAATACACCGACACAGGGTGGAGTACACAGGCATTACTCCACCACATGGCCAGGCATGTCCAGCGTACACGGAGCCGACATTGGAAGTTTGTACATAGCGTGTAACCAAACCAAACTCTGTGTACTTACTTTTTACAAGAACATCCCTTCGACATGAGTTGTGGTACACGGACAGTACCTAGGGACTGAATACACATCTTGAAACCATACCACATGTCGTGTACTTACTTTTTACATGACCAGCCCTATGGTACTGGCCGTATCACACGGGTAGTACCCGGTGTCTGATGAAATGGCGTGTATCTCTTACTAACATGCTGTGTACTTTTGGAAAATGGTCTGGTCATCTTGTTCTCCATGAAACATGAACATTTTTCTTGGTTTCCCCATATGACGTGGGACAGAATGTTGGGATACATCATCTTTGGTCCTTGTGATGGTTGATGTATCCACCCCTTTGACTTGAGGAACGAACCATCCTAGAATCAAGTATGCTGTGTGCAGGAACCCTAGAGTTGGATGGGACTGCGACGACGATGACAATTGTACTTGGATCATACCTATGTTCGGCAGCGAGGACGACTATACATGGATCCTCCGTGGGTTCGACAGCGATGACGACTGTACTTGGATCCTATGTGGATTCGGCAGCAATGGTTACTGTACTAGAATCATTCTTCGGTTCGGCATCGACGTCTTCTGTACATAGATCCTACATGGGTTCGGCAGGGGAGATGATTCAGAGGCTTCATCTATCATCTCCACCACTCTTCGTGAGTAGTATACCTGTGGGAGCTAAGTCTTGACTTTGAATCAATATCTTCAATATGATTGACTTGCTTTCCTCTATGTATTGGGACGTACTTTCCTGTGTGGATTGAGTTATACATTCTTGTGTGGAATGGGTTGTACTTGAGCTCCTGAGTTGGAGAAGAACTGGAATTGATGACTTAGGTATATGTATGGGCATATACCTAAGTAGAGTTGGTTGATACTTCGTGATTGTATTTATCCTTTGTAGTTTATCCTTCATGGATTCTGGGAGACCTTCAGGAGTATTAGGGTCCCTACTGAGTATCGTATACTCAACCTTACATGGTATATACCCACACTACGTTGTGTTGGATGCAGATGACGGACATCGCTGATCGAGGTGGAGGCTCGTGGAGGTAGACGATACCTGGAGGTGGATCACTGGACGGAACGTACATGGAGCGGACGGCTGGATCCGTGGAGCTGAGGAGACTATATGTACCCACCCTTCAGGTGGGAATTCTAGTGGATGGCTCAGTGTTGCTTCTTTACTTTCCTGCTACTGTACTTACTTTTCAACAGTACTTTACTTTAAGTTGGGTTTGTATTCTGGCCCATTTACTTTTCAACAGTTACTTTTGTACTCACATTACTTTGTGTTTACTTCAGCTTGTGTACTACATGGTGTTTGTTTTATTTTATAAAGGCAATGCCTTCCCTTTTATTGGGATTTGCGCCTTTGGTCCTAGTCGCCAGCCCTTGGCCTATGGAAGGCATGCATGGTGTAGTCACGACACGGGCCCCGAGGACGGGTCGTGACAAATTGGTATCAGAGGAGTCGGTTCTACCGAAGAACTCAGGACTCAATAATTTCTTCTGTGTGAAGAAATATTGTTTATGGTATTGAGTGTGGTTATCAATCCAGGGAGTCTAGTGTAGGTGCGGTGGCCGACGTATCCATACACCAGGACCCTGACTTCTGATTTCTGATTCAATGCACAAAAACATTGATTGCATGAGTGTTTCAAAAGTTTTCTTTGAGATTACTTTGTGTCAGCTCACCGGGTATATTTCATTAACCGTGGCACACCTGTTTCTTTTCAGTATGGCCCCACGATGATAGCCAGCTAGGGTTCCGAGTTTTGTGGGAGACGGTAGTCCACCGAGTGATGAGGCCTCAGTGCAGGGACCCATTACAACGGAGGCACCGGTGGTACCTCTACCCACCGAGACACTGATGCCACCAGCCCCAATAGCTGAGGGTGGACGTCGCCTGAGTGCACTTCAGGAGTTTCAGCATCAGAGGCCGCCCAGGTTCTGCGGAGATATGGACCCTCAGGCAGCCGGGGATTGGCTGGAGGATATAGTTCGAGTCATCAGATTGGTAGGGACACCAGCAGATCTTATGGTGGTCCTTGCAGCGAGTCTCCTCCACATGGTAGAAGGTAGATGGTGGAGCCTGATTCTCTAGGTGCAATGACGAGGCATCTCTTCTTTGGACGTACTTCTAGAGCCTCTTCTTCTCGAAGTTCGTTCCATCCACCCTCCGTGCGGTGCACATTCAAGAGCTACTATAGCTGCAGCAGGGCAGCATGACCGTAGCCCAGTACTCGGCATGATTTATCGATCTCTCGTGCTACTCCACGGACATGGTACATGATCCATTCTTCCGGGCCTAGACGTTCAAGTAGGGAATGAGGCATGATATCAGGGCATCGATGATATCCCACAGTATTCCGACACAGGAAGGAGTACTGGAGGAAGCACTTCTTGTTGAGAGATTTCTTGCTGAGCCTACACTAGCAACAAGACCTACCGCAGGGCCGCACGTGGTAGTGTCTTCTATAGCTGGTAGCTGACGGATTTCACAGGGGTCCAAGAAGTCCAGACCATCAGGTGGACGACCTCAGGAGATAGGTTCCAATGCGAGGGGCACACACAGTAGATCTTGTCATTCGAGAGGGAGACAATGCTATGCATACGGCAGGCAGGGCCACATGGCTCGTGACTGCCCAAACCACCATGTAGAGGGGAGTGAGACGGTTGAGGGATCACCCAGGCAGAGGCAGAGGTTTGACCGTGGTGGTCCACAGGGAGCAGGCGGATGAGGCAGAGGAGTTGGACAAGTAGTAGGTGGTGGGAGATGCTTTGAGGCTCTACCACCACCACCACCAGGAGGTCCACCCCGACCACAAGGATATGGCGGACAGAGACAGGCTCAACATCAGGAAGTGGAGGCCTATGACCACGGCGCACCTGAGATGATTCTAGGTACTATCTGTGTGTACTCCTCCTTTTCTGAAGTTCTTATAGACAGAGGTGTGAGTCATTCTTTTATTGTCGTTGCCCCTGTTCAGAGCTTGTAGATTCTGACGGAGCCATTGGCTCGATCCTTACGGCTAGACTCCTACGGGAGAAGACTCGACAATTACGCACTAGTTATGGCAGTGTGAGCTTACTCTAGAAGGCAAGAGCTTCCGCTGGGATATTCTTGTAGCGGTGTCAAGGCCTTGCAACGTCATCTTGGGCATTGATTCGTTATCTAGGGTCCATGCTCAGATAAACTGTATTAGGCGGAAGGTGCGATGTGTTCGCACCGATGGGAGCAGGTTCACCTTCACCGGCAAGAAGGGAGCCTTTTCCACGCAGGATGGACTCACACAGATGAGAGGGCATCCGATTACTCATTAGTTGGCTAGTCTCATCCTAGGATCAGTTGACGTGCAGAGTCCGATTTTTCATGTTGTGGTGGAACAGTATGCAGATATTTTTCCTAACGACATTCCAAGACTACCTCCTCGCAGAGAGGTAGACTTCTCTATTGACCTGTACCCCGGGATAACCCCAATATCCACTCCAGCATATCAGATGGCTCCCGTTGAGCATCAAGAGCTATAGGTACAGCTGTAGGACTTGCAGGGCAAGGGATTTATCCGACCCAGTGTTTCACCCTGGGCTTCCCTGATATTGTTCACAAAGAAGGTGGATGGGATCTTGTTACTGTGTGTCGATTACCGTCTCCTGAACCAGGTGACCATGAAGAACAAGTATCCACTTCCAATGATTTATTACCACTTCGATCAGCTCAAGGGAGCACGATGGTTCTCAAAGATAGACCTCAGGTCAGGCTATCATCAGCTCAGAGTTCGAGATGAGGATGTACAGAAGACGGATTTCATGTGTCGGTATGGACACTTTGAGTTTTTGGTTATGCCTTTCAGCATAAACAACACTCCAATAGTGTTCATGAGTCTCATGAACAGGATCTTCCAACCTTACCTTGATTGATTTGTTGTATTCTTCATTGACGACATTTTCATTTACTCGACTACTAAGGAGGAGCACGCCTACCACTTGCGGGTTGTACTGGACCCATTCAAAGAGCACCAGCTTTATGGTAAGCTCTCAAAGTTCTAGTTTTGGATTCAATATTTCCACTTTTTGGGACATGTCATCTCTAAGGCGGGAGTTGCGGTGGATCCTGCGAAGATCGAGGTAGTGCTAGCTTGGGATCCACCCAGGAGTGTGATGGAGGTTTGGAGTTTCCTGGGTCTAGCTGGGTACTATCAGAGGTTTGTGACAGACTTCTCCAGAGTTTCAGCACCACTTTTAGCTTTGACAAAGAAGGGAAAACCCTTCGTGTGGCCAAATAGATGTCATAAGTGCTTCTAGGATTTGAGATAGAGATTGACCAGTGCACCCATCTTGAGGCTACCAGGGGACGACATAGGGTACATAGTTTACTAAAAAACATCAGGGACCAAACTCGGGTGTGTCCTAATGCAGGAGTGGGTAGTGATCGCTTTTGGATCATGACATTTGAAGCAGCACGATCAGAACTATGCTACCCACAACCTGGAGTTAGTAGAAGTGGTCTTCACCTTGAAGATGTGGTGACACTATCTAATGGGAAAGCGCTTTACAGTCTATTCATACCACCAGAGTATCAGGAAAATTTTCTCACAAAAGGACCTAATCCTGAGACAGTGGTGATGGCTCAAGTTCTTCCAGGGCTATGACTTTGAGTTAGTCTATACTTCTAGGAAGGGGAACGTAGTAGGTGATGCTCTCAGCAGGAGGTCAGGAATCCAACTAATTGGAGAGGTGACAGAGTAGCTAGCCGTGTTGCAAATATCCTTCGTTGATAGAGATGGGGAATCCTTTCTACAATCTCTCACAGTTACTCCTCCACTACTTCAGCGGGTCATAGAGGAATAGCATTAGGACATTGATTGTGAGACGCGACGTGAACAGATATCCTCAGGACATGCACCTGATGGATTCTCTGTATGTGGAGAGCAAGTCATCCTTTCAGGGGCATAACCTTGGTACTAGTTGCATTACGAGAGGAGGTGATGAGATAGTTTCACACTTCCCCTCTATAGGTACATCCAGGAGTGGTGAAGATTTACCAGGATCTCAGACGACAAAACTGGTGGCCGGGTATGAAGAAGGTTGTGGAAGAGTTCGTTTCGTGATGCCTCACCTGCCAGCAGGTGAAGGCAGAGCACCAGGTACCAGCAGGCTTGGTACAACCCTTGGAAGTCCCAAAGTGGAAGTGGGATGGGATATCTAGAGATTTCATGACAGGGCTTCCACATAGTTCTAGAGGTCACGTCTCCATTTTGGTCATTGTCGACCAGCTCACCATGTCGGCCCAATTATTACCCATTAGAGAGCAGGGCTCAGTAAAGATATTGGGACGCCTATACATTCAGAATATCGTACGAAATCATGGTGTTCCATCGACTATCATCTTCGGTCAAGATTATCACTTTTCAACCCGAATTTGGAAGAGGTTGTAGGAGGCATTTAGGACGCAGCTACACATGAGCACCGCCTTTCACCCACAGACAGATGGTCAGACGGAGAGGACAATTCAGACTCTCGATAACATTATCCATGCATGTGTCCTTAACCTTGGTCACCGCTGGGAGGATCACCCACCCTTGGAGGAGTTTGCGTACAACAATAGCTACCACTCCACCATCGGGATGGCCCCATACGAGGCATTGTACGGACGACCTTGCAGATCACCTATGTGGTGGAAAGACCCCGGGGAGTCAGCACATGTAGAACCAGAGATGGTCCAGGCCACTATGGAGAAGGTACAGATCATCCAGGAGTGGATGAGGACTGCTCAGAGCCGACAGAATTCCCATGCTGATAAGAGGCGGAGACCACTAGAGTTCGAGGATGGTGACCACGTTTTCTTACGAGTCTCACCTCGACGTGGATTACGAAGATTTGGCAGGGGCGATAAGTTATCTCTGTGCTTCATTGGAACATTCCAGGTTCTCATCAGGATAGCTGTGGTTGCTTATCACCTATCTCTTCCACCTTAGTTGCACCAAGTGCACGACGTCTTCCACTTATCTCAGCTAAGGAGATACGTGCACAACCCGACGCATATCATTGATCACGGGGAGATGGATATCGATGATGGGGCGACTTTTGCTGAGGTACTAGTGGATATCGAGGATCATCATGAGCAGTTCCTACATGGATGGTCGATTCCTCTACTGTGCATTAGGTGGCAGCATGAGAACCTCTAGGAGAGCACATGGGAGCGGGAGGCTCAAATGCGTGCACAGTACCCTCATTTGTTCCCCTAGTTTATGATGTATCTTTACGAGGATGTTAAGCCCAGATTTGGGAGTAATGTAAAAACCCGTAAATTTCAAGGAAAATTTTTTCTTAAATTCTTCGTGATTTTATGAGTACGCTGTTTCTGATGGTACCTGATTATGAGGCCTGGTGTTACCGGAATCAATTTATGAAGTTTAGCTCGGGTACGTTCAGTGAACAAACGAGCGGGTTTTTTTCTAACTTTTGAACCAATGCTCATAATTGAAATCCGAGGGCACCGATGAAACCACAACACCAGTAGTTTCTTAAGAAGACCTTTACTGGTGTTGCGTATTCTTGGGTGGAGTTGTAAAAAAATGTTTGGATTAAATGAAGAGTTAAATAAAATTTTGTTTCAATTTTATTTCGTCTCAATGTGGTTTAATCCTAGGAGTGGAAGTTGGGGTGGGACCCGCTAGATACTAACCACCCTTGAGTGGTTAATGTTGAGGTGGGGCCCACATGAGCCCATCCCCTCACATTCCCTAACTCCTCTAAACCCCTCATAGGTTTTGTAACTCTACCCTGTCTCCTTTTTAATTAGACAACTCAAGCTTAATCAATGAAGTGAGTTAGGAGTTTGAATTTTAAAATTGAAATGCATGGCTTGAAGTAATAAAATAAGATTTGTATTATTTTATTTGTGGGTTGGATCATTGTGTTGGTCTTGGGAGGAGAAAGAACATCATCTTCTTCGTTGATGAAAGCAAAGAACGTGGGCGCCAACCTCAGCTTCCTTTTTCTCGATGTTGACGAAGCGACACCGTCATCCCGCGGTAACATCAACAGAACAACAAAATCTTTTCCATCCTCCGTAAAGTGATAAACCTTCTTGAATTGAGGTAGGGGTGTTTTTATTAATGGGAAATGTTGTTTTACATTCCAGGTTATTGGTTCTATCTTAACCACTTTCTATCAATCTAATGCGGAAAGAACCGGACGAAACTGACATGGTTCGATTCCTCCGCCGTTCTTGTTGTGTGGTGTTCTCCAACCATTCTTGAGCGGTGAATCAAGGAATGTTCTCGGAGCCGATCGGAGTCCCGAAATCATCGAAAAAGGCCTCGGAACATCGGGATGACCTAGGAACGGGAGTTTTGTAGCAAAAAGATCATCAGAACAAAGGACGGACGCCTCAGGAGGTGTGCTGGACAGAGGAGTCATTTCTAGAAAATTAAAGAATACACGGTGTGTACTTCCAAAGCACATTCTGTGTAGTACAAGAGTTTAGTGGCAGAAGTAATGGACATTAGAAGATGTGACACATAGCGTGTGACAATGGTCACACGGTGTGTACTATCCACACAGTTTGGAAGAAGGGGCTTCGTGATGACACGACATGTATTCAAGGGAAATACAAGGACACAGACAGAAATACACGGCCACGAGGCATGGCATGTATAATCTTCCTTGAAAGGAAGAAGTGGCTTCACGAGGCTCGGCGTGTAATCTGGGAGATACACAGACACGAGCAGAATCACACGACCAAGAGGCACGATGTGTACTAACTTCACCTTGGAAGAAGCAGCTTCGTGATGACTCAGCATGTATTCAAGGGAAATACATGGACATGGGGTAGATTACATGGGCAGTAACTCCACCACACAGTCAGGCATGGACAGTGTACACCGAGCTGACTCCAGAAATTTGAACATGGTGTGTAACCATAACACACGCCGTGTACATACTTTTTACACGAACAACCCTTCGACATGGGTTGTGGTACACGAACAGTGCCCAGGGACTGACGACATGGCGTGTAACCATACCACATGCCGTGTAATTACTTTTTACACGACCATCCCTACGGCACGAGCCGTATCACACAGGCAGTACCCGGTGTCTGATGACTCGACGTGTATCTCTTACCTACACACCGTGTACTTTTGGAAAATGTCCTAGACGTCTTTTTCTCCGTGACTCGAGCACGTTTTTCTTCGTTTACCCCTATGACGTGGGATAGAATGTTGGTATACATCATCTCTGGTCTTCATGATGGTTGATGTATCCCCCCTTTTACTCAAGGAGCGGACCCTGCCGGAATCGAGTATGCTGTGTGCGGGAACCCTAGAGCTGGCTGCGACTGCGATGACGATGACGACTATACTTGGATCCTATGTGGGTTCGGCAGCAAGGAAGACTCTAATTAGATCCTTCGTCAGTTCGGCAGCGATGACGACTGTACTTGGATCATACGTGTGTTTGGCAGTGATGGTTACTATACTAGGATCCTACATGGATTGGGCAGCGATGACTTCTATACTTGGATCCTATGTGGGTTCGGTAGAGGAGATGATTCAAGGGATACATCTATCTTCTCCACCCCACTTCATGATTAGTATACCTATGTGAACTGAGTCTTGACTTTCAATCAATATCTTCGATATGATTGACTTGCTTTCCTGTGTGGATTGGGACGTACTTTCCTGTGTGGATTGAGTTATACTTTCATGTGTGGGCTGGGTTGTACTTGAGATTTTGAGTTGGAGCAGAACTGGAATTGATGACTTAGGTATATGTATGGGAATATACCTATGTTGAGTTGGTTGATACTTCATGATGGTATTTTTACATTGTGGTTTATCCTTCGTGGATTCTGGGAGACCTTCGGGAGTCCCGGGGTCCCTACTGAGTATAATATACTCAACCCTGCATAGGAAATTCCCGCACTAGGTAGTGTTGGATGTAGAAAACGGGAAACACTGATAGAGGTGGAGGCTCGTGGATCTGTTCAGTACTTGGAGGTGGATCACTGGACAGAACTTACATGGAGTGGATGGCTAGATCCAAGGAGCTGAGGAGACTATCTATACCCACCCTTCAGGTGGGAATTCCAGTGGACGACTCAATGTTTCTTCTTTACTTTCCTGCTGTTGTACATACTTTTCAGTTGTACTTTACTTTCAATTGTGTTTTTATTCTAGACCATTTACTTTTCAACACTTACTTTTGTACTCACTTTACATAGTGTTTACTTGATCTTGCATATTCTGTGGTGTTTGTTTTCTTATATAAAGGCAATTCCTTACCTTTTATCAAGATTTACGTCTTTGGTGCTAGTAGCCAGCCCTTGGCCTATGGAAGGCGGGTATGGGGTAGTCACGACATGGCCCCCGAGGATGGGTCGTGACAAATTGGTATCAGAGGTGGCGGTTCTACAACAGAACTCAGGACTCTGATAATTTCTTCTATATAAAGCTATAGTGTGTAGGGTATTGAGTGTGGTTATCAGTCCAGGGAGTCTAGTGTAGGTGTGGCGGCCGACGTATCCATACACCAGGACCCTGGCTTCTGATTTCTGACTCAATGCACGAAAACATTGATTTCATGAGTGTTTCAAAAGTTTTATTTGTGATTACATTGTGTCAGCATACCAGGTATACTGTATTAACCGTGGAACACCTATTTCTTTTCAGGATGGCCCCACGATGGCATCCATCTAGGGTCCTAAGTTTTTTGCGAGACAACAGTCCACCGAGGGACGAGGCCTTGGTGCATGGACCCATTACATCAGAGTCACCGGCGGTACCACTATCCACCGAGCCACCAATGCCACCAGCCCCAGCAGCTGAGGGTGCTCTTCGCTTGAGTGCACTGCACGAGTTTCAGCGTCAGAGGCCGCCCAGGATCCATGGAGAGATGGACCCTCGGGTAGCTGAGGATTGGTTGGAGTCTGTAGTTTGAGTCTTTAGATTGGTAGGGACACCAGCGGATCATATGGCGATCCTTGCAGTGATTCTCCTACATGCGGTAGCAGGTAGGTGGTGGAGCCTTATTCTCCAGGTGCACGGCGAGGCATCTCTTCATTGGAAAGACTTCGAGAGCCTCTTTCTCTCGGAGTTTGTTCCAGCCACCCTCCGTGTGGGGCGCATTCAGGAGCTACTACAGATGTGGCAAGGCAGCATGACAATAGCCCAGTACTCTGAGAGATTTAACGATCTCTCGCGCTACTCCACGGACATAGTACGAGACCCATTCTTCCGGGCTAGGGCAATCGACCAGGGACTGAGGCATGAGATCAGGGCATCGATGATCTCCCTCAGTATTCCGATGGAGGCAAGAGTACTGGAGCGAGCCCCTCTTGTAGAGAGCTTTCTCGCTAAGCCTACACCAGCAGTGAGACCTACCGCAGGGAGGCACATGGATGAGTATTCTACTATTGTCCGTCGACGGATGTCATATGGGTCTATAAAGACCAGACCATCAGGTGGATGACCTCAGGACATTGGTACAGATGTGCGGGGCACACACAGTAGATCCATTCATTTGAGAGGCAGAAAGTTCTATGCATGTGGTGGGCAGGGCCACATGGTTCGTGACTGCCCGACCTGCCATGCAGAGGAGCAGAAGATGGTTGAAGGATCACCCAGGCAGAGGTAGAGGTTCGATCGTGGTGGTCCGCAGGGAGCAGGTGGACGAGGCAGAGGAGTTGTCCGAGCAGTAGGTGTTGGGAGACGCTTTGAGGCTCTACCACCACCACCACCACCAGGAGGTCCACCCCGACCACATGGAGCTGGGGACAGAGACAGGCTCAGCTTCAGGTAGTGGAGGCCTACAACCACACCACACCTGAGATGATTCAGGGTACTATCTATGTCTACTCCACCCTTTCTGTAGTTCTTATAGACATTGGAGGGATTCATTCTTTTATTGCCACTGCCCTTGTTCGGAGCTCAGAGATTCTGACGGAGCTGTTGGCTCGATCCTTACGGCTAGAGACTCCTATGGGAGTAGACTCGACGATTACGCACTGGTTCTGGCAGTTTGAGCTTACACTAGGAGGCGAGAGCTTCAGCTGGGATCTTCTTGTAGTGGCATCGAGGCCTTGCTAAGTCATCTTGGGCATGGATTGGTTATCTACGGTCCATGCTCAGATAGACTGTATTAGGAACAAGGTGCGATGTGTTCTCACTGATGGGAGTAGGTTCACCTTCACCAGCTAGAAGGGAGCCTTTTCAGTGTAGGATGGACTCACATAGAAGAGAGGACAATTGATTACTCATCAGTTGGATAGTCTCATCCTAGGATCAGTTGAGGTGCAGAGTCTGAGTTATCCTGTTGTGGTGGAACAGTATGCAGACGTTTTTCCTGACGACGTTCTAGGACTACCTCCTTGCAGAGAGGTAGACTTCTATATTGACCGATACCCCGAGATATCCCTAATATCAACTACAAAATATCGGATGGCTCCCGCTGATATTTGGGAGATACGGGTACAACTGGAGGACTTGTAGGAAAAGGGATTTATCCGACCTAGTGTTTCACCCAGGGGTTCCCCGATATTTTTCGCCAATAAGGCAGACGGGAGCTTGCAACTGTGTGTCGATTACCGTCGCCTGAACTAGGTGACCGTGATGAACACATATCTACTTCCGAGGATTGATGACCTCTTCAATCAGCTCAAGGGAGCACGATGCTTCTCTAAGATAGACCTTAGGTCAGGCTATCATCAGCTTAGAGTTCGAGACGAGGATGTATAGAAGATGAATTTCAGGTGTTGGTATTGCGAATATGAGTTCTTGGATATGACTTTCGGAGTATCCAATGCTCCAATAGTGGTTATGAGTCTCATGAACATGATCTTCCAACCTTACCTTGATCGATTTGTCATAGTCTTCATCGACAACATTTTGATTTACTCGACTACTAAGGAGGAGCATGCCTACCACTTTCAGGTTGTACTGGACACACTTCGAGAGTACCAAATTTATAGTAAGCTCTCAAAGTTCCATTTTTTGATTCGATAGGACCACTTCTTGGGACATGTCATCTATGTTGCGGGAGTTGCAGTGGATCCTGCGAAGATCGAGGAAGTTCTAGCTTGGTAGCCACCCAGGAGCGTGATGGAGGTGAGGAGATTCCTGGGTCTGGCTGGGTACTATCGGAGGTTTGTGCCAGACATCTCCAGAGTTGTAGCACCACATTAAACTTTGACGAAGAAGGTAAAACAATTTGTGTGGTCGGATAGTTGTCGGCAGAGCTTCCTGGAGCTGAGACAGAGATTGACCAGTGCACCAATCTTGAGGCTACCAGAGGAGGGCGTAAGGTACGTAGTTTACCTCGACACATCAAGGACCAGACTCAGTTGTGTCCTGATGTGGGAGCGGGCAGTAATCGTTTACGGATCACGAAATTTGATTCAGAACGAGCAGAACTACGCTACCTATGACATGGAGTTAGCAGTAGTGGTCTTCGCCATGAATATGTGGCGACACTATCTGATGGGCGAGCGCTTTACAATCTATTCTGACCACCAGAGCCTCAGGTACATCTTCTGGTAGAAGGACATGTACCTGAGACAGCGGTGATGGCTTGAGTTCCTCCAGGACTATGACATTGAGATTGTCTATACTCCTGGGAAGGAGAACATATTAGCTGATGCTCTCAGCATGAGGTCAGGCATCTAGCTACTTGGAGAGGCGACCGAGCAGCTAGCCGTGTTGCAGATATCCTTTGTGGATAGAGAGGGGCAGCCTTTCTACAGTCTCTCATAGTCACTCCTTCACTACTTCAGTGGGTTAGAGAGGCACAACGTGAGTACATTGAATGTGAGATGCGACATGCACAGATATCCTTAGGACATGCAGCTGATGGATTCTCATTAGGTGAAGATCGCGTCATCCATTTCAGGGGACAAACCTTGGTACCATTTACATTATGGGAGGATGTGCTGAAAGAGTTTCACACTTCCCCTCTAGCGGTAAATCTAGGAGTGGCGACGATGTTCCACGATCTCAGACAACAACACTAGTGGCCGAGTATGAAGAAGGCTGTGGTAGAGTTCATTTCGTGATGCCTCACCTGCCAGTAGGTGAGCGCTGAGCACCAAGTACAATCAGGGTTGGTACATCCCTTGGAATCCCTGAAGTGGATGTGGGATGTGATATCTATGGATTTAGTGACATGGCATCCACATAATTCTAGAGGTCATGACTCCATTTGGGTCATTGTCGATCGGATCACCACGTCGGCCCACTTCTGACCCATCATAGAGCAGGGCTGAGTGGAGAGCTCGGGATGTCTCTATGTTCTGGAGATCGTACAGATTCATGGTGTGCCATCGACTATCGTCTCCGATCGAGATGCTCACTTTACTTCCTGGCTATGGAAGGGGTTGCAGGAGGCATTTGGGATACAGCTACGCCTGAGCACTGCCTTTCATCCACAGACGGATGGTCAGACGCAGAGAACCATTCACACTCTCATGGACATTCTCCATGCATGTATCCTTGACCTTGGTCGTAGCTGGGAGGATCACCTACCCTTGGTTGAGTTTTTGTACAACAACAGCTACCACTCCACCTTCGGGATGGCACCATACGAGGCATTGTACAACCGACCTTGCAGATCACCTCTGTGTTGGACAGACCCTAGGGAGTCAGCACTTGTAGGACAAGAGATGGTCCAGGCTACGATGGAGAAGGTACAGATCTTCTAGGAGCGGATGATGAATACTCAAAGCCAACGGATTTCCTATGCTGATAGGTGGTGGAGACCACAACAGTTCGAGATTGGTGACCACATTTTCTTACGGGTCTCACCTCGATGTGGATTATTGAGATTTGGCTTGGGTGGCAAGTAATCTCCACACTTCATCGGACCATTCCAGGTTCTCAGCAGGATAGGCGAGATAGCTTATCTCCTGGCTCTTCCACCTCAGTTGCACCGGGTGCATGATGTCTTCCACGTATCTCAGCTGAGGAGATATGTGCACGACCCAATGCATATCATTGATCACAGGGAGCTGGATATCGATGATGGGGTGACTTTTACAGAGGTCCCGGTGGAGATAGAGGATCGACAAGAGTGGGTCCTATTTGGACAGTCAATTCCTCTAGTGCGCATCAGGTGGCAGTACGAGAACCTCCAAGAGAGCACATGAGAGCGGGAGGATCAGATGCGTGCACAATACCCTCATTTGTTCCCCTAGATTATGATGTATTTTTATGAGGACGTAAATTCCTAAGGTGGGAGTAATTTAAAGACCCATAAAATTCTAGTAAATTTTTTTCTTAAATTATTTGGGATTTTATGAGTATGCAGATTCTAACGGCACCAGATTCCGAGGCCCGGTGTTCCAGAAATCAATTTCTGAAGTTTAGCTCCGGTGCATTCATTGAATGAACGAGCGGGTTCTTTTCTAAATTTTGAAGTAGTGCTCGGAATTGAAAATCGAGGGCACCGATGAAACTGCAGTGCCAATAATTTCTTAATAAGACCTTCACTGGAGTTTTGTACGCTTGGGTGGAGTTGTAAAAAAATGTGTGAACTAAATTAAGTGAAAAATAAAATTGTGTTATAATTTTATTTCCTTTCAAAGTGGTTTTAATCCTAGGAGGGGAAGTTGGGGTGGGACCTGATAGATAATAACCACCCTTGAGTGGTTAAATGTGAGGTGGGGCCCACACGAGCCCATACCCTCATATTCCATAACTCCTCTAAACCCCTCATAAGTTTGGTAACTCTCCCCTCTCTACTTTTTAATTATACATCTGAAGCCTAATCAATGAACTGAGTTATGTGTTTGAATTTTAAAATTTAAATGCATGGCTTGAAGTAATAAAATAAGACAAGTCTTATTTTATTTGGGGGTTGGCTCGTTGTGTTGGGCTTGGGAGGAGAATGAACTTCATCTTCTTCATTGAAGAACATGAAGAATGTCGGCGCCAACCTCAGCTTCCTTTTTCTCGATGTTGACGAAGCGACGTCGTCATCCCGCAACAACGTCAACGGAACAATGAAAGCATTTCCATCCTCCATCAAGCGATCAACCTTCTTGAATTGAGTTAGGGGTGTGTTTATAAATGAGCAACATTGTTCTCCCTTCCATGTTATTGGTTCTCTCTAAACCGCTTTCTATCAAACTAATGAAGAAGGAACTGGACCAAACTAACATGGTCTGATTCCTCCGTCATTCTTGTTGTATGGTGTTCTCCATCCATTCTTGAGCGGTGAATCAAGGAAAGTTCTCGGAGCCGATCGGAGGCCCGAAAACCTCAGAAACGGCCTTGGAACATCGGGAGGACCTAGGAACGATTGTATTGTAGCCAACGGATTAGCAGAACAAAAGATGGATGCCTCGGGAGGCGTGCTGTCCAGAGGAATCATTTCTTGAAAATTACAGAATACACGGCGTTTACTTCCAAATCAAACTCCATGTAGTACAAGGGTTCAACGAAAGAAGTATCAGACATAAGAGCAAGTGACACACGGCGTGTGACACCAGTCACACGGTGTGTACTATCCAAAGAATTTTGAAAAAGTGGCTTCGTGATTACATGGCATGTATTCAACGGTAATACATGGACACGGACAGAAATACACGGCCATGTGGCATGATCTGTATAATATTCTTTAAAAGGAAGAAGCGGATTCGCGAGGTTCGGCGTGTAATCAGGGAGATACACGAACACGGGCAGAATCACACGGCCAAGAGGCACGGCGTGTACTACCTTCACCTTGGAAGAAGTGGCTTCGTGATAACTCGGCGTGTATTCAAGGGAAATATGAAAACATAGGGTTGAGTACATGGGAAGGTACTCCACCACACGACTAGGCATGGCCAGCGTACATGAAGCCGACTCCGGAAGTTTGGACACGGCGTGTAACCATACCACACGACGTGTACTTACTTTTTACACGAACAGCCCTTCGACATGGGCTGTGGTACATGGACAGTACCTGGGGACTGAAGACATCGCATGTAACCATACCACATGTAGTGTAATTACATTTTACACAACCAGCCCTGCGGCATGGGCCGTATCACATGGACAGTACCCCGTTTCTGATGACACAGAGTGTATCTCTTACCTACACGCCGTGTACTTTTTGAAGATGGCCTGGTCGTTGTGTTGTTTGTGACTCAGGAACATTTTTCTTGGTTTCCCCCTATGACGTGGGACAGAATGTTGGGATAAATCATCTCTAGTCTTCGTGATGGTTGATGTATCCTCCCATATGACTCGAGGAGCGGACCCTCCCAGAATCGAGTAAGATGTGTGCAGGAACCCTAGAGCTTGCCGTGACTGTGACGATGATGAAAAATGTACTTGGATCCTATGTGGGTTCGGCAGCGCGGATGACTGTACATGGATCCTCTGTGGGTTTCACAGTGATGAATATTGTACTTTGATCCTATGTGGGTTCAGCAGCAATGGTTACTGTACGAGGATCCTACATGGGTTCGGCAGTGATGACTCTTGTACTTGGATCCTACGTGGGTTCAGTAGGGGGGATGATTCAGAGGCTACATCTATCATCTACACCCCTCTTCGTGAGTAGTATACCTGCGTGAGATGAGTCTTGAATTTCAATAAATATATTCGATATGATTGACTTGACTTCCTATGTGGATTGGGACGTACTTTCCTGTGTGGATTAAGTTATAATTTCCTGTGTTGACTGGGTTGTACTTGAGCTCGTGAGTTGGAGAAGAACTGGAATTGATGACTTAGGTATATGTATGGTCATATACCTTAGTAGAGTTTGTTGATACATTGTGATGGTATTTGTCCTTTTTGTTTTATCCTTTGTGGATTCTGGGAGACCTTCGAGAGTGTCGAGGTCCCTACCAAGTATCGTATACTCACCCCTGCACGAGCTATGACCGCACTACGTTGTGTTGGATGCAGACGAGGGACAACGCTGATCGAGGTGGAGGCTCATGGAGCTGGACGGTACCTGGAGGTGGATCACTAGACGGAACATACACGGAGGGGACGTCTGGATCCGAGGAGTTGAGAAGACTATCTGTACCCACCCTTCTTGTGAGAATTAAAGTGGACGACTCTGTGTTTCTGCTTTACTTTCATGCTACTGTACTTACTTTTCAGTTGTACTTTACTTTCAGTTGGGTTTGTATTCTAGCCCATTTACTTTTCAACATTTACTTTTGTACTCACGTTACATAGTGTTTACTTCAGCTTGCGTACTCTGTGGTGTTTGTTTTCTTATATAAAGGTAATGACTTCCCTTTTATTTGGATTTATGCATTTGGTGCTACCCGCCAACCCCTTGCCTATGGAAGGCGGGCATGGGGCAGTCACAACACGGGCCCCGAGGATGGCTAATGACATTAGCCATGAGACAATGATCTTCAATTGGTAGTCTGGCTATAAGTCCACTATTCTTTTGTTCTGGGGATTCATATTCTAATGAATTATCTGATGAATTGCTACCACTTTCACTCCAAGTATCATTTCCCTTCAAGACTTTATTTGTCTTTCTCTTGTGATACTTTTTCTTATTTCTCTTAGAATGTTTCTCCTTTCTGTCTTTTCTCTTTAGTAAAGGACAATCAGACCTTATATGTCCTACATTATTACATTCATAACAAGTTAACTCTAGATCTTTCTAATCCTTTCTAAATTTATTTTTGAATCTGTATTGGATGCCTTCCTTTCCCACAATCTTGTTAATCCTTTGAGAATGATTGGATAACTCATTATCTGAAAGATCACAATCACTTAAATCAGACATAGCATCATTCTTAGCTTTGGATCTTGTTATCCTTTCAGGTGTTTTAGATTTAGATGTAGTTGTAAAAGATACACTTCCATTTCCATTTTTCTTCTTATCGAAATCCTCATCTATCTTCATTCTTGTCTCATGCTATAGAAGAGTTCCAAATAGTTCATCAAGTTTAATCTGGGAAACTTTTCTGTTTTCATCAATAGTTGTCCTTTTTTACTCCCATTCATTCGGCATTATATCAATAATTTTGTCAACAAGAGCTTCATCATCAATAACTTTTTCTCCCATAGATTGTAAACTATTGACAATTTTCATTAATATTTGTTGCACTTTACATACAGGATCTCCGTAAGTAAAAAAGAAATCCATGATATTCTGCTCGAAGAATTGCTCTTCTTGTTTCTATAACTGTGGATGTACCAAAATGTGTGAATTCCAATTTCTTCCAAATATAGTTGGCGTATTCACAAGATGATATCTGGCTGTATATATTCCTGGTCATAGAACATAGTAAAGTATTTTGTACCTTGTAATTTAGTTGACATTATTTCTTCTCTTGATTAGTGAAAGTACTGACTTATTTGTCAGGTATTTTGTAACCTCCAGTAAGCATAATAAAATTGTCTACACCAGTATTGATATCAAATGTATTCATTCAATCTCTCCATTACTCATAGTCGTTCCCATCAAAGATAGGTGGTCTATAAGGATTTAGATTTTCAATTGACCCAATATTCATTCCTTCCATCTAATAAAACAAAATCTTTTCCACTACACACGTTAGTGTAGTAAATAGTTGAAACAGAAATTTGGAAGAAATAGAGCTAGTAATACAAATCAGTGGAAACCTACTCTGATACCAATTGTTGGGTCAAAATAACAATGTAGATGTAAATGTATATTAGATGGAACCATACAAGAGGGGGGGGGGGGTTAATTGTAGATTTAAAAACATTGTGTTTAAACACTTAAGAAATTAGTTTAAATGATCTTAAACTAATAAAATTCACAACAAGAACAAACATCCACAATTGTATTGAATATACAGGTATGATATGAGGTAATACTATAAGTAAAGTAAAGTAGTTGCCTTCAAGATGAATACAATAATCAGAGTAATACAATAGTGAAGGATTCCACCATAAAGCGTATAGAATCAATCAATACAATACGTAACAGTATAATTGTAATTGAAACAATTATAAATTAATATGGAATGAAGAATGGTAAACAATACAATTCCCTTTCTTAAAACAAACAGTAGCACAAATGTAAGAGTATTACAATTATTTTGACCCAAAGAGAAGGGTAATCCTTTCACCTAGGATAACAGGTCTGTCTTACCACCACCTTGGTAAGCCCTCGATACGATGATCGGTACGTCCATCTTGCTATCCCCACAAGACCACGATACGATGATTGGTTCGTCTGTCTTGTTATCCCTACAAGCCCTCGATTTTGAAGGTAATCCGCAACTCTATCTTTCAATCACTTGAAAGCACTCGATACGATGATCGGTAGCACCGTCTGACTATCCTCGGCAGACCTCGATTGTTGTCACTTGATCGGATGCACAAATTAAAACAAAGTACTTATAAAAATACAAAAACTAAGAATGAGACCTTCATGTTTTGTAATCTCAAGGCTTTCGCATGTAGCAGGAGAGAAGTCACAGTGTCTCTCTCTAGAACTTGATAGAAGCAAAGTCTCACACTCACTTTTCTTCTATGATTCAAATGACCTATTATTTATAAGCCTCAGGTTCCAACAGTCATATTTTCTCCAACGGACATATTGAAATAGAAAACATGAAATCGTTTTGATTAGTTTGTAACTAACTCCACGACATCTTTTTGGTTATAACAAAGGCTATATGAAGATGATAAACATGAGTACGATTAAAATGAAACAAGTGTTTTTGATAAAGGACCAAAACAAGAATGTAATGAAAGTAAAGTATGAGTACTATAAGTATTACTGTGTAATGTTTTGAAATGATAAAAAGTGAGTAGATTTATAAGACATAGTACAATTAACAGATTCAATACAATTTCCAGTCAGTACGAAAATTATAGTCTGTAGGATCAGCATGGTCAGTACGATTTGCATGGTCAGTACGATCAGTATGGCTAGTACGATCTGCATGATCAGTACGATTTACATGGTCAGTACAATCAGTATGATCAGTACGATCAACATGGTCAGTATGATCAGCATGGTAAGTTCGATCAGGATGGTCAGTATGATCAACATGGTCAGTACGATCAGCATGGTCAGTATGATCAATATGATTAGTACGATCAACATGGTCCGTACGATCAGCATGGTAAAAGACATTTGTGATTTCCAAAACGAGATATAAATGTCAAAAGAGAACTTCTGACTCAATAGTATCCACTCATACCCCTATGAATCTACACAACACCTTACACAGTAAGCATAAAATATAAAGAAAAAAAGAGAAATGAGCGTAAGAATAGTATGTTTGTTTTGAATTTTTATTATTTTGACTAACATTCATACAAAATCTATTTTAACAAAAAGAAATTAACATAGACTACCCATAAATGATGAGAAAATTTGGTTATCATTCATGTCGACGTTAAATTTTTGACAATCCAAATTATATTACGTTAACCAGTATAGGACCCGTAATGGATCGATCCATAGGGAAAATGATTTATTTTTTTAGTTTAGCTAGTTTTCAATATGTTTAGTGATGTTTACTGAATTTAGAGTCGATTCTATTGTGTTTTGATAAATAGGAACTTAAATTTTAATATGTTAAAAAATTTCTTGAAAGATAAATAGAAAACAATGGAATTTGGTTTCGATGAAAATTTTGAGAGAAATGGATAAGGGTTGTGGATTTTAAAGGTTATTATTACATAAATTTGCTTATGAGGTTGTGTTGTTTATGATAATTCACATCTCTACGATTATTTATGTAACAAAACCCCTATTGTATGGTAATTTTTTATTAAATCAATTGAATCCAATTTCATTGCCTTGAAGATTTATTTCTCTTGATTTTATTAATTATAATCCCTTAGATATGATTAAAACATCCAATGGTCAGGGATTTTTTAAATCACAATTCTTTACAGGATCCCTATAATTCTATTCTTAGACCGATATTAGATTTATAGTGATATGTAGAAAGATTTAATAAGTAATTATGAGAATGAGGTATAAATTACACAGTTACAAAATAACAAATGACAAATGGAAACTCACAATAGTCCACAACCCCAACACATAAGGATTGAGATACTCAAATATTATTAATTAAATAAAGAACCTATAGTACCTGAATACATCCTATTGAATGTTTTGGACCAATGGTCATTAGGAAGGATGCATGAAACTACCTTCTCTACTCTCTCCTCTCCTCTTTTTTCCCTCTCTTATTCTCTTCTTAGTCATCTTTATAGTTCTCCCCCATGGAATAACGTGGAATGGAAAAATATGAATGAATTACCAACATGAAGGGCCTACCACCTATTTATAGGTTTTTGTAGTACATGGCATTATCTAGAAATTACATGACTTGTACTACTAGTAAATGCTTATTGGCCACATTTTCTCTATTGGTAGGTGATCTAACATTCCATCTTAGACTTTGAACAGAGTTTTTCCTTATAGGTGGAGGTACACAACATGTAGTTCCACCCCACACACCATCTAATATGGTTCACTGGACACCAACCACTTCTAGAAGGTCCAAACGGCGTGTGTAGGAGCTGTACATGGCGTGTAGTCTTCAGCCGAAGACATAGGCGTGTATTCTTACTCTCAGAAACAAACCACTTCTAGAAGGGGGTACATCACGTGTAGCATGACACACATGGTGTTAATGGTTTCTGTAAACGTGGTCATGTACTTGGCCTGGTCAGTTTGTGTTAGGTCGCTAATACACAATGTGTTTCCTAATGTGAATGCCATGTAGTCCGTAATTTTTGAAAAACATCCACCAATTTTTGCCTTTGGCATGAAAATACCTGATAAATGTAATGATCACAAATAAAAAGAATTTTAATGCCAAAATGATTGAAAATTGGTGAAAAACAATTTTATGCTTAGTTTAATATATTGATATGTATACAAAGAGAGGGTACATCACTCAACCACTAAGAAATACCACATCCATTCAATTCTATCCAAAATTATGCAACACTCTATATATAAGAAGGCTAAACACTCTCTTTAACCCAGAAGAGTTTTAATTTTTATAAATGAAGGCATAATTATCATTGTTAATCCCAGAAAAACAATATCACAAGAAGTATGAAAATAATGGGAAACACCTATATCAATCAAAAATTGGATCAACATGGATTTCAAAAGAACCATACCACGCATCGTGGATGGTCCCAAATGGTCATCCACCACAACCAGTTTAGCTCTGAACAACTTCTTTCTTGACACACTCTAATATTTATTACCATGAATGGGTGTCATGGAATTTCTAGAATCACCATGACTAACTCAGCTCTGATAATGAAGAGTATGGTGCATCCCCTATCATGTCAAGGCATTGGACGCTTGAGACCCCAGAGTAGTGTCATGAACACCCGAACATGGAGCATTAAAAAAATACGAAAGAAGATTTCCCATATTATTAGTATTATGAGATGCTTGAGTTTTTGTAATATAATCTTTCTTGATGTTCCCTGTAGAGCCACACGAAAAAATCCTTACTTACACTAACGATTCAAGGGAATATTCAGCAATATTTCCATCAGGTTCTGAGTTGTACTCTCACCCAGAAAATAAGTTCCCCTTTTCCACTTGAACTCAACATTAATGTTCCCTCTATTCTCATGGGTACCAATATAATTTCCCCACTTGTATCCCACAAATGATCTTGTTCATCTACAATTACTCTATTCACAATTTCTGTGTAATCATTTGTACACAACACCGCTAAATTTTACCTAATTTCCTACTTGAAAAAAGTATAAAAACTTGTCCCGTAAATTATGTTCTACCTACAACCATAGGTTAAAACTGAAACATGTTCATAAATGTATCCGCATATTCTGTTACTATCATGTTCTATTGCATCAAGCTGATGAAATCCTTTGTGCACCCAATTCTGAATGTATGAGGGTAGAATTGTTTATAAAAAGTCTCTTCAAAACCCTCCCATGTCAAGTCTTGGTCCATCTCAGCTTGGAAGGACAACTCCCACCACATAAGGAAATGATCATCAAATATGTATATGTCTTAATTCACTTTCATCTATTCTAGTGTTCCCAATAATTCCAATATCACGTTTATTCTATTCACCCATGCTTCTGCCCATTCCAGCTCCGAATCTCCCCAAAACACGAGAGGCTTTTTCTTTTGAAACTAAACCGCATGATAAAATTTTATTGGTTCAACCACATTATTCACAAAATCCATATATTGGAGTGATTTCACTAGATAATGGGTCACATGAAGATTAGGTACAACCACCTTTTCATGATCCTCCTCCAGTTGGTCTCTATGATGCCTACCCAGATCCATATCTATCAACACAAAAACAACCATAATTCCCACTCCCTTGACAAGAAAATGAATATAATTCAAATTGAAATACATAACGGCCCTCACCACCAAGTATTACACATGTTCACATTTACAATGTTGTAGTTATTTAAAAATTCCACCATGTTTTGTAAAATCGCCCTATTTTCAAAATAACACAAGCTTCCATGTTTCTGATCCTTTCATTTTTAAAATCCAATTCAATTTTTTTTTCAAAATCCACACCTTCATATCACACCATAATTCATTATATCTGAATAAAATATGAATCCTAAAGGGAATTCATTTCTAACACACATTTTATTCTCATCTCATTTGCTACACCCACGAAAATAACATATCTAATGCCTATAAGTGTCTCCAAAATACTTATTTATGAAACTACATTGTAACTTGAAGTTCATCATAAAAGGGTAAGCTACGTCCATTAATTATAAACATTCAATGATTCTACAATCCATCATCTTGCTACCATCCCCACTCAATGAATGGACTTAGAATGAATGTCTACACCAAGACAAAAAATTTATTCCAAAGCACTGAACAAACTAAAATCGATTGTAATTCCCACCCCATCCTCATTGGATTTAGAATGTGGTGAGGTTCTTCTAGGAATTAAGTGATGTTACTAAGGCACCAAATGATGGTAATAAATTACAAGGGATTCAATAATAAAATGGGGAATGGTTTTCCATTTAGATAAACCAGAAAACCAAATAAGCCATTACTTATATAACTACATGACTCATGTTAACATAGAAACCCAAAATATATAGTACAAAAAGACACCCAAAAATATCCATAACAATTCTCATACATCAATACAACCAAACCATACCAAACCATAATCAGGGATCTAAGAGGAATACTAGGCAAGAGACCCATAGTTAACCTAGGCATACTTCCCTTTTCCACATCATGTTCCACCCTCCAAGAACCACCAAACCACACAAGCACCACAAAGAACCACTAGAAAAATGAGAGAATTATTGTTACCTTTGTCTCAGAATATAACATTTGAAAAAGAACCAATATTCCAAAAAAGGGGTGAGTAATGATATTCATTAGGAAATCCCCAAATGACATCCATACACGCATCACCAAGATAAATCCATTATCAAACTAATATAAAACCATTTATATTAAAAATAAAATAGTTCAGCAATTACTGATAATCCAAACACACCATTACGAAGTCACATTACATATAATATGCGACCTGAGGAAATCCCAAAAATCATTCCATAAGATAATTCACTATTTAACATTACGGAAAAAACACTCATATTTCATAGAAACACACAATAAGGAAAACAACCATGGGGGAACATCCCGTCCAAACCAATTTAAATCTTTTCCAAATAGGTGGTACTTCTCAACATCTTATCCATAATGGTGGACCTTACTTGAATAATCAATCAACTTTTATAGTGATAATTCATACTGAAATTCATACAAAATCAACAAAATACTTAATAATAGACCAAACATCAAGTATAAAGAACTCCAAGTCCACACATTATGCACACAACCATTTCCAACACATGCCAATACACTTCAACAAATCCCCAATTTATTGAAAACACCATTGACCCATTTTCTATTCCAAACCACATTTGAATAAAGAATAATATATATTTAAATTAACCTTTCCTAAAAACTTTTCCATAATTCTAACCATTATCGATTGTAAAATCAATGTTTTAAAACCACACCATAAAAACCTTGTTTTACAACAATATTTCATTTTACCCAAAATCACAAAATCATCACCAAATGGGTTTCCACCAAGATTCAAACATCCTATTCACAATTAATTTCTATGAAAACATATTAATTGCTAATAAGGCCTCAAGCTATAATTATGTGGAATATAGAGGGAAGCCACAACCAATTGGTTTTGGAGAAATCATCCCACGACAACCACACCACCATTCTGGACAGAACTCTTCAAAAACCACTCTTGATCTCCTTACCTATCATCAACATGAACTAAAATCAATAGGGAAGGAAACTAAAACCCTGCATCTACTTGTAACAAAGAGAGATCAAGAACACCCAGTGGAGGAAGAGAAAAGGTATAGAGGAAACTACTAAGATACCTAAAGATAAGTCTTTCCTGAGAAGAACCGTCATCAAACCCCAATGAAAAAAATTCAAATCCCTTATAAATTATTTGGTGAGAACCCCATTCACTTGAGAAGAATATATCCCACATAGGGTTCATATGGGAGAATAAATGGGTGAGTTAAGGAAAATCCCTACTCACCCCATTTTAAAAACCCCATTTTTCATGGGATGCATGGTTAGCTTGCATCGTTTGTCAAATCATGTGCTAATTGTTCATAATTTACTATCTGAATAGTGTAATAACACATGGTTACATGGGATTCTATCATTTTTTCCCTTAACCATTCTCAAACAATGAATTCTAAAAAGGGACTCCAAACTTTTGCAAAACCACTACAAACACTTCCAAACTCTGCCAAACATTTCCCAACCACATCATTTTTATAAAAATTTATTAAAAAAGAGTCACATACCTTAAACTAGGGGTGATATATAGTTCATATATCCCATTTTAGATTCACAATGGGTTATACCCATTCATGTAGTTCCTGAAAAAATGTCCAAACTACAATGATATATGAAAATAATGAATTAATTCCAATAAGAAATTCAAAAAATCAGAGATCGTGCTTTGGGGTTAGGAAGTTGAATCATGTTACTCAAAAAAGTTCATTTCCTCATCCAATTAATTCTAAATATTATAGAGATATTAGCAGGTAAAACACATTGTTTCTTTTTTTATTGATTTTACAGTTATTTCTAGGTACCCATTACTCCTGAGGATCAATAGAAGACTACCATTACATGTGGCTTCAAAACTTTTTCATATAAAAGGATTCCGTTTGGATTTTGTAATCATACAGGTACATATAATAGGTTTGTGGTAAGTATATTGGATGATCACATGAAATAATTATCAGATGTTTTCTTATGTGATTTCACATTTTTTAGAGATTCTTTTAACTATTGCTAGAAAAATCTTGAAAATGATTTGAATACATAGAATGAAAATAATATTTTTTTTAATTTTGAAATGTATATTTTTTTGTTTTAAAGGGGTTTTTTTGGAATTTCATTTCAAAAAAGTCATTGATTTGGATTAATTAAAAATTTATGTGATAAATTCATTTCTATACCTATTGTGTGTAAAAATTGTTAGATAATTTGTTGGACATGTAGTAATTTAATGGAGGTTTATCAAAGATTTCTATAATAATTTTATCTCTGTATCTAGATTATGTATAAAAGGTGATGAATTTAATTTCAATGGTTCATGTAATAAATCCTTTGAATTGTTTAAGGGGAAATTTATTTCACCACCCATGATACAACCACCATATTTTGGGGAATAATTTGATCTACATTGTCATGTATCCAACCAACCAATAGTGATAGTCCTTTTTAAATGAATTGAGGGAATGACATAAGTCAATTATTATTCCTATAGGACCTTGTATGTGGCTCAATTCAATTACAAAACTATTTAAAAATGGTTTTTAGCTGTTTTCTTCTCATTAGAATGATTTAGATCATATCTTCTTGGAAATAAAATCACTATGTTTTCTAATCATGAAACTATTAGTTACTTGATAAAGAATCCTGCTGCTAAAACGAGGCTAGTGATATAGATTGTACTACTACCAAATTTTAAAATAACAGTCAATGATAATAATGGAGATGAAATAAAAGTGGTTGATCACTTAATTATACTTCCTAACACTGCTGAAGCTGTAATTCCATACATAGACCCACTGAATTATGACATTCAAATATAGCGGTTGATGTTTATTGAAGGATAAGTTCCATGGTATGATGAATTGATCAATTATTTGGAAATTTCTTAGGTCCCATCACATTTAAATTACCACCAAATTCAAAAACTAAATTCTGAATCTAAACAATACATTTGGAATGATCCATTTCATTGGACGATTTACCGAGATCAAGCTATAAGAAGGTGTTTTCCTGAAAGTGAAATTGAACATGTATTTTTTTTTAAAAATTAGCTTATGGATAACAATTCATAACTAAATGTGTTGAAATTATGGTTTTAGAATATTTAATTTATTGTCCCACTCTTTTTTAAATATGCACATGAATTATGTAAAATGTGTGAAAATTCTAGTTTAATGGAGATATTTAATATAAAAAATAAATACCATAGAAGACACTAATTTTTTGTGATATATTTGAGTTATGGGGGATTAATATTATGGTAAATTTCATAATATCATTTTTAAATTATTATATCTTACATTCAGTTGATTATATTTTAAAATTGGTGGAGGAAAACCACACCATTTGTTTATATTGTTTTTTGTGATTTTTTGGGATAATATATTTTCTAGGTTTCAAGTTTTCAGATCCTTCTTCACTAATCAAGGTACCCAATTTTTTAATAGAATAGTGGATGATTTTCTATGAATGTATCAGGTGAATCATAAAATGTAAACTCTATATCATCCAAACACTAATGGACAAGATGAAGTGTCCAACATAGAAATCAAAGGAAATTTAGAGAAGACGGTTAAACCGAACATGAAGGATTGGAGCCAAAAGTTATAGAGTAAATTATGGTCCTATAGAAAGTGTACAAAACCCAAATATGAATGATTCCACATTGGTTGATTTATAGGAAAATATGTCACTATCCTATAGAATTGAAGCATAAGGAAAATTAGATAATGATAATGATGAATTTTGGATCCTGATAGTGTTGGAAAAGAGTGATGATTTCAATTGTAGGAGTTGGTTCAAATTAGACGGGAATCTTATAAGAATTGTAGGATTTTAAAATATTGAACAAGACTGTATCATGAAATGATGATTTGAACAAAATATATCCAGCATGAAGAGAAATTTCTATTATTAAACTAAATACTCAAGTTGATTCTAGCTAAAATTTATTCTAGATGGGAATTTCCATTAATAGTTAGTAATTTATATCCCTTCAGTGTTGTATACATTATGATAGATGGAGAGTAGTTTTGGGGAGAATCCAAATTCTTTGATGAAAATGGTTTGCAAAAAATATCAGGGGAAACCCTTAAAAATATTGATGATATATAAGTAGAATAAATAAATCATAACACATGATTTTGTATCGTGGAAAAATCCTCATAAGTGGAGGATTATTAACCTTGATGAAATTCCCAAAAATAGACACTATGAATCAGGGAATACAAGAATGCATATAATTCCCAAACATAAATTACAAATGAGAGAGCATAGAAAACTTGTTTGAAAACCACACCCTGATATTCCTATATGTTCTCTTAGATAAACATCACAGTGACGCCATGAATTTCAATATCAATTTGTGAAAAAACGTAACACTTCTGTTGATGAAATATCACTACCTTAGAGATATTCACAAGAACATGTGTCAACCTCGCACCATCTTGCAACACCCAAATGATCTCACCATCATGATGTACCGCTGATCATCAATCGAGACATGCCACCTGATAACCACTATCAAGAAAACATTTTAGACATGGCCCTGACCATCAAATTTGTCGCCACTGCTCCACACCTCTTAAATGCTGAAGTGTCTCACATGCTTCTTCTAACACCATAACCTCCTTCTTACTCTGGGTAGACGACATCTTGAACATCCTACCATGAACATCTCCACATATTCAAGACTATTGTGACGTTGTTTTCATGTCACATGGTCCACCGCAAACATGGCAACACCTTCCCAAGTCTCCCTTGTCAGTTATATCTTACTAACCCTTTAAATATGTTATTTCATCATCTTTATATTGTCACCATGTTCATAATCACCAATTAATGTAGTTAATGTTCATTATTACATCCATTAATATTTAGAATTAAATATCTATTAATGTTGGGAGAAAATTATCAATTGATGTTGACATTAATCTCCTCATTATTAATTTTCCTCTCTCATCAATTAATGTAGTGAATCCAAACTATCCCCCCTTCAACATATAAATGAATTGAAACACCCAGAAAACCTAATTAGAAAGAAAATAGGTGGGTATCACACAAACCATCATCAACTATAGAATATATAATGACATATTTTTTTCACTTATAATAAAATAAATATCAATCCCCCCCCAAAATAAATTCAAACACAGAAATATTTGTCACATTTGATTTTGCACCATCCTTCTGAACAATACTAGAACTAGAAAAATATGGCTTCCCCAAAATATTGATTACCACATAATCATGATCAGCTACATGAATAAACTGGTTCCCCTGCTCAACATCCCATTAGCGAACATGTGTATCACTTCTCTCAAACTTTTTTTATTTCCAAACCTTATTCTACATTGTGCACACATCAATGATCCTCCACGAAACTTCCATAATTCTTATGAAAAATTGAAATCACCAACCAAACACTCTTTGATACACATGTTGGGGACAATTATGATTCCGAGATGAAAATTTCTTGCCAAAAATATGGTGTGAAACCCATAAAATATGGAAGCGATATAAGCATAATAAATAAGTCAGAAAATAATACTTTTTAACATGTTAATACCCTTTGATGTGGAGGATTAAAAGACCATAGGGGAATTATAAAAAATATCCCTTATGAATACGTGAATTCAAGAATCCATGTAATTCTCGAACATGAATTACAAATGAAATATCATAGAGAACTTGTGTGAAAACCACACCTCGATAATCCTCTTCCTTAACTGTGATAAAAATATAACCAATTCCATGTATCATAAGATCAATCTATGAAAAAAAACACTATTATGTAGATTAAACGTTAATACATTGGAGATCTCTCCCCAAAATGTGTCAACCTAGCACTATCTTGCAACACCCGAATAATCTTTCCACCATGTTGTAATGTCGATCTTCAATTGGGACACGCCACCATATCAACGCTATAAATAAGACTCTCAATATGTGGCCCAGATCATCAATTTGACTCTTAATGCTCCATACATATTAAATGAAAACATGTCTCACATGCTACTGATGACGGGGTAGGTCCCTTATTTCTCCTAGTGGAAGACATCTTGGACCTAATTCCAAGAACCTCTCCACATGTGAAAGAAAATTGTATCACCGTCATCGTGTCACATGGGCTACTGAAAACAAGAAACCCCTTTCAGGGTCTCCCTATTCAGCTACATCATGCTGGCACAACCTTGAAATATGTTGTAGAATCATTTTTATGTAGACACCATGTCTGTAATCATCAATTAATGTAGTCAACATAAATTATTTCATCCACGAATATTGAGAATTAAATATCCATTAATTTTGAGAGAAAATCCTCAATTATTACTGATATAAATCTCCTAATGATTAATTTTCCACTCACATGAATAAAAGTGATGAATCCCATCATGTAAAAGACCATCACTATTAATTGAAATAGGCTGTGTAAATTCCATGGGAACATTCCATCAGAGTAGTGGAGGAGATTTAGGTCCTCCAACAAGTTTATCAATATAATCCATTAGGTTGTACCTATCCATTACAATTTATTTTATGTTATGATTCAATCAGAAATATGAATACAAGTTAAAATGTAACAGAATAAATTTCAGACACTTAATGATTTTAGTGTGGGGGATAGAACCTTTTTTGTTTAATATTTTTTACTATGTTTGTGTTTATATATTTTCCAAAAAAGTCATGTTTTTAAAAACATTTGTTTTTATTTTTAAATATTCAAGTGTTTTTGAAGCATGTGACCTCAAATGATTTTCATTACAATTTTTTGAAACAAGTTTCTTTTGTGAAATTATTTATTTTGTGAAACTATGCCTAAATAAAAGATGACAATGAATTTTTTCCAAGAATAAATATTTTGGGAATTTATTAAAATTAATCAAAGTTTTGAAACTCATGCCACCATTCACTATATTTATTTTTGAAATCAATTTCTCACGATCCATTTGAACAATTATTTTCATATTCATTTCATTCATTCAACTACTTGAGAGAACCATACCATGGTTTCTTTAACAAGAATTGTATTTATTTCATTTCAAAACATAAGGGTTTGAGGTACTTGCATTTTATATGATTGAGGAATTTCATTGGCTTTAATCCCTAATTTTAAAATAATCCTTTTTATTATGTACATACTTGTATTTTTAAAAATTGTAGAATTTAAAAACTATGAACAACATGTTTGGGTTTCCACATTACATGAAGAGACATAGTTTTTTCCTAATAAGTCATTGAAATATTTATAAATATATTTCTAGAGCTAGGAACTGAGAGAACATGACATTTTGAGGCCCAGTGTGATGAGAATAATTTTATAAAATATTAAATAGATTTTAAATTTCATGTCCATTGTTAATCAAAGAAAATATGATACATCCCAAATAGTTGATTAGATCAGAAATCTGATACCACAATTGAGTCTAGAACATGGTTTTTACCCTAGCCGCAACAAAAAATGAGTTCTCTAAGGATGTTTAGAACCCTTTCTCATTAATAGTTTGTTAAATAGATAAAATTATTTGTTTAATTTAATAATATAATTTATTTTAACTAACTGTAAATGTTGTAAACGTATCTCTATGGAAATTTTACTAGGGTTGGCTCATAATCATGAGGATATTCCATGACATATCTTTCATTCCCTCATTGGATAATCTAGATGAATGATTACAAACATCATGGATCAAGGCGAATCAATGTGCAATGTGAACAACAAATTCTTCAAATCGTTTCACGGGTTCATTATTCTCCAAAAATAGGAAAAAATAGATTTTGGGGAAATATTTTGGTATTTTACCTGTTTGGATTAATATTTTGAATATATTGAGAATCATTTTAAAAAAATTTATACTTTATCTAGACATTTCTTATGTCAATGTAGTTGAGTTTTTTTCCTTTGAATAATCAATGTTCTAATCCCTTGCACCTTTCTTGATAATTTTCCAATAACTATTGTCTATAGATGATTAAAACATTTCTTTTCATATTTTATACCTTACTTTTATGAGAATTCAACACTGCTGGGATCCCCAATTCCCAGTTTGATATTTTACAGGCGACCCAATCTTGATCAGGCACCGAGATACGTAGTATATCGATGAAACATAAATATTTTTGTGAGCTGGTCATAGATCAGAAAATCTTGTATGGAGATGCTAATTAATATTATGCTTAATAATAGGTAATATGATGAATGGAGACACGATATAGATCAGAACATATGACTATTCTATAAATCTCCACTGGATGTGAATCCTTATTAATGATGGATAGAAAGCATGAATCACAACCATATTAGGGAGATTTGGGAGCCAATGAGTTGGGATCTAAGGAGTTTTAACCGAATTTGATGCCTAAATATTAATGTTGTAAATTTGAATAATATGGAAAAATAAATACATCATGGAATGTTCGATGATGTAAAAAAATGTGTAGGATCTCTTTGTGGTGGAATTGGGGTTTGGAAAATCATAAAGATAACACAACAATTACACCTCTCTCACACACCATTTATTCAATCCCCAGTTGGACAACCTGTGTGATTGGTCACATGAAAGGGGCGTCCATGTAAGATAACATAGGAATAATTTGACCACATGGGTGGTATCCTATGTGAAAAAACATAATGTATACTATATTATATTGAAATGGGTTTCAAGTACATGGGCATGGTTGTAGGAAAAAACCCCAGTCCTAGTTAGTTAGGAAATGTCATGTAGTCCACCTACACATGATATTCATGTATATGGGAATAATATGTGTGTATATCGGTGAATTACCACTCTATGATATGGAACAACATCCGGTGTTGGTCCCCTCCCACACTATGTTCCCCTTTATCTCTTCTTACCAATCATTGAACATTTGTATCTCCTTCACTCAAACTCAGATATTGTCCCATGAGTATCATATCATGAGTGTATTTTTCACATAGAACATGACGGTTCCCTCATAATAATTTTTCATGATATGGTGTGAAATATTATAGGTTTGGGATGCACTTAGGTGACAACCAATTATGGAAGCGATCATGTAAAACCACTAAAAAATTCCAAGAAAAACATTCCAATAGGGAATGGTAGTGGAGTCCCCCATTGAAATATACTTGGAATAACCCTCTAGCAGGGATGTGCAGTAAAGGTAACTGATAACATCTTAATGGGATTACCCTCTAACATGCCTAAGAATTAGTGTATCCTAATGAAATAATTCTAGGATTATCCTCCAGTAGGGTAGGGAAGTCGATTTTACTGATAACTTATTTTTGGGAATATATTCTTGTGGGGTTGGGTAGAGGATTTCCATGATGATTTTTTGAGCATAACCCTCTAGTAGGGCTAGGTTGTAGAGATCCCCAATGAAATTATCGAGTGTACCCCTCTAGCCGGTTGGGAAGTGGAGTTCCTTCGGGACTGTCATAGTAGGACCCTCCTTTCGTATTAAGGAATAATATCTTTAACTAAAACTCATATCCCATCAACTATAAGAAACATTGGTGAGAAGTTGAATGATGTGACTTTGGACTAAGGGGGAAGATAGATTATTTCCCCATTGAGACACATTTTTATGATGTGCCCTAAATAGTGTGGGAATGTAAGTACAACACAAAGAGGATGGTATCAAGGTGAATAGATTTATCCCATTAGACTTAAGTGTTCTAGGAAGATACATGAGGTTCTTGGCATCGTAGATGGAATACTCTTAAAATTATTGGCTACTTATCTTCTTGGGTTGAGCTATGAGATAGATATCCCCTTAATCTCCCTTAAAAATCTTATTTGACTGAGAATATATATATATATATATATATATTCATATATATATATATATATATATATATATATCCTTCTATGGTACACTATCCTTGGATTATGGTAACACTCCTTTTAGGAGAGGCGTAGAAGTGTGTGGTATTCCACGTGCTTTGTATGTCTAGATTTTCGTGGTTGGGTGAGTAAACTCTCCTAATATAGGTAGAAAATACTCAATGACAAATTCATATTATAATCGTGTTATGATCCTTGTGGTTGGATGAGTGTATTATCGCTCTCCTTTTGGGTTGATCTGTAATCCTTTATTAAACATTGTTCTATCTACGGCTTTCTTATTTAGTTGTTTCTCTAACATCTTCTCATATCCCTCTTAAAAGGGTAATAATAGGTGTGTATATACTCACCATTGCATGGGTTTTACCTACACATTTCATGTATTATTAAGATGATGAATAGGTTTAATGATTCATCAGAGTAGTATATAAGTAATGTGTTCCTGGACCATGTATGGTGGTCATAGGTTGGGATTCAGGAGTTGGGCTCTCTCACCTATTTTAATTTTCTAGTTTTCTGTCAGGTTGGTAATCATTTCTAGTGGGGTGTGTATTTTTTATCATTTATTTTTTAGTATAAAATACCACATTCTTGTACTATATAGACTTTATTCTATGTTTGGTTTACATTATAGATTTGTTTCACATTTTAAATTCCATATATGTACTTTTTCATTTAGTTGGTTGTGTGTGTATGGGTTCTTAAAAAAAGGCCTCACTCGGTTAGTTTTAGTTTCGTCACTGGTTAGACCTCTATAGGATACAGATGTGGGCTTGGGGTAGTTGAGTCTTGAGCCCCAAATTGGTTCAGGTCATGACAGATAGGTATTAATGAAACATTATTCATTGGGACATTTTTTGAATGCTACCCTTATAGATGATTAGATGGGGATAATGGAAATATTATCAAAGTGTATCAAGTGGGACTCTTTTTATAGGGTGTTCAATGATTGTAATAGTGGTCAAAACATCCATTTACCAGTACCCTGGATACCTTCTTGTCGACTCATCATTCTGAGACATTTATTGTTGCGATAAATGGTACATGCATCATATAGGATTAAGTCTTGGAGTGTACTTCTTGAGTCATCTCCCAACTGTTGTTGATATATACACATATATATATTCATCTAGCCATGGTACTTCTTAATAACATTAAGGATGCCACCACAACAACATTCAAACATGATACCAGATCTAGTTAATGATGATTAACTTATAACAAACACGATATCAACTCAAGGTCAATCAGATGATCCCCATTCTATATTCATGAAGGTAGAACCAACTTCACATATCGAGCATAATATAATAACAATAGAGCAGTCTGAGGATGTGTACAGGCATAGCGCAATCCATGATTTCTAGGGTTAATGACCACTAAGGTTCCATGATGTGCGAGATCCATGGGTTGTAGAGGATGGGATAAAGTAGTTGGTATGTATCTACTGTATTTTTAAGATGCGAAGGGATCAGGTGGTGGCACTGGAATCCGGACTTTTCCATGGAGTAGTTTGGACTAGGTGGGGCCTTATTACACAGATGCACAAAGGGTATAAAATTTCGTTGTATGACTTATAATGGTTGTTTCTTGAAGAGTACTATCCATCTTTTGTATGCACAGTTTGAAAGTAGGTGCTTCTAGAATTGATGGAATGAGGGATTATGGTGGAAGATTATATTGTGAGGTTCAGTGACCTTACATGGTACTCTCATGAAATGATCTAGGATCACTACTTCTGAGCACATAAGTTTGAGAAGGAACTCCCCAAAGAAATATGAGATATCATTGAACCATTTTGCTGTCTAACCTTTTCTAGGGTAATGGATCAGGAACTAGTGACAAAGATATTTCTATTAGAGGAGCTCCTGGAAGCTATAGCTGGTAGTTGACACAATAGAGCGTAGCTATCTACAACAGCTAGTAAGGGCCATAGATCTTATAATAGAAGACCCCATCATGAGTGGGCTCAACACATGGTTGTATGTGTAAAAGAATGTTCATAACACCAAATCATCCATCGAAGGGGTGGTTCATTTCTAGTGATGAGATAGGTGACATGGAACAAGACTACTGACCATTCAAATTTAGCAACCCAGGTAGAAATATGATGGACTACCACGACAGAGACATCATTGTGATTAAGGATCTCCCAGGTGTGGACTGGGTGGTCCCCAGGTTTGGAGAGATGGAAGTGGAGATAGAGGAGATATTGATGGAGGATGATGCTATGATTTCCTTCCATCCACAACCAAAAGGTGACCCTTGTAAGTCTTAGGGATCTAGCGGCCATGGTGGAAAATAGATCTAGGATTTTTATATCTATGATCTTATAATGAACTAGATGATTAACGGTATTATTTGTGTTTATTTTACTATTTATTCAATATTAGTAGAAACATGTTTCATAAATTCATTTATTTTCATACTCCTACTGCAAGATGTGGAGCCCTTAGTAGAGGGACTTGCAAAAAATCTTCTTCTTGACGTTACTATGGATAATGATTATTCTATATCATTCATCTAACTATATTTCAAGGTATCCTTTTTGGAGATAACAATTTCCCTTCCATGTTTATGGATTTCATCAACATGGTCATCTAGTAGAACATGGAATAATTTTTGTTGTATTCATCAATGAAATACTCAGCTACTCTGGAAAGGAGTATGAGATTACATAACACTTGAAGTTGGTTCTTTTTTAACTTCAATGTCACCAAAATTACATGAATCTCTCTATATTCCAGTTCTAGATAAATGAGGATCAAATTTTGAGGAATTCCATTTATTATATCTTTTTAGTTATGTATCCAAAAATAACAATGCAATGATTTTTGGGTTAAACCATATTTTTTTTGAATTGCGTTGAATTGTTGGCTTGGAGTGGCCCTACTAGATGTTAATGGTGGACTTATCCAGAATCGTAGCCCCTCTGACCACTTTAATGCAAAAGTAAAACCTTTTACATAGTTTGAGAAGTGCTAAAGGGCCTTTGAAGAGTTGATGATGAATTTGATGTGTTATCCAGTGTTGAGATTGCCATATAAAGGTGCAGAGTTCATAGTGTATTATGATTCCTCGAGAGATTGGAATGGTTGTGTGTTGATGAAAAAACATGATGTTATCACATACAAGTAAATGAAGTTGAGACCCCATAAGAAGAAATTCTTAACTCACAACATTGCATTAGCAGTGGTACTCTTTTCCCAAAGGATGTGAAGACACTATCAACTGGGTGAGCACTTTGTGGTTTACTCATACCACTAGAGTCTCAAATATATATTCACTCTGAGAGGCCTAAACGTTAGAAAATGATGCTGGTTGAAGTTCCTATAGGAATATGACCCCAAGATAGTTTATACATTAGGATGGGAATCATTTAAGAATATTTTTATTACAGGAAGTCCCATGCTTTCTTAGTTTAGGAATTATTGGATCAATCGGCTTCCCTAAAACATAACCTGGTGGAGAAAAAGGGAGAATCATTTCATTAGTGGATGGAGTTGAGTCATTCAAATTTACAGTATGTAAGAGAGTTCCATCTAGGTGGAATCATTTTTGAGATCTTACGTTATCAGATATCCAATGTTGATGTACCATGTTAATATTATGATGGAGGGAATCACACCATCATATTCAAGGATGAAAAATGGTTTTAGTCACGATGCAGGAGGCGGTGATGTGGGGGTACCGCGCATCTTCTTTAGTTGTACATCCTAGTGCATGGAATATGTAATGATATAATTAGTGGACATTATTTTGTCCCTTCATGAGACAAAACATATATGATTTTATCTTAGTGTGCCTCACCTATCAGCAGTTTATGTCTTAACACCATGTTCTGGAAGGTTTTTTGTTGTCCATTGTGATCCGGGAGTACAAGTGGTATGTCACATCCATGGATTTTTTCATAGGGAATTCATGCATAATTAAGGGACACAATTCCATCTAGGTGATATTTTCATGACTCAAAATTTCATCACACTTCATTTGCATCATTATGTACAGTTTTTTTGGAGATTTTTAGGAAGTTATACATATGGTAAATCATTCGACTTCTCATGGTACTCAAGATGATTGTATCTGAACATGACATGTGGTTTACATAACAATTATTGAGTGGAATAGAGAAATGATTCCAGACCCAGATTTGAATGAGTATATCCTTTCACACCCAGACTGATGTGAGTACTATTTACACTTTCTAGGTTTAGTGGGATATACTGAGGTTTGTCATGTTGGACTTCTACTCAATATTTGGAGGATCAGCATCCATTAGTAGAGTTCATGTACAATAACATCTACCACTTTACCATCATCATTTCACCATTTTTGGCCATGTAGGGAGACCATATAAGTCACCCTTACGATTGATATATATTAGGTAGTCATTTATTATGGCCGTAGAGTTGGTGCATGCAATAACATAGAAGGTGAAGGTCATCTGTGAGAAGATTAGGACGGCCCAAAGATGATAAAAATCCAACACAGATTGCTATTATAGGCCTTTGGAGTTTGAGTAGGGAGAACACATCAGCTTGAGAGTCTCCACATGATGAGTAATACAGAGGTTTGGCTGAGGAGGCATGATATCCCTAAGGTTCATTGGGCCTTTGATATAACGACCCATACTTTACATACATTGTTAATACTTCGAAATTGAAGCACACTTATTACAACATATGACAAAATCACAAAGGACCGTATAGGTATATTGTCTTTAGAAACTGGGAAACATAAACAACTGGTTCATAAATCTTCTACAGTGTCTCCCATTTATTTCATCATATCTAGTGTCCCTTTTAGCATATTCTACTTAATATCCATCTTCCTGACCTGGGGAGAAGAAAACATAAAAGGGTGAGCTCAAATGCTCAGCAAGGGTAAATAAAGGAAATAAAAATCATATCATATCTTTTTGAAAATCAAAACCTGCAAAAGAGATCATAATATCTTAACATGGAATAAATCATAGAAGTGAAAATGAGATCCCCATAATCATAACATAAAACTTGAAACTTTGTGGCATGCACACATAATCATGGAAAATCATTTCTTGTTAGTCATGACTCATTGCCAAGACTATCTTAGTGGACAAAGTCCCTTTCTGAACCGAGTTCACTCCTCGTTTCAGTCCTGTATCACTGAACCGAAATAACCTTCCGTTCCAGCCATGTCTATCTCATGAGATATAAAATCTTTACCCAATGCATTGGAGGGAGATATAGGTCCCACCCATCTTATAATGAATCCTTTCTTATGTGTGCCACATAATCATAAATCATACATCATCACATATCCCATGTAATAAAAATGGAATTCTTAAACAACATGACATCATAAAACAATTCATATAAGATAAAGGAATTCATAAATTTTTTTTCCATAACAACATAATCAAATCCATGTAATAATAGGGATAGAAACAGAACCCTTTTATTATCTTAGATGGAAAATAATTTTGATAAAATACTTGAACTTCATTCTTGAGGAAAATATCATTTCTTCTTCAAAAACACTTTTACTTTCTTAACATGTCATACAATTCTAAACTAAAAGAAGTTGATTAAAAATAAACTTGAATACTTGTAAAGGAAGCTTCTTTGAAATAATGTTTTAAAAATCCATTCATGCCGTATAAGTTAAAAAAAACATTCTTCGTACTATTGTCGGAAAAGTCAAAAAGTACCTCGTACGGAAAAACGACAAAAGATTCCTTTTATATTCTTTACTAAAAACTCACCGAAGGGTAAAATTGGATCTAAACTATTTCAAGTGGATGGAAACAATATTACATATTGAGGGAACATGGATGTGGATGATAAAATACACCCCAGTAAATACTTACGAATAAACAATCTCAGATAAAAATGAGATTGTGATATTTCCCTTACCTTAGGTCCGATTAGCTTTGTACGTGTCCGAAGCTCCTGTATAATGGTTTAAATAATGTTATTGACTTATTCCAGAATAATACATATTTATATGATATCATATATGGTCATATTATTAGCTTCTTGTTAGTAATATTTCATTGTTACTTGTTACTCGGGTCTTTATAACTTTTTCTTCTTATGCGTGTTTTGTCGAATAAATTCTTATTCTTATCTTTAGGTTATATATAATTCATTTACAGAATGGTATTAGTGTTGTATATACCATATCCATTCATTCAATTCATTTATATAATCATTATGAAATGAAGATCATGTAGAACGAGTCGCATCACATCGTGGAGACGGTATTCCGTACGTACGCACGAGTGATGATATCGTTCCTATGATCGTGGAATTGTATTGGAGTATATATATATTATTTCAGTATCAATATTACTTCATAATAATCATATATAGTTACTCATTACACCATTATACCCATCCTTGTAAGGTGATGGTGGAAAATAGATTACACCACGGCGTGGAGACGGTATTCCGTACGTACGCACGCGCGGTGATTTCATTTTTCCGTGGGATGGATAGAAGGTGAATTAGGGTTGTTTCATATTTATAATAACATATCAGTATGTAAGTAATACTGATGTTATTACTTTATCATGAAACAACTAAAGAAGAAGAAGTTGAAGAAGAAAGAAATTGAAAAGATCGGTAATGGATATTACCTCTTCTTTGGAACGCCTCTTTGAATCCTCCACTTAAGGAACTAAGATTGGTCTTTGGAGAAGACCAGGACCTCTAGGATTATTCTAGGGAAGTGGAGAGGAGAAAATGGCAGGGGTTGGCCGAGCTTGAGTGCTCAAATTGGTGTGAGGAGGAGGGGGAGGAGGTTCCCTTTTATAAGGGAGGAGAGGGGCACCTTAGGAATATCTCAAAATATTATTTTATATTAAAGTCAAAATCGGTTTATAATGGTTCCAAAGGGTCTTATTTCGAAGCTAACGTGGGGATGGGTCGAAATACTATCAACCAATATAATTTAGACAAGTTTAGGGTATTATTTTAACCTTATCAATTAGATTTAACTCTAAGTTAATTAATTTAACTTTTACCATGTCTTTTTGTTTTCTTTCACTATATGGTTAATACACTTACTATAACATGCCAAACGAACCCCAAATTGTTTATTATTAATATATACATCCTTATCTAAGTCATTTGGCCGAACCATAGATTTTTAGGAATAAAATAACAATTAATAATATGATATTTTATTTAAAAACTATTTTGTGTCAATTTTGACACTATTTGATATATGATTTTTGTGAAAGTCATAACAGAATTATATGTTCGAACCAAGTTGATTAAATCAACACTAATATATCATATTAACCTAGAAAATTAGTGGAATTAATAAAAAGTCTAAAATTATATTTATTTTCGTGTTTATAACATCAATTATGTCAATATTTCATTAATAAGATAATTACTGCATCATCATTGTGTCATAAATAAATTAAATTATTTAATGTCTAAAAATTACAAATAAAATACCATCATGTAGGAAATATTTTTAGCTTTCTAATGAATATTTACAATATAATTTATCTTATGTATAACCCCATATTAAAAATGATTTACTTATTAAACTTTGATTTTAACTATTTTAACGCTTCTTTAAATAAATTAATAATAAATGTCCTAATCTAATCCAAGTGGGCCTAAATGGTCATATTTTATTCCTACGTTTGTTTTTGGTCGAATTAAACTTGTCCAATAGAATTAGGACATGTGTTAGGGTAATATTAATATCATATTTACCCTTAGTTACCCTATTTACTATTAACCGCGGTAAAAAAAGTAAAAAGTTACTATTCACCAAAAAAATTATTTTTATCTCATTGAACCACATTTTACTTACTGATATCAACCGTGTCTGTCGGATTTTTGAAATTCCATTCACAGAAGCGGTAAAATTAAGTTTTATGCAAAATTCAGTGTTTAACCTACCACTTAGTGGTTTCACTTTTCATCAAAAATTGAAAGTTTTCAGAAAAATACCAAAATTTTACCCTAGGCTAATTTCGATATTCTGAGTCCAAAAATGAAGTCCATTTTGAAAAATAAAATTTATAAAATTTCAAAAAGTGGTTATTACTATTCATAACGGCTAGTTTTAATAGAATATTGTTGTTTAGTGAAACTCGGTATTGCGTACGACGCAAGCTATCGAGGAAGGTCGTGATTGCGTGTAAAGAAAGCCAAGCAAGTGTTGTGTAGAAAAAGATTCCTTTGATGATTCATATAACATAAAAGTCTCGGGTGTTACATTCTACCCCCCTTAAAAAGAATTTCGCCCTCGAAATTCGTCACTTTGTAACAAACAGATGAGGATACTTCTCCCTCATCATATCCTCAAGCTCCCATGTAGCTTCTTCAAGTTGGTGGTTCCTCCATAAAACTTTCACCAATCGAGTGGTCTTGTTTCGTAGGACTTTTTCGCTACGATCCAGAATCTCTATCGGCTGTTCTTCATAAGAAAGATCTTTCTCCAGCGGTACAACTTCTGAGCTGAGTACATGTGAAGGATCTTGTATGTACTTTCTCAGGAGAGATACATGGAACACATCGTGAACTTGAGAGAGATTCGGTGGAAGCGCCAATCGGTAAGCTACCTTCCCAACACGATCCAGTATTTCGAAAGGACCGATATATCTAGGGCTCAACTTCCCCTTCTTTCCAAATCTCATAACCCTCTTCCAGGGAGATATTCGTAAGAACACTTTATCACCCACTTCAAACTCTAGGTCTTTTTTTCGGTTGTCGGCATAACTTTTCTGTCGACTCTGAGCTGCTCTTATGTGTTGTTGAATAGATCTAACCTTTTCTGCCATTTCATCAACGAGATCAGGTCCTAATAGCTTTCTTTCCCCAACTTCATCCCAGCAAGTTGGAGTCCTGCATTTCTTTCCATAGAGAGCTTCATAAGGAGCCATCTGAATACTGGAGTGAAAGCTATTATTATAAGAAAATTCCACCAAAGGTAGGTGTTGATCCCAACCTCCTTTGAAATCCATAGAGCAAGCTCTCAACATATCTTCTAGGGTTTGAATTGTTCTCTCAGACTGACCGTCTGTCTGGGGATGATAAGCAGTGCTGAAACTCAACTCTGTATCCAGAGTATGCTGAAGACTTCGCCAGAACTTCGAGGTAAATCTCGGATCCCGATCAGATATAATAGAAAGTGGTACTCCATGCAATCTTACCACTTCCTTTACATATATCCTGGCAAGCTGATCTTGAGAGAAATCCTCTCTAATAGGAATGAAGTGTGTAGACTTTGTAAGACGATCAACTATGACCCAGATAGCATTATTGCCTTTGGATGTTTTAGGAAGTCCTGTGACAAAGTCCATAGTGATGTTTTCCCATTTCCATTCGGGTATGGGTAATGGTTGTAACATCCCCTTAGACTTCTGTCTCTCAGCTTTAACTAGTTGACAAACCAAGCATCGAGAGACATATTCAGCAACATCTCTTTTCATGCCATCCCACCAGAAGTACTCTTTCAGGTCCCTATACATCTTCGTGCTTCCAGGATGAATATAGAATGAAGAACCATGAGCCTCATCCAGCAGCTCTTTCTTTAATTCGGGGATGGGAGGAACACAAACCCGATTCCTGAACTTTATTATCCCATCACAATCAAGGTTGAATTCAGGAACATTTCTCACATTCTTTTGTAACTCGACATCTTCTTTCTGTGCCTCTATAATCTTCACATGTATAGATGGTTGAACATTCATTTGAGAAAGATAAGATTTTTCCCCTTCCATTATAATTCCAAGATCCATCCTTTGTAAATCCATAAATATTGGATCTTTTGTGATCCTCATAATGGATAAACTAGCATGGTCTTGTCGACATAATGCATCTGCCACCTTGTTTGCTTTCCCAGGGTGGTAATGGATTGAGCAGTCATAATCCTTAATCAGCTCCAACCATCTTCTTTGACGCATATTCAACTCCTTTTGTGTGAAAATATACTTTAAACTTTTATGATCAGTATAAATATCGCACCTTTCACCATAAAGGTAATGCCTCCAAATCTTTAATGCAAAGATTACCGCAGCCAACTCCAAATCATGTGTTGGGTAATTTTGCTCATTGATTTTCAACTGTCGTGAGGCATAAGCTATCACCATATCATTTTGCATAAGAACACACCCCAATCCCTTATTGGATGCATCACTATAGATCACAAACCTTTCTCCACTACAAGGCAGTGTGAGCACAGGTGCACTGGATAACCTTCTTTTCAACTCCTTGAAATTCTCTTCACATTCCTCTGTCCAGACAAACTTAACTCCCTTCCGAGTCAACTTGGTGATTGGATTAGATAATCGTGAAAAATATTTTACAAAACGTCGATAATATCCAGCCAAACCAAGAAAACTTCGGATCTCAGTTACTGTTGTTGGTCTTGACCATCTTTCGATAACCTCTTTTTTTGCTGGATCCACAGATATCCCCTCTTTTGAGATTATGTGACCCAAAAATGAAACTTTTTGAAGCCAAAATTCACACTTGGTAAATTTGGCATAAAGCTTCTCCTTTCTCAGGGTCTTCAATATAATTTTCAAGTGATCTTCATGCTCTTCCTTGCTCTTTTAATAGACAAGAATATCGTCTATAAAGACTACAACAAATTGATCAAGATAGTCTCTAAAGACTCTATTCATTAGATCCATGAAGATAGCAGGGGCATTAGTAAGACCAAATGGCATCACTATAAATTCATAGTGTCCATACCTTGTACGGAAAGCCGTCTTTGGTATATCCTCCCTTTTGACCCTTAATTGATGATACCCTGAACGAAGATCAATCTTGGAAAAGTATTGAGCTCCGCGTAGTTGGTCAAATAAGTCATCAATGTGTGGGAGAGGATATTTGTTCTTGATAGTGATCTTGTTATGTTCTCGATAATCAATGCAGAGTCTCATTGATCCATCTTTCTTCTTAACAAATAGAACAGGTGCTCCCCAAGGTGACGCACTAGGGCGTATGAATCCCTTATCAAGATTCTCTTGGAGTTGCTTCTTCAATTCCTGCAACTCAATTGGGGCCATTCTATAAGGTGTATTTGAAATAGGCAAAGCACCCGGTACGAGTTCTATTGAAAACTCAACTTCACGATTTGGTGGAAGACCCAGCAATTCCTCTGGAAAGACATCATCAAACTCCCGTACAATGGGCATATTCTTAATCGTGAGTTTCTCACCAGCCGTTTGAGATAAATGACCTTCATTTAGTGGAATCAATACCCATAAGATGGAAGAAATTTCCACTGGAATGTTATGTTCATCCTTGCATTGATATACGATCGTAGATTGATCTGGAATATGAAATGTGACTTCCCTTCTTTGGCAATCGATATGAGCTCCATGTAGAGAATGCCAATCCATGCCAAGAATCACATCAAATTCCACTAAAGGAAGGATCATAAGATTTGCAGGAATCACTTTCCCACAAACTTCGATCGGAGAAGAATTATAAACTTTTCATGCGATTGATGTGCCATTAGGTGTTGTCACAGCTAACTCAACATCTAATTGTTGAGGTAATATGGTGATACCCTTAGAAAAGTCTTCAGAAATAAAAGAGTGGGTGGATCCAGAATCAAATAAAACATTTGCTACTTTAGAGTGGATGGTAAGTGTACCTTTCACCACATCGTTATCGTACTCCACATCGCTGATAGAAATTGCATGTGACTTTCCTTTGTCTTTAGCCTTAAGAGTTTGTTGACGTCGACCATCATCATCAACCCTTGGATTTGGGCATTGATTGGCATAATGCCCCATATCCTTGCACTTGAAACATTGAAGTGTAGTAGGTTCATTATGTGTATCCCTTCCTTTGTTTGCGTCATTAGACATCTTCTTCCCATTATCACGGCATTCAAATGCCCGATGACCTTCTTTTCCACATTTAAAACATTTACTTGTCCCTTTAAGACAAATCCCTCCATGTTTCTTTCCACACTTTGAGCATAAGGGAAAGTTCATCTTGTTTTCAGTGTGCTCTTTAGAGTTTCCTTTGAATTCCATCTTCCTCTTCTTATCAAACCCATGCGACTGATGGGTTACTCCAATCTCCATCTCGACTTTGAGAGCACATCGAACGATTTCCTCGTAGCTATTGAAGTCCCTTATGGCTAACGCCCTTCGAAGACTTGGTTTTAAGCCACTAAAGAATCGATCGATCTTACTCTCAGGTTGGATAATAATACCAGAAGCGTACCTTGCAAGTCTTGTAAAATTTGCTTCATAGGTAGCAACAGATTCATCATCCCTTTGCTTCAGTTCAAGAAACTCTTTCTCCATCTTTGTTCGGAGAATACGAGGGAAGTACTTATTGAAAAATAAGTTCTTGAACTCGTCCCATTCCATAGACTCAATTTCATCCCTTTGCCTCGTATTCTTAACAAGATTCCACCATTGATCCACATCTCCTTCCAAACGATACACTGCTAGGATGACTTTATCATGCTCAGAAAATTGAAGAACTGAAAATATCTATTCAGTAGTACTAATCCATTGTTCAGCAACTAATGGATCAGTAGACCCGCTGAAAGAAGGTGGACGCTGCCTCATGAAGGATTCAACAGAATGTTGCTCCCTCCTTTGTTCGTTTGGAAATCCAGCATGATTCATAGCTTGAGAAAGTTGTGTGAGCATGGCTACAAGATTTTACATTCCAGCTCCCATATCGTTTGGTTGCTCAGGGGGACAATCATTGCATTGCCCATCGCATTCCGCATTAACACGGTTCCTTCGGGTTCCATCCATTGACTAAAACCAAGAAGAATAGTGTGAGCAACACTAATTATAATAGGAAACCACATTATTCAAGAATAAAATTTTCATGCTTATGGTCTTATCCTAGGTTATTTATGGCCATTTCTAAGATTGTGTTCTATGCTTAGACTTATCCTTAGGGTTCTTACTAAGGCTTTAACATCCTAGTTTCCAAAGGTTGACTATACCTTTCCTCTGATACCAACTATAACGACCCATACTTTACATACATTGTTAATACTTCAAAATTGAAGCACACTTATTACAACATATGACAAAATCACAAAGGACTGTATAGGTATAGTGTCTTTAGAAACTGGGAAACATAAACAACTGGTTCATAAATCTTCTACAGTGTCTCCCATTTATTTCATCATATCTAGTGTCCCTTTTAGCATATTCTACTTAATATCCATCTTCCTGACCTGGGGAGAAGAAAACAGAAAAGGGTGAGCTCAAATGCTCAGCAAGGGCAAATAAAGGAAATAAAAATCATATCATATCTTTTTGAAAATCAAAACCTGCAAAAGAGATCATAATATCTTAACATGGAATAAATCATAGAAGTGAAAATTAGATCCCCATAATCATAACATAAAACTTGAAACTTTGTGGCATGCACACATAATCATGGAAAATCATTTCTTGTTAGTCATGACTCATTGCCAAGACTATCTTAGTGGACAAAGTCCCTTTCTGAACCGAGTTCACTCCTCGTTTCAGTCCTGTATCACTGAACCGAAATAACCTTCCGTTCCAGCCATGTCTATCTCATGAGATATAAAATCTTTACCCAATGCATTGGAGGGAGATATAGGTCCCACCCATCTTATAATGAATCCTTTCTTATGTGTGCCTCATAATCATAAATCATACATCATCACATAACCCATGTAATAAAAATGGAATTCTTAAACAACATGACATCATAAAACAATTCATATAAGATAAAGGAATTCATAAAAAATGTTTCCATCACAACATAATCAAATCCATGTAATAATAGGGATAGAAACAGAACCCTTTTATTATCTTAGATGGAAAATAATTTTGATAAAATACTTGAACTTCATTCTTGAGGAAAATATCCTTTCTTCTTCAAAAACACTTTTACTTTCTTAACATGTCATAAAATTCTAAACTAAAAGAATTTGATTAAAAATAAACTTGAATACTTGTAAAGGAAGCTTCTTTGAAATAATGTTTTAAAAATCCATTCATACCGTATAAGTTAAAAAAACATTCTTCGTACTTTTGTCGGAAAAGTCAAAAAGTACCTCGTACGGAAAAACGACAAAAGATTCCTTTTATATTCTTTACTAAAAACTCAACGAAGGGTAAAAATGGATCTAAACTATTTCAAGTAGATGGAAACAATATTACATATTGAGGGAACATGGATGTGGATGATAAAATACACCCCAGTAAATACTTACGAATAAACAATCTCGGATAAAAATGAGATTGTGATATTTCCCTTACCTTAGGTCCGATTAGCTTTGTACGTGTCCGAAGCTCCTGTATAATGGTTTAAATAATGTTATTGACTTATTCCAGAATCATACATATTTATATGATATCATATATGGTCATATTATTAGCTTCTTGTTAGTAATATTTCATTGTTACTTGTTACTCGGGTCTTTATAACTTTTTGTTCTTATGCGTGATTTGTCGAATAAATTCTTATTATTATCTTTAGGTTATATATAATTCATTTACAGAATGGTATTAGTGTAGTATATACCATATCCATTCATTCAATTCATTTATATAATCATTATGAAATGAATATCATGTAGAACGAGTCGCATCACATCGTGGAGACGGTATTCCGTACGTACGCACGAGTGATGATATCGTTCTTATGATCGTGGAATTGTATTGGAGTATATATATATTATTTCAGTATCAATATTAATTCATAATAATCATATATAGTTACTCATTACACCATTATACCCATCCTTGTAAGGTGATGGTGGAAAATAGATTACACCACGGCGTGGAGACGGTATTCCGTACGTACGCACGCGCGGTGATTTCATTTTTCCGTGGGATGGATAGAAGGTGAATTAGGGTTGTTTCATATTTATAATAACATATCAGTATGTAAGTAATACTGATGTTATTACTTTATCATTAAACAACTAAAGAAGAAGAAGTTGAAGAAGAAAGAAATTGAAAAGATCGGTAATGGATATTACCTCTTCTTTGGAACGCCTCTTTGAATCCTCCACTTAAGGAACTAAGATTGGTCTTTGGAGAAGACCAGGACCTCTAGGATTATTCTAGGGAAGTTGAGAGGAGAAAATGGCAGGGGTTGGCCGAGCTTGAGTGCTCAAATTGGTGTGAGGAGGTGGGGGAGGAGGTGCCCTTTTATAAGGGAGGAGAGGGGCACCTTAGGAATATCTCAAAATATTATTTTATATTAAAGTCAAAATCGGTTTATAATGGTTCCAAAGGGTCTTATTTCGAAGCTAAAGTGGGGATGGGTCGAAATCCTATCAACCAATAGAATTTAGACAAGTTTAGGGTATTATTTTAACCTTATCAATTAGATTTAACTCTAAGTTAATTAATTTAACTTTTACCGTGTCTTTTTGTTTTCTTTCACTATATGGTTAATACACTTACTATAACATGCCAAACGAACCCCAAATTGTTTATTATTAATATATATATCTTTATCTAAGTAATTTGGCCGAACTTTAGATTTTTAGGAATAAAATAACAATTAATAATATGATATTTGATTTAAAAACTATTTTGTGTCAATTTTGACACTATTTGATATATGATTTTTGTGAAAGTCATAACAGAATTATATGTTCGAACCAAGTTGATTAAATAAACACTAATATATCATAGTAACCTAAAAAATAAGTGGAATTCATAAAAAGTCTCAAATTATATTTATTTTGGTGTTTATAACATCAATTATGTCAATATTTTATTAATAAGATAATTACTGCATCATCATTGTGTCATAAATAAATTAAATTATATAATGTCTAAAAATTACAAATAAAATACCATCATGTAGGAAATCGTTTTAGCTTTCTAATGAATATTTACAATAGAATTGATCTTATTATGTATAACCCCATATTAAAAATGATTTACTTATTAAACTTTGATTTTAACTATTTTAGCCCTTCTTTAAATAAATTAATAATAAATGTCCTAATCTAATCCAAGTGGGCCTAAATGGTCATATTTTATTCCTAAGTTTGTTTTTGGTCGAATTAAACTTGTCCAATAGAATTAGGACATGTGTTAGGGTAATATTAATATCATATTTACCCTTAGTTACCCTATTTACTATTAACCGCAGTAAAAAAAGTAAAAAGTTACTATTCACCAAAAAAATTATTTTTATCTCATTGAACCACATTTTACTTACTGATATCAACCGTGTCTGTTGGATTTTTTAAATTCCATTCACAGAAGCGGTAAAATTAAGTTTTATGCAAAATTCAGTGTTTAACCTACCACTTAGTGGTTTCACTATTCATCAAAAATTGAATGTTTTCAGAAAAATACCAAAATTTCACCCTAGGGTAATTTCGATATTCTGAGTCCAAAAATGAAGTCCATTTTGAAAAATAAAATTTATAAAATTTCAAAAAGTGGTTATTACTATTCATAACGGCTACTTTTAATAGAATATTGTTGTTTAGTGAAACTCGGTATTGCGTACGACGCAAGCTATCGAGGAAGGTCGCGATTGCGTGTAAAGAAAGCCAAGAAAGTGTTGTGTAGAAAAAGATTCCTTTGATGATTCATATAACATAAAAGTCTCGGGTGTTACATTTGAGATCATGGATCAGTTTGGTGAAGTTGCCAACCACCTTTCCATACCCCCATAGCTGGAGCGAGTGGATGATGTATTTAATGTGTTTTAGTTGCGTATATACATTGATGAGCCTATTCACATCGTTTATTTAGGAGAGCATTACATTGAAGAAGGATCCCCCTGTATGGAGCACGTTGTGACGATCAAGGATCAGCATGAGTAGACCATGAACTAACATACTATCCCTCTAGTTTGAGTGTTGTGGCAGCACGAAAACATAAAAGAGATTTCCTAAGAGTGGGAGATCTAGATGCGGCATCATTATCCTAAGTTTTTAATTAGTTTTTAAGGAAAATTCTAAATGACGGAGTGTTGTAGATGACCAATTTTTTAATTATATTACTCTTAAATTTTTCTAAATTTATTTATTGAGCTCTTCATTGACATGATCAGTGATTCTAATGACTGATGTTCATTGAATTAATTTAATAAGAAAATTAAATATATTTTAAATTACACATGTACTGTTAATTAATGAATTTTCAATAACTCTTAAATGGTTGATCAGATCAAAAACTTGAGAAAATGTTTTGGTTCAGAATATGGTTTGTACCCAAAGTGTGACATAAAATGAGTCAAGTAGTACATTCATAACCCTTTCCCATTAGCTATACATTATGTTGATTAAATTTATTTATTAATTTAACAAATAAATTTATTTTACTTAACTTGAAATGAATAATTGTTTTACCATGGAAAACTTACCTGGGTTGTCTCATAATCTTTGGGATTTTCCCAGAGTTAACATTCCTTGTCCCATTTAAAAAATCAAGACGTAAAACAATAAACCAATTGATTAATACATATCAAAGTTCAATGATCATAAAAACATATTCCATCATTACTAGGACACACTATTCACCAGTGATAAAAAGAAAATGGAGGTAGAGATAATGTTTTTGTGGTTTACACCTCGTGATTAAATGTTCCATTAGATTGATAATCATTCATTGATATGCACCCATTCCTATAGCCTTTTCACGTGCCAATGTGTTGGAATTATTTTATTTATTATTTAAATCAACGTTCTAACTTGGTTCAATATTCTGGATCATCAGTCAAGAAGTCGTTTCGAGTATAATTAATAATATTTTGCTTCTTTTCTCTATCATTTATATATTTGTTATTCACTGGTTGGATCCCAATGGCCCCAGTTCGATGTTTAGCAAGTGAACCTAGCTCAATCGAGCACCTAAATACATAGTGCATTGATGAAATGTTAATGAATTTTTTGAACCGAGTATAAACCTGGAAAGATTGAAATGCAAGGATGACTGATCTAGTGGATATTCAAAAAGAACATGATGAAAAGAGATGAAATGATGTGAAGAATGTACTTAGGTTCCCTCAAATCATTTAATAGAAGCAATTCTCGATGAACGAAGATTGAAACATAAGAATCAAGGCCAGATCCATGAGATTTGGGAGGAAATGAGGCATGATCTATAACGATGGGGACATAATTGAATCACGAATATCAGAGTTTTAGATTTGATGTTTCTAAAAAAATAATGATCACAAGACATGTTAAATGAAGAACACATAATATGTATCCTCCTTTAATGGTGTTTTGAGGGTTTGAGAAAATCATAAATATGACATGAAGTGTATAACTCCCTCACACTCAATGTATTCCTTCCCTATTGGAAAACTACTGTGATGGGTCACATGGGTACGGAATCTATGTAGGATAACATGGACACTGGTTGACGACATAGGTGGAATCATATTTGGACCAACATGGTGTCTACTAGATTGCATGGACACGACCTCCGAGAACATAGACATGGACTCATGACACGTCCCTGGTCCTGGATAATGTGTACATGTTGAGTAGTCCATATTCACCGCATAATATAATAAATGGGAAAAACCATGTGATGGAAAAGGACACAACCATGTTGTGGAGTGGGACCAAATGTCGCGTGGGTCCTCTCCCATGCTATGCTCTACTTGATATATTCTGATCAATCCTTGAACATTCATATATACATCATTTAAACTCGGATTTTGTGCCACAAGTAGATTATCCTGAATATTATACCCATAAAACCCAATGGTTTCATTAGTAGAATCATTTGAGATATGATGTGAAATATTCCAAGTTTGGAATGCAATAAGGTGACTCCTAATGAAGATAATGGTCATACAATATCACTACAAAATTCTGATCATTACCCTCAAGTAGGGTTGGGAAGTAGTGTTACTTGATGACATCTTCTTGGAATAACCCTATAGTTAGGATGGGTGGTGGAGTTTCATAATTACATTCCTGGTTTACCCTCTATAAGGGATGGGTAGTGGATTTCCTTAATGAAATAATTCTTGGACTTCCCTTCAGTATGGATGCACGGTGGAGTTCCTTGATGACATTTTTCCAGGATTACCCTCTAGTAGGACTGGAATGTGGATTTCCGTATGACATATTCTAAGAGTAACCCATCATAAGGGATGTGCAGAGGAGTTCCATGGTGACTTTTTGGGCATAAACCTCCAACAGGGCTAGGAAGTGGAGTTCAAGAATGACTTCCACGATCATAACCTTATTGCAGGGCTAGTTAGTGGTGTTCATCAGTGACTATCATAGTAGGACCTTTTTATTGTTTCAGTTCATGAGATCTTAACTTAAAAAATATGTTCTATTGATGGTGTGGTACTATGAGGATATGTGGTTCAACATGAATTTGGGCTCAGCTGAAATAGGGATGATTTCCCTATTGATAAATTATTTGTGACACTACCTAGAAACCCCAAATCATGTTAGTGTCTCCAACACATATAATATCAGGGTGCGTTTATTGAGTCTATTTGACTTATGTTTTCATGGAAGACACACGAGATGATCGGAATCAAAGATGAACTACTCTAGGAAATATTGGGTTCTCTTATTCTTGGGATGGGCTATTAGATGTAGATCCCCTTAAATTTCTATTTGGGATTTTTTATTTAGAATATATATATATATATCCTTTTACGGTACACCCTCCTTGGGTTATGTTTACTTTCCTAGGAGATGTGAAGATGTGTTGGGTATGGAATGATCTTTATGTGTCTATCCCTTCTTGGATGGATGAGTATACTCTGTAGATATAGGTAGAGAATACTTGAAGATAAGTTCATATTCTCACTATATTGAACTCCTTGTTTCAGGATTAGTTTACTTTCACTCTTTTGTTATGTTTAGATTTTCTATTTTACTTTACCTTGTCCTATCGACAAAATTCTTATTTAGTATTATACCTTACTTCTCCCCTTATCCCTTTTAGTGCATTATAATGTATCTGTATATACTCAACCATGCCATTTATTTTCCCACAAATGTCATGTATGTTTTACACAATTTAATGGTTCAGAAATACTTTCAAGGAGCAGAAAGGAATTTGTTTCTGGGATTCTGTACGATGGTCGAAGATTGGGATTCAGGACCTAGGAACTCTCATCAGATTTACTATTCCATTTCACTATCATGTTGGGACACATTTCTGGTTGTATGCGTATTTTTTCCTATTAATATTTTGTATAAACATTTTCAATTTTCTTCTATAAATATTTTCTTGCATGATTAGTTTACATTTTAGCTACGTATCATATTTTAATTTCATTCTCTGCACTTTTTCATTGAGTTGGTAGTGTGTGTGTGTGTGTGTATAGTTTCTTAGGAAAGGGCCTCCTCAAGTTAGTTGTAACACCAGTTCATATCACTACCCCTCACCTATGGAGGATATATTAGGGTAGTGGTAGATTTAGCACTGGTTTTGGTTGGGTAATGACATTATAAGCCAATTTTACCGATATAACCTTATCTTGAAGTTAAATTGCATGATCTTTTTGAACTTATGTGTGTAGAAGTGGAATTGTATTGCGATTCCACATTTGATGATACTTTGGGTAGAAATAAAATGTTGAAGAAATGATTTTTTTCTGATTAATTCATTCAGTTGAAAGATATTACTTTCTAGAGCATTCTTTATTAAATATTTTGTGCCTTTATAGATCATCCAAACGAGAGAGAAAGTTGTGCATGTCTGGATCAATAATGAAAAACAATTACTGGGAAAATTAAAATTTAATCTATTAAAATTTTTAGTGGTGAGAAATTGGGATTTTATGATGATCGGGGTAATTTTATACTCAGGGGAGTGAGAATAAGTGCATACACAATATTGAAAATTATAATCATGCAATCTTACATAAAAAATAATCATGTCATCCTCATTCTGAAATAGAACATTTTTAACATTTAAATCATACCAACTGAAAGCCAAAGAAGAAACATAAAAATAAAACATGATAAACACATGTCCTTGAATTACATAGGGTTGATAAGTATGAAATTTATCAATACTATTGTGACAGTTTCATGAATTTGAATGAGATAATCCTTGTTGAAAATTCACATTTGTCAGATATAGAAAAATTCAGCTGAGGTAGGTGATTAGTGTAAATTAAAGATAAATGATGTGTAAATAAATTTAATTATGTAAATTTATAACATGAAATAACGGGTTTATATGAGGTATGATATCTTTTTTAATGTGTAATTGGTGGATCTCTTGGATATGTTTTTTGAATTTTCTTTTATTTGATTTTGATGCTTACTTTTCCATGAGTCTATGTGATTAGATTTCGGAAAATTGATAAGGATACTATATTCATAATTATTAATATTTTTTCAATGATTTAGTCCATTCCAATTTATTAATATGAGATTATATGAATCAATTTCGGATTTATGTTGTGTTTTGTGAAAAAATCTGAAAATTTCATAAATATGGAATCTAAATAGAATTTAGTCACTTTGGTATTTCAATCATAACATTTACAATATTGATGTAATTTTAATGATTGGTTTTTTTGGATGAAATGATTTATGAGGTTGAATTTTATCTTTTAGACCAAGAGAAAATTTGAATATCTAGATGCCTAAAAAATAAATCATGTTAAAAAATTGTTCAGGAAGAAAAATTGAACCCCACCTATGGAAACGACTTATAACTCTCTCTAAACACATCCATTTTATGTAATTCTAGATGTAATTTAAAGAGGAATCAAAATATAGTTTTAAAAATAAATTAAATGGAGTTATATTCTCCTATGTAGGATATTTTATTCTTAACATTGATAGAGGATTTATGTAATTATGTCCCATACAAAAAAACACTCATTAATAATTCCATAACATCCTTAGTACAAATCCAATTAAAGTGAAATATGAATTGGAGATATGAAATAAAATTTTTAGAAACATATATTTAGGGTTATAGGTGTGATTATAAAATATTTTCTACCAAATGGGGGAAATATTTTGGATGATAGATTTTGTTGGAAAACATTTCGGCTTCACATTTCATTCATTATTTTTTTTCTTACTTTTGTAATGAATTTTATCTTCCCCATTCATAAAAATTACCCTTACCAAGGTTGGGTATAAATTTTTGTTATTGGGGATGTTATTTTTTCAAATACTCAATTCTAGAGTTCATTTAGATAATTGAATAAAATATCATTCTCTCTTCTTCGATAGTGTTTTCAATTTTATATAGTGGGTTTTCATGTCATGTTCTATCATATTTGGTTTTTGATTCCATTGTTGATTTTTTATTTGGTCAATTTTTATTATATCAACCTTTGAGGTAGTGGTTTATATACGTTGGACTAGACAAGGTATTATTGGTGATGTACTTGGAAATTGTTAGTATGTGTCAGAGGGGTTGTGGTTGTTCTTGATTGTTTTGAAAAAACAGGACATAGTTTGGTATTTCCTAAGTCATTTGAAGATCTTGATTCAAAATTTCTTCCACAATGAAGGAGAGTAGAAAAAATAAGATATTGGTATGATTTTCTCTCACCATCACCATTTTATTAATGGAGTGAGAGGAAACAGTCACAAAATATCACTTTAATAAGCACAAAAGAAGAGTATTGAATTAAATAGAACACAGATAACATCGCAATTAGAAAACGGACCCTGTACTGATCACCATTATCATTTCATAGTTTTCAATAACATAAGATTCCAAATTTAAATTAAATATTTTTCATAATTTATTTCTATAATTTAATTTATTTTAAACCCAAAAAATTCAAAAAACAATACAACTTTTCTCTTTTATTAAAACTGACAAACTATTTTGTGTGTACTCTTATTTCGGCGACTATGTAGGGTCAATCAAAGGACTACACAAAGGAAATATGATAAATTATTTTTTCCATTACCCATGACAGATTTTAATCAATTATATATCTATATGTATAATAATATCATATATATTTATATATATCACATATAAACACATTAAATCTAATAATTATGTACATCCATGATAAGAGGTGATGGATAGTGAATTACATCGATTCATGAGATGGTAGTTCACCATAAACATGATAAATGTCAAGCATTGCCTATTTGATGTTGCATGAGAGGAATATAAGTTATTCCACTAAAATAATGGCATATCATTATATGGTTGGTAATGAAGTAGGATTTTTAGTATGTGGAAGAAGAAATAAAAGAAAAACAAATGATTATGAATTTTACCTCTTCTTTGGAGATTCTATTTTTGTTTATACCTAAAGACTTAAAATGAGGGTTTAAAATTTAGAATGTGGACTATAGTATGTTTTTACGGAATTATATATTCTATTTGGTTAGGTATTGGATGATCTGAATTGTTTTTTTATATATAACAGGATAGGGGAGTGGGTGGACTTTTATAACTGTGGGAGGGGACACATAATAAATTTTTCAAATCAATAATGTGTAACCACACTAATAACATAAAAAATGAATCCAAAGGTTTTAATTAATGAAAATTAAATCTAATAAGAAATAATTATTTTCAAAAAATGGATTTGAACATGAATTTATGTCATGGTACCCCCATCTTCTTATTTTAACTCCCTGTAAAATTATTTTAACCTTAAACGAAGTAATTACTTTTTAATATTTTTTCTATTCATTTTTTCCAAATATTAGGATGAAATTAATATATAATATTAAAAAAATATAATATAAAAATATGGAATCCATATTTTTATATTTCATTCACAAAATTGGTAATTTTTAATTTTAAATTAAATTCGTAGATGCGACTGAAAAGAAATTTTCGGAAGTGAAATGTTTTATATCTATATAATGCTTTAATATAAGAAATCAATATAAAATTTAATAAATTAAAAAATTGTATTAAAGAATATATTAATGAACTAATTTTATATTTAAATCATTTTTATGTAATATTTACCTTTGTAAATTATTTAAATGGAAATGGTGTTTTGATAAAAGTCATTACTTTTTACTATTTATTTAAAAATTTATATATTTTAGAAATTATAAAAAATTAACACAAATATAATTTAACATTTAGATTAAAAAATTAATTATTATTTTCAAAAATACATTTTATATAATTTTAAATAATTAATTTTATTTTTTAATTATTAAATGAAATAAGAACATTTTATATGAAATGGTAATTTCAAAAACATATATTTATTTTACTAAAATGTGTGTACATTATTATAGATATTCTTTTTTAATATAAAAACACTAGAAACAATATTTAAAAATTGGTTATTCATATTCATACCTCCATGTTTAATGGATATGTTATAATGATCTCATTTAAATAATATTATACAATTGTTAGTTAAAACTCGATGATGTGTGTAACACAAGTTATGGAAGAAATTAATTTTTTTCTGGAATGAAATATTTAATAAAATATATAGTTTTAACATTATACCACAATTAATATTATATATTCAATAAAAAATATGTCACATTGTTACAAAAATCTATGCATTCTTTTGTCTCATTACATCCTCAGGTTCCGACGTAGCTTCTCAATCTAGTGGTTTTGCCATAAAACATTGAAAAAGTATGTTATTTTCTTTCATAGAATAGTCTTTGTACAATAAGAAATATATACCAGATGATCCTCATAATAATTATCACTCACCAGTGGTTTGACCTCTGAGTTAAGTACATATGGTGAACCAATTATTTACATCCCCAGGAGAGATACATAGAATACAACATGAATCTGAGAGTTATTCGGTGGAGGCATCATTTAATAAGCTACCACCCATATTCAATCATTAAATATTATGTGAATTATATAACTAAGTCAAATTTTTCAGATCATTCCCAATATCATAACCCAATTTAATGCAGAAACTCATTGAATCACATTATCACTAAGCTCAAATTCCAAAAATTTCTATTGATTATCAGCATAACTTTTCGACCGAATTTATGTTGTCCTTATTCATTGTTGAATAGATCTAACCATATTTTAATTTTATCATACAACAGTAGTCATAAAACATTTAATTCTCCAACTTTATTCCAATACATTGCAGTTTAATAATTATTTCCATTAAAATTTTCTTATAGATCCCTCTGAATACTTTAGTAAAACCTATTGTTTTATGTCAACATAGCTAGATGTAGTTGTGGATTAAAACCACCATTTAAATACATAAATAGAAATCATATAATATTTACTTGTAATTTAATTGTTCTCTTAAATAGATAACATATATGTTGATGATTTGAAGTGATGGAACATATGTCCACATCAAGGGGATATTGAATAGTTCCCTAAAAGAGTGAGGTAAACCATATATCCCTATCAGATATAATAAAATGTTGTATTCTATTCATAATTACCACTCAAATAATTTATATCTTATAAATAATACACAAATAGAAATATTCATTGATAGGTATGTTTTGTTCTTAATTCTTAAAGAAATCAAATATAACCCATGTTGTGTTATTCCTTTCATATGTTTTTGGGATTCTAACAAAAAACCCACGATAATGTTTTCCCATCTCCATTTTTATGGAGGATTATTTTAGTATCCCAATATAAATTTCTCTCTATTTCGTCACATTATTACCTAAAATATTCCATTTTACATACTGTTGAATACCTCTATATATGTTTCCCCACCCAAAATATTCACTCAAATAGGAATTAAATAGGCTATATACACTTATATACATATAGTTATGGGTTCTTGCCTTGTATACATGCAATATGCAATAGGTTATACCACGTCTTGTGGCTTATCAATTTTCTAAAACTATGTTAATATAATTCATAAATTGTTTCCAAATTTCAATAACCCATAATTAACTTAAACTAAAAGACAAGATAATTATTCAAGGTCACTAAAACCATTAATTATATACCAAAACATGTATGGGAATTCCCTCTAAAATAAATTCATTCCAAAATATATTATAATAAACAATTTTTATTTTAATAAATTTCTACAAAAACATCCTTAATATTAATAAAAAACATCAAATAAAACCTAAAATGGGGTTTCTAATATTTTTCCCATATAATCAACTATAAATTCATAAACCCCTGATGGTTTCCATCTCCCATATTTTACTCTAAAATTGGATACATATAAAATTCCTAATGAAAAATCAATATTTATTCCCTAAATAAGTACATATATTAAACAGTATAATTTTTATTATAAACATATATTCATATTTTTGTTGAAATAACATAAAATGTAATTTCACTATACAACATTACACTTATATATAGATAATTAATTCTCATAATCATATCAAATTTTACTAAATAATTAATTGTATGTTTTTAAAAGGGAAAATTCATAAAAAATCAATCATGAAATTCAAAACAATGGAGTGGAGGATATGTTTTATCCATTAATCATTAATAACTTGACCAATATTATTTCATATGATTTCAGTTTTTTACATTGTATTGATTTGTTTTTTTGGTTTTTCATCAACATTATACATTGTATTGGGTTATTGATTTAGATAATTCCAATGTCCCTTACATTTGAAACACTAGAGCATGTGTGTTATATTCTTTTGAGGTTTCTCTATATTCACATAATTAGATCACTTATTCCTAAAACTTCAACAATAAATTACTAGATTACCTTCCTTCCAATGGTTAAAAGATATAATATTCCCCTTAAGTATATTTGATCCATGTTTCCTTCTAATCTTCATCAGTGAAGGAAATTTCATACTGCTCTCTCCAAAGATTTTAGTGTTTTATTTTAATTCCATATTTCATTTCTTATCAAATCCATGTGATTGATTGGAAACACAAATATCTATTTTAAAATTGATATCATAATAAAGTATTTCATTATGGATGCTAAATTCCCTTATCGATTACTCCTTTAAAATGTATTTCTTTTTAGAAACTGATGAAATGAAAAACCATACATTTATTTTTAAGGATAATAGTAGAAACATACCTCACAAGTCATGTAAAAAATTTCTCATAGGTACCAATAGATTCATAATCCTCATGCTTTAACTCATGGAATCACTTCACAATTTCCATATAAATAAAATTAGGAATGAACATATTGAAAAATAATAAGTTGAACCCATCTAACTCTATGGATTCAATTTCATCATATTTTCACATATACTTAATGAGAGACCACAATTGATCCAATTTTCCATCAAATATATATTCATCACAAATTAATTTTCATGTTTTAAAAAGTATAGAATGGAAATTATATATTTTCTAGTATGAATATAATTCTTAGTAACAAGAAGAATAGTATAACCTATAAAAGTTGGTGGATAATTCATCATGAATGACTCTAAAAATGTGGTTCCCCCCATTGCTAGTACAGATGTCTAACAAGATTCCTAGGATGAGAAATTTGGGTGAGCCTATAAATGTTATTCTTTGTTCCATCTATAGTGCCCCACCCAAATTGAGAAGAGCTTCTATCTACATTTTTACATTATCATAATAAATATGTAATCATATCCTGATGGAATAAGTAGTTTATCGGTCTTCGTAAAAATGATATATACTTGAAATTAATATTACATTTTAAAAAATAATATTCAAAAATTAATTTCATTGAGAATTCCAATACCCCCTTGTGTATTTATGTATATAAATAAAAATAATTCCTGGTATCCTAGGGAAAATAAAACCTAAGAAATGGGTGAGACTATATAATCAGTTAGGGACTGTGTGTAGAGAAATGAATGTAATCAATAATTCCTAATTAGTATGGAAATGTAAATAACTCAAACACCTTCTATTTAATCAATAAATGATGCATAATATAACAGAAATAAATAATTATCAAATAACCCCTTATAAATAACCATATGATCTTGAAAATTGACCATATATATTCTGACTAACATAATAAACATATGTAATATCACTAACTGACTGATATATATGTAATGTATAATCATGGAATTTTTAATCATACCATCCAAGCATGTACTAAGACATATAATTCCTTTGAAGATGATAGAAAGACATCGAATACCATCAATGATTTCTTGTGAAATATATATAAATGGGTATGCCCTGATCCAAAATAATATATAGTTTGTCTTATGAGACCTATCAATTCATATATGATTCATTGAACACTCCACCAATCACATAATATGCCCACTGCTTTTCTCATAAGAACGGGATGAAACATAATGAATAAAAACATTTGAATTTTAACTAGAATATGAAATGTAATTACTATAACTGGTCAATAATCCTAATCATAAATCATAATGTAAAATTAATAGTATCAACATAGTACATCCCCACTAATACTGATCATAAACCATTATTATAAATAATAATAATGGCATCATAATAACATATCCCCATTAAAGGATAAGTAACATCAAAGAATCGATTCTTTGATGGATAATGATTTTAAAATATCACATGGATCATTTCATGAGGAAAATAACTTTTCAGTGAAAATAAAAAATATTATTCTAAAACTATGAAATTAATAAAATATTTTAAAAGTCCTTTGCATTGAAAATAAATTTTAAAAAATAATAATTTACCATAATATTTGGAAAAATTTTATTTTAAAATTACCATCAAAACATTAAAGGGAAGATTTTAAAAAATTATATCCATTTAGATAGATAATTATATACCTGATTTACATGTTATAAAGTAAAATCATTTTTCAATATTTTTTTTGAGAAGTGAATCCTTTAGAAAACAAAATGATGATTCATTTCAAACAATTTTACAAAAATGTAAAACATGTGTAAAACGTCCCTTAATAAATAACATGGAGACTAATAAATGATTTTTTATTTTATATAGAAAAAATGGATATGTAAAAATATCATGACTAACAATATGAAAATAAAATGTAATTATTTTAATGATTAATGTATCTAATAATTACCCAAATGTTGACTTAAAAAAATTATTGAACAAACACATTGGTAACTTTTGTATCATAATACCCATGAATTATATCGCATTAAATGATACTAAATAACTTTAAGATAAATTAAGTCATGAAAAAAAATAAAAAAATTAATGTAAATACACTACACAATAGAAATATGTGTTGAAAATGGTGAATGTATCACAGAAGTAAATATGAGATGAGAAACCCTTAGCCTGAGTTTGAATTGTCACATATGTTTTGTATCTTCATGAATAATTAACTTATATTATTATTTTTATTTATTATTTTTTTTAAAATTTTATTATTCCATTTCTTTAACTTATTACCATAAATATATAATTAATAACATCAATTAAGTTAATGTTAGTCATTTCGATGATATTAGGCTTATGTGTGGAAAGTGACATTGATATGTCGACTACGATCAAAGAAATAATTATATAATGATATAAATATTATTATTCATGAGATATTTATAATATTTAAAAATCATTTCAACTTTTAAAACCAATTGTTAATCATTTTTATGAAAAATTAATCACCTTACAGGAATAGAGATGGTAGGTTGTCCATACAAATGTGCAACGTTTTGGTTTTTCAATGATAATTTGGGAAAAAAGGAAATTAATATTATATATTTCTATAGTCACCATAAATTCATATATATATATATAAACTATATTATTTCTTTATACATACCTATATATTTCTTCCATGTGTTGTGGTGATGAAAAGAGAGTCACATCACTTCACTAAGGCGATAGTCCAGACACACACACGGGTGACATTATCATTTATAATTTTTAGAAATAAAATGATATCTTACATTTCAAAAAGATAAATATATACTATCAAAAAATATAATTTATATAACATATATTGATTAATATTTTCCTTCTCACCTTCCGAGTAAATAGAAACTTTGTGATGAATCACATCGCTTAACAAGGAGGTAGTCCGCTATAAACTCGAGTGACACTATCATATAACCTAAAGAAAGGAATGTAAAATTTATAATGTTATATAATAACTAAAAAGTTATAAATATGTTTTCAAAAAAATATATTTAGTTTATATCTATCACCATACCCAATCGTAAGTGGTGGTAATGAAAAATATGAATGTCCTCAGTTCACAAGGCAGTAGTCTTGCGCATAGAAGAATGATGATTTCATAATACTTTAGAGGTAACCAATGGTGGTAATAGTTCATTAACTTTATAAAAAACATATCATTATATGAAATATAATTTTTTTATTATATCACGATGTCTTAATTAAAAAAATTGTGGGGGAATAATGAAATAAAAACAATCACTAAAGAACATTACATCTTCTTAAGGTATCATCCTTAGGTTTTCACCAAATCCATTGTTGGTAGGATTTATTCCAAATATATGGATTCTTGAATAATGGTATCAAAATATATTATTGGAATGGGATGGTGATTTTGGAACTAAAATGGTTTTATGGTTATATTAATAGATTATAAGGGATGATCTTTTATAAATGAGGTGAGTGTAACAATTACAATTTTTGGAGAGAAGTGACTATACAGACCTTTATCAAATGTCCCAATGAAAAAGATGGATTATTATCAAACTATATAAATTATTTGTTCAAAATTAAGTTATCTAATAGATTTTAGAAAAGTTTTTAGTTCATTTTTACCCATATCATTTTACATTAACCCCTTGGTAAATCGATTTTTACCCGAAATATGGTAAATTAGTTTTACTATTTTCACTATTAATTTGGGATAAAATATAAGATGGCCTTATTAGATAATATAAATTTTAATTATTCAAAATATTAGAATTTATTTTTCTAAAATCCATTCACATATGTGGCCAAATTTCATTAAAATATATCCCGTAGAGGCGATGAGAAATGATGTTTTCTTAAATAGATAATGTACAAAAGTTTAAAACGTTTTTATAATTAAATATAATAGAAATTGACTCCAATGACCTAAATTTATTGAAATATAATTTATATAATGCTATAATAAAAAATTAATAAAATTTAATATTATAATTAATTTAAATAAAAGAAATTCTTCAAATAAAAAAATTGATTTTAACTATTCATAAAAACAGACACTGTTCATAAAAATCACAAAAGTTCACCCTAAGATAATTTTGATATCATAATTTAGAAAATTAATTTCATTTTTAGGTATTTTCTTAATAAATTGGTTAAATGTAATTATAAATTATGCGTGAATTGTGTGAATAAACCTCCTTATAGAAAAATAACATTTTATAGAATACATTTATTTTACAATTTTATTTTATAAGTTTTATATCTAATCAATAGATATCAATTTTACTTAATTTTTATATTTTCATACCTTATTATATGAATAATTTTGTTATTAATTTTCATAACATCCCATTTAACAAATATTTTACAATGGTAATGATTAAATAATTTATTTTTAATTACATATAGTTCCTTCAAAAACATTATTTCATGCATTTAAAACTATAATAGTGATTTAATTTATTTAAAAAATAAATATATCACAAAGTATTAAAATTTTATATTCCCTTGTATTATTGGTTTTGTTTGTCTTACATGTTATGGAATATGATATTAATATTTTAAAATACCATCACCTATAATATTTGGTTGGTCACGAGGAAAATTCTTTCATTGTCAATCACATTAAGTATTATCATTATTTCATTGGGTTCCTACCACCAAATAAAAAAACAATAGAATGTGAAATAATAATCATAATCATGAAACCTAATTTATAAGATATCTATATTATGGAACATTTTTTCAAACCATTACACCTTAGGTTTTCCCTAGGTCAATAATGTCTGTAAGTTATTAAAATCCTTCAAGATGGTTGGTAATAAAAATGTGAATTTACAAAATAATGTACCTGAGTATTGCCAAATTATTTTCATAGTAAAGCCCATTTTATTGTACCAGGTAATGCTAAATTCAAGGCCGAAAATCATTTTTCAGAGTTATTACCTCAAGGTTCATGTCTTTTAGAATCATTTCAAAATGTAGTGTCCCTAAAATGATGTATTTATAAGTAAAACAAACAATATATTCCATAAAAAATAATTAGATGTCATTATATACTTATGATCTTCTTAAGGGTTCTATGTAATGTTTTTTAATCATATTCTCTATAGATTAACCAATACATTTCTTTGACAACAACTGCAATGACCCAAACTATTCATGCAATCTCATTTCATCTAAATATACCGATATTCAACGCATAATATAACGATCCAAGGAGAATTCATTAAGTTCCAGTTCCATTGGAAAAACAAATTAAAAACCTATATCATAACTATTCTACATCATTTACCACTCATGTTCTTCTGACTAGAACACTTTTTTTAAATATAAAACATAATACACAACATCTTAACATAAGGAAAATAAACATTAATTAAATATTATAATATATTATTAGTGAAACATTAGTGGTTAAAAAGTTTCAGTATATTTAATTATGAATCCTACTAGAATTAATATAGTACTAGTATGATAATCATCCCACAAGGAATGTTGTGAATCAAAATATCAAAAAAAAACACACAATTGAAAAGAAATGAAAAAATATTTCATTACATTTTTTGTGAATGATGTTTGTAATGAAATAGTGATTCTTGACATGAGGAAATATAAATTTGGAATGGGAAATGATAAAAGATACTGAAAAATTTGATCCATATAAGAGTTAGGGGAATTTATAATAAATGGTTTAAATGGATTTATTATTTCACACAAATATTTATCAATTAAAATACATGAGTAAATGTTTGATTAATATATGATTCCATGAAATTAATCATAAAAATAACTAATCATGGAGTTACCCTACTCCAGAATCACTCAAGCTGTGATAAAAATTAATTATATGTTCATCGGAAAGAGCCTCACTTAATGCTTTAGAATTTTTGAAATTACCAATGAGGGGTGCAAGATAGTTTTTATTGGTTCATAATTAACCTCAGTAATCAATTATAAGAATTGAAAATATATAAATGTGAAGAATTTAAAAAATTAAACCAGTATATCAAAAGCCCACAGTATATAAAATTTTCCAATTATCAAATCAAGATCAAGATTCAAAACAATTAAAATTACAAACAATAGAATGGAAGAAATATCCCTTTTGAAAATAGGAAAAATGTGATCATATTCTATTGTGCATTCATTCTATAGATGTCTAAGTGGGTTAAGTCCCCCATATTTATCCTTTTTGAAAATAAAATATATATACCAAGATCTTTTCTATAGAATTCAGGATGTGAACCTGAAATAAGAAAACAATTTAATGTTTGAGTAAAAATGTTTCTCTAAGATTGAAGAAGAATATTATATTTTCATGTTTTGGAATGATTCACACATAATGAGGGATAAATATTCTTAAAAAAATTCATAATCCAATGGAACTATGGAGAGAATCCCCCACCAAGAGTTGGTCAGAGATTTTTTAAAATTTAATATAAAAATGTGTTTATCTGTTAAAAGGAATTATTGAGTGTCTCCTAGGAAATTTATGTTTTATACCCCATACCAAGCTGTTTCATTCTCTTCAAAAGCTTTGATTTGACCTTCCATGGACCACAAATTTACTTACAAATAAATATTTAGGACTATCGTATATTAGAAGAATTTCCTAGAAGAATTCAAGCTACCATGAAGGCCATTCAAGAAACCCTTTTACACAAGTCCCTTGTCCTAATACACTCCTGAAAGGCCCAAAAACATGTCCATTCTCATAGCCCCTTCACCTAGGTAAACAATTATGTCCATAAAATGACCCATTTGAATCTAATTTTCCATTGATAGAAGAACTCGTTAACAATTAAGCTAGGTTTGAGCTGTCATCATGCACCCCCATTTCCCATGTATTCCATCACTACACATATGAGATATTATAGACCAACATCACAAGGTATTTGACCCCAACCCTACATCTGGGTGTCCAATATGTAGAAAAACTTCACTTGGATGATCCACACCTGGGAGATTCATTCCTGGGTGACCAATACATGGGAAACCAATACCTTACTGACCCATACGTTGGAGACCCATACCTGGGTGACCCAAACCTGGGAAACATAAAACCCCAATATTTTCTAGAGATATAATGGGATCCATTAAAATTAATCTTTTCCTTATGTTGAGTACATTTCATTTGTGGTTTACTTTTGGGTGTGTTTGGGTGAAAATTTGAGAAATAATAAAGAGAGAGTGTAGTACATGGTTGGCTCATGGTTTTCCTTAACCGTGTGATCTGTCTTTGCAATCCATGAAACATTGGACAATGGGGAATTTAAGTGATAGAGTATATAATTTTAAAACATGCCCCTCATATGAGAAATTGGGCACCCCTATAATAGGTTCATGGTTAGGCACAATCTTAGAGGACACCGTTCACCTGGAGAAGCAAAATTGTGTATACGATAGTTTAAACAACCAATAATTATTAAAAAAAATTAAAAACTCTAATCTTTTACACATAAAATCCATATAAAATCAAATAACCAATTTAACTCTATTATGGATCCTATATGTGGAATTAAATGTCCATCCTACCTCCATTATTGGTGGTTTGATGTCGAGATGGTATATCAAAATCTCTTTGGGTACATGGTTTCATCCATATTGATCACTAATTCGTATCTCATTCCTTTTGTGGGGTTTTTATAATATGTTTTTTGGATCTATATATAGGCTTGATGAACCATAATCGAAGAGTTTGTTTCTTCTAGATCTAGAAATAAGATATCATTATTTGTTCAATTTGGATGTAGGTTTTTGATATGGATTTCATGCTACGTTGTAACTCCATTGAAATTAGGGATTTCAATTGTGATATCGTTAATAAAAAATTTGAGGTATGTTGTCTGTAGTTAAAATCCAAAAGTATTTATTTAAATTACATGTATATAATTCTATAATTTCTATTATATTTTTAGGAATTGAGTTCTATGTTGAAATTAATTAACATGGTTAATTAATTAATTTAATAGATATGAAATTGGAGATTTTGGTAATTGTATATATAGAGAACTAATTGATGGAATAATTATGAGATACTGAGTTTTTTTGATTTAAGAAAATTAATTTTTGGGTTGATTATGAGTTATTGAATTGTTTATTTGAGATAATTAGTTACTAATTTAATTTTGAGATATTCAGTTGTTGATTTTAGATAATTGATTGATGAATTAATTATGAGATATTAAGTTGTTGATTTGAGATAATTAATTAATGAATTAAATAATGGATATTGGTTTTTTTATTTTGGATAATTAATCGAAGAATTAATTATGATATATTGATATTTTTGATAGAGATAATTAATTATTGAATTAATAATTTTTTAGTGATTAATTAATTGATTATTTAATTAAAGGTTATGATTTGTTTAATTGATTGTGAAATTAATTAAAAGGAATTAAATGATCACTAATTCATTAATTAGTAATGATATCGAGATGATTAATTAATTGGGGAATTAATTAATTTTATTTTTATAGTCAACTAATAATTGAATTAGAAATAAAATTTATATGTATAATTAATTGCTGAATTAATTGTGTGTTTGTGAATTATTATATGGAAATTAAATTATGAAATTATAAATGTTAACATTTTCATTTAATTGTGAAATTATGAATGGTAATGTGGTCATTAAATTATATAATGTGTAAATGGTTACATGGGAATTCAATTATGTAATAAATAATGGTTACATAGTCATTAAATTGTATAATGTATGAATGGGAACATGTGAATTGATGTATGAATTAATGAAGTATAATTATGAAATTTGAATATATGATATCTCTTAGGGATAGTTCAGGATCTGGAATGGGCTAAAGTAGGTGTTGATATATAGGTGTCCATAGGAACCCAACCGTTTATGCGGTTAAATAATGAAAAGTTGACACTGTAATAACTATTTATTTATGCATTGTGATCTATTCATTATATAACTACATACAATGTTATTTGATTGGATATTGTTTTAGACGTAGTTCATTGTAGTCTATTGAGTTGTACTCACACCTTACTTAGGATAGTTAATCGATACCCAAATAGATATCATAGTTTCAGGACATTATAATGGAAAATGACATGTGTTTGATGGTTGAGTTGGGATAGATCATTGATTAGTGAACCAGAAGTGGTTAGGGACACTTTTTTTGGAGTTTTGAGTGTGTTTACATTTGGGTTTTTATTTTTTCAGATCACACATACTCAAGAATGGAATATATAGTGTTTGGTTTTTAAATTATATTTACAGTTATGGATATCATGTTATATTAGAATCCTTCTAGGTGTGGTTATATATTTCGTTATTTCTTATTTATTTTAGCCTGTGGTTTACTCTAAAAAAGAGGCTATAGTCTTACCATGACTAATATTTAATCATTGATGTTATTAGGTAGCTTCTAGAGTATGGGGAGGCAAGCGTGAGGTTACGCAGGGGACCGGATTGAGGAACCGGTGTGAGGAACATGGGGTGGTATATTACATCTGGTGACACACATCGATGCAAACCACACCTGGGTGGCCAAACCATGTGTGAGCCACACGTGATCAAACCACGAAGGAGAGTCCCCATATAGTTAAACAAATTTGGAGAGACTTCACCCACATCATTCATCAAGGGGAACCCATCACACTCGTTAGAACACGTCACCGGGCCTGCATCCACGCACCCCTATTTGAGATCACTGTTAGGCTATTGTCCCATGCCTCTGGCCCAATCCCTTTTCTACAAACACATACCACCAATAAAAAAATAGAGTCGCACCACAAATTTTTTTATCTGACTCTAGTTTTTTTGTAATAACACATTAAACTACAACACCCATTCAAAATAACCATGAGTGGAGATACACCTCATTGTTTTATAAATAATGGCATCCCTCTTGGAGAAAGCCCCAATTTTTCATATAGGTTATCATTATACTCATGTATTCTATTACATGGGGTTATAAATAATTATTATAAGGGAACATGAAATCCATTTCTCTATATTCCCCTTCCTCGTCCACATCCACCAATGGAAAAATGAGATTTTGTAATGTTCTATATCATGAAATTCATATAATTTCACACACTGAGAATGGATCATGTTGGATTAGACACTAGTTATGATCATGACATCCACACGATCGATAACCATTATACGGAGGATATTCCCCTTATGAATCATCATATCCCCTTATAAATGGGCACACTATTCAGTATCACCCCCAACCATCATCAACATACACAAATTGGCCTCATATTTGGTACAACCCCCAACCGTCATCTTCATTCAAAAAATTGCAGCCATATTTAGTATAATACCCAACAATAATAACAAAAATTTACATCCTATATTGTATAAGTCCCAGTACTATGCCACCATCCATCTTCGAATGCCACATTATCTTGAAAAAATCATTTAGAGGGACTTTATGGGTGATTTCCATAGAATGTATGATTACTTATAAAAAAGAATAATACCTTATGAGACCAACCATAAGAAGGCCTCTATAAGACTGGGCCTTCATAATTTCTAACTATGTGGGCGCTGATTCCCATCCGAATAGGATTGGTATGAACCCTACCTATGATGAAAACCCAACACTCCAAAATCGCCATCAAATGTTCTCGGTCACAGTCCCAATAGGGTCACATAAAACCCTAGAAAACACATTCCGTTCAGGTCCTTTGGGATACTTTAGGATATTTAATACTTAAAAAATTTACTAAGAACCCCTCTCATAGACATCCTTGTGGCATGAAATTAAGAGACACAATTTTTCCTTGTCAAATGATGTTAAAAGGTATGATATGCCCCGTTCAGTGGAATTAAACTACATGGGTTCTAATTCCTTTCACAAGGAAACTAAAGAATAACATTTCATGGGCCCAATATTTACATCAAAATAAATATATTCTCCTTAGTGGATGATGAATTATTTAGTACCACACTATGTGTCTTAAATCTAGTATCATGATAATGATGCACCAAAGAATATATAATCTATTCACAAGATTGTATAATTATTGGATGACCTCAGATACTTACAGATTTATCTATTAATGAACAATATCAGGTATATAAAATCATTTATAAATTTCAGATATGATAATAATCGATTATTAACTAAAGGCTGACCAATGTTATACATGGGATGTAATAAAGGGTTTTGGAATATGTCATAAATCATTATGGGAGACTCAGAGGAGATAATAATTTCCCCAAAAAGAGTGTGATTATTCCAAAATATCATCTTATCAACCAATGTGAGTCTCTAAGTATTATTGGATCCCTTTCTGAATGACCACCTAACGTTGGAATGAAGGTTTGTGAAATATTCTATGTTTGGGAATTATTGGGTGTTTCTGGTTCCAGGAACACAACCTGATGGAAACCACCCAGAAATGTCATGGATATGTTTTTAACATGAATGTTGTGCCATCAAAACAAAAAAAAATATTGGATCCCCACATGGTATATTTGGGAACAAAATAATACATAGAATCATTCTAGTTATTTTGAAATCACTGACAGGTTCGTCATTTACATTTTTTTAACTAACTTATCTTCTTCTTCTCTAATCTTTTGATTACATGTCCATGTATTATCCAATACTCCTGACTTGAGAAAATATCTTCAGACTGAATATGAACAGTTATTGTAAATAATATATTTATATGTTACTCTACCTTGATTATTTAATTAAAGAATAGAGAATAATAAATATAATTTTATTATTAACTTTATTTTACTTATTTTTAAAATTATATATATAATATCACTGTTACTATACATATTAACTAAAATATTAATAAGAATAAATATTATTATTTGTATTATTATTTATTTATTTATAAATATATATATATATTATTATTATTAAATATATATTTATTGATATTAATATTTTATATTTTATTGTTCAGTCTAGGCTTGATTTCATCTTCCTAAGTGGAGGAAGCTTGGGATTCATAGAGAACTCTCAATGGGTTTACCCGTATATTGAGAAAATATTCATCAACAAATGTAAACCCTGATTTATTTTCTTTAGCCTCTTGATTTCCCACAAACAATATTAATGGTACAACACATATTCAGCTTCACTAGCCTCGTTAGGCTAAGACTATTTTCGTTCTTGAACTATTAATGTTTAGATATTATAAAATAAAAGGTAATGTTTTCCAATGGTTGAAATATCCATTTCAGGTTCAGAATCATGGTGGATCAGTGATGTTGTGCTTGTTCGAAATCCATGATGTAAGGATAAGTTTTTTAAACATTAAAGGATGCATGGACAGATCTATTTGTCATCCTAGGATTTTAATGCGACTCCAATTGTTGTTGGTTTCATTCTTCATAAATATCTGTTCCATCATCAAAATCAGTTGGGTTTTTGTGGCTCAAGGGTTCGGCCTTTCCTTCGTCAATGGTGGAATATACTAAAATGATAAATTAATAAATTTAACTACTAATCTATTAAAATATAATTATCTAACAATCAATGTACATTGATTTAATTAGAAAAACATAATTTTAATAAGACGACATGAAAAAATAATCAAGTAACGGCCATAAAAATCCCTCTTATACTTCTTCATTTTTTATCCTAAAAAAATCAATAATCAATTTTAATGGGAAATAATAAATCTCATAACCGAACAAAATTAATGCAAAAAATAATTTATTAAGGAAGTTTTATTTTCCACCATGAATTATTTTACTTAGAATATATGCATGTCCGCTTAAAAATAAGTTGTTTTGGGAATGATTTAATTACAAATATAATTAAATGATTGTATTTTAAATTTAATAATTGAATTAAACAAAAAAAACATGCATTTAACTATGACATAAAATCTTATCATTAACTCCATGTGATAAGACACACATAAATTATCCACCAAAGAATTATAAAAAACTGAATGGATGAGTTAGTTTAAAATTTACAAGGGGAAATAAGTAACTCATCCATATTTTATGGCACAAAGATTAAAATATTTTAATAATGATTCAAATATTATCAACCTGAATAAGTATTTTCATTTTATATGTTTATGTATTATATGTTTGATTCAATCAAAAAGTTCTAATTCAATGATAGTTTTAAGAAATTGTTTTTAAAAATGACCATGAACAAATGATTTTAAAAGGAAAATAAAATATATACACTATTGAATTCATGGGGTATTAAATTTATAACCACCTAAAATATTATTCAGAACATTTAAAAGTATGAAAATGTTTGACCCACTAAACATGAATATAAAATCATGAAAAATAACAAATTTTAATATTTTTTAAATGGATATGATGGGTATATATTATAGGAAAAATTAAAAAAAATTATAAGATCATTTCCCCAAAACATAAATAAAATTCTCAATGTTAAATCCAATGTTTTAGTAAAATAATTATAATTTTAATGTTGAAAATTATTTTCAATTCAATATTTTAATGACATGTTAAATGTTTTAAAAGGAGTTCTGACAATATGTCAACCTTAGTAAATAGTTTCATGTACAATAAAAAATGTTAGAAACTTATATTTTAAGAAACGATAATGATATATTCAATAATGGTAAAAACATAACATGATAAACATTTAGTATATAATGATTAGTATTTAATAAAGTATGAAAATTTGTATCAAGTGTATTTTCAATTAAACAAAAAATCATAAGCCAATCACACTACACAAAAAAGAATATCCACATAATAATAAAGAATATAATTATATTACTCCTCCAAACAATATTTAACACTCTTAATAAATTTAATATCATTCGTGTACAATTTCCTTTCCAAACAACATTCATCAAAACCATCAAGCATATGAATATGTAGAGTGAAAATGAATAAAATTAAAATAATCATTGTATTTCACATCTGTTGATTCAAAATTAGTTCCCAAATAATATTATATTGTGAAATCCTATGGTTTATTTTGGTATAAATATAAATAAAATTTAAAATAATAACATTAGAATTAAACATATAAAAAACATATATAATGAATACACAATGGTTGAGTTTAGGGAATCCTTATCCAAAAACATATAAGCATGAAACTTTTTTTGAGTTTAGTTATAATGGAATATATTCAATACTATTAAAACCTCAACAAAAAAAACTTCATTAAGAGATACGATAATCGATATAAAGAATATAAATCTAGCAGAAACACTAAACAAAATACAGAGAACCACCACACACTATTAATAATAAAAAACCAAATCCCCCTGGGTTGAATCCTATGAAATGGTGAATTTAAATTATTCAAATAGAATTAAATGAAAACTATGTTTTCAATAATGAAAATTGGTACCACCCTTTCTATTTCATATCAAAATAAAATATTATTTCTTTAATATCTACCATCACTGGTGAATTTTATTCTCCGAAAATTGCAGCTACTAGTTTTTTCCAAACTCTAAGAATAATAAAGGGTCCAGAACACATAGATTTCAATTTTCCAGAAAAGTGATTAGGTCTAGAATTAATGGGAATAAAATTATATAAATATAATAATCCTATGTTTATAATGATAGATTCATGAAAAAACATGGCCATATATTTGTAAATCCTATAATTTTTATATGAATCCATCCTAATATCATACAACTCACTATGTTCTATCATCATCATCTCTCTAAATTTCATAAAATTAAATTTAAAATCATTTTCAACTCAATATGACTTGTGTTGTGACTCCAGAAAAAAATATGATGTTTCCTAAATAATGTCCTATATGGAGACCTAAAAATTTGTGGTTTTAATGAAGTTTTGTATGGACATAATTCCAATTATAATTTAAAGGGACAATCCTTCCTAAAATTAGAGAAAATTTTCTATAAAATATGTTTCAACAGTTTTTTCAAATTTATTCCTTCCAATAGATTGTGGATGGTATACAATTTCAGTTCCATGGGTACTACCATATGTTTCCACCAATTTTTTAAAATTTTAATTTATAAAATGGGTTTTATAATCTGTAATAAATTCATAAGGAATCCCAAAACATGAAAAATTACTCTTTTTAATTAATATTATTACACTTATGGATTGATTTTTGGTATGTGATACTATATCATAACATTTTAAAACATAGTAAAGAGATACTAATATGTATTCATTCCATTATGATGATGCGAATGGTCCCATAAAACCCAATCCCTAAATAACCAAAATCTCAACTTATAGAATACATAGATCCTATTTTCATTGAACATTCCATAACAATTGAAATCTATTATAGCCTTCATAAAAACTCCTCACATCCATCAACAATGTAGGCCAGTAAAATCCATATTGAATGAATTTTTGACATGTCCTCTCTCCTTAATGATGTCGTCCCAATGGCGATTAGTGAATCCTATCTATAATGAGAAAAATATTTTCCTTTATAATTAAAATTCTAAATATTAATTCTACACACCTTATAAAAAGAAAACGATCATCCCATATATATTACCTCTGATCTAAAATTAACTTATTCCTTGGATTGTTTTAAAAATCAATTATAATGAAATTTTATTCTAGTATGATAGAATATTATATAACCCAAGAAGACCTATTGACAGAGAAAATTAATATATTTATACATAGAATGGATTAATTATACCCCTTGGATTTATATAATAGGTGTTGGATAACCTATAAGGATGATGTAAAAATATATCCTCATCTCCCTGTTTATCTCTAATCTCCACCCAATATATTATAATAAGAAAAAAACATAATGAGTATGGGTTTGGCCCCCTACTTTGAGATAAGATACTTCATGGAAGAACAGTCTATAAATTGTATGTCTTGGGATCCTAGTGGGCACTACGTAAATTTTTATTGAGAAAAAATCACATCTATAAACTCCTTCCCAATTATGGTGTACTTACATTATTCTTCTTCAAGTAGTAGGATATAATACTAAAATACATGCATCTAATTATCTCTACTATTTTATAATATATCTGTAAAAACCATTTGAATTTCATCAGACATAATCTGAAAAATAAATTCCCAATAATATGTGTCTATGATGGGGGTGACATTAGTTTTTTATTACAAAAATTGAATGATTTCCTGCAATTTTTATTAAATAATAATAAAGAATATTTTAGCAGAAAAGGACACAAAGGAGTTGTTATTTTTTAAATATATTTTATAAAACACTATTAAAACCTAAAATTTCATAATAAACATATTTTAAACTTAACATTTTTCAAAGGGCCATTTTATGAATAACATCAACCATGGATGTATCAACATCTGTTCCCCTTTGGGATAATTTATTTTCCAAAAAAATTATTATTAACCATAATATAAAATTTATCATAGTTTAGAACTAAATTGTTGTCAAACCGTATCTATAAAACTTATTCCAATTTCTATAGGTATCTCTCCCATTTTCTACCAACAATGGAGAATTCATCCATGTGTACATGAATGATTCCATTATTATTGTCTAAAAATACGTCCATTATACATATTTGGAAGTTATCAGGTGAACCACATAACATAATGGGAATTATCGTATAGGAAAATATACAAAAGGGGAATATTTTTTTTATCATTCTATTATGATACTATATGTATAGAGTTTTTACCAAAAAAAAAACAATCCAGAAAACAAAAAAAACTCATTCCCAACTATCTTCTGAATCATTTTATCTATGATGTGTATTGTAAAATAATCCATCATATTGGATGAATTGAGTTTTCTATAATATACACATACCCTCCACACAGTATCTTCTGTCACATAAATTTAATCACCATTTTCATTAGTTAATATAGAGAATACTCCTTTGTTAGGGACCACATGGACCAGACTAACCCATGAACTACATAAAATATGACATATAATATATGAAACTAGAATCTTAATTGCCTCTTCTATCAAAAATTAATTTATATAAGGGTCTAGTATCCCTTGACACACTACTCTTGGGCTGTGTACTAGTTCCATATTAATCATATGAATGAATAATTATGGGATATTCTCTTTGATATTATATAAATACCATACAATTATTGATTATAATATCTTAAGAACGCCCAATAATTTTTCCTCAACATTATCTTTCAGTTCAATAGAAATAGTTACATGAAATATTTGAATTTCACCAGTAAATAAATATTTTAGGTGTACTATCAGAGGTTTTATCTCTAAATATAATGATTCTTCACCGGAATGGAATATCATGGGAATGAAAGTACTAATAAAACAAATATGATTTTAATTATGATTTTAAAAAGTGGAATGATTTAAAATATCAAAACCATTTTTAAAATTTACTTCACTACTATCCAAAGTGGACATCGACTATTCATAAGATTCTATACCATAATTGGAAATATTAATTTAAAAATTCTTCAATTTTTTTTCATAAATATTTCAATACCTTATCAATATTTTACCTCGGGTTTGTAGTTGTTGAGTCAGCCTGATGTTATATAGAAAATTATTTACTTTTTGAAATTGAATATTCACCTTCAATATCACTCTTGATAGTAAAAGTAATATTGTTGTCTAATTTGAGAAAATTATCAAGATTCTCATACTGAGAAGAATCAATTGGGTGTTCGAGTAAATTTTTAAATTCCAAAGGAATTTCTTCATCCAATGGTGTTTTCAATTTCTTGTAAATTTTCAATTGTGATTTCTGATTTTAGGGACTGTACCCATGAATTGTTTTTATAAAATTTTTATTCAATCTAAATGTTAAAAGCATTGAACACTTTTTATTGATAACCGTTTTTAATGGTTATTGGTCTTTATAAGCATCAATAACCAGTTATAAAATGTACATGAAAGGCGTAACCTGAATGATTGGATCCTCCCAATCATACTCTATTTCTATGAATATATTTTCCACATAAATAAATAGTTTTTCATATCTAACTAAAAGATCATATTCTTATTCTAGAGGATACTTGAAATATTGGATATCCAAATTTAGAATGACAGTGGTGGGTTGAAGGTCACCCAATCGCAACTATTGAAACACGGAGAGAGATAACTTGTCAATACTATCACCTAAATCACATAGAAATTTAGTTGACCACTATTACCTTTAGTAAAGGGAGTGAATAATCTAACATGGTCCTTATGCATTAGAGGGATATTCTTTTAAATGACATAACTATATTATTTAGTGAGACTATATGTAGAAAATTATTAAATGTTATTTTTTGTTTCAAATATATTCTTAGTCATTATACCTGAAGGAATATGAATTAGGGATTTAATAAAATGGATATTCAATAGGAGTAAGGTAATAATCTCTTTGAATTGCAGATGTTTTACATATTTATTAATATTTTTTTTCAGTTTTTAGTGATGGAATTAGTGGGAAATAATATCTTATAGTAGTATATATCTCCCATATTTCTTAAAAAACTCATTCTCTTTAATATTTTTATAATTAGAAATGTTTTTATTATAAATTTAAATTGAAAAATGGATATTTTAATCATTTTAAGGATTTTATCTATCACTTATATATTATATGTTCCATATATTTTTATATAAAAACTCACTACAATTTTCATCGTCGAAACCTATAATGTTTTTTCCATCTTCTATTTGAGTATTTATTCAACTTCTTGTATCAAATTCAGTAATATTTTTCTGATGATTAATATTAGTTTAACTATGCTATTTTCTCCTATCATGTGATGTCATATGTCTAGTTAATTGACTAGTTTTTAATTCCATGTTTTTCATTATATATTAATCTATATCATTATAATATTCCTTAAATTATTTTAGATAACCAATATTATCTTATTGGAAGTCACATATTTTTTACATTTTTTCCATCTTATAATAAATTTCCTAAAAAAAATCCGTTAAAATTAGATAGTTCACACCTTTGATGATTTTGATATTGTTTTCTTGTCTTATTTTGTTATCATAGTGAAGTGTTTCTTCTAATAATTCCTTGTTCCTTCAAATATATATTGTGCTGGTTCATATATCCATGATATAAATTATTCATAAAAATATCATCTATATTAGAAATCCTTCGACCATAACTTGATAAAAAATCATTTTCTTATTATTGGTATGTAATACCATAGTTTGTGGAAAATTTAAATGATAAAAAACATAATTAATTGAGATTATTATTCTCAAAGAGATCAATTTTGGTTATGATAGACCACTTTATTTTCATATTGTTTTAAATTTTTGTTCATTATTCTTTTTAGTTGATATTCAATTTCATCCAGTTGAGCATTTGCATATACTATTGACTCTTTATTTTTTTACATCTATTTAATCTAATATTCAATGAGTTTTATTTTGAGAATTTAAGGCACGATTTTGAAAAACTAAATAAATTCCCAATAAATATGAGAATATTAATTACCCATATAAGAAGGTTCTAGAAAATTATGAGCATAAGTAGATAATCCATCATTGAAAGTATCCATGAGAACATGAGATGAAATTCAATGATGAGGAAACATCCTAAGAACATCCCTAAACTGACCCCAAGAGTCATAAAAGGATTCTATATAATCATCATAAAATTTATCGATTTTGGTTCTCAACTCTCCCTTAATACTTTGTGGAATTGATTTTATTACAAATGAGTTATAAATGCTATCCTAGTTTTCAAAAATATTTTCATCTAAATTTGAAATCCAGTTTTCAGAATTCCATTCTAGGAAATGGGAAACAGTACCATACTTAATTTATTTTCATTAATACATATGAGATTAATCTATTTCACTATTTTTTAAAATTCACTAATGATGCCTAGTGAGTCTTTATTTGATAGACCATTAATATTAAGAAATAGTGAAATATGTGATTTCTCTAGCTCATAATTTCAGGATCTAGGTGATAGTCTAATCAATGAGGGGTTTTGTGAGACATGAGGGAGTTGAAGAAACCTTATTATATTTCTCCAACTTTCATCCAAATTGATTTCAGGTTGAAAATTTTTCCAATTATAAATTGGAACTATCTCACATAAATTTTCCATTTCATTTTTTTAATTTTATGGAACTAAGATGTTTCTCTATTTTATAAAATTAGGGCAGTATATTATTTATTGATGATTTTTTACTCATTAATTAAGATTAAAATGGTATAATTTATATGAAATATGTCTCAAAACAATAATAAGAGAAAGATGATAGAATTTTTTTTTAAATATCAATTATTAAAATTTTAAAAGTAGTTATACTAATTTAATAAATATACTATTTTAACATTTTGAGAAACATTTGAACTAACCCATACATGAAAACCAATGAAAAATCATGATATATTATTCATTAAAATGTTCTAGTTTATGTTTTAATTAATCTAACTAGAAGAAAATTATTTTTTATGTAGGAGTATCGAACCACAAGTAATAATGTGTATCAAATTCTTGAAAAAACACTACTAAATATAGAGGAACAATTAATTTTTTATTAATTTTATAATGAATGAAATTAATGATGAAACAATTCTATGAATGAAGTTGAAAAAAATTATGAATGACCAGTGAGAATAATTTATAAAATAATAAATCGTGATAAGAGTAGGTGGAATTTCTACTAACTGTTAAAATGCATTTCTTATTTCTCAGTAATTTTATAAAATTCTCATCTTCCAAAAAATATTTTGTTTAATATATCTATATAAATGTTTAATAATTGAGATTAATAATTCTTGGAAATCTCTACATTAAGAAACACTCAATCATTACTGAGATTTAAAGAAATTATCATTAAAAAATCCATTAGATTGTTTTCGGTTTTTTGAAATTAAAATTGAGAGTCATATTAAAATTTTTTAGATCGTGAATTTAACTCTCTGATCAAATATAAAAGATAAAAAATATAAATGAGAACAAATTTATTAATTATACCATTAGATCAAAATCTCTTGAAGAAGAAAATTTTCCAAGATCCTTATCAATGTTAATATTCAAATATAGTTCAACTACAAAATATACAGGATAAGAAATATCCCCATTGAAAATATGAAAGAATCATGACTATGATCCAGTGCGGCCCCTCAATAGAATTAACAGAATGTTTAATCCCCCACTTATTATGTATAACTAATTTTTTTAATTTATCATCATTTAAAATATCATAAATTATTTTTTAATCAAATAAACATTATATCCTACAATCCATTGAACATGTGTCCATGTATTTTCTAATCCTCATGAATTTAGTATATCTATTATAAATAAATGTGACCAGTGGTTGGAAATACTAAATTTGGACATTATTCTGGTTTGATTATACACAACAACAATCAAGAATAACATTGAAATAACTATTTTTATAATTATTTTTTAAAATATTATTTTTAAAAACATATATAATATTATTGTAATTATAAATAATAAATAATATATTAATATAACATGGCATTTATTATTTATACAATTAATAATGCAATTATAAATAAATTATTCTATTAATATTATTTATTTATAAATGAAATCATAATTATATATATTTATTTATATATTAGTTTATTTTTATTTTTAAATTTTATTTTATTATATCTCAGCGTTGATTATTTTCTCTCGAGGGAGGAAACATTGGAATCATAGAGGTTTCTTGAGGGGGTGGCCTTGGATGGAGTAGATCATCATAAACACATGTAAACCCTGAATCATTTTCATCATCTTCTTGATTTCACAGGTTCTGGCATCAAGTGACAAATCAAATTCAATTTTGATGTCTGCATTAACCTCAAATAGGTTTTTTCTTCAACTTTTAATTATATGTGATTTGAATCTCACAATTATTCTTCTCCAATAGTTTAAATCACCATTTTAGGGATAGAATTTAGGCACTTATATTTTTTGAAGCTCATTCTAGATCCTTTAGTAAGTCTATGAAGTTTGAATTTCGATGAAATCTAGGAAATATCTATTCAGTGAAATTTGATTTGAAAGGGGTTATTATCATTGTGGGTTCCTATATTCATCAATTTTGGAGGATTCATTAACATTAGTTAGTTTTTAGTCATTCATGTTTTTGGCCTCGCCTTGGTCGACGGTAGAAGAGTCCAACAGTTTACTAAGATTGTGATAACAATGTTGATAGACCTGTGGATTATACTACCATTGGATATACGAATGGTGATATTTATGGTAGATGGGAAATGAAGATATTAGTTCTATATCATTGGTTCATGTTTCAAAAGAAGAAAATGTGGTGGTAGAAGATGGGGATGGTTGTAGAGGAAGATGTTGAGAATATAATGGTTGATTAGTGTTGGTCTAACAATGGTAGTGGTGGAAGACCAGTGAATTACACTGGAGGTAGATCCCCTACCTAGTGGTTGATACTCTACATTAATATATATCAATTTTAGATTATCTTGAGAAAGATGATTAAATAGATATATTATATAAAAATATGTTAAAACAGTACATAAGAAAATATAAATTTATTAAAGAAAAAAATTATTAATGTTATTTAAAAATATTAAAAGTAGAATAAGATAAAATAAATAAATAAATATAAATATTGGATAAATTAAAATTCAAATTAAAAAATTTTCAAACAAAAAATTTATTAAAACTATAAAATTAAAATACCAATAAATAATAATACAACATCATGGGAATAAATATTAAACTAAATTTTTATTTTATACATTAAAATACAATGATAATATATTTAGTAAAAAATACTATAAAATAACAAAAGAAAAACATAAAATTTATATTTTAAAATGTATTTATAGGTAAAATATAAAAAATTATAAATAAAAAAATTATCATTTAACTAAAATAATATATAATTAAACATAAAAATGATTAATTAGTAACATTAACTACTAAATTATTAAATTGAAATTATTTTACAAATAATAGACATTTAATTGATTTATTTTTATTATAAATATTAGTGAAAAAACACTCAATTAAATTCTACATCACTCAGTAAGGGTAAAGAAGATAAATATATATCTAACATTAGCATAAGGGTATGCAAATATGAGAATAATAATTCAAAACCAAACCTTTCCTATTATTGATCATTACAATGATACGTGACATTAATCACAATAGTTTATAAGACATGAATCATAATAGAATCTATGAACATGAGCCATGATATCATAGCATTGGGATAAGATATTTATCATTATAATAAACATAAGCATATAGATTATTATGTTAGGTCTTGATACCATGTCTTTTATAACAAGTTAGTATTGGGATAACTTCCCATGCAGATACATCGAGCTTGGGATAACATCCAATGTACCCACTTTCAGGCTCGGGGAAAACTCCCTTTTATCATCTTTCTCACTTGGGATAACCCCTTGTACCCTTTGATATCCTACAATAGTACTTATTACCCAATGAATTTAATTGGGATATAGGTCCCACCGGTTACATAATCCATAAATTTTTATTCCAAAATATCATAAAACCTTTATCATATCATATAAAATTGAAAATAAAAGGGTTATATAATCAATTTATTATAAAATAACCCATTTTAAATAAATTGTATACATAAATATTTAATCCTAGAATAACCTGTAAATAAGAAATGAGTTTCATAATCTTAATAAAAATTCATCACATCACAACCCATGTAAATGGAATGGGTTCAATAAAAATGTCTGCATAATAATCATAAACCAAATACACAAATGTATTTATGGAATTAATAGATCATATCTCTAACAAATATTATGTTACAACAAATGATATCATATTATATTCTAAAAGATTTTGGAAGATCTGTTGGATATTTTTTTGAGTAAAAAAATACATAGTAAATCCTCCGTTTAAAATAATAAATTAAAAAATAGTATTCTTGCAATTTTATTTTAGAATAAATATTAAAAATTTATTATATTATTTTAAACCTTTAATGGTCATGATAGTGAGGAGATTCGTTCAAGTTGTATATGTTAACACAAAGTTTTATTTCACATTTTTTAAAATTTTAAAACTGTTCTTTTTTGGAAAATGGCATAAAGATTCCAAGTATTTTGAAATCAATAGTTAAATAGGGGAAAATGAATATGAAAAAACATATATTAACATAAAAAATTTTAGAACATATTTTTAGAAAACATGAATATAGAATAAAATGGGTCATCAATCAAAGAGAAAAATAAATTCAGTTTTTATTAAAAATATTTTTTAATGGAATTTTGAGAACATAAAGAGAGTAAAATAATGGGAAAAAATTTATTATCATAATTAACTAATGGATAATAAAAAAAATTATGTTATTGGAGTATATATAATTATATTTCATCAGCGAATTCATAATCGTAAACAATCCAGATATAATTTGAGATTGCAACATCAAACTCTTACCAACTACTAAAATTTGAATCGTATGCCAAATGAAATAATAACATTAAATAAATCTTTAAATATCATGATAATAAATATATTTATTATATCTCATGTCAAATAGGATTTATATACACTTCATAAAATAATACAGGAATATAACATAACATATATCCCAAAAAAGACATATTGAAAAAATATACTATACCTTAAGTCGCAACATCTATTATACACGTTCAAACCTCTTATATATTAAATATTATATTATTGTAGAATTATTACATAACCATAAATATATATATATATATATATATATTATTTTTAATAATTTTCATATCATAGTTTAGTACCTATTTATAAACAATTCTTTAGTAAAATCATTATTATGGTAAACAATTCTTTCATTTTAATGTATGTTTCGATTGGGAATTTCATTTAATTCTACATTGATACAGATTCCATAATCTACATAATTTTTACTATTTAATAAATATCATATATATTCATTATTTATGTATTTATATTAATCCATACGAGATATATATTGAAAATGAAATATATCATTGATTTTGATGGTTGATTGTACATATGCATAAATATTGTTCCCATTTTGTTGATTCTTGTATTAAAAATAAGATAAATAATATATCTATAATAAATAGTCATTATGATTTCATATATATAACTTAAATTCATTAAATATATCTTTATAACCATACATTTAATGTGTAATTGAAAAATTAATCTCATATGTTCTTGTGGAATTAGTCTACAATACACATGAGAAACATTATCGTATTCTCACTAAATGGAAAGTAAGAATATATATGTTATATTTTAATTCAGATGTATAATAATTTCATAAATATCATATATATAAACATTAAATCCAATAATTATATTCATCTATGGGAGGTTTTTATGAAAAAAATAACATCAGTTCAAGAGGTGGTAGTTTATCGTACACATGATGTACATTTTTTTCGCATTTGATAGAAGAAGAGATGTTTGTTCGATTTTAAATAAAAATAATAAAATCTCATTATATTGGATTATTTTTTAATCACAATAACTGTTAAACATTCTATTATGGTTTAATTATATATAAAACATAAAAAATTATCATTTTTACATATTCATTGGATAACCAATATAAGATTATTCTTAAAGCCTTTAAGGAGGGTTTCATAGATGAAATAAGGATTCTACAATTTTTTGAGGTAAGTAAGAAATCTAATTTGGATGGTATTTGATATACAAGATGGGTTTTTATGTGTGAAGAGCAGAGGATATTGGCGACCATTTATAAGTTGGGGAGAGAATACACATGAAATTTTTGAAATGAATAAAGTAGACCCTAATTTTTCACATTTCAAAAGGCACAAAAAATGGATCATTATCAAGACTTAGAGTTTATAGTCTAAAAATATTTCGATTAAAAAATATTTTTAAATGTTTTGGTTATTTTTACAACTTATATATGTAGTTTTACCTCAGTAAACCTGTTACAACCTTAATAGAAGTAATTGATTTTTACTATTTTAACTAATCATTATGAACAAAAATAATGTTTAACTTCTTATAAAATATTAATTATGATAATTCAAAACATGGTATCAATTTTTCCAAAATTTATTTCAATAAGGGAAAAATTTAATTTAAAATTACACCCATAGACACGAAGGAAAAGGGGATTTCCAAAGAGAAACATTTCATAAATATTGAAAATTTTAATATTATAATAAAATAATAAATTGATTAAATTTACAAAAATTAGATTAATAAAAATAAAATTGAACTGATTTCATTGTTAAAAATGTTTTTTTAAAAATATTTAATTTTTTCAATGGTTTAAAATAAATGGGAGTTTTTAATAATATTCCGTATTTTATTCTATTCATCAAAAAATTAATCATTTCATAAAATTTTAAAAAAAATTAATGAAATATAATTTTTAAATGTTGATTTAAAAAATGAAGTTATGTTGGTCAAATAAATTTTTTAGAAGTGGAAAAAATTAAAATTTTAATTTATTTAAAAAGTGTACAATAAAAATTTCTGTTGAAATTTTTTTTTTTAAACATATAAATACATTTTTAAAATTAGGTATTTTTTGTTAATAGTTTTTCTTTATATAAAATGTTATACATTATATTTTAAAAACAGTTATTCATATGCATATCTCTATGTTTAATTACTATGTCAAAAATATACTTTTATAAATAATAGTATATTTCAATTTTTTAATACTTAGTGTTGCATGTAACATATAATATTAAAGAAAATAAATTTATTTGAAAAAAAAATTCATAAAATATTTGAGTTGTAGATTGTTAGAGGATGAGATTTATAATTCATATTATAAAGATTATTCACATCTGTAACATTTCCCCATCATATTAATTAAAATATTTCAATCATTTTAGGTATCATGATATTGCATGGATTTATAAAATCACATGGAAAAACAACTCATCATTCTATTTCATGACATAAAATCTCTAAAATATTATATAGTTTAAAATATCACTTCTATTTATTAATTAGACTCATATTTTTACATAAATCAACCAAAAATAATTTTATTATAGTATTAAAAACATATTTTATATAATTAATTGAATTCAAAATATTTATAAAAATTAATATTATGAAATTCCCCACACATGACTGATTTATTATTTTAATGAAAAATTCATCTATTTAAGGATTTTAATGAGAATTTTTTTTATTAAGAATCCTAAAATAAAAAAGATGTAATAGAAACAATGTGTAAATAGATTGTTCTAGTCCTCCAAAATCTCCCTTGTAGAGAAAGTCAGTCATCCCTTATAATTATGTTCTTTATTCCAATCACATTTTGATTAATTTCCATTTCCATCTGTCCCTTATATAACTATACACAAGTTTCAATCTAACTCACCATGAAGTTTCTTTCAGAACTCATAGTAAAATAAAACTATAGTTAATTTCATACACTGAATTCATATTCTCAACCATAGTGATGAATCATTTCTAATATCTCTACTCAATAGGGGATAATAAAAAATCATTAATGAGGGATTCAAAATAATGACCATGTGAATCTTAAGTTGAGGGTAGGTGGGAAGATGATAAAAATCAAGTTTAAAAGGAGGAAAAACACACACAAATAAATCTTGATTATTAGAAATATTGAAATAATGTACCCCCTATAAAAAATAGCATACACACTATAACAGAAGGTCTAGGAAGTTCCCTGAATATAACATGATAGTATAATTAAGGAAACTTGATTTTTTCTTTTCCCATTCTACATTTTTAAAAATAGAGTAATCAGGGAGGTATATTACACGTTTCTATTGAAGAAATCACATATATATATAGATATAGATATTGGTAATCCCACCAATCAACTCACTAGTAACAAGTGTCCCATGTATATTTGAAATGACTATTCACCCAATCTTATTCATGTGAAAATCATGCAATCATAGGAAATAGTAGTGTTGATAGGGATAAAATCGGCTTGATACTCGACTAAATAAAAAAAGGTAACCCATTAAATCTATTGTTTTAAGAAGTAATAATGTACATTTTAGTCTTAGATAAAATTTCTCAATCATTGAAAATGCCTGAATTATATTAATAATTATATGTTTATCCATAACCTTGATAAGAATCAAATCCATATTCTGCTATATTTACATTCCACAATTATATCTCATGAAATATGCTTATAATGAAATAGTAAAATGTATGTTTCAACTCCTCACATGAATGAGATTTTAAATACAAGGGGATATAAATCTAGGATTAATATCCAGTAATAAATTAGTAAAAATGAACTATCATAATTTTGAATCTGAATTGAAATAATGTACTCAGGAATCATGCTAGAATTTTATTTTTCAAAAAAATAGATTTTATCATTATAAATATAATAATTTTCTTCAATTAACATGTTTTTAATGATCATTTAGTTTAAAGAATTATTTAATGAAAAATTTCTCCTAGAATAATATGAATAAGAAATAATCTATGTGTATAATCTATATAGCTTTAAAATAATCTCTCAACACATAAAATAAAAGAGTATCACCACCGTTTTGTGAAGTTATACAGGATACAAATCAATGGAAGCCTAAAAATATGAAATTGAAGAAATAAGTTTTTATTAATTGAGATAAACATATAAGAAATGTCATGCAATGGGATAAATTGATCTATGTTACCATAAAATTGGTATACCTATAAAAATGTAAGAATGAAAACATACTAACACTCAATAAATGATAACATCAAATGATATATCCTATATATAAGTAGTATATGATAATTATAAAAAAAATTCAATAATATTTAACATCTTTTATAAATGTTCAAGGATTAGAATAAAAGGAAATACTCAGTGAAATAGAATTAAGAAAAAATTAAAGGAAAAGAAAATGAAATGACATACCAAAAAACAATAATGAATCAAAAGAATAAAATATGGATTTCCTATAGTAAATTGATAACAAAGAAGTTGTCAATGTAGTAAATAGAAACATATTAGTCAGAAAAGTCCATTGGTGAAACTATCCATAACCTCTTATACGAACATGTGGAATTTTCATCGAGATCTAATGGACATATGTGATGATTGAACACCTCATAAATGGAATTCCCTAACATATAATGTTTTAAGTGGATCATTTTGTTAGGTAATGAATAGAGATCTTGGGGAGGTCCTTGAAACATGGGAACATAAGGGAATAAATTATAGGGAAGGCCAATAGGTATACGCAAATTATTATCAAAGGTAATATTCGATGTAGATTGTTGAGACATAGTTATATGGATAGACAAGTAACAAGTAAAATGTAAGAAAATATTTTTCTAACAAAAAAGTGTATCTATTAGATTAGATAATTTAAATGATACAAAAAATATAGTGATTACATTTCACCAAAAAATACACCCATAATGAAAAATAATAGGAAGGGTATTGGGGAAAATTATTATGAGTTGGAAAAATAATTGTGAATTTTATTGGAGTTCAACCCAAATGTTAGGTGTATGTAACTTCCATTCCATATTGATGTAAGTGATGATTATAGGATTTAGTGGATTGACTACTGAAATTGGAGTCATGGTTGTGGTATCAAACTCAGTAACCAATGGTTGTTCTAGGCTATAAGTATTATGAGGTGAGGTGCCGATCAATATATAGGTCACTTATCTAGTAGATGGATTAATAAATGGAACATTGAAAAGGAATAAATAATGAATACCAATTTCTAAAAAAAAGAATGTTCTTCAAAAATTTATCTCCATGAAACAATTTTTATAATCTAAATAGAGATTTACACTATGGGTATTATTAGTGTCTTGGTGGATGGGAGAAACGTAGATTCAAAGGTGTGCTAGACTACATTAGATGGTGGATTGGTGGCAGGGGTGGTAACTAGAGGATATGGGGAAGTGGGAGGGGAATGAGACGTCAAAAAATTGGATTCCAAAATGATGGAATATTGAAAATTGGTTTTCTAAAATACACTGAAGAATGATACCATGTTTTTTTACCACCTCCCATATATACGATATGACATGTAAGGTATGCTCGAACTGGGAAATGGGTTGTTCCTCAGTGAATAGTGCAATAGTGATAATGGATGAACTATTCCTTATAGTAGGTGTAGGATAACTTGTATGTTCTATATTTAAGGAAAAAAGATAGTTCCTCTTATTACAATACTTGTTATAATTAGGATCCCACTCATAATTTATCATATTATTTCACCAGAGCTCTATCAATTGGAGGGGAAGAATATCAACCAATTGTATTGATCAAAATGAAGAAACTAAATAATAAGTTTTAAAACGAAAATATTTTTATCAATATGCGTAATAATGTTCATACCAATCAATTTAAATTGGGTGATTCTCAGCTATTTTTCACAGTGTAGGGTGAATTGGAGAACTATGTTCAACGCTGGGGCTCCCATTGTAGAACCGTTATTGATCACTTCATTATGGATGAACACCTCAATTGAATTGAATCAATCCATCTAGGCATGTGATAATTCTAAATGAACAATCCACAATGTGACACCTCTCAATTAGTTCCACATCAATATAATAAAGTTGCGGATTCATTGAGAGTCGTAGGATATCAGTACCCAGTACCTCAGAGTTTACATTTATAAGGATCCAACAATAGGGTAACATAGTTTTGGGTGATAAAAATCTATATAATACAAATATAAGAAAACCTTGAGATATTTTAGATTGATCTCTAAATAAATTTCTCATATATTTTAGATATAAATTATTTCCTGCATTAATTTGTCTTGGAAATCAATAATGTGTTCCAAATATGTGTTCTCAAACACATAAAAGTTGTGGGAAAGTTTAATCCATCCATTGATCTTCATAACTTCCCTATCCACGAAGATCTCTAAAGCACAACATGTTCAAGGGTTTTATTAGTCCTCATAGGCTTATCCTTTAAATGATATAAGTGGAAATCGTGTTCTGGGTCAAAAAACTAAAGGAAATGATGGATATGTTAGTGTTGGAAACTGACCTATGAATATTCGGGATTAGAATGGGAATGGTGGGAGAAATTAGAGTAGTGTATCTAGATTTGGAGAGATTAATGTGACGATACATATGTGGGGAATCCACTAAATATATTTATTTATTAGTAGGTTTTATTTGTGGTGTGATCCATTCTTGAAAGGTGGAAGCCTTCAACCATTGTTGGGAACCGTGGTTTCCTAGAAGGAAGGGGATTAGTGGGTTGAGAGTTTGGATTAAATATAGAAGTGGCAAGGAATGAAAATAAGGGATGAAGAGGTTGATGGAGGAGAGATATAGAGAGAGGAGTAGGGAATGGAAGAGGCTGCAGTGATGGGTGGTAGTGTCATGAACCTAGGGTTCACAGCATATGTAAATGATTCATAGAATTTAAATCATGAATTTGAAACAAGACAATAATAATTAGGTTTTGGATATTCATAAAACCCAAATAATTCTTGATATAAATGTGGTTATGATCCTGAATTATTATAAAAAACAACCAAATCAAGGGGTACTCAATCTAGATCACCTATGATGAGAAACTTGTAAGTCAAATTTTTGGAAACAAGTTGTGATGATGGTTTTATTTTTAAGATGATAATTATCCTCAAATTGTTACATCATGCTTAGTAATCTTGACATTAATATTTTTTGTTGAGTATCTTTTATTTTTTTACTTGATATCTTGATTGGATAGTTTAACATCCCCTTCTAGTTTTCGAGTGGTAAGGTGTGAAGGTACTGTATCTAATCCCATACATTTTAATAATCCCATTTATGGTAGCATTAATGAACTTCTTTCTTAGATTAGTGATGAATAATCTATGAAATTTATATTTGGAAAATATATTCTTTTTCAGAAATTTTAGGACAACATTGGTCATATCAATGGTGATGGATTTCTCTTGTATCCAATTAGAAACATAGTCCACACCAACGATGTATATGTTTCTATGGAAATTGTGAAACATGACCCAAAAATCTACTCCCAAGAACTCAAATATTTCAACTTGTAGTTTATGGTTCTCTTTCATTTAATTATGTTTCCCAATGATTCTCATTCGCTGACACCGACCACGAATTTGGATAAAATTTATCATGTCCTGATAAAGTGTAGGATAAAAAATAAACTTTATATAATTTTAGAATCTATATGTTCATACCCATGATGTCAGCATATGATAATATTATAAAAACAAATTGAATGTCATCCTCTAGAATAAAACATCACAATAAATCATCATCACAACATTTCAAAATTTGATGTTCATCAGAGTTGTTGTGAGATTTATATGATAGAATGTTTTTAAACTATTGATAATGGATGTTTGAGTAGAGGATTATATTTGAATGATAGTGTAATATTTTTTAAAACTGTGGATATTATTTCACATCTATGTTTAATAGTGTCACATCGGGGATGCCATTTTATATTCTCCTCAATTTATCATCCCTATTACTTTGTAACAAAATTCAAGATATATGGAATGCAATAACATTTTCAGTACCATTCATGTATTTTTTGATTATTTCATACCCTTGTAGAAAAAGGATTCACCATATCATTAATGGTTATTAACATTTTTATTCAGAAGGTATTTAAATGTTGTAATATCAATGTAAACCACAACTCTAGATAGAATGAGCTGTGTACTAAATTTGAAAAATTCAAAATTTATTTCTCTATGATCAATCTCTGTAGTTTTGTAATCTGTTTTGTAATCAATGAAAGTTTGAATAACACAATATGTTGTAATTATAATACATCCATACCACCATCCTAACACTGCACCCCAAAAAAGTCACTAGCATTTCACATTATATTGAATTATTTCTTCCAATCATGTCTGACAGTGAAATGAGAAACCACCAATCTATTATGGTAGAAAATGATTTAAAAAAAATAAAATAAAATAAAAAGTAACATCTTTTTCTATAAGTTTCATTAGAGGATGGAAAATTTCTTAAAATTCCATTACAGTGTGGTAGTTAAACCGTAGGTGGACTAAAAAACTACTTATCCCTTTCATAGTTGTGGGTTTATAAATTTATATTATATTATTTACCTTTTGGTATCTATTTCAATTCTATGTTCTGAAAAGTTCTTCCCAAGGAATATTCCTCATTAGATCATAATATTACATTTCAATCAATTTTGTGGTATAAATTTCACTTCACTACATTGAAACACTTGTTCTAATTTTCATAGAAATAACTCAATTTATCTTTCATAAATAGAAAAATAATCCATGAATATTTATAAACACACCTTGTACATATCATGAAATATCTATTCAATTTAATACTAGAATGTTTCTAGTACACTACACATTAAAAAAATACATTCATTGATAAAAAATGATATTACAGTTGAAAAGTTTCTTTTAGTATTCAATTAGGTCAAAAATGATTTGATTGTATGTGTAATATACATACATTAAGTAATAAACCATATACCTTTATTTTAACAACCCTACTTTTTATTACACACTTAAACATGATTAATTAGTTTAAATTTCACTTAATACATCCCTTATGATCAAGAGGTATAGGGTACTTGGGTATTAGGAACATTACATGATAAACTAAGACATAAAATACAATATCATTATTGAAAACATCTTTTAAAAGACCACAAGATTCCATCATTCATAGAATTTGATGGTATTCCCTATGAACATACATAAGAAAATGGTAAGTTATAAATCCAAGTAAGGGAGTAAAAATGTAGAGACCCATATCTTATTGTACATGGACATTACATTACTTTTGCGGAATACTTAGTACATAACAAAAACACACACACAAGGATCATAATAGTTTAGTGTCTTTGGAAACTCGGAATATAATCTTCTAATCCTGGTGAAAGATCTTCAACATCTCTCATAAAGATCTTCTTTTTTTTTACCTAAAACCTTTCTTTATATGCTGGGGAAAAGAAAACATAAAAGGGTGAGCTCAAATGCTCAGTAAGGGTAAACAAAAGAAATATCAATCATATCATATTTTTCATAAGAACATAACATTTTTGGAAATCTTAACCTGCAAAAGAGAGCATAATTTCATAACATGGGATAAATCATAGTAGTGAAATGAAATCATAACTTCAAACATTACTCATTGTGGCATACACACATAATCATAGAGAATCATTTCTTGTTAGTCAAGACTCATTTCCAAGACTATCTTAGTGGACAAAGTCCCTTTCTGAATCGAGTAATCCTTGTTTCAGTCCTGTTTCACTGAACCGGTATAACCTACCATTCCAGCCATGTCTATCTCATGAGATATAAAATCTTTACCCAATGCATTGGAGGGAGATATAGGTCCCACCCATCTTATAATGAATCCTTTCTTATGTGTGCCACATAATCATAAAACATACATCATCACATAACACATGTAACAAAAATGGGATTCTTGAAACATCATGACATCATAAATCAATTCATATAAGATAAAGGAATTCATAAACATAATTCCATCACAACATAGTCAAATCAATGTAAAAATATGGATAGAAACAGAACCCTTTACTATCTTAGATGGAAAATAATTTTGATAAAACACTTGAATTGAATTCTTGAGGAAAATATCCTTTCTTCTTCAAAATCAATTTCTTTTCACAAAACATCATGCAATTTTAAAAGAAAGAGATTTTATTGAAATAGTCATGAAATCTTTTAGAGGAAGCTTCATGAAAATAAGGCTTTATAAAACAGTAGAAATCCGTTCGTGCCGTATAAGTTAAAAAAAACATTCTTCGTACTTTTGTCGGAAAAGTCAAAAAGTACCTCGTACGAAAAACGACAAAAGATTCCTTTCATACGTATTACTAAAAACTCACCGAAGGGTAAAAATGGATTTAAACAATTTTAGGTGGATGGAAATAATATCACATATTGAGTAAACATGGATGTGGATGATAAAATACACCCTAGTAAATACTTACGAATAAACAATCTCGGATAAAAATGAGATTGTGATATTTCCCTTACCTTAGGTCCGATTTTCTTCGTAAGTGTCCGAACCTCCTGTATAATGATTTAAATAATGTCATTTACTTATTACAGAATCATATTCATTGTTATGATATCATATATGGTTCACTTATGAATTTATATTACCCGTTCTTTTGTAAATTCCATGATAAAGAGCGTTTTGGGTAAAATCGTTTCATTTATCGTAGGTGTTTTGATTTGTTGTTCTTGACATTATTATTACTTATATCATGATTTACTTACTTCCAGAATATAAAATATGATTTATATATCATATATATTCAGTATATATATATAATAGATAGATAAATGAAATGAAAAACACCGTTCATGGAGACGGTAGTCCGTACGTACGCATGAACGCTATTTTCCTTTCCTTATTGTCTTGAATGGAAGTAAGTAGATGACATACATATATATATATACATAAATCCAGTAGCTTTATAATGTCATATATTTCATTATTATTTCTTATATATACTTTATAATCATTCTTAAATGGTTAACATGGAGAATGAATCTCATCGCGTCGTGGAGACGGTAGTCCGTACGTACGCACGAGCAATGATATCATTTCTATAAATATTGAATTGAATTGGAGTGGATTATACAATATATCAGAATCAATATGATGTTGTAATAACTATGTATAGTTATTCATTACACCATTATACCCATCCATGTAAGGTGGTGGTGGAAAATAGATTACACCACGGCGTGGAGACGGTATTCCGTACGTACGCACGCGCGGTGATTTCTTTTTCCGTAGGATGGATAGATGGTGAAATAAGGATGTTTCATACTTATAATAGAATATCAGTATATGAGTGATACTGATGTTATTACTTCATAATGAAACAACCTAATAAGAAGAAGTGGAAGAAGAAATAAAGATGAAAGAATTGGTAACGGTAATTACCTCTTCTTTGAAGCGCCTCTTTGAGACCTCCTCTTAGGGTACTAAAATTGGTCTTTGAGGAAGACCAGAACCTCTAGGATGTTGCTAGGGAAGTGGAGAAGAGATTTTGGCAGGGGTTGGCCGAGCTTGAGAGCTCAAATTGGTGTGAGGAGGAGGGGGAGGAGGTGTCCTTTTATAGGGGAGGAGAGGGGCACCTTAGGAATTCTTAAAAATATTAATTTATAATAAATCTAACCCCACTTAAAAACCTCCAAAAATGACTCATATTCGAAGCTTAGATGAGATAGGGTTGTAATCTCATCAACCAATCAAATTTAGAGATGTTTGGATCTTATTTTAAACCTTATCAATTAAATTTAACTCTAAGTTAAATAATTTAACTTTTACCGTGCCTTTTTGTTTTCTTTAACTATATGGTTAATACACTTACTATAACATGCCAAACGAACCCCAAATTGTTTATTATTAATATATATATCCTTAGCTAAGTCATTTGGCCGAACCTTATATTTTTAGGAATAAAATAACAATTAATAATATAATATTTGATTTAAAAACTATTTTGTGTCAATTTTGACACTATTTGATATATGATTTTTGTGAAAGTCATAACAGAATTAAATGTTCGAACCAAGTTGATTAAATCAACATTAATATATCATAGTAACCTAGAATATTAGTGGAATTCATAAAAATTCTAAAATTTCATTTATTTTGGTGTTTATAACATCAATTATGTCAATATTTCATAAATAAGATAATTACTGCATCATCTTTGTGTCATAAATTAATTAAATTATTTGATGTCCAAAAATTACAAATAAAATACCATTATGTAGGAAATCTTTTTAGATTTCTAATGAATATTTATAGTCTAATTTATCTTATGTATAACCCCATATTAAAAATGATTTACTTATTAAACTTTGATTTTAACTATTTTAACACTTCTTTAAATAAATTAATAATAAATGTCCTAATCTAATCCAAGTGGGCCTAAATGGTCATATTTTATTCCTAAGGTTGAATTAAACTTGTCCAATAGAATTGGGACATGTTTTAGGGTAATATTGATATCATATTTACCCTTAGATACCCTATTTACTATTAACCGCGGTAAAAATAGTAAAAAGTTACTATTCACCAAAAAATTATTTTTATCTCATTGAACCACATTTTACGTACTGATATCAACCGTGTCTGTCGGATTTTTGAAATTCCATTCACAGAAGCGGTAAAATTAAGTTTTATGAAAAATTTAGATTTATTAACTACCACTTAGTAGTTTCACTATTCATCAAAAAATGAAGGTTTTCAGAAAAATGCCAAAATTTCATCCTAAGCTATATTTCATATTCCGAATTGAAAAATGAAGTCTATTTTACCAAATTCATAACATAGAAGTTGAATTAATTAATTTTATAATTAAATCCCGCTGTTAAGACAAATAGCGTGTTTTTAAGAAACAATTTCTATCAAAAGATTGATACTTGATTATGTCTGGTTTAAATGTGAAATTACAACCAATGACCAGCATTGAATTAAATTGTAAAAATATATTCTAAATATACTTTAAAACCACTCAAATTAATAATTTATCACTATTAATTATTTCGATTAAAAAAGTTGTTTTTTAATTATAATTAATAATTTTCACTATTCATCAGAATATGAAAGTTATCCGAAAAGTACCAAAATTTCACCTTAGGGTAAATTCGATACTCCGAATCCAAAAATGAAGTTCATTTTGAAATATAAGATTTACATAATTTTAAAAAGTGGTTATTACTATTCATAACGGCTAGTTTTAATAATATTTTAATAGCATATCGTTGTTTAGTGAAACTCGTTATTGCGTACTACACACGCTATCAAGGAAGGTCGCGATTGCGTGTAATGCAAGGCAAGTCAAGGATGTGTGTTGTGCAAGCTCCTTTTGGTGTAGCGTACAACACAAGACATTAATAAAATTAAAAAGAATATATTTTTTTATAAAATCTTGGGCTGTTACATTCTACCCCCCTTAAAATGAATTTCGCCCTCGAAATTCGTCGGGGTTATAAATGGTTTACTATTTGAAAGTTTCTTTAATAGAAACCCACATTGTAAAAGGGAATACCAAAACTTGTCTTTAAAAACTAAAGTATGAAATGTAACGATTACCCAAATAAACTAATCACTGGGTTTCCGCATAGGTGAAAATATGGATATGGAAGAGAAATCTAACCATCATGTTATGATGGAGAGTGGTAGAGAACATGGCTATGGAAAAGCCAGTAATCACAAATCCATAAATTTGTGACGATCTAAGGTACCATCTGATTCATCAGGTATAAGATCACTAGGACAACATTTTTGGTTTTCAAGATCATTTCCCTAAAGTTGAAAATTTGAATTAGAATAAATACTTACTTTATTTTGGTACAATATCACTATTGTCCGTGCCTTTAACAATTTCCACATCATCTCTTAAAGAAATGAAGTTGAATTTGTCATTCGCGATGTGTTAGCAGATCATGTGATAGAATGATTGGTCATTCCATCTGTCTCAAACAAAAGGTTAGAAAAGTTAAAAAATACATAAATCCATCTATAGTGAGATTAATCATATATGGTTCCTAAAATGAACTTATACATCACATATCATACTGCTTAATATAATAAAACTAGTTTCTACTAAACAGGGACTTCCTGTAGGTCAGTGGTAGGCGATAAAGGCTAGTCGCACTTCGGTTGTGGGTTCGATTCCCACAGCCTTGTCCGAAGCGATGGGCTGTCGCCCGTCCTGCAGGTTGTCCTTTTTATAAAACTATATTACTATAACATCCCATCAATAATATCGAAAAAAAACTTCTATACTTAAACAATACTAACTTATGTCCAACATAATTCATTCCAATCATTAGGCTCATAATACTGCAGTCCATTCTCATAATATAGTGACAACGATTACCAGAGATTTAATACTGTCGTTGATCCCCACATATCATAAGATATGTCTTGTTGGTCACATTCCAAACATTCAAAGTCGTTAATCGTGTATTCTCTTGAATACCTTAGTGAAAACATGAGTGCAGTTAAAAGTTAACACTTTCCACATACCAAAATCCTCAAAATTCTATATACTCAAACCATGATATCACTTAGTCCTTATATCAATCATGAGCTCATGAATACTATTAAACATTTCATTTTCTCATCTTCATTATGCGCATATCATCTTATTTCCAAAAAATATCTCAATCACTTTGAATACCACATCAATAAATATTGCAATACTCAATGATACAACATTATTTTGGAATCCCATTACATAAACACTTAATCATTCCACCACATCGTTGTCATATTCAACATTGCCAATAGTGGTCGCATGTGATTTCCCTTTGTCCTTTGCCTTCAGTGGTTGCTCATGTTGATCATCACTAACCCTTGGATTAGGGAAATTATTAGCATAATGCCCCATTTCCTTGCACTTGAAGCATTGAAGTGTTGGCGGTGCGTTCTCTGCAGTGTTTGCTTTATTCACATCATTAGAAACCCTTTTTCCATTACTTCGAGACTCAGCTGCTCGATGACCTTATTTTACACACTTAAAACATTTTCTAGTCCCTTTTAGACAATCTCCACCATGCTTCTTTCCACACTTTGTGCATAAAAAAACATTCATCTTCTTTTCACCATTATTCTGAGATTTCTCCTTGAACTCCATCTTTCGTTTCTTGTCAAAACCATGAGATGGATATGTAACACCAACTTCCATTTCTACCTTGATAGCACAACGCACAATTTCTTCATAGCTACTGAAGTCTCTTATAGCTAATGCCCTTCGAAGACTTGGTTTTAAACCACTGAAAAATCGATCAACTTTCCTTTCAGGTTGGATGATAATTCCAGAAGCATACCTTGCAAGTCTTGTAAAATTTGCTTCATAGGTACCAACAGATTCATCGTCCCTTTGCTTCAGTTCAAGAAACTCTTTCTCCATCTTTGTTGGAAGAATACGAGGGAAGTACTTATTGAAAAATAAGTTCTTGAACTCGTCCCATTCCATAGACTCAATTTCATCCCTTTGCCTTGTATTCTTAATAAGATTCCACCATTGATCAGCATCTCCTTCCAAACGATACACTGCTAGGATGACTTTATCATGTTCAGAACATTGAAGAACTGAAAATATCTTTTCAGTAGTACTAATCCATTGTTCAGCAACTAATGGATCAGTAGACCCACTGAAAGAAGGTGGACGCTGCCTCATGAAGGATTCAACAGAATGTTGCTCCTTCCTTTGCTCGTTTGGAAGTCCTGCATGATTCATAGCTTGAGAAAGTTGTGTGAGCATGGCTACAAGATTTTGCATTCCAGCTCCTATATCATTTGGTTGCTCAGGGGTACAATCATTGCATTGCCCATCACATTCCGCATTAACACGGTTCCTTCGGGTTCCAGCCATCGTCTAAAACCCCAAAAGAATTGTGTGAGAGGCAAAAATCATGCTAGGGAAAACAACATAATAAATGGTTAGTACCCTCAATATCTAACATCTTAGGTTAAATTCGAAGATCGTTAGCGCAATTCTAGGACTATAACCTATACGTATACTTAACCTTAGAGACATACCTAGACATACCTTAGAAATATCTCTAGGGATCTCACTAACGTTTTCGCATCCTAGTTTCCAAAGGTTGACTAAACCTTTCCTCTGATACCAACTGTAGAGACCCGTATCTTATCGTACATGGACATTACATTACTTTTGCGGAATACTTAGTACATAAAAAAAACACACACACAAGGATCGTAATAGTTTAGTGTCTTTGGAAACTCGGAATATAATCTTCTAATCCTGGTGAAAGATCTTCAACATCTCTCATAAAGATCTTCTTTTTTTTTACCTAAAACCTTTCTTTATATCCTGGGGAAAAGAAAACATAAAAGGGTGAGCTCAAATGCTCAGTAAGGGTAAACAAAAGAAATATCAATCATATCATATTTTTCATAAGAACATAACATTTTTGGAAATCTTAACCTGCAAAAGAGAGCATAATTTCATAACATGGGATAAATCATAGTAGTGAAATGAAATCATAACATAAAACATTACTCATTGTGGCATACACACATAATCATAGAGAATCATTTCTTGTTAGTCAAGACTCATTGCCAAGACTATCTTAGTGGACAAAGTCCCTTTCTGAATCGAGTAATCCTCGTTTCAGTCCTGTTTCACTGAACCGGTATAACCTACCATTCCAGCCATGTCTATCTCATGAGATATAAAATCTTTACCCAATGCATTGGAGGGAGATATAGGTCCCACCCATCTTATAATGAATCCTTTCTTATGTGTGCCACATAATCATAAAACATACATCATCACATAACACATGTAACAAAAATGGGATTCTTGAAACATCATGACATCATAAATCAATTCATATAAGATAAAGGAATTCATAAACATAATTCCATCACAACATAGTCAAATCAATGTAAAAATATGGATAGAAACAGAACCCTTTATTATCTTAGATGGAAAATAATTTTGATAAAACACTTGAATTGAATTCTTGAGGAAAATATCCTTTCTTCTTCAAAATCAATTTCTTTTCACAAAACATCATGCAATTTTAAAAGAAAGAGATTTTATTGAAATAGTCATGAAATCTTTTAGAGGAAGCTTCATGAAAATAAGGCTTTATAAAACAGTAGAAATCCGTTCGTGCCGTATAAGTTAAAAAAAACATTCTTCGTACTTTTGTCGGAAAAGTTAAAAAGTACCTCGTACGAAAAACGACAAAAGATTCCTTTCATACGTATTACTAAAAACTCACCGAAGGGTAAAAATGGATTTAAACAATTTTAGGTGGATGGAAATAATATCACATATTGAGTAAACATGGATGTGGATGATAAAATACACCCCAGTAAATACTTACGAATAAACAATCTCGAATAAAAATGAGATTGTGATATTTCCCTTACCTTAGGTCCGATTTGCTTCGTAAGTGTCCGAACCTCCTGTATAATGATTTAAATAATGTCATTTACTTATTAAAGAATCATATTCATTGTTATGATATCATATATGGTTCACTTATGAATTTATATTACCCGTTCTTTTGTAAATTCCATGATAAAGAGCGTTTTGGGTAAAATCGTTTCATTTATCGTAGGTGTTTTGATTTGTTGTTCTTGACATTATTATTACTTATATCATGATTTACTTACTTCCAGAATATAAAATATGATTTATATATCATATATATTCAGTATATATATATATAATAGATAGATAAATGAAATGAAAAACACCGTTCATGGAGACGGTAGTCCGTACGTACGCATGAACTCTATTTTCCTTTCCTTATTGTCTTGAATGGAAGTAAGTAGATGACATACATATATATATATATACATAAATCCAGTAGCTTTATAATGTCATATATTTCATTATTATTTCTTATATATACTTTATAATCATTCTTAAATGGTTAACATGGAGAATGAATCTCATCGCGTCGTGGAGACGGTAGTCCGTACGTACGCACGAGCGATGATATCATTTCTATAAATATTGAATTGAATTGGAGTGGATTATACAATATATCAGAATCAATATGATGTTGTAATAACTATGTATAGTTATTCTTTACACCATTATACCCATCCATGTAAGGTGGTGGTGGAAAATAGATTACACCACGGCGTGGAGACGGTATTCCGTACGTACGCACGCGCGGTGATTTCTTTTTCCGTAGGATGGATAGATGGTGAAATAAGGATGTTTCATACTTATAATAACATATCATTATATGAGTGATACTGATGTTATTACTTCATAATGAAACAACCTAATAAGAATAAGTGGAAGAAGAAATAAAGATGAAAGAATTGGTAACGGTAATTACCTCTTCTTTGAAGCGCCTCTTTGAGACCTCCTCTTAGGGTACTAAAATTGGTCTTTGAGGAAGACCAGAACCTCTAGGATGTTGCTAGGGAAGTGGAGAAGAGATTTTGGCAGGGTTTGGCCGAGCTTGAGAGCTCAAATTGGTGTGAGGAGGAGGGGGAGGAGGTGTCCTTTTATAGGGGAGGAGAGGGGCACCTTAGGAATTCTTAAAAATATTAATTTATAATAAATCTAACCCCACTTAAAAACCTCTAAAAATGACTCATATTCGAAGCTTAGATGAGATAGGGTTGTAATATCATCAACCAATCAAATTTAGAGATGTTTGGATCTTATTTTAAACCTTATCAATTAAATTTAACTCTAAGTTAAATAATTTAACTTTTACCGTGTCTTTTTGTTTTCTTTAACTATATGGTTAATACACTTACTATAACATGCCAAACTAACCCCAAATTATTTATTATTAATATATATATCCTTATCTAAGTCATATGGCCGAACCTTAGATTTTTAGGAATAAAATAACAATTAATAATATAATATTTGATTTAAAAACTATTTTGTGTCAATTTTGACACTAGTTGATATATGATTTTTGTGAAAGTCATAACAGAATTAAATGTTCGAACCAAGTTGATTAAATCAACATTAATATATCATAGTAACCTAGAAAATTAGTAGAATTCATAAAAATTCTCAAATTACATTTATTTTGGTGTTTATAACATCAATTATGTCAATATTTCATAAATAAGATAATTACTGCATCATCTTTGTGTCATAAATTAATTAAATTATCTGATGTCTAAAATTACAAATAAAATACCATTATGTAGGAAATCGTTTTAGCTTTCTAATGAATATTTATAGTCGAATTTATCTTATGTATAACCCCATATTAAAAATGATTTACTTATTAAACTTTGAATTTAACTATTTTAACCCTTCTTTAAATAAATTAATAATAAATGTCCTAATCTAATCCTAGTGGGCCTAAATGGTCATATTTTATTCCTAAGGTTGAATTACACTTGTCCAATAGAATTGGGACATGTTTTAGGGTAATATTGATATCATATTTACCCTTAGTTACCCTATTTACTATTAACCGTGGTAAAAATAGTAAAAAGTTACTATTCACCAAAAAATTATTTTTATCTCATTGAACCACATTTTACTTACTGATATCAACCGTGTCTGTCGGATTTTTGAAATTCCATTCACAGAAGCGGTAAAATTAAGTTTTATGAAAAATTCAGTTTTTTTAACTACCACTTAGTAGTTTCACTATTCATCAAAAAATGAAGGTTTTCAGAAAAATGCCAAAATTTCATCCTAAGCTATATTTCATATTCCGAATTGAAAAATGAAGTCTATTTTACCAAATTCATAACATAGAAGTTGAATTAATTAATTTTATAATTAAATCCCGCTGTTAAGACAAAGAGCGTGTTTTTAAGAAACAATTTCTATCAAAAGATTGATACTTGATTATGTCTGGTTTAAATGTGAAATTACAACCAATGACCAGCATTGAATTAAATTGTAAAAATATATTCTAAATATACTTTAAAACCACTCAAATTAATAATTTATCACTATTAATTATTTCTATTAAAAAAGTTTTTTTTTAATTATAATTAATAATTTTCATTATTCATCAGAATATGAAAGTTATCCGAAAAGTACCAAAATTTCACCTTAGGCTAAATTCGATACTCCGAATCCAAAAATGAAGTTCATTTTGAAATATAAGATTTACAGAATTTTAAAAAGTGGTTATTACTATTCATAACAGCTAGTTTTAATAATATTTTAATAGCATATCGTTGTTTAGTGAAACTCGTTATTGCGTACTACACACGCTATCAAGGAAGGTCGCGATTGCGTGTAATGCAAGGCAAGTCAAGGATGTGTGTTGTGCAAGCTCCTTTTGGTGTAGCGTACAACACAAGACATTAATAAAATTAAAAAGAATATATTTTTTTATAAAATCTTGGGCTGTTACAAAAAAAGTCATAATGTGAAGAATAATGTACATGTTAGACAATAGACATATCAATGGATTATAAGAGAAAAATGAACATAAAGTCATGATATAACACAGTTATGATAACATCGAAATGAGGAAACAACATACATAATGATATTAGCATGATCCAAGGCTCATAAAAAATGAATTAACATGCGTAAAACATAATTTCACATGAAATATCATGAGTAAAACATCACTTCACATGTCGTTTCATTATACTAAACATTACCCAATTCATTGGAGTGCTATCAGGGTTCACTGTTCAAAATCATTTCAATCTCATGATTAAGTATGCCACCTTAATCATATAATATGTATTCATTCAACATAAAAATTTATTTCATGATCAAATAATTTGGAATAAAGGCATTTAATTACCATTAAATAATTACATATTCATAAAGGTGGATAACCTTGAGAGGGAAATGTTTATGGTATTCACTACATGATGAGTTTGGCTTAGAAAATCATGGTGCAATTTTGGAAGCATAACAACAACATATAGAAATTCATAAATTTGGTTGATGAGAGAGAAAGGGGTCTCTAATAATATTTACAAGAAATATAAAATAAGGGGATCATGTAACAAAATATCCCAACATATGAAATGGAATTCAGAAGCCTAAATTGAGGAAATACTTGAATAGAAATATGAAAAGACAAATACCTTATGACATTTTGGCATTTTAGTGGGTGTACACAAAAGGAATTAATGAGAGATAAAGTGGTATATAATAATTCAAACATAAAGAGGGAAGTATGGGGGAGGTGAAAAATCACACCCCAAAATTTTTAATTTAATATGAAAGGATATAAAAACATAAAAAAAACAAGGATAAAAATGTGAAAGGATGGAAGAGTGAATATCCGAAAACAAATTCGTCATAGTAACGAATTAAGTAAGAGTACAAATGGGGGAGGGTAAATGATACCTCATTTAAATAACATCAAATTGAAGGTATATAATTAATTATAAAAGGATAAAATATAATAAATTTAAATTAAAATGACTAATTTCATACAAGGATCTCGAATTGAATGGAAGAGAGAAAAGTGAGGATCCCTCACTTGAGTGTGCGACTTCAATAGATATAAGAGGGGATTAATTAGAGATTGGATTGAATTGAGAGGATTATAGAGCAAGGAGGGAAGAGTATAAAAGTTATAAAATGATTTTCAGTGATGCGAAGTGGGATCATGGGTGAGTTAATATAGGAAATGAGAGGGGATTAATTATTTTTTAGGTTTTGGACACCACACAATAAAATCATCATAACCAAAAACCCACCGATTGTTTTTTAACATGGTTTCTGAATATGTGGAGTTGTATAAAATAGTTTATAATTCCATGCCCTGGAAATATCAAAACATTAGGCTTTTTTATGTGGAGGTTAGTCACACTCTCATGGAAACCATTTTAAAATGTTAAAATATTTTATAAGTCTCAGAGGGTCCACTACAACATTATAAAATTAATCAAAAAAAATCCAAAATCACATTAATTTAATGCTAAAAAATATTCGGTGAATTTTCTTTTATAGTATATTATTACATCACTATTTTGTCATTATGATGTCATAAAACAAATTAGATACTTTATACGATATGCAATTTTTACCAATAAATTCAATTCTCTCAAAAAATTATGAAAATTTCAGTGGTGGATAATTTTGACATTATGATACGAAAAATAATATTTATTTTATATAAATAAGTTATACAATATTTGAATTATCACTTTAAAAATAAAAACCATCATTTATTGAAAATTGACGGGTTTTGATAGAAACCGTTTTCCAACCGTAATAAATATTACTATTGACGTCATAAAAATTATATGATCAATCGTATTTACTAAATGTACTTTAGTAAAAATATTTTATTATCATAATATTTAATAAAAAAATAAATTAAATTTTATAAATAGCATTCTTAATTGAATTTGAATATTAATTAGAAATACTATTTTTGCTTTAAAAATCAATTACAAAGTAATAACAATAAAATTAATTTCAATTCAATATTTTATTTAAAATAATAAACATAATCATATGGCTAGTGTCTTGTTACATAAAAATTCATTACACCAGAATATTGTCATGAACCGTCCTCGGGGCCCGTGCCGTGACTACCCCAAGTCCGCCTTCCATAGACCAGGGGGTGGCGACTAGCACCAAAGGCGTAAATCTCGATAACTGGGAAGGCATTGCCTTTATAAAAGTAATCAAAACACCACAGAGTACAAGAAGAAGTAAAACACTAAGACTGAAACAAACTGTACTGAAAGTAAAGGGACCAGAAATACATGCCCAACTGTAAAGTACAAGGAAAAACACAAAACAACAGGAAGGTGACAAGTAGCTCCTAGATCATCCACCAAGGATCCTACCTGAAGGGTAGCTACAGGTAGCGCAGCTCCTAGATCATCAACCATGGATCCTACCTGAAGGGTAGATACAGATAGCCTCCACAATGCTCTCACCCGACAACCTACTCCGAGTGTCGCCTCGTCATTAAGTCCACCACCGAATGGTGTCTCGTCGTGAGGTCCACCCCCGGGTACCGTTCAGTCCTCGAACACTCGGCCTCTGTCTGAGCTGCCCATCGTCTACAACCAACACAACGAGGTGCGGGCATAGCCCGTGTAGGGGTGAGTATAACGATTCTCAGTAGGGACCCCGAGACCCTCAGGGTCTCACTAAATCCAACAAATATAAACACAAAGAAGAACTCAACAGATAACCTCTACTTAGGTATATGCCCATAAATATAACCAAGTTATCATGTAACTCATCTCAATCATGATGAAACACAAGATTGTGAAATAAACAGATAACCACTACCCAAGTATATGCCCATACATATACCTAGGATATCAAGTGACCCATCTCAATCATTAGGAAACACAAAGATTATGAAATCAGTTCAAACTGGGATTTAATCATGAAGTCGAAACCACGGCTATTGGAGAACTCCTCCTCTGTCGAATACAGTGGGCCTACCTCTACAACCAAGCATGCCCCACTGACCTTAGACTGCTGTATTACTCCACATGTCGAGTACTATGGTCCTTCTGCTACAACCAAGCGCTTCCCACCATAGGTCTGCCGCTAAAACCAAGTGCTCCCCCTCATAAGCTCCATAGGTACTCCTTCTATTGAGTACCGCGGGTCTGCCGCTACAACCAAGCGCTCCTCTGCCGTGGGTCTGCTGCTACAAATCCAAGCGCTCTCCCTCATATCTTCCAGTGGTACTCCTTCTGTTGAGTACCGCAGGCCTGCCGCTACAACCAAGCGCTCCTCCGCCATGGGTCTGCCGCTACAACCAAGCACTCCCCCTCATATCCTCCAGTGGTACTCCTTCTGTTGAGTACCGCAGGTCTGATGCTAGAACCAAGAGCTCCTCGGCCTTGGGTCTGCTACTACAACCATGCGCTCCCCCTCATAGCCTCCAGTGGTACTCCTTCTGTTGAGTACGCGGGTCTGCCGCTACAACCAAGCCCTCCTCCTCCATGGGTCTACTACTACAACCAAGCGCTCCCCCTCATAGCCTACATTGATACTCCTTCTATTGGGTACCGCGGGTCTGCCGCTACAACCAAGCGCTCCTCTGCCGTGGGTCTACTTCTACAACCAAGCGCTCTTTACTGGGCTATCCTAAACACACCGAGACGATAGATCATCAGTCGTCTAGTCTCAGCCAGCTATTAGGTCTTTGTAATCTGCTAGCTCGTCACCAGGAGGGACCACTCCACGAGATTCTGGTCGATACTCCACGTATCAAAAATTCCCATGAATAAGTATCTCAAAGATCAGCCTCGTCATAGGGGTCTCAACACAACAGATGGGGCATCCGTTGTACGCCCAGTCTGTGAGTTACTAGCCTTTTCGTCCCAGGGGCCCGGTTGGTTTCATGTGCGAACCAACTCGGCTGTATCTCAGATGTACCCCTATGTAACACCTGAGACTTTTATGTTATATAAACCATCAAAGGAATCTTTTTCTACACAATACTTGCTTGGCTTGCTTTGCACGCAATCACGACCTTCCTCGATAGCTTGCGTCGTACGCAATACCGAGTTTCACTAAACAACGATATGCTATTAAAACTAGCCGTTATGAATAGTAATAACCACTTTTTGAAATTTTATAAATTTTATTTTTCAAGATGGACTTAATTTTTTGACTCAGAATATCGAAATTAGCCTAGGGTGAAATTTTGGTATTTTTCTGAAAACTTTCAATTTTTGATGAATAGTGAAACCACTAAGTGGTAGGTTAAAAACTGAATTTTGCATAAAACTTATTTTTACCGCTTCTGTGAATGGAATTTCAAAAATCCGAGAGACACGGTTAATATCAAGGACTAAAATGTGGTTCAATGAGATGAAAATAATTTTTTGGTGAATAGTAACTTTTTACTTTTTTTACCGCGGTTAATAGTAAATAGGGTAACTAAGGGTAAATATGATATCAATATTACCCTAACACATGTCCTAATTCTATTGGACAAATGTAATTCGACCAAAAACAAGCTTAGGAATAAAATATGACCATTTAGGCCCACTTGGATTAGATTAGGACATTTATTATTAATTTATTTAAAGAAGGGTTAAAATAGTTAAAATCAAAGTTTAATAAGTAAATCATTTTTAATATGGGGTTATACATAAGATAAATTCGATTGTAAATATTTATTAGAAAGCTAAAAAGATTTCCTACATGATGGTATTTTATTTGTAATTTTTAGACATCAAATAATTTAATTTATTTATGACACAAAGATGATGCAGTAATTATCTTATTAATGAAATATTGACATAATTGATGTTTTAAACACCAAAATAAATGTAATTTAAGACTTTTTATGAATTCCACTAATTTTCTAGGTTACTATGATATATTAATGTTGATTTAATCAACTTGGTTCGAACATATAATTCTGTTATGACTTTCACAAAAATCATATATCAAATAGTGTCAAAATTGACACAAAATAGTTTTTAAATCAAATATTATATTATTAATTGTTATTTTATTCCTAAAAATCTATGGTTCGGCCAAATGACTTAGATAAGGATATATATATATTAATAATAAACAATTTGGGGTTCGTTTGTCATGTTATAGTAAGTTTATTAACCATATAGTGAAAGAAAACAAAAAGACATTGTAAAAGTTAAATTATTTAACTTAGAGTTAAATCTAATTGATAAGGTTAAAATAATACCCTAAACTTGTCTAAATACTATTGGTTGATAGGATTTCGATCCCTCCCCACCTTATCTTCGAAATAAGACCCTTTGGAACAATTATAAACCGATTTTGACTTTAATATAAAATAATATTTTGAGATATTCCTAAGGTGCCCCTCTCCTCCCTTATAAAAGGGCACCTCCTCCCCCTCCTCCTCACACCAAATTGAGCACTCAAGCTCGGCCAACCCCTGCCATTTTCTCCTCTCCACTTCCCTAGAATAATCATAGAGTTACTGGTCTTCTCCAAACACCAATCTTAGTTCCTTAAGTGGAGGATTCAAAGAGGCGTTCCAAAGAAGAGGTAATATCCATTACCGATCTTTTCAATTTCTTTCTTCTTCAACTTCTTCTTCTTTAGTTGTTTCATGTTAAAGTAATAACATCAGTATTACTTACATACGGATATGTTATTATAAATATGAAACAACCCTAATTCACCTTCTATCCATCCTACGGAAAATGAAATCACCGCGCGTGCGTACGAACGGAATACCGTCTCCACGCCGTGGTGTAATCTATTTTCCACCATCACCTTACAAGGATGGGTATAACGGTGTAATGAGTAACTAAATATGATTATTATGAAGTAATATTGATAATGGAATAATATATATATATACTCCAATACAATTCCACGATCATAGGAACGATATCATCACTCGTGCGTACGTACGGAATACCGTCTCCACGATGTGATGCGACTCATTCTACATGACCTTCATTTAATAATGATTATATAAATGAATTGAATGAATGAATATGGTATATACTACACTAATACCATTCTGTAAATTAATTATCTATAACCTAAAGATAATAATAAGAATTTATTCGACAAAACACGCATAAGAACAAAAAGTTATAAAGACCCGAGTAACAAGTAACAATGAAATATTACTAACAAGAAGCTAATAATATGACCATATATGATATCATATAAATATGTATGATTCTGGAATAAGTCAATAACATTATTTAAACCATTATACAGGAGCTTCGGACACGAACAACGCAAATCAGACCTAAGGTAAGGGAAATATCACAATCTCATTTTTATCCGAGATTGTTTATTCGTAAGTATTCACTGGGGTGTATTTTATCATCCACATCCTTGTTTCATCAATATGTAATATTATTTCCATCCACCTACAATTTTTTAAATCCATTTTTACCCTTCGGTGAGTTTTTAGTAATATGTATGAAAGGAATCCTTTGTCGTACGAGGTACTTTTTGACTTTTCCGACAAAAGTACGAAGAATGTTTTTTTAACTTATACGGCATGAATGGATTTTTAAAACATTATTTCCAAGAAACTTCCTTTACAAGTTTTCAAGTTTATTTTTAATCAACTTCTTTTATTTTATAGTTGTATGACATGTTATGAAAGGAAAAATGTTTTTGAAGTAGAAAGGATATTTTCCTCAAGAATGGAGTTCAAGTATTTTATCAAAAATATTTTCCATCTAAGATAATAAAAGGGTTCTGTTTTTATCCCTATTATTACATGGATTTGATTATGTTGTGATGGAAACATTTTTATGAATTCCTTTATCTTATATGAATTGATTTATGATGTCATGATGTTTCAAGAATCCCATTTTTGTTACATGTGTTATGCGATGATGTATGTTTTATGATTATGTGGCACACATAAGAAAGGATTCATTATAAGATGGGTGGGACCTATATCTCCCTCCAATGCATTGGGTAATGATTTTATATCTCATGAGATAGACATGGCTGGAACGGAAGGTTATTTCGGTTCAGTGATACAGGACTGAAACGAGGAGTGAACTCGGTTCAGAAAGGGACTTTGTCCACTAAGATAGTCTTGGCAATGAGTCATGACTAACAAGAAATGATTTTCCATGATTATGTGTGCATGCCACAAAGTTTCAAGTTTTATGTTATGATTATGGGGATATCATTTTCACTTCTATGATTTATTCCATGTTAAGATATTATGATCTCTTTTGCAGGTTTTGATTTTCATAAAGATTTGATATGATTTTTATTTCCTTTATTTTCCCTTGCTGAGCATTGGAGCTCACCCTTTTATGTTTTCTTTTCCCCAGGTCAGGAAGATGGATATTAAGTAGAATATGATAAAAGGGACCCTAGATATGATGAAATAAATGGGAGACACTGTAGATGATTTATGAACCAGTTGTTTATGTTTCCAGTTTCTAAAGACACTATACCTATACGGTCCTTTGTGGTTTTGTCATATGTTGTAATAAGTGTGCTTCAATTTTGAAGTATTAACAATGTATGTAAAGTGTGGGTCGTTATAGTTGGTATCAGAGGAAAGGTATAGTCAACCTTTGGAAACTAGGATGTGTAAGACTTAGTAAGAACCCTAAGGAAAAGTCTAAGCATAGAACACAATCTTAGAAATGGCCATGAATAACCTAGGATAAGACCATAAGCATGAAATTTTTTCTTTCATGAATTATGTGGTTTCCTATTATAATTAGTGTTGCTCACACTATTATTCTTGGTTTTAGTCAATGGCTGGAACCCGAAGGAACCGTGTTAATGCGGAATGCGATGGGCAATGCAATGATTGTCCCCCTGAGCAACCAAATGATATGGGATCTGGAATGCAAAATCTTGTAGCCATGCTCACACAACTTTCTCAAGCTATGAATCATGCAGGATTTCCAAACGAACAAAGGAGGGAGCAACATTCTGTTGAATCCTTCATGAGGCAGCGTCCACCATCTTTCAGCGGGTCTACTGATCCATTAGTTGCTGAACAATGGATTAGTACTACTGAAAAGATATTTTCAGTTCTTCAATGTTCTGAGCATGATAAAGTCATCCTAGTAGTGTATCGTTTGGAAGGAGATGCGAATCAATGGTGGAATCTTGTTAAGAATACGAGGCAAAGGGATGAAATTGAGTCTATGGAATGGGACGAGTTCAAGAACTTATTTTTCAATAAGTACTTCCCTCGTATTCTCCGAACAAAGATGGAGAAAGAGTTCCTTGAACTGAAGCAAAGGGATGATGAATCTGTTAGTACCTATGAAGCAAATTTTACAAGACTTGCAAGGTATGCTTCTCGTATTATTATCCAACCCGAGAGTAAGATCGATCGATTCTTTAGTGGATTAAAACCAAGTCTTCGAAGGGCGTTAGCCATAAGGGACTTCAATAGCTACGAGGAAATCGTTCGATGTGCTCTAAAAGTCGAGATGGAGATTGGAGTAACCCATCAGTCACATGGGTTTGATAAGAAGAGGAATATGGAATTCAAAGAAAAATCTAAAGATCACAAGGAAAAGAAGATGAACTTTCCCTTATGCTCAATGTGTGGAAAGAAACATGGAGGGAGTTGTCTTAAAGGGACAAGTAAATGTTTTAAATGTGGAAAGGAAGGTCATCGGGCATTTGAATGCCGTGATAATGGGAAGAAGATGTCTAATGATGCAAACAAAGGAAGGGATACACAGAATGAACCTACTACACTTCAATGCTTCAAGTGCAAGGAGATGGGGCATTATGCCAATCAATGCCCAAATCCAAGGGTTGATGATGATGGTCGACGTCAACAAACTCTTAAGGCTAAAGACAAAGGAAAGTCACATGCAATTTCTATCAGCGATGTGGAGTACGATAACGATGTGGTGAAAGGTACACTTACCATCCACTCTAAAGTAGCAAATGTTTTATTTGATTCTGGATCCACCCACTCTTTTATTTCTGAAGACTTTTCTAAGGGTATCACCGTATTACCTCAACAATTAGATGTTGAGTTAGCTGTGACACCACCTAATGGCACATCAATCGCATCAAAAGTTTATAATTCTTCTCCGATCGAAGTTTGTGGGAAAGTGCTTCCTGCAAATCTTGTGATCCTTCCTTTAGTAGAATTTGATGTGATTCTTGGCATGGATTGGCATTCTCTACATGGAGCTCATATCGATTGCCAAAGAAGGGAAGTCACATTTCATATTCCAGATCAATCTACGATCGTCTATCAATGCAAGGATGAACATAACCTTCCAGTGGAAATTTCTTCCATCTTATGGGTATTGATTCCACTAAATGAAGGTTATTTATCTCAAATAGTTGGTGAGAAACTCACGATTAAGAATATACCCATTGTACGGGAGTTTGATGATGTCTTTTCGGAGGAATTACCGGGTCTTCCACCAAATCGTGAAGTTGAGTTTTCAATAGAACTCGTACCGGGTGCTTTGCCTATTTCAAAGACACCTTATAGAATGGCCCCAATTGAGTTGCAGGAATTGAAGAAGCAACTCCAAGAGAATCTTGATAAGGTATTCATATGCCCTAGTGCGTCACCTTGGGGAGCACCTGTTCTATTTGTTAAGAAGAAAGATGTATCAATGAGACTTTGCATTGATTATCGAGAACTTAACAAGATCACTATCAAGAACAAATATCCTCTCCCACGCATTGATGACTTATTTGACCAACTATGCGGAGCTCAATACTTTTCCAAGATTGATCTTCGTTCAGGGTATCATTAATTAAGGGTCAAAAGCGAGGATATACCAAAGACGACTTTCCGTACAAGGTATGGACACTATGAATTTATAGTGATGCCATTTGGTCTTACTAATGCCCCTGCTATCTTCATGGATCTAATGAATAGAGTCTTTAGAGACTATCTTGATCAATTTGTGGTAGTCTTTATAGACGATATTCTTGCCTATTCAAAGAGCAAGGAAGAGCATGAAGATCACTTGAGAATTATATTGAAGACCCTGAGAAAGGAGAAGCTTTATGCCAAATTTACCAAGTGTGAATTTTGGCTTCAAAAAGTTGCATTTTTGGGTCATATAATCTCAAAAGAGGGGATATCTGTGGATCCAGCAAAAACAGAGGTTATCGAAAGATGGTCAAGACCAACAACAGTAACTGAGATCCGAAGTTTTCTTGGTTTGGCTGGATATTATCGACGTTTTGTAAAAGATTTTTCACGATTATCTAATCCACTCACCAAGTTGACTCGGAAAGGAGTTAAGTTTGTCTGGACAGAGGAATGTGAAGAGAATTTCAAGGAGTTGAAAAGAAGGTTATCCAGTGCACCTGTGCTCACACTACCTTGTAGTGGAGAAAGGTTTGTGATCTACAGTGATGCATCCAAGAAGGGATTGGGGTGTGTTCTTATGCAAAATGATATGGTGATAGCTTATGCCTCACGACAGTTGAAAATCCATGAGCAAAATTACCCAACACATGATTTGGAGTTGGCTGCGGTAATCTTTGCATTAAAGATTTGGAGGCATTACCTTTATGGTGAAAGGTGTGATATTTATACTGATCATAAAAGTTTAAAGTATATTTTCACAAAAAAGGAGCTGAATATGCGCCAAAGAAGATGGTTGGAGCTGATTAAGGATTATGACTGCTCAATCCATTACCACCATCGGAAAGCAATCAAGGTGGCAGATGCATTAAGTCGACAAGACCATGCTAGTTTATCCATGATGAGGATCACAAAAGATCCAATATTTACGGATTTACAAAGGATGGATCTTGGAATTATAATGGAAGGGGAAAAATATTATCTTTCTCAAATGAATGTTCAACCATCTATACATGTGAAGATTAAAGAGGCACATAAAGAAGATGTCGAGTTACAAAAGAGGGTGAGAAATGTTCCTGAATTCAACATTGATTGTGATGGGATAATAAAGTTCAGGAATCGGGTTTGCGTTCCTCCCATCCCTGAATTAAAGAAAGAGCTGCTGGATGAGGCTCATAGTTCTTCATTCTCTATTCATCCTGGAAGCACGAAGATGTATAGGGACCTGAAAGAGTACTTCTGGTGGGATGGCATGAAAAGAGATGTTGCTGAATATGTCTCTCGATGCTTGGTTTGTCACCAAGTTAAAGCTGAGAGACAGAAGTCCAAGGGGATGTTACAACCATTACCCATACCCGAATGGAAATGGGAAAACATCACTATGGACTTTGTCACAGGACTTCCTAAAACATCCAAAGGCAATAATGCTATCTGGGTCATAGTTGATCGTCTTACAAAGTCTGCACACTTCATTGCTATTAGAGAGGATTTCTCTCTAGATCAGCTTGCCAGGATATATATAAAGGAAGTGGTAAGATTGCATGGAGTACCACTTTCTATTATATCTGATCGGGATCCGATATTTACCTCGAAGTTCTGGCGAAGTCTTCAGCATACTCTGGATACAGAGTTGATTTTCAGCACTGCTTATCATCCCCAGACAGACGGTCAGTCTGAGAGAACAATTCAAACCCTAGAAGATATGTTGAGAGCTTTCTCTATGGATTTCAAAGGAGGTTGGGATCAACACCTACCTTTGGTGGAATTTTCTTATAATAATAGCTTTCAATCCAGTATTCAGATGTCTCCTTATGAAGCTCTCTATGGAAAGAAATGCAGGACTCCAACTTGCTGGGATGAAGTTGGGGAAAGAAAGCTATTAGGACCTGATCTCGTTGATGAAATGGCAGAAAAGGTCAGATCTATTCAACAACACATAAGAGCAGCTCAGAGTCGACAGAAAAGTTATGCCGACAACTGAAGAAAAGACCTAGAGTTTGAAGTGGGTGATAAAGTGTTCTTACGAATATCTCCCTGGAAGAGGGTTATGAGATTTGGAAAGAAGGGGAAGTTGAGCCCTAGATATATCGGTCCTTTCGAAATACTGGATCGTGTTGGGAAGGTAGCTTACCGATTGGCGCTTCCACCGAATCTCTCTCAAGTTCACGATGTGTTCCATGTATCTCTCCTGAGAAAGTACATACCAGATCCTTCACATGTACTCAGCTCAGAAGTTGTACCGCTGGAGCAAGATCTTTCTTACGAAGAACAGCCGATAGAGATTCTGGATCGTAGCGAAAAAGTCCTACGAAACAAGACCACTCGCTTGGTGAAAGTTTTATGGAGAAACCACCAACTTGAAGAAGCTAAATGGGAGCTTGAGGATATGATGAGGGAGAAGTATCCTCATTTGTTTGTTACAAAGTGACGAATTTCGAGGGAGAAATTCTTTTTAAGGGGGGTAGAATGTAACACCCGAGACTTTTATGTTATATAAACCATCAAAGGAATATTTTTCTACACAATACTTGCTTGGCTTGCTTTGCACGCAATCGCGACCTTCCTCGATAGCTTGCGTCGTACGCAATACCGAGTTTCACTAAACAACGATATGCTATTAAAACTAGCCGTTATGAATAGTAATAACCACTTTTTGAAATTTTATAAATTTTATTTTTCAAGATGGACTTCATTTTTGGACTCAGAATATCTAAATTAGCCTAGGGTGAAATTTTGGTATTTTTCTGAAAACTTTCAATTTTTGATGAATAGTGAAACCACTAAGTGGTAGGTTAAAAACTGAATTTTGCATAAAACTTAATTTTACCGCTTCTGTGAATGGAATTTCAAAAATCCGAGAGACACGGTTAATATCAAGGACTAAAATGTGGTTCAATGAGATGAAAATAATTTTTTTGTGAATAGTAACTTTTTACTTTTTTTACCGCGGTTAATAGTAAATAGGGTAACTAAGGGTAAATATGATATCAATATTACCCTAACACATGTCCTAAATCTATTGGACAAGTGTAATTCGACCAAAAACAAACATAGGAATAAAATATGACCATTTAGGCCCACTTGGATTAGATTAGGACATTTATTATTAATTTATTTAAAGAAGGGTTAAAATAGTTAAAATCAATGTTTAATAAGTAAATCATTTTTAATATGGGGTTATACATAAGATACATTCTATTGTAAATATTTATTAGAATGATAAAAAGATTTCCTACATGATGGTATTTTATTTGTAATTTTTAGACATCATATAATTTAATTTATTTATGACACAAAGATGATGCAGTAATTATCTTATTAATGAAATATTGACATAATTGATGTTATAAACACCAAAATAAATGTAATTTAAGACTTTTTATGAATTCCACTAATTTTCTAGGTTACTATGATATATTAATGTTTATTTAATCAACTTGGTTCGAACATATAATTTTGTTATGACTTTCACAAAAATCATATATCAAATAGTGTCAAAATTGACACAAAATAGTTTTTAAATCAAATATTATATTATTAATTGTTATTTTAATCCTAAAAATCTAAGGTTCGGCCAAATGACTTAGATAAGGATATATATATTAATAATAAACAATTTGGGGTTCGTTTTTCATGTTATATTAAGTTTATTAACCATATAGTGAAAGAAAACAAAAAGACATGGTAAAAGTTAAATTATTTAACTTAGAGTTAAATCTAATTGATAAGGTTAAAATAAAACCCTAAACTTGTCTAAATACTATTGTTTGATAGGATTTCGATCCCTCCCCACCTTATCTTCGAAATAAGACCCTTTGGAACCATTATAAACCGATTTGGACTTTAATATAAAATAATATTTTGAGATATTCCTAAGGTGCCCCTCTCCTCCCTTATAAAAGGGCACCTCCTCCCCCTCCTCCTCACACCAAATTGAGCACTCAAGCTCGGCCAACCCCTGCCATTTTCTCCTCTCCACTTCCCTAGAATAATCCTAGAGGTCCTGATCTTCTCCAAAGACCAATCTTAGTTCCTTAAGTGGAGGATTCAAAGAGGCGTTCCAAAGAAGAGGTAATATCCATTACCGATCTTTTCAATTTCTTTCTTCTTCAACTTCTTCTTCTTTAGTTGTTTCATGATAAAGTAATAACATCAGTATTACATACATACTGATATGTTATTATAAATATGAAACAACCCTAATTCACCTTCTATCCATCCTACGGAAAAATGAAATCACCGCGCGTGCGTACGAACGGAATACCGTCTCCACGCCGTGGTGTAATCTATTTTCCACCATCACCTTACAAGGATGGGTATAATGGTGTAATGAGTAACTATATATGATTATTATGAATTAATATTGATAATGAAATAATATATATATACTCCAATACAATTCCATGATCATAGGAACGATATCATCACTCGTGCGTACGTACGGAATACCGTCTCCACGATGTGATGCGACTCGTTCTACATGATCTTCATTTCATAATGATTATATAAATGAATTGAATTAATGAATATGGTATATACTACACTAATACCATTCTGTAAATGAATTATATATAACCTAAAGATAAGAATAAGAATTTATTCGACAAAACACGCATAAGAACAAAAAGTTATAAAGACCCGAGTAACAAGTAACAATGAAATATTACTAACAAGAAGCTAATAATATGAACATATATGATATCATATCAATATGTATGATTCTGGAATAAGTCAATAACATTATTTAAACCATTATACAGGAGCTTCGGACACGAACAAAGCAAATCGGACCTAAGGTAAGGGAAATATCACAATCTCATTTTTATCCGAGATTGTTTATTCGTAAGTATTCACTGGGGTGTATTTTATCATCCACATCCATGTTTCATCAATATGTAATATTATTTCCATCCACCTAAAATTTTTTAAATCCATTTTTACCCTTCGGTGAGTTTTTAGTAATATGTATGAAAGGAATCCTTTGTCGTACGAGGTACTTTTTGACTTTTCCGACAAAAGTACGAAGAATGTTTTTTTTAACTTATACGGCATGAATGGATTTTTAAAACATTATTTCCAAGAAACTTCCTTTACAAGTTTTCAAGTTTATTTTTAATCAACTTCTTTTATTTTAAAGTTGTATGACATGTTATGGAAGGAAAAATGTTTTTTAAGTAGAAAGGATATTTTCCTCAAGAATGGAGTTCAAGTATTTTATCAAAAATATTTTCCATCTAAGATAATAAAAGGGTTCTGTTTTTATCCCTATTATTACATGGATTTGATTATGTTGTGATGGAATCATTTTTATGAATTCCTTTATCTTATATGAATTGATTTATGATGTCATGATGTTTCAAGAATCCCATTTTTGTTACATGTGTTATGCGATGATGTATGTTTTATGATTATGTGGCACACATAAGAAAGGATTCATTATAAGATCGGTGGGACCTATATCTCCCTCCAATGCATTGGGTAATGATTTTATATCTCATGAGATAGACATGGCTGGAACGGAAGGTTATTTCGGTTCAGTGATACAGGACTGAAACGAGGAGTGAACTCGGTTCAGAAAGGGACTTTGTCCACTAAGATAGTCTTGGCAATGAGTCATGACTAACAAGAAATGATTTTCCATGATTATGTGTGCATGCCACAAAGTTTCAAGTTTTATTTTATGATTATGGGGATCTCATTTTCACTTCTATGATTTATTCCATGTTAAGATATTATGATCTCTTTTGCAGGTTTTGATTTTCATAAAGATTTGATATGATTTTTATTTCCTTTATTTTCCCTTGCTGAGCATTGGAGCTCACCCTTTTATGTTTTCTTTTCCCCAGGTCAGGAAGATGTATATTAAGTAGAATATGCTAAAAGGGACCCTAGATATGATGAAATAAATAGGAGACACTGTAGAAGATTTATGAACCAGTTGTTTATGTTTCCAGTTTCTAAAGACACTATACCTATACAGTCCTTTGTGGTTTTGTCATATGTTGTAATAAGTGTGCTTCAATTTTGAAGTATTAACAATGTATGTAAAGTGTGGGTCGTTATACCCTAACTCTCATAGGGTAAGCTCATAGGGACCGTTTCTCAATGTGATCACCAACGCTGCTGACGGTTCGTCAAACGGACGTCCGGTCTGAAAGATATCAGTTTTTCCGTTCGAGGGGCCCAGTTGGATTTTGGGTACAATCAAACCCGGACAGTATCCAAGTTCAACTAAAACTCAGGATAAGTATTCCAGAAGTTCCATCTAATCAAGAGGAATCCAACAATGTTGATGGCATGTCAATCAGACGTCCGGAGCTCTAGATATAAGTGTTTCCGCTCCGAGGGCCCGGTTGGTTTCGTGTTCGAACCAACCCAGCCGTACCCAAAGATCTCTGAAACATTGAGTGTGATATAACGAAACTACCACCTCGATCCAAGGATCTCTACGCAACTAATGGTACATCGATCGAAGTTCTGTTTCCCAAGATATGGGCATTTGAACGAAACTGTCCAAAATATGGGGTTCGGGCCCGGTCCGACCCGGCCTGAGACCCCCTGGGTCGGCCCGAACCGGGTCCGGGTCCGGCCCAAAAGGGCACAGACCGGCCTTTTCGGTGCAGCCCGACCCGTCCTAGGCGCGGCCTGGCCCGGCCTGGGTGGCCCGACCGGTTGGCCTACCGCACTGGCGCGACCGCGTGGCTGCTCGGCTGTCCGGGTGAGCGGACAGGGGGGTGCGGTTACCCCCTGTGAAGAAACCGCGGCCCCCCACGTGGGGGACACACCTGGCTAACGGACGTGGCCAAGCACTGTGTCTCCCCTCCCTCGGTCCCGCGCGGTCACGGGTGTAGTGGCATGCGGCTGCTGCGGCGGAGGCTTCAAAATGACTGTGCGGCCCCGTTCGTCCTCACCCGTAAATCGGCGCACAACGATCAACCAGCGGAGTCTTCAATCGCTTCCACGGCCCTGACTCCGACTGCGGTTTTGTTCAGCCTCAATGGCACGGCGTGACGGCTCCACGCTTCTTTTTCATGTTATTTCGTGTTTCCGCGCAGTGCCGTTGCACCACGCCGCCTTTATTCGTGCCATAACGAACAAAACAACAAAGTGGGAGGAGAGTCGGCCGTGTTCGTGGGGTCCGACCTCCTCCCGTTAATTTGATAACAGGAATCCCGAATAATTAACTAAGAACACAAGGAAAATATTCACAGATAAAACCAAACCCCTATCTCGAGCGTAATTGTCGAACGAGGTCTGTTGCGAAAAGGGACGTCACAAAAAAGATCGTCACGGAAGAAGGATCCACACAATTGATGGAGTTCATCCGAGGAGGAAAGGTGTCTCCCTTCATATGACACGGGAAGGAGGAACGAAAGGGTGAGAGTCAGATCGTCTATCTCTGAGGAAGGCATCTCTCACCATCATCTGTCGTCGAAGGTTGGCGTTCTTCGTCAGAGGCGGTGTGTTCTTTGTGTTCTTCGACGAAGAACGAAGAACCTCAAGACTCAATTTTTCATCCCCCAAACCTCTCACAAAAAGTTATCCCCCCCCCAAAAAAATAAGATTTTGTCATATTTTATTACACATGCCAAATATTTTGAAATTAAAAAACAAATCAATAATTTAATTGAATTAACTGAAACGTTTAAACTGCCCAATTAATAGAGGTGTTTAATATTTAATTAAACGCATGAGTTGACTTATAATTTAAAAAGGGGGCTGAGGGTGCATTACTAAATTAAAGTAGGGGGTTTTGAGGGAGTTGAAAAGGTGGGGCTCATGTGGGTCCCACCTCACAAATTTCCTACCTAGTGGGGTAGGAAACTGTGGGTCTCACTCTAACCACTTATCTTAGGTTAAACAACATTAATAAAAAATAAAAACATGTTGCACCATTTTTATTTTAATCATTTACTTAACCCAAAAATTTAAAAACTACACCCGAGCAAATGGACATACGGAAAAGGTGTTTCTAAGCAATTACCGGGGCTGTGATTCCATCAGTGCCCTCATAATTCGTTTCCGAGCACGAGTTCAAAATATAGAAAACCCCGCTCGTTCGTTCATTGAATGAACCCGAGCTAAATTTCAGAAAATGATTCCGGGCACACCGGGCCTTGGAATCAGGCGCCGTTAGAAACTGCATACTCGTAAAATCCCAAAGAAAATTAAGAAAAAAAAATTCCCTTGAATTTTTTTGGTATTTACAAATATACTCTAAATTTATAATGTGTGATCATGGGGATTTCTTGGTGTTTTTTGGAGAACATGGGTTGGGCCGTGATCTCGGTGAGCTTGCACATATCCTATAAACGGTTTCGTTCATGCATAAGCTATTAGATGATGTTGTGGGATTGGTCTAGGGTTAGTCTTAGAAATTATATCTCCTTCAAATGATCCAATAAATGGATTTCAAAGAGAATGATCTTACTAGTTGAGGCAATCCCTTCCTTTATTTGAGTCAAAATGATTTGATAAAACTATATATTTATACTATTCATGTGATCATTATTCAATGGATATATTATCAATGATAATCATACATAATTCTCATTTAAACCCAATTAAAAAAGGGTTCATGTGTTTTCAATATCCATAAGATATTCAATTAAAGGTAATTTTATTCATAAAATATCAGGTCGTTACAACATTCCCCCGAAAGAAATTTCTCCCTCAAAATTTACTTTTCCTATAATAAAACATATGAAGGTAATTCTACCTCATCCATTACACTAGTTCCCATGTTGCTTCGTCAAACATTTGGTTTCTCCATAACACTTTGATGAGTGGAATCATCTTATTTTACAGAAATTTGTCTCTATGATCTAAGATCTTCACTAGCTTCTCTTGATAAGAGTGTTCATTCTCCAATGGTACCACCTATGTATTGAGTACATGTGATGGGTCATGAATGTACATAATAAATAATGATACGTGGAATACATCATGTTCTTGAGACATATTTGGTGGGAGTGCTAGACGATAGGCCATGTCTCCAATGTGATCAAGGATCTCAAAAGTGTTGATGTACCTTGGAATAGATTTCCCTTTATACCAAATATCATGACACTCTTACATGGTGATATGAAAAGGAATACCATGTCTCCAACTTCAGACTCATGGTTTCGTCCATGGTTGTCAACATGTCACTTTTGTCATCTCTGGGTAGCTTTGATGTGTTTCTAGAATGTCTTAACCTTATCCATTATTTCATAGACCATTTAGGGACCTATAAGTTTTCACACCACAACATTATCCCAACATGCCGGTGTTCTTCACCTCTTCCCATAAAGGGATTCATAAGGATCCATTTGGAAGCTTGAGTGGAAATTGTTGTTGTAAGATAACTTCAGCAAAAAATTATGTTTATACCATATACCTTTTAAGCCCATTTACAATGCTCTCAAAATGTAATCAAGACTCTGGATAGTTTATTCATATGGGAAATCAGTTTGAGGGTGAAAGGTTGTGCTGAAGTTCAACTTAGTGCTCAGAGTGTATTGTAGACTTTTCTAAAACATAGTGGAAAATATTTGATCTCTATAGAAATCAACTGATAGTGGTACACCATGATGCCTTTCCACTTCATACAATGTATATTCTATCTATTTGATCTACTGAGAAGTCCTCTCTAATCATAATGAAGTGTTTGGTATTTGTATGATGATCCACACAAACCCATATAGCATTGTTTCCTTTGGATGTATTCCGAAGTCCGATGACAAAGTCCATGCTGATGTTCTTCCATTTAATGTTGGTAAGGGGAATAGTTACGTCGTCCACTTAGACTTCTCCATATCATCCATTACATGCTGACATACAAGGAACATTGTTGTATACTCATTGATCTCCTTCTTCATTCTATCCACCCAATAATGCTCTCGTAGATATCGATACATCTTTTTGTTTCTTGGGTTAATGGAAAAATTCAAACAATGTGCATCATCCAAATTTTTTAACATTAACTGAGGATTTTATTGGACACATTTTCTTGGTCCAAATCTCAAAATCAATTTTTTATTAACATTGAATTAGGAGAATTTCGATTTTTTGATAGATTTCACAGGTTTTTGAATTCCCATATCATCTTTTTGGGAATGCATTAACATTTCCAAAAGAGATGGTTTAGATATCACTATTGAAAGGATTTATGATATTCCCTTATTTATGATTCCCATGTCTATATTCATCAAATATAAGATGATTGGTTCCATCTCAATTATCATCAATGATATAATCAATTAGTATTTCCTACATAAAGTATTCTACATCGTGTTCAATTTTCCAGGGTTGCAATGGATTGAGAAATAGTAATCCCTGATGAACACAAACTATCATCATTGGACCATGATCATATATTTCTCTGTGAATATATATTCGAGACTTTTTTGATACGTATATATTCCACAATTTTCCTGGAAGAGATAATTCCACCATATTTTTAATGTAATGATCACTATTGCCAATTCCAGATTGTGTGTGGAAGAGTTTTTCTCATGAATTAAAAAATGCCTTGAGAAATAGGAAATGAATTTTTCATTTTAACTAAAATTACATCATATTTAGACATACAATATTTTAAATAAGAACATTACCACATACATCAACATGTGATACAGAAATTATAGAAGATTCCACAGTGATTTAATATCATTTCTGTCGGGAACTCAATGGTATTATAAAACATAAAATATATACTAATTAGACATGAATTTAAATATACAATGTCATACAATACTTTTAATCAGTGGTTATATGTAATTCAATTATCTTTATCCCTATTATCCTTGTAGTTATCATGCTCCATTGATCATATAGATTGTTGATTCTCATCGTGCTTCTCACACCATGCAATAGAGAATTGTCTTGGATAATGCCCAACTTCATTACATTTATGAAATAGAGCTATGTAGGATCCTTTAAATAGAAATTTATTTTAGTATATAACATTATCCAATCTTTCATGGAAATTGGATATTTTGTGCCCTTCTTTTCCACACTTAAAACATATCCTAGTCCCTTTGAGGCATTTCCCTAGGAGCCACTTTGCACAATTGTTGCATGAAGGAAATTGGGTCTTCTTTACCTTATCACTATTATCATATAGTCATTCAAGAGATTTCATCTTCTTTATCCTTGATGTCTTTGGTCATTCAAAAAGGATCCAATTATTAATCATGATTTTTGATAACTGGTTTGGAATAATCATGGTATGTCCTCCTTGATCTCCCATTTGATTAGGAATCTCATTGGGACATTCATCATATTGTCCTCCACATTGATTTTTAGACCGATTCATCTTATTACCATCTATTTTCTATAATAAAAGAAAATTTTGGGATCAATATCTTATAATATTAAACACATAAAGGTGAATCCAATAAAACTAATGGGATAACGTACAAATTTTATTTAGTTCATTAAATTATGAATTTATAGTCTTCAATTTAAGTTATCAATGATCTATTTTTGATGCTTTATTCCTCCTCCAAATAGTTTTTTGTTATTTTCAAAATAAACCACTTTTAAGAGGTTAGTGGGAACCATAAGATTCAAAATTCACATCCAAAATTTATAACTGAAATCCAAAATCCATCACTTGCTAAAGATACGATACATTAAGAACAATGATACTATTAGAGTCAGATCCTCTATCCATTCGCCTGACCTCCCATCGCCATTGTTGCTCAATCCATTTGTCATCCATCTATTCACATTCCCTACCAACCAACACTACAGCCACTGAGATTCCTACCCACTGTAATAAGCACATACTCAAGTCTTGAACAACATTGATCACAGGTTATATCAAGCGCCACTAGAAACCAGCAAAAACGAAATGTCATGGCCGTTGATCTGAAACACTATAACCATGTTGTGGAACTATAAAAATTGAAACTGAATGATGTTATTTCCATTGTCGTCATTCTATTTTCATTGAACCACAATAGGTCAAAAAAAAACTTGAGGCTAAAAGAAATTGGAACTGAAAAACACATCCATGAACATAAGAGCACCAGAAAACAGAGAAAGACTAAAAAAACACCACCATAGAAAGAATGTTGAAACCCAAAAAAAGAGAAGGAACCAATGCAGGTTGTGACTCAGGAAATTACAGTGAAATACCAACCAATACATCCCAAAACACACACTAAAACCATAAAATTAAACAAAAATGTAGTCTGGTGAAATTGAACTGGATGCAATAGGAGAGGTTATGACGAACAAGGCATCAAGATTGAGCAGGGACAAAAAAGAGGAAACTGAAGAACCCAAAAACAGTGATGAAACCCACATACCAAAGAAGATGACACTGATCTAAACTAAAATATCCTCCCAATACACTATGAAGAACACCGAGAAAGACTAAAAGAGGGGTTAGGCATGGCATATCTGATAGAGAGGGAAGTCCTAGGTAGCAATCGATGTCCCGAAAGGAGGAGGGACAAATCCAAGAGGAGAAGGGGAAACAAGATGGAAATGCCGAAATATATGAGAAAAAGTGACAATAAATAAATCATGATGCCTAGAGAAGTAGGGGTTCTCTCCATTGAATAAATGCACTGGAAACCCTAGGAGAGGGTGCTTGCAAGAGAGAGAGAACAGTCGGGGCAGTGGGGTGCCATACCGAACATATAATCTTATAGGCATTTTATCTCCCTTAATAGGGGTTCATACTAAGCATATGATTTTCCCAAATAAAATACCTAATTATTGTCTAACAAAGAGTACAACAAGGCCTGTTTTCGTGCAACGGTTCTCATTCGATTTTAGCTCAATGTTGTGTTTATGGGTTTTATACCAAAAGACATATGTGCCAGAGCAACCTATACTTGTCCGTATCTAGTCAAGGATAAATTTTCATAATAATACACTTACTATATACTCCCAAAAATTTAGGTATGTTTTTATTATACTATGTATTATACATATGGATTTCAAAGGGTTTTGTAATCCCAATCCCAAAAATTACTAAACCTAACATCTGATACCAACTATAAAAACCCTACTTTTTTTGCACACATTATATCAACCCAGCTCTTTTATTACACAATTAAACATAATTTATTAAAAAAATTCACTTGATAAAACATAGAAGATTTAGAGTTATAGTGTCTTTGGGGATTAGGATCATTACAAAACCACTTAAGATATGAAAAACAACATCTTTATTGAGAAATTCCTTTACATGACCACTTCATTCTCTCGTACTTAGCATTGCATGGGATAACATGAGGACATGAATAAAAAAAGGGTGACCTATAAAGCCCAGTAAAGGAATTATCATGCAATAAAATGAGGAATACAATAAATGTTTGACAATAGGATTATCAATAGAGAACAAGATAAGCATAAACATAATGGAAAGATAAATCATTATAATCATAACCTGGAAATGTGGCTACAACACTTAACATGCAATTAGCATTAGCCATGGCTCATTACACATAAAGAATGATTAAGTCCACATTGCACATGAAGCACGAGTAAAACCTCATTTCAATTTAATTAGCATGAGTCAACACCCATTTTCACATGACGTATCATGATACTATACTTCACCCAATGCATTTGAGGGCTATAAGGGAACACCCTCCTTAAATATTTCATTTCCTGTATAAGTGTGCCACATGGATCACATAACATGGATTCATAAGTCATCATAAATTATTCCACGATAAAAGAATGTGCAATTCATACATGAAACATTATAATCAATAATTAAATGTGCATAATGGTGAATACACTTTATAGATAAATGGGCATGGTATTCACTACACAATGGTATTGTCTTTGAAAATCGGTGCAATTTCAACAGCGTAACGGCATGAGGTAAGAACTCCTAAAAATGGTTGATGAGAGTGAACTAGCTGTCTCATCATATTTACATGACATGGATATTAAAGGGGTCATATAGATACATTTCCAAACAAATGTAATTGAAATTATATTCATGATACAAAACTATTTCTTGAAAGAAAATGAGAGGAGAGAAATTCCATTATGAATTTATGCATATTAACATGTCTAAATGGGAGGCATTTAATGAGAGATAAAGGGTATACCATCACTAAAAAAGAAATAAGGATGTATGGGGGAGGTGTGAAACCATACTTAAACTTTAATAATTGAATAGAAAATAGCATAACAAGATTATGAAAATTTGACAAAAATGAGAAAGGAAGAAAAAACCCTTACTTGGAAGTATGATTCCAAATTCTTGAGAGACACTTGAGTGAGGCTTAATGGGGGTTTGGGGAACCTTGGGAGGATTCTAGAGAGAGAATGGATGAGGATGGATGAACTCCAAACTCTTTTAGTGAGAAGGAAGTGGTGGCTTGGGTGGGTTTATATAGGAATGGTGAGGGAATTATTTATTACTTAAGTTTGTGACCCTCACATTAAACTAATCTAAAACACAAACCATACCATGGTATTTTCCAATGGTTTTTGGAAATTTGAATTGTAAAACAATATTTTATAAGAAAAAAGTGAGAACATATTAAAATAATATGGTTGCTTATGTGGAGGTGAGTCACACACCCAAGGAAAACGTTTTGAAAAGTTAAGATGATTAATAAGTCTTGAAAAGTCCATTAATGATTTTTAAAATAAGTAAAACAAACCCAAAATCACATTATTTTAATAGTAAAACATATATTTACAAAAAATAAGGCTTATAGTGTTTTATTACATCACTATTGGGTCATTATGATTTCATAAAACACATTATATCTTTAAACGGTATTTAATATTTACCCAAAAATTTGACTATCTGAAAATTATGAAAAATTCACCATTGGGTAATTTCGACATCATGATTCCAGAAATAATATTGAATTTATCTAAAAAAAATTCTAAATATGTTTATATTCACTTTTAAAATAAAAACTGTCATTTATCGAAAATTCATGTGTTTTGACAAAAATGGATTTCAAACCTTTATAAATATTACAATTGCATTCATAAAATTATACAATTATTTATATTTAATAAAAATTAAATTAATAATAATAAAAATATTTTATTAAAATATTATTTAATTCAAAAATCCATTAATTCAACAAAATTGATTTCTTAGTTGAACATTAACTAAAAAACTATTTGTGCTTTAAAAACTATTTACAAGGTAACAATAATAAAATGGAATTATAATCAGTATTGTATACAAAAATAAAGTACATAACCATTGTACTAGGGATTTTATACATAAATTTTTAAATCATCCATATAATACCTTAGGGTAATGTGCATGATTATGACAGAATCATGGGGTGGCTTGAATAACATTGCACGCGTGGTGATCTCTATCAACTTTTACTTCTCCCGTAGACAATTCCATTCTAGCTTGAAATGATGAAGCTCAGATTGGGATTCATCAAGAGAAAATCCCATTGATGCCACCTCTTTTCCGAGCTATGACAAATGGGATTTGTGTGGAGCATTTATACTGGATGAGGCCATCGCTTCATTTGTATGAGTAAATTTGGATTTGTTAAAACACTATATTTATAAAAATCATGTGATCATTGTTCAACAGCTATATTAGCAATGGTCACAATTCATAACATAAAACCATAAAAGCTGAAATTTTATATAAACATTTTACATAATGAGATATTTAATTAGATCAAGAGGGATTTCCATTAAAGAAAGTTTGGTTGTTACAATCTTCCCCCTTAAGAAATTTTTCCCTCGAAATTTCCTCTTCCCTCACAAAAACAGATGTGGGAAACTCTGCTTTATTATTTCCTATTATTCCCACATCACTTCCTAAAACTTGTTGTTTTTTCACAACACCTTGATGAGGGGAATTTTCTTATTTTGAAGAACTTTTTCTCTACGATCTAAGATCTTCACTAGTTTCTCCTCATAAGAATAGTCATCCTCTAACTGTACCACCTCTAAAGAGTATACATATGAAGGGAATGGTATATAATTCTTTAATAGGGATACGTGAAGGTCATCATGTACCTTTTCCATGGTAGATGGAAGTGCTAGTTGATGGGCCACAACCACGACACGATCAAGAATCTAGAAGTGGCCAGTGTACCTTGGAATTAACTTCCCTTTCTTTCCAAACATCATGACCTTTTTGCACATAGATATTCGTAGAAATACCATGCCTCCGACTTTAAACGCAAGGTCTCATTGATGGTTATCTGCATAACTCTTCTGTCGACTATGGGCTACCTTGATATGATGGTGAATGGTTTTCAACTTTTCTACCATTTCTTCGAGAATTTCTGTTCCATGGAACTTACGCTCACTGACCTCATCCCAACACGCCGGTGTTCTTTACCTTTTCGCATAATGGGATTTATATGGTGCCATTTGGATCCTCGAGTGGAAACTGTTTTTCTAAGAGAACTCAAATAGAGGCATATGTTGATCCCATCCTCATTTAATGTCCATTGAGAATGCTCTAAATATTTCCTCAATAGTTTGGATAGTCCGCTCGGATTGGCCATCAGTTTGAAGATGATAGGCCGTACCGATGTTCAGTTCAGTATTCAGAGCAGGTTGAAGACTCTTCCATAACATAGAGGTGAATCATGAATCACGACAGGACATAATAAATAGCGGTACTCAATGCAGCCTTACCACTTCCCTGATATATATTCGTTCCATTTGATCCAATGATAAATCCTCCCGATTAGTAATGAAGTGTACATCCTTTTTAAGATGATCCAAAAAACACCTATATTGCATTATTTCCATTTGATGTCTTTGAAATTCTAGTGAAAAACTCCATGTTGATGTTCTGCCATTTCCATTCTGGTATGGGAAATGGTTGCATCATCCCTTTAGACATCTGCCTCTCTACCTTTACTTACTGACACACTATGAACATTTATGTATATTAGGTGATATCCTTCTTCATATTATCCCACCAATAATGCTCGCGGAGATCTCGATACATCTTTGTGTTTCCTGGGTGAATAGAGAAATTGGAACTGTGTGAATCATCCTAAAGTTCTTTTTCAGCTCCAGACTTGAGGGTCCACATAGTCTTTTCCCAAATCTCAAAAATCCTTCTTCATTAACATTAAACCCCAAGGATTTCCCTTTTTTGATAGCTTCCACTTTTTTTTAATAAACACATCATCCTTTTGATCATCCTTTAAATTTTCGAAAAGTGATAGTTGAGTAATCATTTGAGAAAGGATTGATAATGTTCCATTCTTTAGGATTCCCATGTCAATCTTCATCAAATCTAATAAGATCAGATCTTTTTAAATTCTCATCAATTATAGAATTGTTCGGTCCTTTCTACTTAGGGAATCTTCCACATTGTTCGATTTTCTAGGGTGGTAATGGATTGAGCAGTCATAGTCTTTCATCAACTCTAACCATCATTGTTGGCACATTTTAAACTATTTCTGTTTGAATATATACGTGAGGATTTTGTGGTCCATATATATTTTACACTTATCCCCAAAGAGATAATGCTACAATATTTTCAAAGAAAATCTCACTGAATCCAACTTGAGGTAATGTGTTGGATTGTTCATTTCATGAACATTCAATTTCCTTGATGAATAGGCAATGAATTTGTCATTTTAAATCAACCCACATCCCATTCCCTTCTTAGAACCATCACCGAATACCACAAAAAAATCTCCACATGTGGGTGAAGTGAGTACTGGCACAATGATAAGACTCCTTTTCAACTCCTTGAATCTTTCTTCGCATTCATCACTCCAAGAAAACTTTACTCCCTTTCGAGCTAGCTTGGTAAGAGGGTTGGAAAATTGTGAGAAAATTTTCACAAATCTTTGATAATATACAACTAAACCCAAGAAGCTATGCATATCCATTTCTGATGTTGGCCTCAGACATCCCTCAATTGAATCTGTTTTGGAGGGATCCACAGATATCCCATTTCTTCTGATGATATGGCACAAGAATGAGACCTCCTTCAACCAGAACCCACAATTGTTGTACTTTTCATAGAGCTTATCCTTCCCCAATGTCTCTAGTACAGTTCTTAGATTCTCCTCATCATCCTCCATGGTTTTGCAGTATATTAGAATATCATCTATAAATACAACCACATATTTGTCAATGTAATCTCTAAAGACACTATTGATCAAGTCCATGAATATTTCTAGAGCATTAGTGAGTCCAAAATACATCACTATGAATTCATAGTGCCCATATATTGTACGAAGAAAAGTCTTGGGGATGTCTTCCTTATTCACCCTTACTTGATAATATCCCAACCGCAAATCCACCTTGGACAAGTATTGTGCTCCACAGAGCTGATCGAACAAGTCATCAATTAATGGGAGAAGATAATTGTTATTTCCCATGATTTTGTTAAGCTCACTATAATCTATGCCAAGGCTCATTGACCCATCCTTCTTCTTGACGAAGAGGACTGGTGCACCCCATGGTGAAGAACATGGGCGTATAATCCCTTTATCTAGATTCTCTTGTTGTTGTTTCTTTATCTCCTAGAGCTCCAAAACAGATATTCTATTTAGAGTATTGGATAGATGAAACGCCCCAAGAATAAGATCAATTGAGAATATAACATCTATTTTAGGAGGTAGACCATGAAATTCTTTGGGAAACACTTCAGCAAATTACCTCACAATTGGAATGTCTTCTAGGATGGTTGCCTCTTTAGACTCAATCATCTGATCCAGATACGCATTCTCAAAAGGAAGTAATATCCACACTTGAGGTGATAGATCTAAATAAGTTTCATCTTCCTCCTTACACTTGTAATGAATTGGGGGTCGATTCCCCATATGGAGAGTGATTTCCCTCTCACAGAAATTTCTGTTGGATCTATATAATTAAAGCCATTCGATGCCAAGAATTGCAACAAATTCCACCATAGGGAGTATAGCGAGGTTTGCCGGGAAGTGAAATCCACAGATTACGATATCGGATGTGTTATATTTATGGGATGCAATGATTTTCACATTTTCCATACTCACCAACATCTTCACTTTCATGATTTGTGGTAGTGATGGGATTATTATACTAAATATTCAAGATATAAAGGAATGCGTAGAACCTGAATCAAAAAGTATATTCAATTTTCTTGAATGAATAACTAGAATACCTATCACCCCTTCATTGTCATGGTTCATTTCGGAAGTAGTGATGGAAAAATCTCACCCTTGATGCCTTCGAGGTTGTTGGTTCCCTCCAAAGACCCTTGGCTTATAGAATTGATTTTCAAGATTCCATGGTTCTTTGCAATTGTAAGAATGAACCATGTGTTGTGGTTAGAATGAAGCGTTCCTCTCCTCTATCGTCGCTGTGAGTCTTTCTTTACAATAGTTAACATTAAGGTTACCTTCTCTTCCACACCTAAAGCATTTACTCATCTCATTCAGGCAGTTTCCCAAGTTCTTCTTTCTGCACCATTGGCATGTGGGGTGTTGGATATTCTTTTCACAATTGTATTTATACATCAGACCACCAGCATTGAATTCAACCTTACTCTTCTTATCCCCATGATACCTCTGAGATTATCTGATCTCCAATTCCACCTTGAGGGAACAATGTACAATTTCAATATAGTTGTAGATGTCACGGATCACAAGCGCTTTTCAAAGGCTAGGTTTCATCCTACCAAATAAGAGACCAACATTGAATTTGGGGGTAACGACAAATCCAGAAGCATATTGTGCAAGACTTGGGAAGTTTCCTCGTATGCTCCAATAGATTCATTATATTTTTTTCTTGAGGGAAATGAAGTCCCTTCCCATATTAAGCCTGGGGGTTAATGGAAAATATTTATCGAAAAACATATTTCGGAAATCATTCCATTCCAAAACCTCGATATCCTCCTCAGTATTCATATTTTTGATCAATGTCTAACATTGATCAGCTTCACACTCCATACGATAAGCTTCTAGGAGAAACATCTCTTGTTCATAACATTAAAGGATGGAGAAGATTTTTTCAATGGAGTTGATCCATTGTTCAATTATTGAGGGATCATATGATCCATTAAAAGTGGGTGGCCTTTGTCTCATGAGGCTATCGATAGTGACTCGTTCTTTCTTAGGGGGGTTGAACACTAATCATGACCCATGTTTCTATTTATTTAATGAGTTATATAATAGAGAAGCATGTCAAAGTGAATGATTCATGCTCCCATTGGATTCGGCATCTCAATAGTATAGTCATCACATTGATCTTCACATCGGTTGTTAGCCCGAGTACTATTGTTACTGGCCATTACCTAGATAAAAAAGAAATTTTGGAGTAACACATAATGGTTAATACAAGGAAAAAACCGATGACTTATAAATAAGTTTTATTTCCTTACCATATTAATCTATTGTCTTCAGTCGATGTTATCCATGATCTACTATATAACATTTATTCTTAGGGAATTTTTTGTCCCTTAATAATAGTCCATACTGAACATGTGAATTTACCAAAGCATATCCCATAGGAGTATCGTAACCAAGACTGCAGAAAGGCCCACTATCATATACCAGTTCCTATTCATGTCTAGCTCAAAGTGGTGTTTTCGGGTTTTACCCCTAGGATACATCTGGACAGAGCTGCCTCTACCCACTCGTATCCAAATAGGGATGTATTTTCTTGATAAAAGACTTAAGAAATACTCACCAAAACATAGGGATGATTTTATTATACTTAGTCTTGTAAATAATTATTTACTAAGGTTTCCTAATATGAATCCCAAAAATAACTAAACCCTCCCTCTGATACCAAATATAACAACCCTTCTCTTTTATTGCACAATTAAAAATAATTTATTTCATAAACTTTACTTGATACAACATATAATATTGAGAGGTCTTGTGTATTTGGGGATTAGGATCATTACATAACCACATAAAACATGCAAAACAACATCTTTATTGAAAACATACTTTACATTACCACTACATTCCCTCGTCCTTAGCATTTCATGGGATAACATGAGGACAAGCATAAAAAAGGGTGTCTTATAAAGAACAGTAAAGGAATAATCATGAAATAACATGAGGAATACAATAAATGTTAGAAAATAGGCATATAAATAGATCACAAGAAAATAATAAACGTACGAGCATGATAAATCATGATAATCATAACATGGAAATGTTGCAACAACACTAAACTTGGAACTAGCATGAGCCAAGTCTCATTGCACATGGACAATGAGTAAGTCCTCATTTCACATGAAGGATGAGTGAACCCTCGCTGAACTTGAATTATCATGAATCAACACCCATTTCACATGACGTATCATGATACTATACATTACCCAATGCCTTAGAGCGCTATAAGGGCCCACCCTCCTTAAAAATTTCATTTCATGTATAAGCGTGCCACCTGAATCATATAACATGGATTCATAAAACATCATCATTTATTATATGATAAAAGAATGTGGAATTCATACATGAAACTTTAGAATTAATAATTAAATTTTCATAAAGGTGAATTCCCTAGATAGAGAAATAGGAATGGTATTCACTACACAATGGTATTGTCTTGGAAAATCGGTGCCATTTTGGAAGTGTAACAACGTGACATGAGAACTCATAAAAACAGTTAATGAGAGGGAAAGGGGAATCTCATCATATTTACATGACATGGATAGTAAAGGGTTCAAATATATACATGTCCAAACAAATGTAATGGAAATTATTTTCAAGATAAAAAAGGATTTCATGAATGTAAATGAGAAAAGAGAAATTATTTTCAGAATTTCGGCATAGTAATGGGTGTACATGGGAGGAATTTAATGAGAGATTAATGGGTCTACCATAATTTAGAAATGAAAATTTCAGTATGGGGGAGGTGAGATTCCATACCCCAACATTTATAATTTAAAATAAAAGGGTATAACAACATTATGAAAATTGGACAAAAATGAGAATGTAATAAAAAAACATTACTTGGAAGTATGCTTCCAAAGGATTGAGAGAGACTTGAGTGAGGCTTCAAGAGAACTTGGGGCACCTTAAGAGGATTCTAGAGGGAAGAGGGCATAGGTTGTATGAACTCCAAAGGCTTTGAGTGAGCAGGAAGTGAGATCTTTGGTGAGTTTATATAAAAAATGTGAGGGAATTATTTATTATTTTGGTTTGAGACCCTCACATTAAACTAATCAAAACTACAAACAATCCATCGGTTTTTACCATGGTTTTTGAAAAATGTATGTGTAAACGATATTTTATATGTCCAAATTCATAATTTCTTAATATAATGCGGTTTCTTATGTGGATGTGAGTCACACTCCCAAGGAATACAATTTAAAAAGACAAGATGTTTAATAAGTCTTGAAGGGTTTTTTAATGCATTCTAAAATAAGTAAAACAAACCCAAAATCAAATCATTTTAATGGTAAAATAGATATTGTCCAAAAAATAGGATTACATTATTTTATTACATCACTATTGGGTCATTATGATGTCATAAAACACAATATATATTTAAACGGTATCTAATTTTTACCCAAAAGTTTTTATGTGTCAGAAAATTATGAAAAATTCATAGTTGGATAATTTTGATGTCCCAATTCTAGAAATATTATTCATTTTATCTAAATAATTTTCTAAATATGTTAATTTTCAATTTAAAAATTAAAACCAACATTTATCGAAAATTCATGGGTTTTGAAAAAAAATTGCTTTCAAACCATAATAAAAATTACAATTGCATTCATAAAATTATAAGATCATTTACATATAATAAAAATTAATTTAATAATGATAATAACATTTTATTAAAATATTATTTAATTCAAAAATCTTTTAATTCATCAATACAGATTTCTTAGTCGAACATTAACTAAAAATAATATTTGTTCTTTAAAATCTATTTACAAGGAAACAATAATAAAATGAATGTTTATTCATTATTATATAAAAAAATAATGTACATAACCATATCACTAGTGATTTGTTTCATAACCCCTTAAAAATACCACATAAGACCTAAGGGTAAGGTGCGTGATAGTGACAACCTCATGGGGTGGCTCGGATAACATTGCATGTGTGGCGATCTCTATCAACTTTTACTTATCTCGTAGACGGTTCCATTCGAGCGTGACGTGATGAAGCTCATCTTGGGATTCGTCATAAACAAATCCCAATGGGACCACCTCTTTTCTGAGTTCCAACAAATGGGATTCGTATGGATAAATTCTACTAGATGAGGCCATCACTTCCTTTGTCGTAGTGATTTTGGATTTGTTAAAACCTTATATTTATACTAATCATGTTATCACTATTCGACAACTATAATTGCAACTGTCACAATTCTAAACATAAAACCAAATAAGTTGAAATTTTGTATAAACAATTTATATAATGATATTTTTAATTAGATCAAGAAGGATTTACATTAATAAATGTTGGGGTCTTTACACACATAAACATGATTTATTATATAGACATGAACTTAATGAAACCCATATGATCAAGAGGACTAGTTTATTTTGGGATTAGTAACATTACATGACAAATTAAGACATAAAATCAAACATCACTTTTGGATTCTTCTTTTACATGACCACAACATTCTTTCATACTTATCATTGCACGGGATAACCTGAGGACATACATTAAAAAGGGAGATCTATAAATCCTCGTAAGGGAGTAAACAAGGAATAAAATGATGAATACAAAAAATGTTTGGATAGATACATATCAATGGATCTTAATAGAAATATTAACATAAAGGCATGATATAGCATGATTATCATAACATGAAAATGTGGAAACAATATACGACATGATATTAGAAATAGCCAAGGCTCATTGAACACAGATTAGCAGGTGTATACACTAATTGAAAATGAGTTATCATGAGTAAACAATTTTCTACCATGGAATATCATGATACTAAACATCACCCAATACATTGAGTCACTATCAGGGAGAACCTTTCAAAATCATTTCAATTTCATGCTTATGTATGACACATAGATCATAAAACATTGATTCATTCAACATCATCATTTATTCTAAAATCAAAGAATGTGGATTAAATATAAGTAGGTATCATTACATATGTATATGAAAATAAAAGAAAATAACCTTAATAGAGAAATGAGTATGATATTCAATACATGATGATTTTGTCTTGGAAAATCATGGTGCAATTTTTGCTGCATAACATCATCATATGGAAATTAAAAAATTCAGATGATGATAGAGAAATAGGTCTTTAATAATTTATAAATAAAATATATAGTAACAGGATCATGGAACATAATATCCCAACATATGAAATGGATTTTAGATGAATAATATGGCATAAATAATTGAATGGAAATTTGACGTGAGAAATCCCTTACGGAATTTTGGCATTGTAACGGGTGCACATGGAAGGCATTAATGAGAGGGAAAGTGGTATCTCATCATTAAAACATAATGAGGGATGTATAGGGGGGTGTTATAAATAATACCAAAAAAATTTTAATTGAATATAAAATGTAAATACAATGTAATGAAACATGGATAAAAATGAGAAAGGAAAAAAATGAAGATCCCTAATGAAATTTCATCATAGAAACAACTTATGTTTGAGTCCAAATGTGGGAGGATAAATGAGCCATCATTAAAATAAAATAAAATAGATAGAATTTAATTTATTATAAATGATTTAAAATATAACATATTTATATTAAAAGGATGAATTTAAATCATGGTTATTTAATTTAATGTAGGAGAGAAAAGTCAATATCCCTTACTTTAGTGTGCAACATCCAAAGCATGAAGATGGGACAATTGAGAACTTGGGGAAACTTGGGAGGATTATATATTGTGGAGGGATGATCAAGAACATGATAAAAGTATTTTTAGATTTGAGAAGTTGGATATTCTGTGTGTTTATATAGGAAGTGAGAGGGAATTTGTTTTACTTACATTTTGGACACTTCACAACAAAATATTAAAATTCAGAAACAATACCATGGATTTTTCCATGGGTTACTAAAAATAAAAGTTGTATACAATATATTATTTGTCTAATTTATTAAAATATTAAAATACTAGTTTTTCTTATTTGGTGGTATGTCACACTCTAAAGAAAATCAATTTAAAATGATAATTTTTTTTAAGTAATGGGGGTCCACTAAGGCATTATAAAATTATTCAAAAAAATACAAAATCACCATATTTACTTGGTAAAATATATATTGGCCATATATCGTTTTATATTGTTTTATTACATCACTATTTGGTCATTATGATTTCATAAAACATATTATATACTTTATACGGTATTTAATTGTTACCCAAAAATTTGAATGTTTGAAAAAATTCGAAAAAATTCACATGTGGATAATTTTGATATCCCGATTCCAAAAATAATACTCATTTTAACTAAAAGTTTTTCTAAATATTTTAAATTTTAATTTTAAAATAAAAACTGTCATTTATTGAACATTGACTGGTTTTGACAAAAACAATTTTCCAAACATAATAAAAATTAAAATTGACTTGATAAATATCATATGATCATTTATATTGACTAAAAAAAATTTTGTAATAATATTTTATAAAATTATTTTATCATTCTAAAATCCATTAATTCATCAAAATAGATTTATTAGTTGAATTTAAATATTAACAAAAAATACTATTTGTTCATTAAGAATCATTTACAATGTAAAAAAATGAGTGCATATTCATTATTTTATTAAAAAATGATGAACATAATCATAATTCTAGGGTGTTGTTACAAATCCCTTTATTACACCGACATATTCCTTAAGAGTATGGTGTGATATGGTGGGGCTATCCTAGGGCCTTTTAGTGAACATTGTCTAGGCCCTCATCCTAATGAGCTTGAATGTTTCCCGAAAACGGTTTCACTCAATGTGAATTTTTTGGATATCGGCTTGGGATTAGTCTAGGGAAAAGCCCAGAAATGCTATATCCCTCGAAATATCGGATAAATGGGATTAAAATTGAATGATCCTACTATTAGATGCCATCAATTACTTTGTCCGAGTCAAATGGATTTATTAAAATCTTATATTTATACTAGTCATGTGATCACTGTTTAGTGGCTATATTACCATTGGTAATGATAATTAACGGTCATAGAAACACAATAAAAAAATAGTTCATGTGTTTTCTATATCTATAAGACATTAAAAAAGGGATTTTATTTATAAAATATATGGTCATTACATAGATAATCCCTGAATCCTTTTAACAATGAATGAAAGTTGTATTTTTTGTTTGATTTATTATAATTTTTATAGTTGAAAAAAACACTCAATTCATATATTATATTTGTGTAAATGAATTCATCATCATTTATTAATTCTATCCTTTCAACATTTCATTGGTTCTACTTACTAGGGGCTCACCCACTAAATTTTATAAATAGGAAATACAATAGATTTATTGAGAATATTCATAACTTCCTTATAAACTATTTCATTCATTATTGAGATGAGACATTGTTGGAGTTGGTTTTTTATTTTGATAATTCCTATATACTAAAATTATAAGTAGAGATAACATAATGGATCTACATAATATCTTCCACACATTATTCTATTTAATTTATATTCCTTATAAAGGATTTTATCATTTATTATCCTTGGTCAGGATTCATTTTCATGATTACCATGATTTAGAATACACATTGAGTCTATAAAAAAATTATTTTAGAGTTCTCGATTGATGCTTTAATTCAAATGTTGGTGGATTAATAGTATAGGTTGTGAGACATGGTAGGGAAAATATTTTCAAAGGTTAAATGTATTTTATATCATCATTTTCACTACCTTATTCTAAATCATGATAAAATTTCTCCCAATCATCTGTATAGACCATAATATCACATTCTCCTTCAGTGAGAAAAATTACATGACATTATAGTGACTCAACACATTGTCTAGATTATTTGACCAGATCAAAAACTACTTGTTCCACACTAACTCCTTATATAAGTCTATCATGGTTCACAAAGATTAATTATTTATAGTGAAAATAAATGGTTAACATATAATTATAGGTACATATCCTTCCACTTATATAACTAGGACACAGAAATAAACATTAAATATGATATTTACATCTTTAACTAAGATATTATCAAGAATTACTTGAGGATCCATGATAGATTCAGTAATAATTTTAAATGATACTCATACCGATCTCATTTTTTTGGGTGGAATTTTTTAATAAGATAGGCAATGGTATAATATTGTAATTTCTATGAGATCACATAAGTATTATTCAAAATCACATGGATTAATATTGCATGTGATTGAGTAGATACAAGGATCACAAAAATATGGTGGGATATTCCACTTTACAACTATGTATCATTTTTAATTAATAGAATTAACAACCATTTCATCTGAAATTATATTATAATAGTGAATATCCAACAATATATTACTATGAGTGGGAATCTGAGTAATGGATTTGGTAAAGGGGATGTTGAAATGGATTAGTTTATACATATCTAAAAAAATTTAACTTCCATTCAATCATTCATTGTATAATTATCTCTATTAATTGAAGTGTGTTTTTTATGTTGGTGATTCTATAATGAAATATTATTTTAAGAGAAACACTTATGGCTTGGATTTTCATTTGTCTTTAATATCTTATTTTTTTCTTCATCATCTTTGTGTGTTATCTTACCAATATATTTTTTGTCAATTGTTGAATGACATTTGAGTTATTCTATAAACTTTTTATCAACATTACCCTACTATTGAAATTAAATCTATTTTAAAATTATAATACATACATCCTTAGCTAAATCTATTTTATATTTTACAATTTCACCCGGATGTGTACTAGGTTGTCGATGTGGGAGAGTATAATAGAGTTGACCTACATGATGTTCGAGATTTTGGAGAGAAACACTTTATTTTTTTCATTTATATTTCATATGTAGTCATTCCCTGGTATTATTTTTAAAAAATGTGGTATTTATGTTATATAATTTATATTGATGATGTGGTTATTCATGTGGCAATCTTAGAGGGTATATATATAACAATTGTTTTTCTTGTAGGAGACAAGTCTTATAATAACTATGGGGAAAATGTTATTGTGGAAAGGATTGTTGTGATTGGGGGGCATGAATCTATGTTGGGTACCAAATTTTACCAAATTAATGGTGGGGCCTAACCACACCTATATTGATATCACCATTGATTTTTTATTCTATAAAACTATTATTTTATGGTAAACTAGTTACTGATATTATTATTGGGGTTTTTGAAACATTTGGGGTCATATAATTTATTTATGTAATTAAAATTATAACTATGGGTTTCATTCATCCTTACTTGATATTCCATGTATGATTGCGGTCCTCCATATATCTTATAAGATTTAATTTCAATAACAGATGTAGTTGGTGGTGATGGGGGTTTTGGGAAATGATTTTTTTCATTCTTTTTGGGCTGGGATTCAACATAGTACATAAGGTTGGTGGTCCCTTATATTTGGATAATATCATGTTAAGGATTTACGAGATCACTCATCTAAATAGTTCCATTTTTTAATGTTTCATCAAGGGGTTCTCTACCAGGTTTTGGTGTCTTAAACATAGTCTCTCTAATATTTATAGCATCAACCATAGTGCATGGTGATGGTTGTAATCCATGGTAATAAAACCAAATATAAATCCACACATTGAATCCATGATGCTTTCAAATTCAAGTGAATTCATAAAAGTGTTATAAATCCTCCTTGGTCAAATAATTTCCTTCATATGTGAATTTTTATATGTAATTCCATCACTTATAGGTACATATGGAATATAAATATTTTTCAAGGAATTTTTAATCTAAATGATCCCAACTAGTAATAGACATGAGATATTCTACTTTAAGGCACTCTTAAGAATGTTTGGTTGGATAAGGGAAGGAAATAGATCATGACTGGTTATGAAGACAAACCATCATTTAAGTAGTAGTCAATGACTTGTAAAAATATAGATATATGATTGTGATGATATTCTATATGAAGTCCAATAAATTATCCCATTGTCTAGATCGTCATAATTAGTTTAGGTTTGCTTTCAAATATGTTTTCTTGAATGATTGTGAAAAATTTCTACGCGAATCCCCATATATATATATGGAAATTCGTATTCCACAATGATGAAATACTATAGTAGTGGCCACTCTCCCTACTATTCATGTATCACAAATTGTGTGTTTTTATGATTTAGCTACGCCAATTATGACACTCAGGTATGGTTTTATGACATTTTTTGGAAATGTATCTTTTTATTTTAGGTTTAGATGAATGAGGATAATGAATTTCCATGATTTTTGAATAAATCAAAGGAATCAGACTAATGAAGTAACTACGAGACATTAATGGTGAATCAAATCCACATGAAAATGTTATAAAAGGAAATGAGGGGAAAGGGATAGTGAGGAAATATATGGTCTATGCCAATGGTAATTGTGTTGAAGGTAGATCCCCAAAACGGTTCCAAAATTGGACTGGCCTGCACAATGTGTCCAAATATGAATGGGTGTGATTATATTATAAATTTTTAATTAACCAAACTAGAACTACTTTGAAGGTATTAAATATATTTGATATCAAGGGTCGTACACATAGGGAGGTGATTCCATGGAATCATAACCTTGGATTTAGAAGATAGAAATGGATTCCTCATGAGATACTAATCGAGTGGGATTTTTAACTAATATCATTTATTTAAACATCTGTTTGTGAGATAATTTTTTAGGATGTGTTTTATGGATCCTATAAATAAGATAATACTAAATTTTATAATGGAAGGGGTTGGGAAAAAATCTCTCAATTATTCCTCCTGGTATGTTTTGGGTGTGATAGTGTTTTTTTGACAATTCTAGATTACCATGAATGAGTATGTTTGGAGTTTTATTAAGTTGGTGTTTAAGGTGACATAGTTTCCCAGTGTTTGCCAGAATTTCGGCCTTAAAACTGAAAGATTGGTTTTTTGAAAAGGATGATTTTTACATAAGAGTACATAGTTCATGGACTATGAATCTTTGTTTGTAGACTGAAAAATGTGGTACACTAAACATATTATGAAATTGGTTAAGGGAACCGCATTGTGGGAGATTCCAACCACACACTGGAATAGTTCACAAGGAATGAAAATGGTTTGCAGCAATGGCATGCAATTTCTGGTGAAGGACTTTAGTATGTGGTAGGAATAAATTAAGCATGACTGATTTTTGTTCATGGAAATGAGACAGTGATTTTATAAAACATGAAGGAAATCATTCACAATAACATGACGGTGATTTAGGCTTCTGCGATGGAAGTAAGGCAGTATGCAGAATGCATATGGAAGAACAGTTCATGGGAGAAGCAGTATGCAGTGAATATTCTACCACATTATAAATTTGGGTAACTCAGATAAGAGGATTTTTTTTATATTTTCCAATACTTGGATCTATAATCCCATCATTAATATGTTCCAATTTTGTTAGATAAAATCATTTCTCTAGGAATTTTGCTAAGACTGAAATTGGTTCGTGAGGGAGAATTATGAAAAGTGGCTCATGTGGATGAAATTATACTGACGGTTTTTGTGAGGTACAATACCCCTCAAAGGAAGTGGTCCATGGAAAAGAAATAAATGGTATGTGAAGGAGGAATACCTCATATGCATAGGAGATATGTTTTTTAGATTTAAATAATGTATGTGAATTTTGGATGGTACACATAGGATAGGTGGTGTGTGGAAGTAGATGATAAGTGTCCTATGAAGGGGGATAGTTCGGGGAAGTAGACCAGTCCACATAATAGTAATATGTGAGGCTTACCCACTACACAATTCATGTAATACGAAAGGTTGTTTTAACAGAACATAAAAAAATTCTAAATCACTCATATAGTCATAAATGAAATTTACGCACACCTAAATACATGGCGAAAAGTGGATATCATATACAGCTGAAAAAGGGACATCAATAGAGAATATATCCAGTTCTGGATGTGTGTATTCATTTATTTAAAGGTACCTAAAATTCTATAAACATTGAGTGGATCTCTACCAACAACAGTGAGAGAAGGAAGAGGAAGACATGGTTCCTTTCCAAGAGTAGTGAGCCATAAAAAGATACATATGGAGTGTCCTTTGTAAATATATTGAACAAACCCAAAATCTATTGAAAGTAGTGATCATATTTATAGAATTGATCTAGACTAAATTTCATTATTGGAACTGAGACTTAGTAAATTTGGTACAATCATCACTGTTCTATTGTATGATCCTTGGACGTAGTCCTCTGAGGGTGAACCAAGTAAATATTTTTATGTAATTGTTCTTGATTTTTAGAGTTACATTCAGTGCATTATCATCATATAAATTTAAAAAGTACATGATCATCATTAAGATTAATGAGCACAAGAATTTACCCTTGTAATAAAGTGGTCAAATCCAGTGGGGTAGTAAGAGTTTTAAAAATAATATCCGTACTCGATTTCACCTCCATCTCACAGTATATATGATCATTTTGGACCATAAAATTGGTATCAGAGGGATGTTTTATTATATCATATTATTTTTTTCCTATTTTGGTTATGATTATTGGTATAGTTAATGATTCAATCTAATCTTATCATGGTCATCCTTGGAAAATGTACGAACTAAAGATAAGAGGGATAATTCATGTGGTATTACTCAATGTGGAAGCATCTACGGAAAATGTGTGATTTGTTTTAATGAAACAAATAATGTATTGAAGAATGGTTTGCATGAATCAGATAGTGAGGGTATTAAATATTTAAATAATTATATAGCAATGACTAGTGAAACAGATCTTTTAAGTGATTTCGGTACTATTGATGATGAAGAAATTTAAAGATTACCAAAAGTGGAGTTTTTTTATGAATAAAGAGAATTTTATAAAAAATAGAAGAATAATTTATATCTAAAGATATATAGATAAATGATCTAGAAATTTATCCTAACAATATAAGAGGTTAAAATAAAAGGCATATTGATGTAGCTACTAATCTGAGGGAAAATAACGATTCTCAAATTAATTAATTACAAAAGATGACTAGAATGATAGAAAATTTAAAAGCTTGTGAAAATGAAGGGAATTAGATTTAAGATGAAATTTACAATCTAAAAGCCAGAAATGATAATCATGATACATATCAAATTGAAATAGTTTAGAATAACAAAAGTCTATAACATAATAAGGGATGAAGTGTAGATTCTATTTCACAAGGAAAATTTAAAATAAAAGAAAAAAGTGACACGGTGGATAAGATCACATATGAATTAGAATATTATACGAGTATCTAGAATAATTTCAAGAAATAGCATAATTCTTTACTTGAATAAAGGTATATTAAGATACATCAATTGAGATAATAGTTATAATAATTGAAGAAAGAAGTGGAGGAATCCAATTTCTATTGAAATCCTAAAATTAAAGATTCTTGAACATACAATTTTATTATCCATTAAGAGGTGATGATGAAATCAAAAGAAAATATGATAATTTTTATGAGAAATAAGAACATATATTCTCATCCCAATGTGCATATAGTTTAAGAATATCTATCATTGGATATGATGACCCCCACCCATGCATGATATGAGGAGAGCTGTAAAAATTTACAGAGATGAGAAAAATATTGTAGGTGCTAGAGAGAGACCTAAAATGGATTTTCCAAAAAGTAATGACAACATGTGAAATTTCTATGGGATTTATGGTCACAAATCAAGTATTTTTAGCGGTATTGAAATATATATCTAGCTATATAAATAAAAATATTTATCAATATGTTAATAAGAAGAATCAACTTTAAAAATATGAAATATGATTCTTTCAAAAGAATGTATCTAAGAAATGATACTATTGTAGAAGACTAGGACACACAATGAGTATCTTTCAAGAATCCCAGGAGATCAATGTTAGAATAAGAACATTGAATGCATCAACATCTAAACCAATAAATGATGACACAAGGTATTTTATTAATGGAAACGTGTTTTACATGTTCTAATCATGGTAATTTTTCAGGATATGTTAGTTAGAAGTAAGAAGGAATGGAAATAAATGTTGAAATAAGATCCCCAACTTTGACAGTGTGTAACAAAAAGGCCTATATTGGAAGATAGAATGATATGTTGAAAATTAGTTTTAGAGCTGTAGGGAAATCATGAGTACCTCAATTAAAGGCATACCAATTATCTCTTTTGCTATTCTTAGAACAATTCTAAATGAATTAATGTGAAAAAACTACATTAAAAAGGGGGAAACTACACTAGTTGTGAGTAAGAAAAATGTACATTCAACAAAGAACCCACATAAAGTAAGAAATAGTGTAGACACTCGACTAACTTATAAAAAAATGAATAAATAATGTCACCATAATCTCACGGCTTCAAAAAGAGATATGTGAAAGAAGAGGAATAATAAATCCAATTCATAAATAACTAAAAATAAGATAACCAATGGGGAAATTCGCACTCAGATAAGAAATCATTAAATATGGAATCTTAGTGGGAAATAAATGAATGAAATTTTCACTTTTGGTTTCAAATCACAAATTATTATAGTCCAAGCCTATATATACTACTTATTAGTGGATAACTGAGCAATTGGAAAATAATATATAGTCATATGTAAAGAATATTTGAGGTGGGCTGGGCAGTTAGAACAAGCATAGAAAAAGTTCAGTTCTTGGAAAGAATATATCAATGGTTTGAAACATAATGATTGCCCAAAATACTATTACTAAAGATTATAGATAAACCCCTCTCCCTATGTTTATAAATTCTATTAAATGGTGTTTATGTGTTTCAGGTTTTGGGGGAGATTTGATCCAAGGTTAAGTGGCATCAAAAGATGGAATAGAGTGGTGTGATATGCTCTAGAACTTCGACTAATGATAATTATTCACAATATATGAATACTGTACATAAAATAATTAATTAAATGGATTTACTAGTTTCTGGAATTTGATAATCAGATGAAAAATAATTATAGGTCTAAACAATGGGACTAAAAATAGGAAGAGTTACACATCAAACAAAGAGAATTTAATATCCTAATCTGATGAATGATCTCAATGGGCTGTAAAGGATAGAATATAATGTTTTTTGACATCATGAAAACCAATTTGAGGAGAATTTTTAAAACATATCTATATCATGATTTTATATTTTGATCAAACACTATGGTACAAGTTGACTATTTTTAGGATACCATGATTTTGTGATATAATGTCAATAATGTTTCAACATGATGCTACAAAAGTCGTTGAAATAAATGATGTCACTACCACAAAAAATGAAGAAAATCATTAATAGAATAGTGAATAGTTTTCTTATGGAAACAACGAGGAAGTAAAAAACTTACTGAGGGTAAAAGTGTAAAATTTAGATTTAGATAATGTTATTGATGATGAAGCATCTAGAGATGAGAATAGAGTTTTTTTTGGCTAAATAAGGATTTATATGAATTGAAGCAAGCACCAGGAGCATGTTATTCAATGCTAGACCATTTTCAGAAAATGCTTGGTTTTCTGTATGGTGTAGTTTATTACAACATATATGTCAACCATAATAGTAATCAAAGGATTATGTGGCTGGTTTTTGTTGATGAAATATTATTGGAAGTATTATATGAAGATCAATGTAAAGAGTTTTAAAAAATCATTAAAGATGAGTTTGAAATGTCTATGATTGGGGAACTGGTGTATTTCCTTGGTCTATAGGTGACACATAAAAATAGAGGAACATTAATTTCTCAATCCAAATATCCCATGGAAGTATTGAGAATATTTTGAATAGATAATTCCATGGAGACAAAGGATTTTGTGGCTGCACAGAACAAACTGTATTGGGATGGTGAAGGTAAAGTGATCAATGTCCCAAAATAATAGTAGGTCCTTACTAGTCTATTATACATAAAAGTGACATGACCATATATTTTTTTGCAAAGTGTCGTGAAGAATTGACTCAATTTTTTCAAATAGAAAGCCACAAGATTGCTGTGAATGTAATAATATATTATATCATGGTAAATATGGATTTGGGTTTTATGTTTAATGAAAAATATCAGCCAATGATGTTGGGATATACAGATGTAGATTCAGACAGTTTAAAAGATGACACGATGTTAATGATAGGAGGTGATTTCTGTCTTTATTGATTTTGTATTTCTTTTATATGAAAGAAACAAGAATTAAATTTATTGATCAACAAAGAAGATGAGTATATTGTCCCCACACAAGAATGTACATAGTTTCTATGGATGAAACAATATCTTGAGGATCTGAGTATAAAGTGAATTGTCCAATCTGAATTCATTGTGATAATTCATGTGCTATAAATCATAAAAAATTCTATTGCATCACTCAAGGGAAAAACACAATGAAATAAAATATCAATTTATTAAGGATAAGGTTGATAAATGGATTATGAAGTTTGAGTATGTTCCTACAGAACAATATATTTTGGACATTCTAACTATGGTCTAACCCAAAGATGCATTTCAAAGGCATCGGCTGAATTTGGGAATTCATTCAACTCCATGCACTTGAAAAATTGTGGATGTGGGTATCCCCCTCTCACCTAGTTTTGGTTTCATTTTCCAAAATTTTCTACGTTTTTTTTCTTTATCATGTTACATACTAATTGAATTGACTTTTGGGTTCCTTGAAAAAAGGTTGAAAATTATGTAACAAAAAGAGAGAAAATTTCTTAGTAAATACACGAGGTTAAGCTACTAGGTGTAGTAGTGAGATATGTGGAGATTTATTTGTTAAGAGAAGTAGTGTTATATGGGTATTATTAAATCTGAAAATGATAGAAGTGATTGATCAATGGATATATATCACGAAACCCAAGGTTTGTGATGAAATAAGTAGAGTGGTGTTATGATAAAATGTGGCGATTCATGTAGGAACATTTCATTATACACATGTTTCCCATTTTAAGCATAGATCGTGATGGATTAGATATTGTGATGAGAAAATCCTTGATTGTTATCTTAATCAAATGATGCTAATGATGGAAGAAGACAAAATAATCATTAAATATATATGAAATGATGATTTTGTTGTCAACAAATGGAAAGAGGGAGATTATTCAGAAACAATATCTCATGGTGACCTCTCATTATGTTTTGAGAGTGATTAGGTTTGTTGAAAATTCTATATGACCATGAATGAGCATTTTTGGTGTTTCCTGAAGTATGTTATTAAGGTGTCATATTTTCCAAATGTTTTCTAAATTATTGGGCCTCAAAATCGAGAGAGTAGTTTTTGGAAATGATTGATTTAATAAAAAGTGTACATAGTATGCAAACCATGAATCCTAGTTCATAGACCAAAAATGATTTTATGAAGAACATAGAAGGATTTTGGAAAAGGAATGGAACTAGAAATCATGATATGGAACCCTCAAATGGGAACATTTCACGTGGAACAAAAATTGTTCGTGGAGATAGTTTGTGGTTTGCGGTGAAGACAAGCGTTATAGAGAAATCATTTCATAGATATTAACTTTTTTCACCTGTTATAATGAGTTTTTGATTTGATATTTAGTGAAGGTAATTGTTGGCAATAACATTATGGTGATTTAGGCCACTATGATGGAATAAAGGCACTCTGCATACTATATATGGAAGAACAACTCACGGGAGAAGTGGTACACAGTGAAGACTGTACCACATTGAATATATGGTAAACTCATATTAGAGTATTTCAAAAATGTATTTTATTGTATAAGGAGATCTAATAACATAATTTATATGAGTGAATTTTTTTTTATAGAAAATCATATCTTTGAGAATTTGGTTACGTCTGATAGTGGTACATGATGGGGAATTATTTCAAGTTGTTCCCGCAGAAGCAATTCTGTCAAAATATTTTATGGGGAACTATATCCTACAAAGGAATTTGTAATCATTGGAGAATGAAATAACATATGAAATATAAATACCCCATACAAGGAGGGGGTATTGTTTTCAGAAGAAGAGATAGTCTGTGAAGCAGAGATAGTATGTGAAGGAGATATGGTACACGGAAGCAGAGGAGAAGCGATCCGTGAAGGATTATGATTCATGGAATAATAAGATGTTCACAGAATGGTGATCTATAGGGAACACACAACACATAGTTTACAGAATAGGAAGTTGGTTCATAGAAAACATAAGGATTCTTGTGAAAGCACTAAAATAGTTTTCCAATGCAATTTCCAAAAACATAATAGTACGCAGAAACGTGGACATCATCTACTAGGGAAAAGGGACTTCAATGGTGCATCTATATATAGTTGAGGATACTAGGATTCATGGAAATTAAGGGAAAATATTCTATAAATTAAAAGTAGATCACAACTAGAAGATGTTTGTGAAGGAAGAGGAAGATTTTGATCCTTTCTACAGATAGTGATCCAATGAAAGAGACATTGGGAGTGACCCTTGAGAAAGCTGGGAGCATACCCTAAATCTTATAAATGCATTCATCAGAGGTATAGAAGTGATATATACAGAAAATAATTATATTTACGGAGACTTAGTGAATTTGGATAAATCCCAACATTACCATTGTATGCTCATTGGATATAGCCTAGTAAGGGTGACTCAAGAAAAAATATTTTTGTCCATGTTCTTTCTTTTTTAACTGACTTTCAGTTCATTATCATCAGATAAAATTTGAAATGAAAAGATCAATATTAACATTAATTAGAAGAATAATTGTCTCTTATAGTAATGAAATAAATATACAATGGGGTAGTATGATGTTTGAAATTAGTATCTAACCCATAATTTACCCCCCTCTCATGGTATCTAGGATTAGTTTTGAACTAACAGAAGGTATATTGGCTTCAAAAATATAGTCACTCAATAGACACTACATAATCTTTTGTCTAAAAAATTTGACCTTCCCAAATTGGTTTCCACTCATTGGTCAGACGTGGTTTCTCATCTAGATGAATTAGTTAAAACTCAAAATCTGAAAACAAATCAAACAATTGGATCTAGATTTGTTTATTACTATTTAGTTGGGTTCCATCCATTATAATCACTTGGTCATTATAATACAAGGGAATGAAACAATATATTATACTAAAACTAAATATCTATACAATAGAATACATTTATATTGATTTTGAAATGCATTTAAGAACTAATTCTACAACCCTTTATCGCAAACCCAAGTTGGATTATACACACATAAGAAAAGTATGATTTTTCCTGTGAAATATCAATGTAGATGAAGTAATGAAAAATATGGAGAAATCATTAAACAAATCAATTTAAATGGGCGTTATCACAGACAAAAATAAAAAAATTTAAAAACAATTGAAATCATGATAATTCTGTATGTTGATGAAATTAATGAATGAAATATTCCTTTGAAAATATTAACAACGAAATGGAAAAAATTGAAAAATATAAACAAAGATATATAATTTTCAGTGAGAACATAAAATCATAGAAACTAAAACACTTGACTTCCTATATTATTGATAGGATAGATCAACTCATGACATGAACGAGGTTCATTACATGAGTCTTCATTAAAATTTTCCCTATCATAACATTCATTCTGTGAGTCTTAAATTTATTTTATGAATCAGAATTAAATATATTTTTGTAATTAGTATATAATTAAATTCAAAGTTCATTATGGAGTAACAATATCTAGACTTTCATGAAGTGAATATCATTCATTTCCGAACATTTCATCAAATAAAGGATTCATGTATGTGCTTATTTTCTAGGGCCAGTGAATTATGTGAGAGTAGATGAATGAAGAAATAATAACATTAAAAATTTTAGTTTCATTCATCTCTTAAACATTTTATCATCTAATTATTTCACAATATTTACTGGTTTCATGTATCGGTATGTAGTATCACAATATCAAAATAATGATAATAATAGGTTTTTAATCACTTCCATGGTGTGGGAAGCCAAAAATCTATAGAAATGTTTTACATCACTCTCTTTTTAAAATGAGGCTCGCATTTCTAAAAAAACAAACCATAAATCAAATAGATATAGAATAATAAATGTATGAAGAACAATTAATTGATTCTATGTAATGACCGAATATGTTTAAATGTTATTTTTTTTCTTAATAAATGTGTGATACATATTATAAAATATTATATATATAAAAAATAAAGAGAAATTAGAAAATTATTATATCATTATCAAATATCATTACATTAGTCTTCTAATAAACAAATTTAAATTAAAAACATTAGAAATGAAAAAAAAATATAAAACAGGAAATATAAAATGGGGAAATGAGGTCCTCCACAATATTCTATAACCATCACTCCAAAATAAAACATTATACACAAAACAATATATTAAATCAATCAAAATATTATGAAAATTAAAATATATCCTCAAGTGTAATTGTATTGAATATTTAATGAAATAATTAAGTGGTATTTAAAGGGTTTAAAAGTGATATATGATAGTTGGTCAAATATTACTTTTGTTCAAATATAAATTTTTTCTTATACGTCGATTGATTAATATGTCTATTAAAAAATAAACACATGGTTGATAATTTTGTCATTATAATTATTGTTTATAAGTATTAATTAAAAAGGATAAGTGATATTGAAAGGATAATTGATGGCCTCAACTAATAGAGTCTTTCCGTTTGAATCCCATTTTTAGAACATGAGAGGGTAAAATAATCCTGAAGGTCTACCCTTGACAAATCCCAAGCTGATCTTCAACAAGTGACCAATTAATTAATGATCATCAAGTGATGTTCAAGTTAGTGGAGATTACCACTCAATTGATGGTAGCCAAGCCACACTATAAAACCACCACCATCACACACCATTACCATAAGGCATATGTGTGTGTAAAAAGGGGTTACGTTTCTGGGTCATAGTTACATAAAATTTATATTCCTTCATACTAATAAAATTTATATTCTGTCAATTCATTTTAGGAATAATTTTTCTTAATAAAATATTCTTTAAATTTAGAAGAAATTGATAAATTTGTTTTTGGATGAAAAGAAAACATAAATTTTTTTTTATAGAAAATATATACAATTTTATAATAAAATATATTATTATGAATTGTATTTTTATTAATAAAATATCTTTTTTAAGACACTCTAATCTAAATAGAAATTATGAAATAATTTTTTAAAGTCCTAGTAAAATTTTTATAAGTGTAAAAAATTTGGCTACATTTTAAAAAGAGATATTGTTTCAATAAATAAGGAATTTTATTTTTAAAAGATTTAATTTTCAAAATTAGATACTTATTACGATAATATAAAAAATACATTTTAAATCACCATGTCAAATTTATGTAAGGGTAAATTTATGAGAATTTAATAAAATAAAATATTTTTCTGTGAATAATAATAATTTTTTTGAGTTTTCAATATGTTTTATGACATTATAATAATCTCATAATGATTAAATAATTAATTTAATATAATTAAAGTAAAAAATTATGTTATTTTAGTAATATTATGTATATTCATATATTTTTTTTCAATTTCATAACCTATTAGTGGCATTACAGTGTCTAAAATTGAAAATTTCATTTTTAAAAACATTACTCTATCGAAAATTCACATTGACATACCAAAAGAAGAATTTTAAAACATTATTGGGTTTTAGTGGATTAAAATATCTTAAGTTTTGACTAAAACCTCCAAAACCATGATTAAAACCCACAGGTTTTCCAATTGTCATTAATTATCCACAATCTTTTTTTCCATGAACTATATTTTGAAATTATTAATCAGTTAATCCACTTTTTCTATAAATTCACACTAATTACACCATTCCCCATCACTCATATTCCATTCTCCCAGATTTTGTAGAGGTTTTTCCTCCCAATGATTCCACCAATTTTTCTTCAATACCCCATGATTCAATCATCATGATTTAGGAAAAACTCTTCATGGTAAAGAGAATCTTCCCTTCTCTTTTCCATTCAAGTTCCATATTCATATGGTATGTCTCCTAATTTCCACACTACTATTTACACATTATATTATCCAATTAATGTAATATGTGTTATTTGTGAATGGGATACATTTTCTCTTCCCATGTTACACTTGAAAAAACAATTTTTATAACCATAATTTTTTTATATTTAATTATAAAATTTATCTTTATTCCATGAGAAATTTTATTTTGTTTTTATTTGAATAATCAAAACTCTTATATTCAATTGGAAATAAACTACATTAAAAATTAATTTTTATTGGGATATTTAAATACATGAAACTCACAGTTCATTTATATGGGTTAAAAATTATGTAATGATCATGTATTTAAGGAATTTTTATGCCGTGTTTTTTTATAAGAAATACATTATTTATTCTCGATAGGTTATTAATGAAATTATTTTTTATGATATATGTGGATAATATCAAATTAATAAATATGAAATGTTCACCTTAATAGCACTGCAATTCATTAGGTAAATAATTTAGTATCTTTAAATGACATCTGATATGATTCCATGTTGAAGAAAGTTGGTAATTTTCTTGAATGAGACCATGGTGATAAACCATGGTGATGTAATTATGAATGTATCATTTAAATGTTGTTGCCAAATTTACATATTATGATTAATTTTTAAAATTATTATGATATTACAATTTTTAATTCTCTATTTTTATTCCTCATATTTTTATTGATATGTCTCATGAATACATTGTTTTTGACTCAATTACTTATGCCATTATAGGACTCCAAGCTCACCCATTTCCTTTGATGTATGTACTGAGGTTATGAGTTATAACAAATGAATCTTTGGATGAACCCATGATGATGTCTTCAAGCTGTCTTAGAAAAAAAATTTATGGTTTCATGTATTTTGTACGTTATTTATAGGAAACTAAACATTAAAAGACCCTATTTTAGTACCATGTAATTAAAATATTTCTAATAAAAAGCAAGTATTTTAAAATCATAATTATATATATAAATTAATCAAACCATAAATTATCTATGTATATGGCCGAGCTTCTTAACATGATGATCATTTTGAAGAATATCACTTCAAAAATATGGGACATCCATTATGCTATTAATATTTATTAAAAGTGAATGATTTCACTATAAGGATTTTCAATTTAACCATGGATTTAATCAATTAAACCACAAGACAAAATAGATATCCTTTTAAATTTTCAAACACACTAAATACCACCACAAAAAATTTTAGTATCCATTCCAAAATTAGAATGTTTATTATCCTGGTTTATGGAGTGTGTATCTGCTATTTCATTAGTATAAAATTTTGGATGATTTTATATATCACCAGTTGAAATAAAATCATCATCATATTTTTTTGCCTACATTAATAGTGTTATTAACAAATATTTTTTTTTAATTTTCTTCTATAATAGGAGTATAAATATCAATGCATCCCGAATCATCTATGTTTTCTCCATCCAACATAATATTTTCATTCCTTTCTTCATGTTAACATCCTGAAAACTTAACCTCCAAATGATTTTCATCATTATTTAAGGTATTCTCTGCTCCATTATCCTAAATATATAAATAAATTTCAATATTTTCCCTCGAAGATTCCCAAAAAATAGGAGCTATATCCTATGTAATACGTTCTCATTATTCACCCCCATTGAATGTTAAGGAATTCCATCTTCTATAACAGATATATAAATATATTTCTCAAATATTAATTAACAATTAGATTATTATGATAGTTACTATAATCTATACACATTTTATATAGATTTATAAATAACATGGTGTAACGTATTTAGTATTCGACACCCTCTGTCTTAGAAAATCTACATAACTCTTATTATGCTTTTAAGGTAACAACCTTCTATATGGATAGTCGTTGATATTTTGTTTCCTTGAACAATAATAATAAATATTCCTAAATATGTATCTATACACATTACCCAATTCTTATTATAAATAGTATAAAATTCAAATAAATATCCCATAATAATAACATGTAGAACTAACATAATCATTGTGATATTCTAGTCATAATTAATATCACAAGAACTTTCTTATCAGTCTCCAAATGTTTGAATACAATTTCTTTAACACATTTTATTGCCAGTATATGAATAAGAGTATACTCTATGATGAAAAACATATCTAAAATGATTTCGGATTAAAGGAACACCTCCCAATATGTGGGTATTATAATTGATTAGGACTTTTAATCAGGTAAATTATAAAATCCAATATATTCAACTTTGAGTAATTGAAATCCTCATTATGGATAAAAAAAATTCCACATCCATAAAACATAAGTAATTCTATCTGAAAACAACTAATGATTTTATTTTATCATATAGAAACCCCAACTATTGAAATATTAATTCATTCTTTTGCACTATGTTTGTAATATTCAGATATTAAAATAAAATAAATTTAACAAGAATAAGTCAACTATTAATACTACAATGATTAGTATTCATTCAATTTTCTATTACTCAAACTTCTTATCTCATATAAATTCAAAAAACCATATATGTTTAAACATTTGTGTGTTTTGGGATTAACAGATTATGATTTGAAGGATTTAGAATGAGAGACATAGAGAGATAAAGGGATTTTAGAAGGACTAAATGGGGCATGATTCTATACAATAATTTATATTAACTTAATTAAAATATGAAAGGTTAAATGTAAATATGATGAATTTAAAATAGACAAATAAATTATAATACCAACATTATAAATAAATTATCAAAAAAATAAATATGGAAATCATATTTCCAAAAAAAAATTGATTTAATTTAATTTAAAATAATCCTTATTCTATATTTATATAATAAAATCTATCATCATGTAAAAAATTTGCAAATATATCATCCATATGATATTTATAACTAATAAATTGAAGAGATATGAAATTTTTTGTATGTTTCACTAAGAAATAATCTATCAAATCAATGTGTTTCAATGATGAATCTATTATTTAGTTTTTATAAATGTTAAATGTGTTTTTTATTAAATTTATTTTTAATAAGTTTAATATTTTATATGTAGTCTTCCAAGGTACGTGTCATCCTTAAAAGATACTACTACTAAAAATTTATTTATATTAAGTAGTAGATAGTGAAACATATTGTCGCTTCATTCATGACCACAAATATAAATATTTACCATGAATGATTAATGTATGTGAGGTTCATTTCTTATATGACCTACAACCACCAATGTAAAAATTTAAATATGAATTCAAGTGAAATATATAGGTTTTTTAAAAAATTAACAATAATGAAGTAGTTCATTTAAAATAAATTAAAATAATTTATGTCGATGTAAAATTATATTCCACCAGATTTTCATCAAATATGTCTTATAATGATATTTAATTTTTTTACATTTGATTTTTTATATTAAAACTCCCAAATAACCCCTAGAAACTATTTTAGATTGGATTACTCTATTTATATAACTATTGATTAATGCCTGAACTCATTCTACATGTATAATTAATAATATTTTCAAGACCGAATATTTTAATAAATTATAATGGTTTTTACATTTATTAAAAACTCTCCCAAATTATTTATGGGAAAAATAATTTACATAAATTAAATTTAACTCCCCCATCATTATCATTTAAGATTCCCTTTTCATGAATTTTGAAAAATAATTAAATAATTTTGTTTTTTTTGTGAGGAAAAAGACAGCATCAATATAATTTTAGAAAATTAAAGTGTCTTTTGATGGTGTTTTAATAAATATGATGCGGTCTTCGAAAAAAACTATAATGTAAAAAATATGACCATTCCTAGCCATATATAAGAACTTTTTTAAAACTACAAAGAGCTTAAATAATCATGAAAATATAACTTTGGAAATGGAAAAAATCAAAACTAGGAGGTTGTTCAATATAAACTTTGTTGAAAAGAAAAATATTAAAAATTATTTATATAAAATCCATTTAGAATAACTAAATTTTTATATAAGAAAAATATAAAATAAAGAATCTAATTTATTCAAATATATATTTGTGGGAAGATGATTATTTATAATCTATTCAATCTCCCTGAAAATAACATTTAATTACTAGTGTATCATTACTTCTAATGATCACAAATTTCATTGTTAGGATTGAACTATCACAATTCAAATAATCCCCTACATTACTTGGTTTATTATGGGAGAAAAGGCCTAAATAGACAACAATATGTGTTTTCCTCTTTCTAGTATTACGTCCATAGTCTAGGATTTTCATAATAGTATTTAGAGGATTGGTTATAATAATTTAATTCTATCATAGAAAGAAATATTTTGGTTCTATAGATAATATCCTTTGCGATATAAATTATACTTAATAATGTTCCAGATTATCATCTATTATGTCATTAAAAGGAAATCTATGTTTAATATTTTTATTATAATCGCTTACATAATTTAATTGAATATTACTATGATCATAGGGATTACATTAATCAAATATGACCCAAGGTTATTCTTTAACTACATGTGACTTTATGTTTTTAACTATATATTCATTATATGTACTAGATTATCATATGAGGATTCCACCACCAGCCACAGTGTCAATCATTTAATGATTTTATGGAATTTTAATGATTTAATCATTATGTCCAAACACTTAAATGTATTTAATATTTGTGTTCCTATTATTTCATGTCACATATGGTGATTAATATAAGAAATACCTAATTAATACATTGTTAATTAGATAAATTTATGTATTAAAATCATCAAGCCAACAATTAGTAGGCATATAATAATCATATTATCTATTTATATCAATTCATTGTAAGGTAATAATACTCTTTTAAAATAGTAAATTATATTTAGGTGTCCTGGGGATGTATAGGTTATACTAAATATCACATATTACTAAAAATGAATTAAATTAACTATTCAAAAAAATGCCCCTAGGGTAACATCGAAAAGAATTATTTTGTGAATTTTTCTCATTTTTACTATCTCGTTAAAAATTATAAAATATTTAATTATTGAATTATTATTATCAGAATGAGAACCCAAGTAAATCTTAATTATCATCAATTAAAATATAATCTAAATAATTTCGAACTTTTAATAAAATTACATATGGTCGAAAAAAATCAATATATATATATATGTTATAATGTTTAAAAATCCATAATCTTTTTAAATGGATTAAAATGTGATTTATATTGGTTTACCATTTTTCAATCATCAAATAACCAGGTTTTATCACATTGGAATAGAAGAAAACTAAAACTAATTTTAATATTTTATGAATTTATTAGATAAATAATATTTCAATGTGAAATTTCTCTATTGAAAAAATATTATTTTTATATTTTCGTATTCAAATATTTCACATTCTACTTATAAATGTAAATGTTTCTATGGTGGATACATTTTACATTCTAAGTGGTTTCAAAAAATTATTATTATCAATAAAAAAACTACAATTATACCAAACAATTCACAAAATATATAATTATAGAGTCGAGAGTTACTTATCATATTTTTTATGGATGTTTATAGAAATAGAATTATTTATAATTATTTAATCTTGATCTCTAATAATGAAATCGAATTATTTATATTTTTTCATTTTCCATAAAATTTCAATAATCTCTAATAAATTTTTAGAATGAGTGGGAGTTTGAGAAATCTATAATCATATTCCTTGAACAACCATTATCCATGTTCCATTTTATATTATTATCATAATTAATTTTTTTGATAAAAAATTAATATAAAAAAGAATTTCTTTAGTAAAAAAAATATATTAGGTCAATTTATGCCATCTACAAAATATTTGGGAATCCAAATATTCACTGATTGAATATAACTTCGTATCATTATTTTTGATTAATTTTGGGAAATAATGTCATGACTAAAAACAAATAATTATAATTTTATTTTTTATAAAGAATTTTAATAATATCCATGAACTATATAGTGACATCATGGGATAATTTTAAAAGCTTATATCATTTATAATTAGAGATAAATCAATATATATATATTTTTTATTTTTACCATTGCTTCATATTCAATGTTCATTTTAATTTCATTGTTCATACCATTGATTTGATTTTGATAGTGACCCCCTTTTTAAAAAAACGTGTATAATTGTTTAAGGATTTTTTATTATTTTAGCATTAGTTAATTAATCTATCATGTATTCAAAAATTTGTATTATATTTTTAAAAATTCTATTTTATATATTAAAAAAAATTATTAAAAATATTTTTCATAGTTTGAAAAATATTATATTTTTTGAGTGAATTCTTTTATTATTTAGATGTTCATTTTAGTCATATAACATATAAATTCATTTATTTTTATATTTAAATGAAAAAATTATCTAATTTAAAATTAGATTAAGAAAATTAAACTGATGCACCTATTTTGATTGGGACTAAAAAATATATTTGATATTTAAAAAAATTATTGTTCAAATTTTATTATAAATTATCAAAAATTATTGATGAGTATTTTTTACTTTCATTCATGGGATTTTGTAAATTTTCATATGATAATATTTTATTTGAATCATACTCATTGATTCCATTTTTTATTTAGGCTAAGGGAACCCATTATTAAAATATCAATTATTCTTTAACAAACATATCATTTTAGATTGTCATAACATCCATCAAATTTCTTATATATGATACAGGATTTTAGGAATCTAGTGTTCATTTTAAATGTTTTCAACTTTACATAAAATAGATAATTTTCACAATATCATTCTAAATAGCTTGATCCTCCTTTATCAGATGTGTCATATTATAGTTTTTAATTATATTTTCTCTCACACATTAGACTATAAACATTTGAATGAAAAATTTATATTTTAACTCATATTTTCTCTTCATCATCAGCCAAATTTTGTTTTCTCCATACACCATATGACTTTTGAATATAAGATCCATCATTTTTAGTTCTTTTATTGGATTATATATACTTATTGCAGCAGAAATTGCACTTTCTAAATAAAGTTAAACTCTGATAGAATTCAATTACTAATCTAGTTACTATATATCATCAACCAAATTATATATATTATTAAAAATTAATTAATATTTATCTAAGTAATAATTTAACCCTCAAACATTCTGAATGTTTAAAACTTCAATATAGAATTTGTGATCTATGTTGACTGAATTTTCTATCCATCCACATGATGAACAAAATTGTAGTCCACATTTCACGAGCTTTATCAAACTAAGAAATATGATCAGATTCATAAGGTCCTAAAACATATACTATATATTTTATAGATTTTGAGTGCATGTTATATTCATCTTCCTAAAAATCTCCTTGAAAATTTTCATACAGAATAATACTATTAAAATAATCATTCAATCCATGTTTTCTCAGGAAGGCATAAATTTTGGAATTCCAATACCCATAGTTTTCACCAATAATGCAAAGTGATCTAATCAAAGAAATTATTTTATTATATTAAACTAATCTACTAAAATATTTATCCTTATAATTTAACCAGAAAAATATAAGAACAATAAAATCATTGATAATATATTCATTGTTGTCCTTGTATGAGATTCACAATATCAAGAGCAGGGTGTGGAAAAATTGTGATCATAAAACATTTTACCTGAACAAATAAAAAAACCCTACAAAATCTAATTATAATCTCACCATCAATATTTATCGGATATATAAGTGAAATAAATATATAAAAGGAGGAGTAAGATACAAGTAATTTTTTATCATTTAGGGAATTAAAAGCTGTACCTAATTTTCTCCACTAACACTTTGCACATGTATAGTTATTTAAAAAACCATCCATTTTAGTAGAGGATTTTCATTTTACAATATATATATACCACTTTTAACAAAGGTTTAAGATATATTAATTATGAAATATTCTTATTCGACCAGTCCAAAGACTTCACAACAATTATTATAATGATTCATCAGCTTACAAATGAATTAGATATAAAAAAATATTTACAACATAAATAGCTATTTTTAATTAGAAACTAATTACAGATATTTTAAATTATTTACATAATAATAAATATTGATTTATTTATCTATGATGACACATCATATTTTTTAGATCATAAAAGAAATAACACAGAAGTATCAACATTATTTTTACTTTTTATAATTATTAAAAAAGGAATCTTGAAAAATAGAGTGTTCCAATAGGCATATAATTAGCCACAATTTTCTTTTTTATTCATTCATCTATTATAATATAAAAATTATAATGTGCAAAATAAAAAAAATCAAAGTAGTAAACTATTTACTTTTTCATGTCACAATCTCCTTTAAAAAATGAAAATGAGAGGTAGATAATGAGTAGGGATCTGATATTTTATAGAACAAAGTAATTTCATGGAAGTAGAAGAAATAATTTATTCATTCACATATTATTAGTATATATTTAATTATTATAAATGTAATGTTGGTTTTAAAATCACTATAGTCACTGTAATTTAGATATATTTCAATAAAAAGTAAAAAAATTAAACAAATGAAGGATTTTTATGTATTGGCTTTATAGTATTTATAGAGTCTAAATTAAAAATGTATTGTTCATATAATATTATAAATAAATCTTCACATGAATTTTTTTATAATTTTACATAATTTTTTTATGTTTTCTTGTTATCAAATTGTATAGGATTTCCTTAAAAAAAAATTAAAGGAACTCATTAATTTCATTTGGTTTCATTTATTATTATATAAATTCACTAATTTCATAATGATTCCATTATTTTTGAAGTCTTATGAACCTAATTTATAATAATTGAATAATTTCATAAGTATTTTGGTATAAATTTATATGAAATATTTATTTTCATAGAATTTTTAGATTTTAATTTTTTTTCCTAAAAACTGTAATTTTGAATGTCTTCTCCAAAAATTAATGAATTGTAGAAATAGGAAAACATCATAATATATAATATAAAGTGTTTATATAAAATATTTAGAAGCTATAATTTTTAGTATTCATAACTCAAAAAAATTACTTGTATAAAAACTTGAGTTTTTTTAGCATAAAAACATAATATTTAATTAGACATATTGAAAAATGATTTTTGCATCTAACACTTCCAAATTTTATCAATGGAATGTTTACATTGATTAGTTATATGTTGTTTTATCATATTAAACAGCAAAATACAATTAATAACTATAATATTCTTTAATTATTCAACTAAATTACTAGAACTGAAATGGTAGATCTATGTATTTGGAGAATTAATTGTTGATTTTTTATTTTATTTTTATAGAGATTTGAAAATTTGTTTGAATTGATTAATCATGGATGAAGTATTTAGTGATTCTATAAAATTATGTGTTTAAATAATTTATTTCAATACTATCAATTATATTGGAAATATTACTAAGATATTTTTATTTATTATAGGATTAATAATATTTTTATTTCATTGTTTTGTTGGAATAATAAATTTTCAAAAAAATGTTTTTTTGATATGTAATTAATTATATATATATATTGTTCTATATCCATTATCATTTTAAATCATCATTTTAATATACTCAATTTAACTTATTTAATTTTTTATAATTTAGTTATGATTTTGATGATAAATTTATCATTTTTGGGTAATAAACCCTGGGAGGGGTTGGATTTTGATTAATGGTTCCATGTGATATAGTCAGCAATTCTTAGATAGTGTGTGTATTTACTTGAAAAATATTTATATATGTAAACTATTTTTTAAACCTCTATGATTTATCACTACAAATGTAAAGTCATTGAGATAATTTTTTATTGTGAGATGTGATTGTGGTGAGCTAGGCTATAGAGCCACCCACACTCTTTATCATTGTGATGTAAAATATTTGGGGGATGGAATTGAATTTTGAATGGAAGATGACAAATTTTTAACACTGGACAATGATAGATGTAGCATCACTCTAGCTCGGCTAAGGATAATTCATGTCGTTTGTTATATTATTACTAAATGGATAATATTATAATCAATTTATACTTATAGAAATGAGTTTCTTTAAGAATGAGGTTTTTTTTAACAATGGATAAGAGAATAAATGAGTTTTTTATAATTATTTTTCTGAGAGTGTTTTTTTAGAGCATGTTAAAAGCGTGATGTTTTTTAAATTGTGTTTTTTTAAAGAATTTTTTTTATAAATTGGTTATAAATGTAAATTTTTTGTTTTTTGTAGAGAACCTGATAATCAAAATTGTTGATCATACATGAATTTTTATACAATGGTTTTGGGATGGTTTTTTATTTAAAAATGTTATACAATCAAATTAATTTTAATTATAATTATTTATTTTAATTTAATAATTTTAATTGATCGTGTGTGGAAAATGTTTCTGATGATGATTAAAAGTAAATTCCCAAATTTTACAATTAATTTTAACTTAATTTAAAATTTTGAATAAAAATAAATGAGGTTATTATCCATAAATTTCATACCCAAAATTGCATTAAAATATATAAAAGGAGAATTATTTTTAATAGGGATTGAGTTGCATTAATTTCATTAAATCTAGGCATAAAAAATGGGTATTTTCATTTCATATTCTATTTATAAATTAGAGTTTTCTATTATGATATTTTTTAAATTAATTTTTTTTTAAATTATATTTAAATTTAAATACATAACTTAGCTTTTCTCTCTTATTTGGGAGTAAAATCCTCCCAAGATGTTTTAATTTATGCCTCAATACTTTAAAAAAAACAATATTGATCAGGGAGAGTTAACCAGGATTTGTGGTGAATTAAATTAGGTCATCAAATTTAGGTGTCTTGGATGGGACATGAAAGAATGATTTTATAGGTTGTTTTTAAGTTGTGAGTTGAGATGTTATAGATAAAAGGTAGGATATGACGATTTTAAATCAAACTACACTCATTTAAAGTAATATAAATTCATTTTTATAGAGATAATACTTTCAGTAAATTTGGTAGAATTGGTTGACAATAATGACCTCAAATGATGTTATTATATGTATAATGTGGGGATATAGTTCATAAATCATATTTGAAATGGTATAAATACAAACCGATAGTAGTTATTTTGAATGAACAATGATTTGAAAAATATAAATAATTTAATATATATTATTGATTGTTAGTTTTTCATTTTTAAATTTAATAAAATTAGTTTTTAATGAAATGTTTGAAAGTTGAGAAAATGATATTTCAAAAATGGGGCTTGTTAAAATAAATTACAGTAAATAAGGCTCCTAGATGAATTATGTAATGTTATTTGGAAAAGATAATATTGTTTGAGAGTATATGTATTTCATGTAGAATATATTTCATGTTATAAAAAAATTTATAAAATTTTTAATCATATATCTATGATATAGAATGGTATATATTTACCTTGTCGATCAACTTATTACGAGTGTGATAATGAAATATATATATACAATCTATCATTAGGGAAGATAATTAGGGAAAATATATTTAAGAATAAAAGACTAAATGTGTTATAAATATAATATATTGTTATTTACAACTGATACTGAAATAAAATAAAAATAAAGAGATATTATGAAAAATCGGTTTTATATTAATTCTAATTGAACACTAAAACCTAGAAAATGGATTTTATATCATATTTTCTATAGGATATTTATTGTATGCGGTCAGAATTGATGATAAAATATGGATTGGTTAATGATAATTAATAAAAGGGACTCTAAAATATTTCATCTGATCATTTGTTTCTTAACTATTTGAAACAATATTATATTTTGGCCAAAATATACTTTTGGTTGGGTAAAATTTTCATCCAAGATTATGAATCAATGTTTTTGAGATTATATTACATGTTCTGAATCTCATGATTATATAGAACATCTAGGAATACAGGTCTATAATGAAGAAATTATTTTTGGTATGTTTGATATTTATTCAACTATTGTTTAATATATACATAGAGGTAGTTAAATTGGATGTCAATGATGATAAAACCATGAAATATCTCGGAACATTTATTTTTTTATTGGTGAAGGAATAAATTATTCCAAATGAAAAAATGGATGATGAATAAATTATAGGAAAAAAATATAATGTTTTCTTCAAACTTATCATATTAAGGGAATATACTAGAGTGTATTTAATGAAATTGAGTGATAAATATAGAATAAAAATGTCTATTTTAGATACTCTTATACCTGGAGTGTGGGGAGATAGATCATTTGATTTAGCATTGTGATCAATTATTATCAATTTTTATTGATATGCATTTAACCTAGTACCAGGATTAAGTAATTGTGCTATAATTCTAAATCTTATCAAGTCAAAACCATTGGTTATATTGGGAAAATATTTCATGGAGAGAGGAAAACACCATAAAGGGTTAAATGAAATATCCGTAGAGATGATATGGTATTAGAGTATATAAATAATGACGTAAGAACATTTATATTTTGATGCATTATAATGAATTCTTATGTGAATATATCAACATTATTTTATACTATAAATTTATATTCATTTTTTCATAGTTGTATGATCAGTTAGGATTGATAATGAATTTTATGATATATTTAATGAGAATAATAACTATACTAGGATAGGGGTGTGTTCATAGTTTTAGGTGTTCATTTTTATGGATAATTACATGTAATGTGTGAGTTATATTGGGTTTCTTTTATTATAGAGAGAAAAATTCATGATCTAATTATTGATATTTTCTGGATCATCAAATATAATGATTAAATTAACTAAAATATTTAATGAGTTGAATTGGTGGCACCAAGTTGATGTTTTCTACACTTTTTCTAGATAGTAGGATATTTATAAAAGTTGGGAGTGTATATTGATTGAAGATATGTGATACAAATTTATTTAATGTTATTAATCTAAATATATATTGATAAATAGGATAGATCAAACCAACATTCAAACCCTAGAAGATCTATATATAGATTTCGTTGAAGAATAAATTTTTGAATTACTATAAAAAAGGGGTGTTGAATTTTACATTTATTTATTTTCGGGGGTGACCACTATTTTCTAATTATCTTATCACATATATCTAATGTAATATAATAATTAATGATACTGATTGATTAGTTTTTCCAAAAACTTGTTTATGAGGATTAGTATTTTCACATAGTATTCCCATTTTCTTTCAATGATTGGTTATGGTAAATTGTATTTGTACATAAACTATTATAAACTTATCTAGATTAATATTGTGATTAATGATTTTTAAAACATAATTGATGATTTATATAAAAAATTAAATAGATCGCACATGATATCCTATCAAATCCATTAAATTATATATATCATCCAATAATGTAAAAGGGAGGTGTACAATGAAATTAATATTTATATTTCAACGTAATTATTTAACATTTTCATTCATGGATTTTTATATTTTGACCAAAGGTATAATATTTGTGGAATTAAAAAAACTATACCCAACCAATAATCAAATTCCTTTATAATACAATTTTTGGATTGAATCATGATATTATTAATATTTTAGAGAGTTCAAGGGATGTATATGGAGAATTTTTTTGAAGAACTAACGTAGGTGTAATATATTTTAACAAATAAATAATTTTATTTTTGATTTAAAAAATTAATTTTTCCATATTTTTCAAAGAGTTGTCATTCTTGATTCTTAAATTGTTTAGTGGTGATTTTTTTGGGAAAACAAGAATATATTTAAAGGAAGGGGTTTTTTAGGATTGGAAATGTATTATTGAAGATTCATTCCTAATGGTTTGAAATTGGAATCTCCCGTGGAATCCAAAACACAAAAGGATGATTTTTTGTGAGAGTTTGATTTGTTAGGAGGTAATTCTAGAATTGATGAAAAATATTTCCCTAATAGTAATTTTTATTATTTATTATTTTGGGGTTTGTATTGATGTAATGGAACATTGTTTTTTTATATGGGTATTCAAAACTAATACATCCCAAGAGTTATTAAAATAAAAATTACTTTGAATTTTTCATTGTTGTTAACTAATTGAAGAGTTTGGGGTTATATTTTCTATAGAGTAAATTATAGTTTTTAAAACTCAAAATTATTAAAATATATGTAATACTATAATGGTCTTATTCAGAGAAAATGTATGTTGGTTAGGTATCTGTAAAAACCATGAAATGTGTTCCATGAAATTCTCACAAAAATGGATTTTTAGAACCTCACTTAAACAGAAAGTTCTGAGTTTAAGTATAAAAATTTCATTATGCCAGAACAAGGAGTTGATTGGATTTCCATATGCTGCAAGCCAAAACATCTCAACCGGGCTTGTAATGATTAAGGTGTAACTGTTAATTTTTAATGTGGTATATAACTATAGTGAATGGATCATCCAGAATGTCCTAGACCAAATCAATGCACTAATCTAAAACAGTGGTGTGGGGGAAACCCCCTCATGGTATAAAGAATAATGTTTTCCATGTTTGTTCGATCAGCCCCCCTAATGAGGAACACCTATACATCAAGCATCCAATGTAGGTCCTTCCATTAAAAACCACTACATTGAGTATCTACACTGCAAAACTAAGTGGTTGTTTAATTTATACACACCTATTCGAGACACTTGTGCCAAGGACCGACATGGTGGACCTAATGTGACAAAATCCATTCATCCATCCTCATATTTTCCTATAAATAACACCCTTGGGCTCCCCATTTTGAATGTTTATATAGTTCATTGAAATACTAATGTTTTCATTGTGTAGACCCCCCCTAGGTCCCCCAAATTGTATAGTGTAGCTCTTTAAAAAAAATGAGAAAATAGAGAATTAGATTTTATAAGCATGACCAAGGATTAGTCAGAGTTTTAAATTTTGAAAATCTGAATAAGGACCCTCATTCCATAAAAATAATTCATCTACACAAGGTTCTATCTTTATGAAATGACCAATGTGGGATGATTTCATGGACATCAAGGGACATCCACAATATGTAAGTTAAAATATCACCAATGTTTTGTTGTCACTATAGCCCATTTACTAAGGCATTTGATGATTTAATTGACTTATCCGTCATCTTTGAAGTATTTTTTTAATTTAATAAAGGAAATGAATGGTCCACCTATGTTAAATACCTACACAGAACACCTAAATGAGCCATCCATGAAGGCCTCATCCATCCAAGATACATTTTTATTCAAGAAAATATCTAAAACCTACAAAAGAACACCCCTATTCAATGAGGTCTGAAGTAATTTAAATCCAGGGAATCCCCTCTAATGAAGTTCACTGACTCCAGTTTCAAACTATTAGGATGAATGAGGCACACTTTCCCCGCCGTTTGGTCTCCTAAGGAAACCAAGTGATCGGCCACCTTGTTTCCCTCTCGCCATGTGGGTGAGACGTAGATAGAATCCTGAATCATTGATGTACACTTCCTAACTGGATATAATATGGACCACGGGACACCACCCTTACCCAATAAAGAAGCATTTAGAATAAGGGAGTCCGTCTCAGCCTGAGATAAAACCACACCCTCCTGAATGCATAATAAGAGCCACGTGAGCATAGCCATAGTCTCCTCCATAAGAGGGTTTCCCATGCAACAATTAGCAAAGAAGGCCAACCTAACATCTCCCTGAGAGTCTCAAACCACTCCTACTTCTTTCATAACACCAGTCAAACATTTCCCATCGATGTTCAATTTGTAACCAAAAGCACGTGGATGCCAAGACACCCATCTCCCCCGCACCTCGGCAGCAATTGAGAAGGATTGGAGGCCTCTAACCTGAGTGCTACCAAATGAGGACGAATCCCACCAATCCATGTGAAGAGAGATCCATTCTAGGAGAAAAAACCTCATCCTTGCTATAATGGATCTAGCCGAAGACTCTGCACCTTCAAACCGCGTCTGGTTCCTAGATTTCCACAAACACCAACACCCTACGATTAGAATACCCAACCGAGCCATGCTTTCCTTCACCAGGATGTTAGAGCCTTGAAACCATTCACCCAGGAACGATGAGACATCCCACTATCATGTTGTGTTAAAAAAACGACCACCTAATTACGTCCAAACCACTGATTCCCATTCCCATTCAAAGAATAAATGAATCACACTCTCCTCCTTCCTACTCATGCAGCAATGGCATGTAGATGGTAAATTCAAGCCAAGTTTCCTAATGTTTTCATCTATGGCCACTACCCTCCTCCTGACGCGCCATAGAAGAAAGTTATATTTTATAGGAATAAAGCGACACCACACCACACCATTCAACTCATCATGTTGACTCTTCTCTTAATCCAACTGTCGATACCATTTGATAGAAAAAAACCTGAGGCCGCAGGAGAAAACACACACTGATCTGGTCCGGAAGTTAACTCAACAAACACGAGAATATCCTGTTGATTCGGTCTCAGCACTGCCTTAGTAAAATTGGTATGAAGAATCGCCTCCTTCACCGTGATCAAAGGGGCATAGAAACCTGAGATGGCAAGCGATGAACCGACCCAGTTCTTATGCCAGAAAAACAGATCCCCTGCACTGCCAATCCAACGAGCATACGGAAGCAGAAGATGAATCATGGGGAAAATATTCTCCCACAGGGGAGACCTATATCCATGAGATCTTGTTTTTCATCCCCCTCTGATCTTTGACATTGATTTCCCCCCATAAAGTACACTCCTCCATAACTTCCCAAGACAACTTTGCATGCATGCAGTTGATTGAGTTACAAAGGCTCCTAACACCAATCCCTCCCTCCACAACCGGCCTCTCCATTTTACCTCATGAGACCCAGTACCACATACCCTCTTACTTGGACTCCCAAACAGAGTAATAAAGAATCCTGTCAACATCCTTGACCACACCTTGCGGTACATTGGAAGCAGCCATCGCGTGCACGGGAATGGCGGATTGGACACTGTTAACCAGAGCTATCCGGCCACCAAATGAAAGAAATTTGTTTTTCCAGTTCAAAATTATATTTGATATCCTACACACAATAGTATAAATGTCACATACCTAAAGTCTCCCTGAGGAATTTGGGGTGCCCAGGTACACCAGCGGCTACTCCCCACGATTCATGTCCAGCTATATACATAAGGAAGCAGCCCGACTATCAGTGTTATGCTTCAGGATAAACAAATTTAACTTGGAAGATCTGATTCTCTGTCCACTCTAGTAAAAATAAGTCGTAAGGATGTTCATGATTCCTCTCACGGAATCATTCCAGCCATTAATGAAACTGATGGTATCATCCGTAAACATAACATGGGAAACTGAGGGAACCTTCATCCTCCTCCTGAAAGGAACTATTCTCCCTTGTGTTAAACAGCTGTTAATGATCTTGCTGAGGGATTCTTGCGCCAGAATGAAGATGCTTGGAGACAGAGATCTCCATGTCGGAGACCTCTGGTAGACTTGAAGAAACCGTGAACCTTCCCCATAATAGCCACTTCCATCCATGAAGAGATGAAACACCTGAATAAGAGATCGACCACCTTGTCTGATAAGAAAATACATGAAATAACTCTGTTAATGAATCTCCATTCAAGCATGTAATAAGACTTGTTCATATCCACCATGATTGACAAGTTAGAGCCATGAGTTTTCAAATCAATATCCCTTAACATCTCTTAAGCAAGGTCTATCGCTCCATGGATAGAACACCCGTTCACAAAACCATGCTGTTCTGGACAAATCCAAATTGGAAGAAACTTTTCCAGCCTCTGATTAATGATAGTCGTGAGTATCTTATATGGGAAATTACATAAACTCACTGGCCTATAATGAGACAAAGAAGAAGGATTACTAACCTTGGTTATAAGCACCAAATTGGTTGCACTAGCCACCCTGGGAATACTTCCCCCGTAAAAAAATACTGAACCGCAATAATGATATCCTCCTAAACTACTCCCCATGCACCCTTGTAGAAGGATCCTAGGAAGCTGTCATGTCTGGGGGAACTATCTGGATTGAGATGCTACATGGCCACAAAGATCTCTTCCTCATTAGGGGTAGCCTCAAGGAACAAATTATCCGGTTAGGAGACTCACTTCAGAATTACCTCCCACAGAACGCTCTGGCCACTAGGATACCTTGAGTCCATCCCCATATTAGGTTCAGCAAGAAGATCCTAAAAGAATAAAACTGCCAAAACCCACACCATAACCCTATCATTTAAATAAGAACCGTCATCCAACAGTAGGTTGGGAATGGATAAACGCTTTCTCTCTCTGATATAGTCATGGAAGTAAGCTGAGCTAAAGTCCCCCTCTTAATGCCACCTCATCCGAGAGCGGTCCCGAGCCAACCATTCCTATTTGAGAAGCTCCACAGCCTAGTACTCCTTTTTAGCCATGAGATTGTCAAAAATCAATCCATCCCACTCCTCCTCCAAGATGGCCTCCAAGCCTTCGATACACTATTTAAGATTTTCTAGGCCTTGATCAAAAGGAGGAAGATCCCTATCCCAAGACATCAGACCCCGTTTCAAATGCCTAAGGTTATTATGGATTGCCAACCACGTGTTCCCCTAAACCGGTTCCCTCCAAGACTCCTCCACAAACCAAATATCTCTATTCCATTGAGCCCACCGAGGGTTGAAGCGAAATGAATCCGGGCGATCCTGCCTGGAAACCATAGATACCAGAATCGGCGAGTGATCAGATAACCCCCGGACTAAGTGTTTATCCTTTGTAACCGAAAACATGTCGATCATGTTGTTGTCAGCCAAGCACCGATCAATCCTTCTCTAACTTCTTCCCTTGCCTGCTTGGTTATTGCACCATGTGAAACTATCCCCCGAGTAGCCAAGGTTGAGTAATCCTTTATCCGCCAGGAACTGAGCAAAGTCCATGCTAGCCCTCTGAGGGAACACACCTCAACCCTTCTTCTCCTAGTGGTCCAAAATGGAGTTAAAATCCCCCGTAACAATCTAGGGTGTGTCCACTGGATTAAAGGCCCTAAGACCTTGGCACAGATTTTTATGTTCCTGAGGATTATAGCTCCCATACACGGATGATAAGAAGAAACATTCCGCCCCCCTACTCACATTCGATGTGATGAACTGATCTCCTGCATCAACCAAATCCACCAAGCCCACCTTGTTCCAAAAAAGTCATATGTGCTTATTAACTGGATCAGCATGCATGGACCCATCCATGTGAATTTTTTGTGCCAAAGTGCTAATTTTATCACTCCTCTATTTGTGATCAAGAATCACAAAAAAACAGATACTGTTTTTCCTGCCTTTCGAAGCAATAGAGTCCAACTTCACCTGGGCCCCTAGGCCACTGGCATTCCAAATTAGAATGGATGACATTAAAAAACACATGGCCCAGTTTTTTTCCTAGGCGTCTTGGTACCCTTATTGATAAGAGTGGAAGCCTCCCTACGATTCCTCTTCTATGCCCGCGCGGTGACCCCCAGGCTATTCACTGGTGCTACTAGAGTACCTTCCAAACTGGGAATACTATATTTCCCTTTTAATCCCCTATAATGGGACAAAGGGGATGGACCCGAAGTTTCCTTGTCCCTTTTATCTCCGAAACCCAATTCTCCTCTTTGAGACGTAGATATAAAAGACGTCCATAAGGGATTGCCATCAGAGCCGCACTCTCCTTAACCAGCCCCTCATCCACAGTGCCTGGTAGCAGGGAGAGGTCATGAACATCAAACCCCAGCCATTTTGGCAGAGAAGACCTAAAAACATCCAGCCAGACCATGAAGGACCTAGGGGTGAAGATAAATGAAGTCCCCTTCCCACAGCGTCCCCTGGGTATCGATGAAGCCGAGACCAACTCCCTACCCGATCCAAAAGAAGAGCATACAACATTAGTATCCAAAAACATGCAAGATGATTCCGGCCTAGAACCCCCAGAAACCCCACACCCATCGACCTCTTCTGAAGCTACATGGGAGGGATGGGGGATAAAAGAACTCACGATCTGACTGGCTGCAGAACCTTTGATATTGGAAATCCATTCGGATTTCAAACGTACCCTTTGGTGTCCACGCCTACAGAGCTGGTCCGAGTGCCCTTGGAGGAGGCAAGATAAGCAATACCTGGGGAACACTGGGAACACTATGTCCTGTTTCCATGACACAGAGTTCGGCACATGCACAGAAATAGGTTCTGGGATAGAAGAAGATAAGTCCAAGTCAACACAAATATGAGGTTCCATGACCTCTTCGCCACTACAGGTACACACATCCGAGCACAGGAAACCTCCAAAAGAATCCCCCATACCCTTATGAAAGGTATGGTTCTGAAACGGTAGGGGGAGACTAGGGAAACCCTCCCAAACCACCTCCCATGACCCTTCCTTACCCTGGAGAGCTTCCATAGACAAACGGGATAGGCTGAAATGCCAGCGGCCCAAGACATGAGGGGTCACACACCAAGCCATCACAAAGTCCTCCTCCGACTGAAACAAGTTACAAAAAGAAACTCTGTGAAGCACTGAGACCCTAACCCCATCCCACAAACCCCAGTAAGCCAAAATGCTCTTGAAGACTGAGAGAGTATGTTTCTACGAGCCGAAGCGCGCCACCAGAGTCCACTTAAGACCAGCAACTGCCTCATTGTATGCCTAAACTGGGGCACCCAAAGAGATCCAAGCACCCTCCCTCACAACCGAGTGAGAAGAAGGGGATATCGTCGGGAAACACAGATCTGAACTTCCTGATTTCCTCCTAAAAAGCGCATCCTTTAAGGAAAATAATGGTCGACCATCCTCAGGAGGAAAAGCCCAAGGGCCGCCCCCTTGTTGGGAAGAGCGGCCGGCTGATCCGGGCCAGGGTCGAACGACACCGGATGGTGCACCGCCGCCGCGGAGAGAGACCCAGGGAGAAAAATAGTCGAAAGAGATTCAAAAAAGGGGGCGTGTGATGTGGGTTCTCATGAGAGGAAACTGAAGCCATTTTTGGTTACTATCCCTTGAAGGCCTCATCAAAGACACCCATGGTAGGTCTTCCTCTTACATAGCTCCCTTGTGTGAAAGATACCATGTCGAAAACTCAACCCATACCACCTGACATACCAAACCTTTGTGAAGTACACATCTGTGTGATTCCAATTTTGGTTAGTATTTCTATAGTTTTAGGATTCCTACATTTTTCTAATAAGGATGTCAGGATCCCTAGGGTGTGTTTATGTCAATATATCTAAATTCACATGGATCCTTACCATACAGAATGTTTTGAGAAGTTATCGGTTAGGAGGATTAGGGTTCATTCTATGTCTCCCCTTCTAATCTCTAAAACCCAGAATCTTTGGTATCATAAAGGGTATGTATGGTTCACACATTAATTTCTTTTTAACATAAGGACTGATATACTATTTCCTCTATGGGACAAATTTTAGGTCATCCCTTCTAGAGTAAGCCCCTATCCATTTGGATCAGACCCAATAAACTAAACATTCATTTCACATTCAAGGGTCCATTACTTCGCACCATCATCCACCATCACAATGGCTTTTTTAATTGTTGTCCCACACACTTCCGTTAGTGGATGAGAAAGTGTCTTGTTTTTTGAATCAATCACATCCTTTTATTTTTTACAGGAATCACGATTCATGTGGACTTAGATGTTTATGTTGAACATAAAATATGAAAAATCCACCTCATCTCTTGAAGTATGAGGACACTTATTCCCACCATAATTGGGATGCGTAGGAAGCCTCCACCCAATGTCTGACCTCAATGGACATCCTCATCGGGATTCCAACATTAATTCCCTTAGTTAGGTCTCCATCATAGGAATAGGCCCCGAAATATTTTCCCCATGAATCTCTAAGAGTTGAGACATATCTGATAGACCCTATTACAAAGGCATCATCTTTAGTATTAATCCATAACCTTTTATCTCTCAATGGGACAAACTCCTCTATGATACATATCTAACTATGTGGACTTTGATTCCTATCCAAGTGGGATACGTAAGAATCCTCCTTTAGATTTAAACCCAACACTTCATATCAACCCTCTTCTCTCTGGGACACATTCCTAACATGGTCTAATAAATGATTTAAATTTATACCCTTTTTAGGTTTATTGGGATTATTAGGTATAAGTCTCACACAAAGATTCGAATACAAACCTTTTTCCTAGATATAATTACCACGTGACATTAAAATTAATGGCTAGGACCTTATCACACAATCTAAAAAGTTACAATGTCTCCCATTAAGAGGAAAAAAACTATAAGGGTTATGATTTTTTTCACAATGAAACATTGTTATCCCATATATGGGTATGATCCCAACATGAAAACAACTTTAATCTCTCGGAGTAATAAAAAATTCTTGATTTCCCCCCTATGTGGATTAGAATCCAAAATTTTCATAATAACAACCAAATAACCTCTATGTATTATATAAATGGATAACATTTATTGAAAAAAACTAATATATACAATTATCTATAGTTATGAAGAACCTATAATACATAAAGATGATTCTAATTTCCATACATCTTAAAATTTTATTGAAAATTTCTATGGAAACCTACATTATGCAAGGAAAATAAATAAGGATTCATTCCCATATATTTTATCTATAAGAGAGTCTTAGAGTAGGAAATAATTAACCACAAAATGGTGTGATGATCTCAACCTCCGATCATATGTACCAAGGTGAGTTCATAAGATTTGTACATCAAAACACATAACATATGCCTACATTGGAAAATAGATCCTGTTTTGATACAGAATCATTGGTTTTTTCCAGTTCCATAAACAAATATATTGGAAACAATTTATAAATAGTGATTCCAAACTAGAACACATGTTCTAAGGGGGAAAAATATTGTGAACCTGACGTGAATCCTTAACCAAGATGATAGTGTTATCCATCTGTTAGGACACGATTAATTGATGAATGTGGTAAATACAATGGAACTAATCATGAATATGTTCATAAAAACGATTTTTCTCTAATAGATCTAATTTTTTATACTTTTCACAAAAACATGAATTTGTTTTCTAGGATATCACTTTATTCCAAATTCCTTTTATCATGTTTTCAGCTTTGAATGCCTTGGTTGCAGCTCAAGATGGATCCCCATCTGCTCGATGAACATCATCACTGACTCAACTTCTTCAACATTGTATCTCCAATGCATTGGTCTGAGAGTACATTTAACACCACACTATCCCGACCATGGAGGATTTTTGGCAGGCCCTCCAAATCATGAATAACACCTAGTCGTCTGGTCAATGATTACTGGTAGTCCATAAGTAGATAGTTCCAACCACCATCTATGATAATTTTGGAAGTTTATCGCAGGAAATCAATCACCAATCCCTCCACTATTATAGGGAGGTTGACCAAGAGACCAACCATGGCCTCATTCCAATTGTACATGGGTATTTCCCAAGGGAACCTTTGAATAAAAACTCATGCCCACACCATGTGGAAGAAAGCTCTTAACATGAGTAGGGTGTTATCTTCACCTGTCCATCCTTGGTCCCTCATACCAAGGCGTGCATGTTTAACCACTAGTGAAGAAATATTCCAAGAGGGTAAAGGTTCCTACCTTTGACCCCTCCAGATATTTACATCAACCCAACATGGTGGAAAATAGTTAATGGTCACATACATCCATTTTCCTTAACTCCGCTAGCCAGTAGACTCATCTAAAGGCACCTAACCAGTCCCTCAATTCAAATGCAGTGCAGAACCATGAGTAAGTACATTCAACTTCTTATAATATATAATCTAGTTAGAAGACTCATCTTACTGTATTCATGGAATAACTTCAACCATATGTGGTGGAAATTTTCAGTTAGGAATATACACCGCCATTATCTATCAGGCCTACCAAACTCTCATTTGGAAAAACCTGTACAATTTAGTCAAAAAGTTCTAATGAAAAGCTTATGGTAATCTCAACTCTCATCCACATTCAATGGTACAGTTAGTATAAATTAATATGTATAGGAGAAAAATAGTAGTTATATACACTTACTCAATATATACAGTGGGCATATACTCCTGTTCTTGATGCTGATGTCACCAAACACATTTTTGGAAATAATGAATGGGTAGACTCAAATTCCTTCCCATATCATGGATTCCTTCAAGAATATCATAATTGAAACATCTTTAGTATTAGAGGAATGAACACATAATTCTATCCCCATACATGGGATGACTCATCCATATGGAATCCTAGAGAAGATACATATCTTTGATCCAGTCCAAGAGGGTAATGGGGAAAACTACCCATTATCATATTGGAAATCAGATCGAGAACAAACACTCATTTCAAATAGAAATAATCAGTCTTTTCTGGAATCCACTCCAAAGTAGGGACATAGACCAACATGTGATAACTGGTTTTCCCATCATGTTTTTCCAACTACGTGTAAGTGAGAGTTTAAGAAGAAGTCTCAAAAAGCATAGTTGGAGAATTAAGAGTGGATCTCTAATGTGGTTCCCCTTAATTCTAGTGTTCTTGAAGACCTCAAACTTTTATCGTTTATAGCTCATGATCCTTCCTTCCCAATACCAAATTATGGGACTAGTTGAATTAATTATAATGTTCCTCATAGATCAATTCATCATGATGGTTTGGTTCCTGATAATTCAGTCAATCTCAAGAACCAATGTTTTGATTAGAGCCACAAAAACCCTCTTTCTGTCTAGAAGACAAAGGAGAAATATGATTTATATCTTATTGTAATCCTAAATGGTGGTCCTCCCAACGATGGAATTAACTACCAATGTTATCTCCATTTTTGTATTTCCCATTTTCATGAAAATTATTCTACTGACATTGTAGATTTGAGAAATTCGTATTTTCTTGAGGCACATACAAATATACAACAAGTCATGTCTGATGCCTTATTACTGAAAGGTGAAATACATTCACAGTATGAAGATAGACCAAGGCAATGATCATTCTCTGAACCCACCGTCATTCATTTTCCTTATAATTTAGCTTATGAATCATTTAATGATCCAACATCTTTCAAGAAATAAATTAGTAAGCATCTGATCTATTTGGTCCATGTTGATAAAAATCTATAGAAATTTGTAGAGGATATAATGAATATTAGAAAAAACTGGTTAATAGTGAAATACCAGTCATGTTCTAGCCTTTACTAATCTCTCAATACAACATTCTGTAGATGTAAGCTGAAGATTCTATTAATTAAATCTGCATCAACATATAGAGGAAATTTCATAATATGAAATCCAATTTATTACCCTTTGATGAATATAAAAGTCATGGTAAGGTTATATAAGGGTTGAAATTGTAAATTTACATAGAATTTCCCTAATTTTCTCGACATCCAACGATCATGAAGCAATATATGGCCATATAATGTGAGTTTGTCAATTCAGTAAATGTGTTGTGATAATTCACAATAGAAACCCTATATAGAGTTTATATTAGAGGATGGTGTGTACATAGAGCATTGAATTTTTTCTACCCTCAAAAATCATTAAATATCATTGAAGGAGGTCTCATGAAATTTTATTTCTCCAGTACATCTAGAAAAAAACAAATCATGTTCATGTGTCAATTGATGCTCAATAAAAAACGTTCTTGATTGGTTTTCACCAAAGTCAAGCCCAAAGAGAGAAAGGTATTGAGATGATTTTGCATAAAATGTATGAAAAAATATAGAAACATTCCTTCAAAGAGGATGTCAGACAATAAATGGAACAAATGTCTGAAATAGAAGAACTATCACCCGAAACAGGCAATTGAAGTAGTAATCGTATAATGTACACAGCAAATGTTCAGACCAGAACTCATAAAATCAAAAGAGATATTATGTTGACCTCAGTAATAACAATTCAGGAACCACACCATCCCATATGGGCAGGGGAATTTTTTAACCCAACCTTTGGATTCAACAAATAAATACCAAAGGGATTATGAAGATGAATAAGAATATCCCCAGCCTAAATGGTTGGGTTTTTTTCATCCACAATCCCCTCACAATTGGAAGTCAGTTTTATCATAGTTAGAGAAGAATCCACCACTTGAAGACACAACTGAAGTATCCAAGTATTCCCATTATATTACTTTCCATAAAATATTTTATGGGGAACCCAAAAATAATAGAACAAAGAATCCATGAGGACAAAGAGGAAGGAGATTTTTCAATGTTACTAATATAATGTCATAAATTTATAATGAATCATTGAATATCATTAATACCATCATAGAAGATCCATAATAAAATTTGTCCATTTAAATGGAATCGTAAGAATATTTTTATGTTCTTTATATGGTTTATACCAATGAAAATAAAGGAGTTGTGTGTACCAGAAATCGAAGGCTTTCCAGGAATCAAGGCATCCCATCAAATAATCAACTTACACCTTTTAGAAAGGCACAAAACAAGGATAAAAGAAAAGATAAAACTATGTATCACTTTCCACCTGGAGAGGTTCAATCAATTTCTCTTGAAGAAATATATTCTCAGTAATAGGAGGAGATTAATGAGTTTCGATAATCAATGCAATGTTAATCTGAAGATGTATTTCTAACAGACATGCCCCACAAGAAGACCCTCAGCTTGCACTTCTAGTAAAATATCCACACCAAAGACGGATTTCTCAACTACTAAAAAGAATTATGAATTCCCTCTATTGGGTACATATCCAGAATATTGTCAAGCACATCTTTACAAGCATGTACCCATAGGTTGTCCAACACAAATACCAGTATCACCACCACTGGTGGTCATACCAGTTGCCACACTAGTTCAAGTTCCAACTATAATACATACATAGGTCCCAACTCAACAAGATATTCCTTAAATTATTTTAAATTCCATTTCTTCATACACGACTTGATTTGATGATTTGTAAGGGTGATGTGTACTAACACTTCTCGAATATAAGTCACACCATTGATGGGGAAATTTGATTTCCCCCCACCAAACATTTTGAATAGTGAATTTACTATATTCCAAGGTTCTGGAGATCTGGAGCACAGTTGACACATTTCGCCCCTCACTCTGATCCCATGATGATGAAACCTATGTAACAAAAAATTGTAAAGTTAAGATGTTTTATACAATCATGGTAGTGGCCAGCCCTTTTTTGGTATAGAAGTTTGTAGTCCTGATCAATTCAAGAATAAGAAGATAGCCATCATAAATTCCATATCCAATTTAGCTCAACGTTGTATAAGACAACAATATTTGATCTTAAAAAGTGAAAACAAAGGGATAATGAAAGAGTTTTAAATTTCTTTGCTCAGTGGAAAGGATTAACATACACTTTGAATGTACCACACCACCTAGAATAATTTCTTCCAATTTGTGTTGAAATTATTTATGAGGAGTTTACCACACCATTAATCAATGTGAAATACACATCAGGGTTTATAGATTTATCATTGATTTCTCAATAGGTAGAACATCCCATAATAGAGAATAGAGAAAAAAAATTGAGTAGTCCCATCCACTATAGGAAGGATAACTAGAAAAGTAGAGGCTTTTGTAGTAGCACTCAAGAAGGAACTTGTACCAATGTCTAATTTAAATACTTTATCATGCCATAGGGATCCACCTCCTTATCATTATAAGCAATTATCGACTCATAAAAATGATCAAACATATGAAATTTGTAGACAATTTGAATAGTTGAAAACAAGGCCTATTCAATTTGAAATGACCAAGTCCATGTCTACATCATTTCATCCTTGTAAAATAACATAGTCAAAATACAAACGCCCATAAAACTGAAAACATTAGAAGGTGAGGACTCCCAAAACTATTTTAACTTTCATAAAATGGTGGGGAATGCCATCTCAAAGTGTTATATTTTCAAAGACATTCTTCGAAAATTTGTGGACTCTAGAAAAGTGAAAATATAATGTTCATCATCCGAGGTAGCATTGGTTACTGTTATCGATATAGTGGAAGAAGGAAAATGGTAGAATGTCAAAAGTTAGAATGTTTAATAGTTTTATGATTGGATGGTCAGAAAATTGATCAATTGATATCATACTATTATAAAAATAGAATTGAAACAACCAACTTATCCTCTTTCCAAATATGCTGAAAACATGTCATATTTATCAACAGTGTAGTTCTCTGAATGCTAATCCTCAATGAAGAGATATGGTCAGAAAGATAATGAGCTGTTAAATGAAGAATACCTCGGGTCAGGGTCGAAGCTATCCTAGAATTTTGTAGATTTCATTCCATCTATATCAAAAGGACAAACAATATCCTTCCAAATAGCACAATATGAATCAACCTTTCAATTAGAATCTTCATTAGATGTTGAGTCAATTTTTGGTTACATTAACATTATCCACTTAATAGACCCAATTGTAATGAATATTCTAACTATGAACCATACTTCCTTATACCAAAGTGAGGAACTAGGTGAAGAAGTCATCAAGGTCAAGGATACCGGTTAAGACATGGGTATACTAGAAGCCACTACTTAATTACACCACTTGTTGAACAATTTATGCAGCAGCATATTGTGGGAGAGTCCTTTAGCGGGCTCAACATAAACAAGGGAATTCTCCCACACATGGCAGGGTCTTCCCAAACATTATCATATTGGATGATCGATTACAGGCTATACCACAAATTTATTAGTAGTTGAATAGACTAAGTCATCCTAATCCATCATTTGTATTAGTATTTATAGCCTCTACCCTGACACATGATCCATCTACATCATGAGTACATGTTTTAAGTCACCTACAAAACGGCATATCCATGCTATATAATGCAGACGTTTGAACCCGAAGTATTAAAAATTTGCTGAAACATTCCCTTGAACCTGCCAAGTTATCAATCTTGGATGTTTTGAATCTATTAAAAGATATTTGGGAAATAGTTATTGAGGCTTTGTTAACTCACCAAGAGTCTGAAATTGAGGTTTCTACTGCTGAGGTCTACCTTGTAGAGATTGATCCTGCATAATTTCATCTAGTTATATATTTCAAGGACTAAGATAAGGATGATATTGTACATGGGAATATATGTCCCTTGTATTTATATGGCATGGTTAATGATATATATATATATATAAATATCCAAAAATCCTTCATTGATTATGGATCATGAGTCAACCTCATTCGCGTCCATACAATTCATTAGTTGGGCCCTTATGAATCTGAATTATATCTCTCTACTATCATGTTGGATGGTTATGAAAAGAATGAACAAGAACATCTAAGAAATATTATAATCCGAACATAGTTTTGTGATCTTATAACATATTCAGATTTTAGGGTTTTTCGGTAGGACAAAACTTTAAATATTCTTCTTGGAAGACCTCAGCTACATCAATTTTAGTCAATACCTTCATTATACAACAAATGTATCAGGTATTTCTTCAATGGTAAAACAGGGAAATTTCCTGGGGAAAATTACCCATTCAAAAACTATGAATCTTAGTTTAGTAATCCATAGTTCTATCAAACAATGGGAACACATTATTTGGATTAAGATATAACAAGAATAAATTCTACGAATGGTATAGAAAAGATCCTAATTAACGCATTCTGGAATCCCAGTAGAGATTACATACTGCCTATCAATAAAATTTAAAGGGTAGACCCAAATACAAACACTCATTAAATGTATTCTATAATGTTAGTTATGGTAATTTAACCTAAATGAAGAGGATAAATTATTTATTTATCAAACATTGATGAAAGCCTAAATTGGGATGTCTCCATTCCTTCTACAATATTTTAGTATGTATATACTTCATCATCTAGACTATATGAAGTTGTTGTATTAATAGAGATAGACATGGATGTGGATTCCCAACACATCATTTCCCTTCCATACTCATGGATGACCCTTTATCATCAATAGAGTTAGAAATGGTTGACTCTTCTTCAGGATTATCAAATAAAAACTCCTCCCCAAGATTTGAAAGTCATGCTTGATCACCTACCATTCTATTAGAGATATAAGATAGGACACGAGAGGAAGAGGAAGAAGTAAAATCCCCCATGGACTCCCCTCCATCATTTGAGTATGGTGTCTCTACCACTGTGGATGAGCTCAGAAAAATAAATTTGGGTAAAGAGGAAGATCTATTCCCTACGTTAATTTGTGCGACGTTGAATTATGAAGAGAAATAGGTGTATAATATCATTATAAATAAACACTGAGATGTTTTTTCTTGGAGCTCTATATAAATTACAGTCCATGACACCGATGTGAACCCCTATAATATGTGATTTATAAACGAGCATTGGGGATTTAAGCAGGAAACATGAAGACTGCACCCAACTCATGCCTCCAAAATTTATGCGGATGTCTAAAATCTTATTAATAATGAATTTATCTAGGAGGAAAAATGTCCGAAATGGATTGGAAATATTTTCCTAATGAAAAAGAAGAGTGTTCAAATAATAGATTCCATTAATTTCAATGATCTCAACCAGAATGTTTCCAAAGATGGATTCCCAGTTCCAATCACAGAACTTTTGATTGATGTAACAATTGGAGAAGAAGGTCACTCTTTCATGGATGAATAACATGGGTAAACCTAAATTTAAATGCCCATATAAGTTGATGAATTTATAACTTTGGATCCTCTTAAGGAATATTTTTCTATTGGGTGATGCCCTTTGAATTTAAGAATCATGGTATTACAAATCAACATACAATACACCACCTTTTCCAATCTTTATTGGGAAAATAAATTGAATTCTATGTGGATGATCTAGTGGTTAGGTCCAGCCATATTCAATAAGCTTCAACATCATAATTTTATAGTGAACCCCTTGAAATGTTCTTTCGGTGTAACATTGGGAAAAGTTCTCTATTTTTTACACAATCATGACATCGATGTCGATCATGTGAATATAAAGATTTACTTGGTATATAACCTCATCGAAACATGAAAGAGTTGAGATGAATTGAAGGAAACAAGGCCTATATTAGTTGTTTCATAGCCAATTTGGCATGAATATGTTTAACCTTAAACAAACTAATGAATTAGGGGGGTCACATTTCAATAGAACAATTCTTACTAAGAATATTTTGATACAGTCAATAAATACCTCATGAGCCCACCAGTATTGATACCACATGTTGATATAAATATTCTCATTATTTATGTTACATATTTGGAGTGATCACTAGGCACAATAATTTCACAAAAAAATGATGTTGGGAATGAAAACAAGCATTACTATCTCAAAAGAACCATGATCGACATAGAGACATGATATTTAGATATTGATAAAATCAATCAATAATTAATCTTTTCAGTTCAAAAATTAAGAAAGCATTTGTAGCATAATGAGGTTCACATGGAATCTCACTATAATCCACCAATAATTATCCTTAGTCATCATATGTTTATAAGATATCTAGAATGGTGGGAGGTTATTCTACAACAGCTTGATATACATTTTGTTTCTCAGAAACAAGTAAATGAACAAGATTTAGTAGAATTCCGCATTGAACACCCAACTGTGGAGGATACATCATTAAATACTACATTTCCTGATAGAAAAATATTATATATTAAAGAATTTCCTATAATATGGGAAATGTACCTTTATGGTTCTTTTAGAATTCAAATGGGGAATACATTATAAAACCCTACATCAAATCATATAGGTTTAGTGATTGTGATTATTTCTCTAGATGAGGTAGTGTTTCGATATTAATTTCCATTATTAGAAGTTGGTACCAATAATGAGTCAGAATATCAAGCTCTCTTTTTAGGCCTCGAAGTAACACACAATGTACCAGTGTATTACATGGAGGTGAAAGGTGATTTAGAACTGGAAATCAAACAGACCAACATGGATTACACCATTAGAAAAGAAGAAATAATTCCCATGTATGATTATTTCTGAGGGGTAATGGAACAATTTCCATCATATCAATAATTTTCTTACATTTTATGGTATAAAAATTCCCACAATGATGAATAATAAAATGCATCCACATCCTTGGAAGATACATACCGTGATGAAACGATCGTTAGCATGGCTCATCATTAAGCTGTTTCACCTTTTTCCAAATTAGAATATAGGAAATCAATGAAATCAGTCCCATTTAAGATCCATATGGTCATACCATGGGATGTATGACAGAAACATTAGAATATATCAAAAATAGATACTTCCACAAGATAGAATAAATAGAAAAAATATCAAAATATGGGTCGTTAATATCACTCTTTACGATGGCCCAAACCACTACAAGAACATTTAAAAATGGGTATTGGATGTAATTTTTCGCAAATGCATTGATAGGGATAAATCTGCAGCTATCATGAAATAAATACATGTATGAGATAGTGGTTAACACCATTTTGGGAATAAGATTTATTACCAAATCCAAAGGCTTGGATATTTTTTTCCATCAATGTCGCAAGATTTCCCAAATTTCCCTAATAAGTTTCATTACTCCAAGATTCATGTAAAATTAATTCAATAACCCCCATAATTTCTATATATAGATAAATACTCCCAGAAATATCCTTCATGGGGAAGGGATGTAGTAGGACCCTATCCTCTAGCCACAGCTACGCAATTCGAGTATATTCATACTACTACCAACTTCTTCTCCCAATGGGATGAGGCAATACCATTTATGGATGTCGGGGACAAATGCATTAGTTGATTTGTCAACTCTAATATCATTACCATATTTGGTGTCCCTCATACCATATTGATGGACATTAGAATCGATTTATGTACGAATGAGTTGAAGAAGTAATATCAATATCAGGTCAAATCTAACTATTCATCTCACTACCTTGAATCAACCAATGCACAGATAGAGAATTTCACCAATACCTTATCATATTTACTCCAACAGATGGTGGATAACGATAATGTGTCTTGTCCTAATAATATATTTTACTCTTTGTGACATTATCATAGTCTTACTCATACTGAAACACGGTCAAACCCATATTTATTGTTGTATGGGAAGAAGAGGTTCTAACTATTGATGTTCAATTTTCCTCACTCTATGTCTCCATCTAAGAAAAACTATCAATAGATGAATAGTCATATAAGAAATTTGACGAGCTAGAATTATTATACAAAAATTGATTTCATATAATGCATCACATAGAAGTCAATCAGAACAAAATATCATTTGCTCTTAATAAGAAATTTTTCCTCGCTCATTTATTCAAGGAGAATTTTCATTTTTCCTCATCACTCAAATGTTAAAAATAATTAATCCTCCAAATCCTAAGACAATATGTGAAGGACCTTATTCCCTACATAAAGTACACTCTAATATATCATATTACATAATATAAATTGAAGGGTATCATATTACGACTCCAATCAATGCCTGATTCTTGAAGGATTACTTTGAGTAATAACACAATGTTATGTCCTATTTGCAAGACATTAAATTACATAGAAACCACATCCATCCATGCTAAATGAAGTTAAGATTTGAATCATCTTGGATTTTGTAGCATGAAATTAAACTAGATGACATCATTTTCACCACTAAATTATATTAAACTGTACGGTTAGAATCTCCTTCAATTTACATTAAGAAATACCCCATGATACCACAAATTGGCATTCCCTATGGTTCATAAAAATTTTAGTAGCATCCACATGTAAGAATTAATCACATCATTGATACTCCCTAGTAGACCATGAGACCCATTTATCCCAATGTTTGAATCAGATTTGAATAAGGAACCCTTTTACAGAACTACGTGTGGCTTGATTCTTTGTAACACCCCGAGATTTTATGAAAAATATTATTTTAATTTCATTAACGTCTTGTGTTGTATTCTACACCAAGATTACCTTGCGCTATACGCAACACCATATTAGCTTGCAGTATACGCCACACTATTCTTGGACCGTGTTACACACAATTTTGATAATAGTTATTCTACGCAACATTGAATATATATATATATATATATATATATATATGAAATATGGTTGGATTCTGTTATACGAAACAACGAAAGATTCTTTCATAACATGCAACCCTGACTTGGCTTGCATTACATGCAATCGTGCCTTCCTCGATAGCGTGTGTTGTACGCAATACCGGGTTTTAAAAAACAATGATATGTTATTATAAAATTGTCATGAACAAGCCGTTATGAATAGTATTAACTAAAATTTTAATTTTATAACATTAATATTCATCTTACACATTTTCTAGAACATGGTATAAGAACAAAATAAATTTTTCAGGTAAAATAAGCATTTTTCAAAAAATGCAGTTTTGCCGCCTTTTGATGGCGCACCCACATTAAATATAGTTTTTGACATGTTTATAAATTCAATTTGTCAAAATAAAATTATTCTTTGGAATCAAGAAATAAAAATTTACTTTGGATAAAATTTTCATATTATTCTGGTAACATTCACATTTTAATGAATAGTAAAAACACGCTATATTTTAATAAAAAACAACTTATTTCATCGTAATATCTTGAGTGGTTAAATTATAATATTGAATGGTTTTAAAGTATAAATAGAATATATTTTTACCATTTAATATAATTTATGTCATTATCATTGATTTTACCTTGAATTCATAGGTTAAATCAACTCAATCATTTGCAATGTTTTAAACAAAAACCCGTTTTTATTCGACAACGGGATTAATTTTAATTTAATTTATGCAACTTCTGTGTATGGAATTTTAAAAAATGGATTCCATATTTGGAATCAGTGGGTCCAAATTATGTTAATAGGCGACTTTTTATTTTTGGGAATTATGAATAGTAACTACGGTAAATTTTATTTACCATAGTTAAAGGTAAATCAGGTAATTAAGGGTAAATATAATATTATAAAATTACCCTAACACATGAAAAAATTCTATTTGATGGCTAAAAGTAAACCCATATCAACTAAGGGTCGGATTAGATTCATTTTATGGACTTTTGACCATGAAAATAATTTAATTATTATTAAAACCAAAGAAAGTGACAACATGTCACTCTCTTAAATCTTATAAGTATAATAATTTTAACTTAGTGATAAACATTATAAAACAAAGAACATGAATAGTATCAAGAAAACTAAAAAAATTATCTACATCATGAGAATTTATTTAGTATTTTTTGAGATTAAATAATTATCATTAATTGTGACACAATAGTGATGCAGAAATTATTTATCTAGTGAAAAATCAAGAATATAGTTTTTATTAAACTAATAGTGACCATAAAAGGAACAAACCCTGACCAAAACATATTGGTCATGTAAAGATAAACTATAATCATCCAATGGTCTAATATTTGACCATTTGAAGTCTTATACAAGCAATTGTGACACTTATATTATTTTATTTTAAATGACACCAAAGATGTCACCTTCATAATTTAATAAATATAACAATTTAAATATTGTGATTTTAAGATGATAAATTCGAGTAAAAGTATTATTGTGAAAGATGTAGTAATTATTTTATTAAGAGATAAACCAAATAAATGGTTTTAAAAATAATAAAATAAATATTATATGAACTATTTAATGTGATCCACTAATTTTATAGATACATATGACCTTTTATTAATATATTAAACCTTTTAGTTCGAACAAAGCTTCTGTATATATTTTATTTAAATTCAAATAAATGAATAGCGTCAAAATTGCCACTATTGTTATTTTATAAAAATAACATATTATAAAATTGTTTAAAAATCACAAATTTTTTTAAAAATTATAAATTTAAATTTATATGGTCTATAATGTTATAAAGTAAACAATTATGGAAAATTCACAACAAATAAGTAATTATTTGTTATTTTAAATTTTATTACCACAAATAAACTTAAACAGATTAAATAAGGATAAAGCAAAATGATAAGGTTTAAAATAAGATCCAAACGTGAATAAATTTTATTGGTTGATTATATTACAACCCTATCTCATCTAATCTTAGAATATGAGTCATTTTTGGTGGTTTTTAAGTGGGGTTAGATTTATTATAAATTAATATTTTTAAGAATTCCAAAGGTGCCCCTCTCCTCCCTTATAGAGGGGCACCTCCTCCCTCTCCTCCTCACACCAATTTGAGCCTTCAAGCTCGTCCAAACCCTGAAAAATTATCTTCACCACTTCCCTAGAAACATCCTAGAGGTTCTGGTCTTCTTTAAAGACCAATCATGGTTCCCTAAGAGGAGGTTTCAAAGAGGCGTTTCGAAGAAGAGGTAATTTCTTCTCCCGATTCTTTCAAGATTCTTTCTTCTTCAACTTATTCTTATTTAGTTGTTTCATTATAAATTAATAACATCAGTATCACTAATATACTGATTTGTTATTATAAATATGAAACAACCCCATTTCACCTTCTATCCATCCTACGGAAAACAAAATCACCGCGCGTGCGTACGTACGGAATACCGTCTCCACGCCGTGGTGTAATCTATTTATCCACAAACACCTTACATGGATGGGTATAATGGTGTAAATAATAACAATACATAGTTATTATAACATCATACTGATTCTGATATATTGTATCATCCACTCCAATTGAATTCAATGATCATGAAAATGATATCATCGCTCGTGCGTACGTACGGACTACCGTCTCCACGACGCATTGAGATTCATTCTCCACTTTAACCATTCATGAATGATTATAAATTAAATATAATAAGTAATAATGAAATATATGACATAATAATGATACTATATTTATTTGTATATATATGTATGTCATCTACTTAATTCCGTTCAACCCAATAAGGAAACGAAAACAGCGTTCATGCGTACGTACGTCCTACCGTCTCCATGAACGGTGTATTTATTTCCATTTATTGATTTATTATATATATGTATATTCTGAATATGTATTATATATAAATCATGTTTTATATTCTGGAATTAAGTAATCATGATCTACGTAATCATATGAATAATTACAAGTCAAAACACGGACGACAAATGAAACGATTTTACCCAAAACGCTCTTTAACATGGAATTTACAAAAGAACGGGTAAAATAAAGTCATAAGTGAACCATATATGACATCATAACAATTATTATGATTATGGAATAAGTAAATGACATTATTTAAATCATTATACATGAGTTTCAGACACTTATGAAACAAATCGGTTCTAAGGTAAGGGAAATATCACAATCTCTTTTTTATCCGAGATTGTTTATACTTTAGTATTTACTGGGGTGTATTTTTTCATCCACATCCATGTTTCCTCAATATGTAATATTATTTCCATCCACCTAAAATTGTTTAAATCCAATTTTACCCTTCGGTGAGTTTTTAGTAAAGGATATGAAAATAATCTTTTGTTGTTTTTCGTACGAGGTACTTTTTGACTTTTCCGACAAAAGTACGAAGAATGTTTTTTAACTTATACGGTATGAATGGATTTTTTAAAACATTATTTCCAAGAAGCTTCCTTTACAAGTTTTCAAGTTTATTTTTAATAAACTTCTTTTAGTTTTTAATTTTATGACATGTTAAGAAAGGAAAAATGTTTTTGAAGTAGAAAGGATATTTTTCTCAAGAATGGAGTTCAAGTGTTTTATCAAAATTATTTTCCATCTATGATAAAATAGGGTTCTGATTCTATCCCTATCATTACATTGATTTGATTATGTTGTGATGGAGTTATTTTTATGAATTCATTTATCTTATATGTATTGTTTTATAATGTCACGATGTTTAAGAATTCCATTTTTCTTACATGGGTTATGCAATGATGTATGATTTATGATTTTGTGGCACACATAAGAATGGTATAATTATGAGATGGGTGTGACCTATATCTCCCTCTAATGCATTGGGTAAAGATTTTATATCTCATGAGATAGACATGGCTGGAACGGTAGGTTATACTGGTTCAGTGAAACAGGACTGAAACGAGGGTGACTCGGTTCAGAAAGGGATTTGTCCACTAAGATAGTCTTGGAAATGAGTCTTGACTAACAAGAAATGATTCTCTTTGATTATGTGTGAATGCAACAATGTTTCATATTTTATGTTATGATTATTGTGATTACATATCACTGCCATGATTTACCCCATATTATGAAATTATGATCTCTTTTGCAGGTTAGGATTTCCAAAAGTTATGTGCTTATGTATATGATGTGATTGATATTTCTTTTGTTTACCCTTACAGAGAATTTGAGCTCACCCTTTTATGTTTTATTTTCCCCAGGATATAAAGAAAGGTTTTAGGTAAAAAAGGAAGATCTTTATGGGAGATTTTGAAGATCATTCACCACGTTTAGAAGATTATATTCCGAGTTTCCAAAGACACTAAACTATTACGGTCCTTATGTGTGTGTTTTTGTTATGTACTAAGTATTCCGCAAATGTAATGTAATGTCAATGTACGTCAGGCTTCGGGTCTCTACAGTTGGTATCAGAGGAAAGGTTTAGTCAACCTTTGGAAACTAGGATGTGAAAACGTTAGTGAGATCCCTAGAGACATTTCTAAGGTATGTCTTGGGATGTCCCTAAGGATAAGTTTATGTATAGGATATAGTCCTAGAACTATAGTAACGATATTAGATTAAACCAAAGATGTTAGATATTGAAGTTACTCCCCCTTTATTATGATTTTTGCCTCTCACACTATTCTTTTTGGTTTTTAGAAAATGGCTAGAAACAAGATGATTCACGATAATGGAGGATTTGATGGAAAATGGAATGATATTCTTCATGATCAACCAAATGAAATGGGATTTGGAAGTCGAAACAACATTATTATGCCGAATCAGCAATCTCATAATATGATCAATAAAGTAAAATTTGGTAAGTTTCCTGACTCAGCTAATAAGATATAGATGGAGTTTCATGATGATCATAGAGGAAAGAAAGTTCAATTTCCCCTATGTAAATCATGTGGGAAGAGGCATCAAGGAGAATGTTTCAAAGGAACTGGAAGATACTTTGGGAGTGGAAAAGAAGGACACAAAGCCAGTAAGTGCAAAGGAAAAGCATCAATTAACACCAAGGATGAGGATAATGGTATTTCTACGACATCAAAAATGGTTAAATATTTTAAATGTGGAATGTATGGGCATTATGCAAACCAATGCCCGAAGGGAAAGTCTCATGAAGAGAATCAGTATGGTCGTATGGGTAGTATTTATGTGGATGATGATGAAGAGACTACAAATTATATGTGAGATGAAAGAATTGTTGATGCTCGGTCAATGATTTAAGAATATAGTGGAATGATTACATGTTTATCATGTGTAATGTTGTATAAGTAATCTCATGCTACTATGGAATAAATAGACATCTATGTATTGTTAAACTATTGTATTTCCTTGAGTTTTGAAAGTGTATGATTAATGTTACCAGTATCAATGAAAGGTTATTCAGATATTTTTGGAATGTAGATGATATGCGCATAATTTAGGGATAAGGAGAAAATTAAATGTTTGATAGTATTCATGAGCTCATGACTAATATAAAGAGAAGGTTGTATCATGGTTTGAGTATATAGAATTTTTGGATTTTGGTATGTGGAAGGAGTTATCTTTTTACAGCACTCATGTTTTCACTAAGATTCAATCGGTATTCATTTTTCAAGAGATTACATGATTATGGTATTCAAATGACTGGAATGTGACAAACAAGATATATGAAGGATAAATGATGGCATTCACGTAATCATTTTCTCTATACTATGAGCATGGGCAGAAGTATTTTCGATATGACTAAAGATTGGAATGGATTATGTTGGACATAAGTTAGTATTGTTTAAGTATAAAACATTTTTTTTGATATTATTGATGAGATGTTATAGTAATATAGTTTTAGAAAAAGGACGACCTGCAGGACGGGCGACAACCCATCGTGTCGGACAAGGCTGTGGGAATCGAACCCACAACCGAAGTGCGACTGGCCTTTATCGCCTACCACTGGCCTACAGGAAGTCCCTGTTTAGTAGAAACTTGTTTTTTTATATTAAGAAGTATGATATATGAAGTATAAGTCCATTTAAGAACCATATATGATTAATCTCACTATAGAATGACTTATGTATATTTAATAACTTTTGCTAACCTTTTGTTTGAGACAGATGGAATGACCCGTCATTCTATCACATGATCTGCTAACACTTCAAGAATAACAAATTCAACTTCATTTATTTAAGAGATGATGTAGAAATTTTTCAAGGCACGAACAACAATGAGATTGTACCAAAATAAAGTAAGTATTTATTCTAATTCAAATTCTTCAAATTTAGGGAAACGATCTTGAAAACCAAAAATGTTGTCCTAGTCCTCTTATATCTGATTAATCAGATGGTACCTTAGATCATCACAAATTTATGGATTTGTGATTGTTGGCTTTTCCATAGCCATGTTCTCTACCACTCTCCATCAGAACATGATGGTTAGATTTTTCATCCATATCTATATTTTCAACTATGTGGAAACCCAGTGATTAGTTTATTTGGGTAACCGTTATGTTTCATACTTTTGTTTTTAAAGATTGGTTTTGGTATTCCTTTTTACGATGTGGGTTTCTATTAAAGAAACTTTCAAGTAGTAAACCATTTATAACCCCGATGAATTTCGATGGAGAAATTCCTTTTAAGGGGCGTAGAATGTAACACCCTGAGATTTTATGAAAAATATTATTTTAATTTCATTAATGTCTTGTGTTGTATACTACACCAAGATTACCTTGCGCTATACGCAACACCATATTAGCTTGCAGTATACGCAACACTATTCTTGGACCGTGTTACACACAATTTTGATAATAGTTATTCTACGCAACATTGAGTAAATATATATATAAATGAAATATGGTTGGATTCTGTTATAGGAAACAACGAAGGATTCTTTCATAACACGCAACCCTGACTTGGCTTGCATTACACGCAATCGCGACCTTCCTCGATAGCGTGTGTTGTACGCAATACCGGGTTTTAATAGACAATGATATGTTATTATAATATTGTCATGAACTAGCCGTTATGAATAGTATTAACTAAATTTTGAATTTTATAAAATTATTATTCATCTTACACATTTTCTAGAACATGGTATAAGAACAAAATAAATTTTCCGGGTAAAATAAGTATTTTTTAAGAAATGCAGTTTTTCCGCCTTTTGATGGCGCACCCACATTAAATATAGTTTTTGACATGTTTATAAGTTAAATTTTACAAAATAAAATTCTTCTTTGGAATCAAGAAATAAAAATTTACTTTGGATATATTTTTCATATTATTCTGTTAACTTTCACATTTTAATGAATAGTAAAAACACGCTATATTTTAATTAAAAACAACTTATTTCATCGTAATATCTTATGTGGTTAAATTATAATATTGAATTTTTTTAAAGTATAAATAGAATATATTTTTACCATTTAATATAATGTATGTCATTAGCATTGATTTTACCTTGAATTCGTAGGTTAAATCAATTCAATCTTTTGCAATGTTTTAAACAAAAACCCGTTTTTATTCGACAACGGGATTAATTTTAATTTAATTTCTGCAACTTCTGTGTATTGAATTTTAAAAAATGGATTCCATATTTGGAATCAGTGGGTCCAAATTATGTTAATAGGCTACTTTTTATTTTTGGGAATTATGAATAGTAACTACGGTAAATTTTATTTACTATAGTTAAAGGTAAATCGGGTAATTAAGGGTAAATATAATATTATAAAATTACCCTAACACATGCCAAAATTATATTTGATGGCTAAAAGTAAACCCATATCAACTAAGGGTCGGATTAGATTCATTTTACGGACTTTTGACCTTGAAAATAATTTAATTATTATTAAAACCAAAGAAAGTGACAACATGTCGCTCTCTTAAATCTTATAAGTATAATAATTTTAACTTAGTGATAAACATCATAAAACATCGAACGTGAATAGTCTCCAGAAAAATAACAAAATTATCTACATCATGATAATTTATTTAGAATTTTTTGGGATTAAATAATTATCATTAATTGTGACACAATAGTGATGCATAAATTATTTATCTAGTGAAAAATCAAGAATATAGTTTTTATTAAACTAATAGTGACCATAAAATGCACCAAAACCTGAACAAAACTTATTGGTCATGTATAGTTAAACTATAATCATCCAATGGTCGAATAGTTGACCATTTGGAGTCTTATACAAGCAATTATGACACTTATATTATTTTATTTTAAATGATACCAAAGATGTCACCTTCATAATTTAATAAATATAGCAATTTAAATATTGTGATTTTAAGATGATAAATTAGAGTAAAAGTATTATTGTGTAAGTTAATATATTTATATTCATCATAGGATTTTATTTTAAATTTTTATGCAAAAAATAAGTATATTAAATAATTATACAAAAATGATGTAGTAATTATTTTATTAAGAGATAAACCAAATAAATGGTTTTAAAAATAATAAAATAAATATTATATGAACTATTTAATGTGATCCACTAATTTTATAGATACATATGACCTTTTATTAATATATTTAAGATTATAGTTCGAACAAATATTCTGTATATATTTTATTTAAATTCAAATAAATGAATAGCGTCAAAATTGACACTATTGTTATTTTATAAAAATAACATATTATAAAATTGTTTAAAAATCACAAAAATATTTAAAAATTATAAATTTAAATTTATATGGTCTATAATGTTATAAAGTAAACAATTATGGAAAATTCACAACAAATAAGTAATTATTTGTTATTTAGAATTTTATTACCACAAATAAACTTAAATAGATTAAATAAGGATAAATCAAAATGATAAGGTTTAAAATAAGATCCAAACATGTCTAAATTTTATTGGTTGATGAGATTACAACCCTATCTCATAGAATCTTCGAATATGAGTCATTTTTTGAGGTTTTTAAGTGAGGTTAGATTTATTATAAATTAATATTTTTAAGAATTCGAAAGGTGCTCCTCTCCTCCCTTATAAAAGGGAACCTCCTCCCTCTCCTCCTCACACCAATTTGAGCCTTCATGCTCGGCCAACCCCTGCCATATTATCTTCTCCACCTCCCTACAAACATCCTAGAGGTTCTGTTCTTCTTTAAAGACCAATCATAGTTCCCTAAGAGAAGGTTTCAAAGAGGCGTATCGAAGAAGAGGTAATTTCTTCTCCCGATTCTTTCAAGATTCTTTCTTCTTCAACATATTCTTCTTTAGTTGTTTCACTATAAAGTAATAACATCAGTATCACTAATATACTGATTTTGTTATTATAAATATGAAACAACCCCATTTCACCTTCTATCCATCCTACGGAAAACAAAATCACCGCGCGTTCGTACGTACTGAATACCGTCTCCACGCCATGGTGTAATCTGTTTTTCCACCAACACCTTACATGGATGAGTATAATGGTGTAAAGAATAACAATACATAGTTATTATAACATCATACTGATTCTGATATATTGTATCATCCACTCCAATTGAATTCAATAATCATTAAAATGATATCATCGCTCGTGCGTACGTACGGACTACCGTCTCCACGACGCGATGAGATTCATTCTCCACTTTAACCATTCATGAATGATTATAAAGTACATATAATAAGTAATCATGAAATATATGACATAATATTGATACTGGATTTATGTGTATATATATGTATGTCATCTACTTAATTCCGTTCAACTCAATAAGGAAACGAAAACAACGTTCATGCGTACGTACGACCTACTGTCTCCATGAACGGTGTATTTCATTCAATTTACTGATTTTTTATATATATGTATATTCTGAATATATATTATATATAAATCATGTTTTATATTCTGGAATTAAGTAATCATGATCTACTTAATCATATGAATAATTACAAGTCAAAACACGGACGACAAATGAAACGATTTTACCCAAAATGCTCTTTAACATGGAATTTACAAAAGAACGGGTAAAATAAAGTCATAAGTGAACCATATATGATATCATAACAATTAGTATGATTATGGAATAAGTCAATGACATTATTTAAATCATTATACATGAGGTTCGGACACTTACGAAGCAAACCGGACCTAAGTTATGGGAAATATCACAATCTCATTTTTATCCGAGATTGTTTATACTTTAGTATTTACTGGGGTGTATTTTATCATCCAAATCCATGTTTCCTCAATATTTAATAATATTTCCATCCACCTAAAATTGTTTAAATCCAATTTTACCCTTCGGTGAGTTTTTAGTAAAGGATATGAAAAGAATCTTTTGTCATTTTTCATACGAGGTACTTTTTGAATTTTCCGACAAAAGTACGAAGAATGTTTTTTTAACTTATAAGACATGAATGGATTTTTTAAAACATTATTTCCAAGAAGCTTCCTTTAAAATTTTCAAGTTTATTTTTAATAAACTTCTTTTAGTTTAAAATTTTATGACATGTTATGAAAGGAAAAATGTTTTTGAAGTAGAAAGGATATTTTCCTCAAGAATGGAGTTCTGGTGTTTTATCAAAATTATTTTCCATCTATGATAAAATAGGGTTCTAATTCCATCCCTATCATTACATTGATTTGATTATGTTGTGATGGAATTATTTTTATGAATTCATTTATCTTATATGTATTGTTTTATAATGTCTCGATGTTTAAGAATTCCATTTTTATTATATGGGTTATGCAATGATGTATGATTTATGATTTTGTGGCACACATAAGAATGGTATCATTATGAGATTGGTGGGACCTATATCTCCCTCCAATGCATTGGGTAAAGATTTTATATCTCATGAGATAGACATGGCTGGAACGGTAGGTTATACCGGTTCAGTGAAACAGGACTGAAATGAGGGTGACTCGGTTCAGAAAGGGACTTTGTCCACTAAGATAGTCTTGGCAATGAGTCTTGAATAACAAGAAATGATTCTCTATGATTATGTGTGAATGCCACAAAGTTTCATGTTTTAAGTTATTATTATTTTGATTACATATCACTGCCATGATTTACCCCATGTTATGAAATTATGATCTCTTTTGCAGGTTAAGATTTCCAAAAGTTATGTGCTTATGTATATGATGTGATTGATATTTCTTTTGTTTACCCTTAATGAGAATTTGAGCTCACCCTTTTATGTTTTCTTTTCCCCAGGATATAAAGAAAGGTTTTTGGTAAAAAAAAGGAAGATCTTTATGAGAGATTTTGAAGATCTTTCACCACGTTTAGAAGATTATATTCCGAGTTTCCAAAGACACTAAACTATTACGGTCCTTGTGTGTGTCTTTTTGTTATGTACTAAGTATTCTGCAAATGTAATGTAATGTCAATGTACGTCAGGCTTCAGGTCTCTACATTCTTTCCACTAGAATGTTACGTATTGACACCTACATATTATTTTTTGTCTAACCGCAAGGCTTATTTCACATCATGTGACTTACATACACTTCGCATGATGTTAAAATTTTAGGTTCTTCCATTACTACACACGTCATGATTCCAATTCCAATGAGATATGTAGAGACACTTAGATATCCAATTTTTGACCAAACCACAACAAAATAAAAATTCCAAAATCCTTGTGTTTATGAGTTAGATCTATTTAGGGGAATACCATCATCAAGAACTGTGTGTTGATTGATTCTAATTCCAGTGAGATTTATTGTGACGCCCAAAAATCAATACTTGGGCCTAGCCAAAACCATAAAAAATTTATATTATTTCCTATATATGAACTAAACCAATATAGAGTACTCAACCAGAATAGGTGGTTTGATTTTTATACCATCATGGTTTTCATAATATAAATTGTTTTGGAATGTTTTAAAACACTAATTCTATCACATAAAATTAAATTGGTTAGGGGAATGATCTATTTTAGAACTATGTATGTGACGCCCTAAACCATTTTCACATCTAATAAAAATATTATTGTAATATTATGTATAATTTTCATACTATCTGAAAAAAACTTTCAACTAAACACAAGGAATTTTATTTAATTAAACACATAAGTTTTTACATTAAAACAAGATCAAAGGAGACCATACTGCCCAAAGATAATTATTAAGAGACCTATCAAAATCACAGGGAGACCACACAATAAAATAAAAATCCCAAGATAGTAGTAGTGGTCCTTCAGATCCATCACAATTAACATTAGTATGGCCAGAGCCGCTACAACCACATTGAGAATTAGGGGAATGATGTGCACCATCTTCTCCAAAACGTTTTGAATTTCAAACACCCTAATTCATGTTTTTATAATGTCTTAAAGATAATCTACCATTTCCTATCAGCAGATTTTGAGTCTCCAATGTCTGTAAGACCATATAGTCATTGGGTATTTGGTAGTTTAATTTAATGTCTCTAAATATAATGAGTTTCCACGTGTAAAGTGTGCATAGAGGTTACAAATATAAATATGTTTTTAATAATTTTTTGATATATTTTAAATGGATAATGATTTAAATATTATAATGGGTTTTAATCATAAAAATTGTTTTTTAAATACTAAGAGAAGTATCTAGTCATTTTTGTTACAAAGAAACATATATTTGAGTTTGAAATTATGCTTTTGAAAAATGAAAATAATAACTATTGTTGAATTTGATATATTAGCTATACTGGGTGACTAATATATGTTTAAATATTTTAAATTTTTTGAGAAGCATTTATAAATGTTTTCACCCTCGGATGTATAATACCAAGGACTTAAACAAAAACATGTTTTTGATTTCTATAATAATAAAATAATATTTTCTTTATGAATTACTAAACCTTGATTTATAACTTAGTATTTTATAAAACTAAAGTAAATATTGGTTATAGGAATTAGTTTAGATACAATATAGAAATAATATTTTTTTTAAGAAACCTATATATGTATATGAAATCCTACTTTTAAATTTATAAAAACATTAAACGTTTACTTTGCTAAAATTTAGGTGAGTACCCCACCTAGACGAGGGCCCCCTTTTAGGCATCCACTAATGGCCATGATGGGAATCTCACCCAAATCCTTCGGCAATGGACTAGGGAGTAGTGTTCATGCAAGGTGCATGCTAGGTCACACACACAATGGGTGTAGAAAGCCCAAAGCATGCATGAGTGTGCCTGTGAAAGGGAACCAGAGTATGTCACCATGTGGGGTGGCATGGAATAGTTGGTGGGAAAAGGTGTGCACCCACAGAGAACATGGTATGGTGTTGTACTGGGAGGGGGGAAGGAGTAATCTAGTTGAATTCCAGGAGACCTGGTCTTATAAAGGAGCTGTAAGAGTTTCTCTGTTTTGACGTGGGACAGATCTTTTTTGGAGAAACATAATTTGGACTGTCAGATCACACCTCATGTGATCTAAGATGTCTTTTTCGGTTTGTTCTTAAATCCTAAGTAGCCACTGATCATCCTCTATGTTTTTAATAGCTGTCTGATCCATCGTGATCTAATCACAGTTGTCCAATTCTTTTTGAAACCTCAAATCTTTCACAGCTGTCTGATCCAATACACATCTGATCTAAATTGATATTTCCTTTTAAAATCCATGGATGCTCCATAGTCGTAGGATCTCTTCTCGGTTAATATATATAATCCATTATTTCCTCACATAATCTTTTCACCCTCCTCTTCTTCCTCTTGTGTGTGCCACATTAATATACTTGCTACTCTACTTTTCTTTTTTTATCTTTACCTGTGACCCCGGTGGCCCCTCCCTTCTCTCGTTTTCCACATGTCCGACACCATAAACCTTATTTTAAACCTTGTATTCCTTGGGATTCTATGACATTGGAATTAAAAATTTATTATTCATTATTTATATATAAAACTAATATTTGTTTACTCAAATCCAACAGCTTATCCATTATCTAATGCCTACTCTAAGCTTCCTCAGACCTCTCCTCATCCATCAAAATAGGTAAGGGTCCTAAGTTGTGTTTCCTTATTTCAATTGGGATTTTTATATACATATTGAAGTATATACATGTATATATATAAATATATACGGTTATGTATATGACCTATTGGATCCTCTTAATATGGAGATTTGTTGATCTTAAATATATTTTTACTCTTTTACCGAACAAGGGTTTGAGTTTTTATGTGTTTGATATATATATATATATTATGATTATAGATAAGAACACACACACACACACACAAAAACAAACATATATATGTTTTATATCTGAACCCTTTATATCATATGGATAAATTTGAAATTAATAAACCCCAGTTTTATAATTTTCCCACATATGTTCAAAACATGTTTGGTGTAAGACCCTTATATACAACATGTACAATAGGTAATACACATAAATTATATATTTATATGGTAGATTACATAAACATATATGTGATTTTGTTTAATAAATAAACCTTTTAAATTTTATATCACGATTTAGAATTAAGGTACACTTGTTAATTAATGTTCCTAATATATTTATGTTATTATACGTGTTATTAGATTTTTGGTGTAAACCCTTTTATACATTATGTTTACTTGTATAAGTGATTAAATGAGTATACATATTAATATTGATCCTAATTCTTATTTTGAATTTTCCAAACCCTATTTAGAATTTTCCAAATATTACAAAGAATGAATAACACATGTTGATTTAGAACTATGAAAGGGTTTTATTTTAAAAAAATTCCATATCATTACACCCTTGTGTATAGATGGATTTACAAAACACTAAGCACTAGATAATTATAGATTGTCCAAAGGATATAATTTTGTAGAGTTTAGTAATTATGGATAATTCATGAGTTTAATTTTTTGGGTTTTCTACACCTATACACATAAGAATTATTCACTTATTTTCATAAATATTAAAAGGTATTAGTTCTGATTTGTTTTCATTCTTTTTATTATCAGTACTATTTGAAAGTAATTGGGAGTACCCTTGTGTTATGTTATAAATAATCATACCAATTATAAATGTTTGGACATCAATGTATTTAGTAACCCACATGAAATATTTTTTTTCAGCTTTAAATTAGTTATGCATCCAATCAATGATGAATTTACAATATGTATTTTATTAATAAGATTATATAATTTAGGGTTATCAATTTATGTGAAAAAAATGTATTTCTTTTTGTTCGTCTGTTTTTATTTCATATGCTATAATATTCTTATCATACCATTCATTATATTACATAGCCATTAAGTTGTTAGTATTGTTATTAACACTTATAAGAATGACTCACTTTGTATAGGTAAATTCTAAAGAATATAATCAAACACAAATGACCTTTTATGGAATTAAGAACTAAATTATTCAAAGTGGTATGTGACATGTTGAAGAATATTAATTGACAAATTAAATTATTAAAGTGGTAAGTGAAACATTGAATAATATGAAAAAACTAATTAAATTATTCAACGTAATATTGTACACTTTGAAAAATATGAAACAAGAAATAGAGTAATATGTGACACATGGAATGATAAGTGATAAGTAATTTAATAAATTAATGTGGTATGGGCACTCTGATTTAGAGAAATGGGGAATGCATTGGACTTATTATGTGACGGTTGGGGCCCACTATATCCCCTCAATGCAACTGTAGGTATCATGATACCAATATGATTAGAATTGGTCAAAGACTTTCCTAAATATAATTTTTTGATTTTGGATGAGGCCTTAATCATTATAGGCATCTTGGATGAGTCCTTCACAGAGTCCTGCATCGATACGTTCCTTATTATGACTATTTAATTTGATTAACCAAGTTATTATTCGACTAGTAGAATATAAATGGATAATGAGCTTGTACATATGATAATTAGAAGGAGTAAATGCTTATGGAATAATTATTATTTAGTACATATAGAATTTATCACGCAATTTATGCATTATATTTAGTATTTAATGAAATTGGAGTTAATAATTTATGCGCAACTCTGATCATGCATTGCTACCAGTTGTATAATTGGAACTTGTAATTATGCATGTCACACTTGTTAAATATAGAATGATACTTAATTATTTATATGCACACCCTATATTTAGTATGAGCATGCTTATGATTGGACCATGTTTCATTATAACCTTGTTAATTGAAATGTTCCCTTGTATTTTGTGATCGAATGTTATGTGGGGATTTACTTATGGATTTTTTATAAATAATTTCAATGAAATGTTTTCAAAATGTTTTAATTTCAGAATTATTTTTAAAACCCAATTACTTGGTATTCGTATGCTCACCAGACATTTTAACATAACTTTTACAGGTTTAGTAGTTTTTAGATGCACTTGTTGGTGGCAGCTTTGGGGAGATTCATTCCTCTTTCAATTTTTTTAGAATTGTAATAATTGTATCTGATTCTCCAAGACCTAAACCGAAAATATTTTCTTTAGTGGAACATGGAGTGTGTGTTGATCATTCATTTTTATACAAACAATTTACACACCACGAATTCATTATTTGAACTCCGCAACAGCTCTAGGAAAGTTCGGGGCTGGGGCGTGACCTTTAGTATCAGAGGATTGGTTTAGAGAACCCTATTAAATTAGATCAATACTAAAAACATGATTATGTTTCACTTTGTAGAATCTTTCTTAATAATTTGTAGATGGAAGAATAATCATGTCTTATGTCCCTTCTGACAGAAATATTAGAAACTATAGTGGCCAAGGAATATTTAGAAGGACATATAAATTTTTGGAACCTTCATTTATCATGTCAACTCATCAATCATGTATCCAATTCTCTTTGCATACTCCAAATTCACTGTGGATATAACTATGATTAAATTTTGATGATGCATGCCCAAAATCTGTTTAATGGATGTAAGGGAAGGTATTATGAAGGTTTATTCTGACACTTCACCATGGCCAGATTTTTTTTACGAATGAAGTTCAATGAGGCTACACCAGAGGGTGACCTATGGGCTGCGTACCATTGTCTAATCGTAACCTACGGTCTTCGAGGATAGGTCATGGACATTGAAATTCTATAGGATCAGTATACTCATTTTCATTATAGACATCATGGTCAACCAGATGTCACCCAACATTACACTCATCATGATTTACATTGTTAGAACATTAGATGTCCACAGTCGATTGATTTGGACTACCCTTGATGCATCCGGACCCAGGAGACAAAGGATTTTAGAACCGCATTGGGAATCCATTTGACTTGGAATTAGAAAAATGTCCTACACCGGTGAATCCGGTGAAGGGTCACCTTGGGGGACGTCCAGAAATCCATACTAGTGTTGTGAGAGTGAGCGTGTAGTTATGTAACACCTTGAGTTTATGAACATTGTATAACTGAATAATTTTATACATTTTGATACCTTAAAATGCTTCTATAGGTAAATTATTTATTTTAATTTAATTATTCCTTGATGAATAAAACACATGTCATGAAATTTTTAGATATAAGACATGATTTCACCAACCAATCTCTTATCACATCCTACCATACCTTTAGAGATTGTAATCTCTAAGATATGCACGGAAGAATAAAAAACCTATGAAAACATACTTTTTTCTTGCAGGAAACTCCAATGTGTGTCGAAGTAGCCAAACATCCTCTTTCTCTATCAAGGATAAAATTTTTTCTATTACCATATTGGAAATGCACAATTTTTAGAATATACTAAAATAGGAAAGTATCATGAGATAATTTTTCTATATTTAATTTTGGATGATAACAATAGAACTATAGGAATGTTTATGGAACCTGCATTGAAGTGTAACCATAGTTCTTCCTCTTGTTCCATGTCCTGAGATTTAGTATGTATAGGGAACTCTATAACATCAATATTTTCAATCACAATGTGGCACAAGGGATTTATATGAGGCAAATCCAGTTTGAAATCTCCGACCTCCAAACCACTCATTCCTCTCTATGGAAGGCTGAGTTCTTTATGGATAGGTTTGACCATAACTTTCCATAGTGTATCTGAACCATGGAAATCGAGGAACTGAATACTACCCTAGGAATGCATATGAGGTTGTCAGCACCCTACCCTATGTGGTAGTCCTATGGAAGTGATGATTGAAGTTATATGTGTTTTTTTCCAGTGGTTTTTCATACGAGTATTTTGGAATTTTGAGGATGCAATTCATTGAAGGTGGGATAATGTGATTCCACAAAAACAATTCACATGTAATAATAATATTATGTTTTTATTATATTTAATATTCATACAATACAAAAAAAACGTGTAACTAATCACAAGAAATTTTATTTAATTAAACACTGAAGTGTTTAAATTATAACAAGATAAAAGTAAACAATAATACCCAAAAATACCAATTAATAAACCTATTAATATCACATAAAGGTTACCCAATACTACCGAAATCCCCAGATTGTATTATGGGTCCTCTGGATTCCTCAAAATTAACATTAGTAAGGATAGAGACACTAAAACCACACTAAGAATCAGTGGAATAACGTGCACCATCTTCACCAAGATGTTTGGAATATATAACACCCTAATTAATGCTTTTATAAGGTATTAAATATAATATGACCATTTTCTTTAGGTTTATGTTGAGTCTAAAATTGTTATATGACCTTATAGTCATTGTGTATTTTGGTTCATTAATTTAAAGTGTCTTGGTATAATCTGTTTCCATGTGTAATGTGTGGATTGATGTTACAATTATAAATATGTTTTTAATGAAATATTTTGATATATATTAAAGTTATAATTATATCAAGATTAGGACATGTTTTAATCATAACCCTTGTTTTTTAAATACCAAGATAAGTATGAACTAGATTTTGGTATAGTGAAACATATTTTTTTGTTTGAAATTGTGCTTTGGACAATTGAAAATAATAACTAATGTTGTATTTGATATTTTAGCTATACTGGGTGACTTATATATATTTAAATATTTTAAATGTTTTGAGAAGCTTTTATAAATGTTTTCTCCATCAGATGTATCAAAACAGGGTATTAACCAAAAATATCTTTCATATTTTTGTAATACTAATATATGATTTTCTTTATTAATTACTAAACCTTGATTTATAAATTTTTGTTTTATAAAAATAAAGAAAATATAGGTTTGAAGACTTTATATGTTATAATAGATAATTAATAATTGTCTGAAGACAACTTTATATGTATATGAAAAACAATTTTAATATTTAACAAATTAACATTTACTATACTAAAATATATGGGAGTACCCAACCTAGCAGAGAGACACCTTTTGGAAAGCCACTCAAAGCCTTCATGTGCATCTCACCCACAACCCTTGGCAATGGATTTGGGTTGTGGTGCATATTCATGGTGCATTCTAGGTTGTTCTCACAGGGGTAATAGTAATCCCTTAGCGCGCATGAGTGTGCGTGTGTAAAGGAACAAGACCGCCCCACCGTGCGTGGTGGCATATCGGCATGAGAGGAAACAAGAGCATTCCCACAAAGAACCCTATACGGGGTGCTTATAGGAGGGGGGAGGAGTAATCTGGACAAATTCCAGAAGCCCTAAGATTATAAATGAGCCAATGAACATGTTTTATTTTGATATGGAATGAATGTTTTAGGCAAAACACGATCTGGACCATCAGATCATGCCACACTTGAGATGAGATGTCTGTTTTAGTTCGGTCCTCAATCCCCTGCAGCCACGAATTATCCTCCATGTTTTTAATAGTGGTCTGATCCATCACGATCTAATCGCAGCTACCCAAGTCTTTTTAAAACCTTGAATCTTTCATATCCGTTTGATCTAATCGACATCTAATCTCAACTGATCATTCCTTCTAAAATTTGTATATTCTCTAAAACTGTAGGATCTCATATCTATTAATCTTGACCGTCAATTATTTTCAACACCTAAACCCATCACCCTAATCTTATTCTTCCCATGTTTTCTACACCATTAGGCATGCTACCGCACATTTCCTTTTTTTCTTCACCCATGACCCCAGTGGACCTTCCCTTCGCTGGTTTTCCACAAGACCGGCACCCAAGGCAGTATTTTAAACCAAGGATACCTCTGGATTATATTCAATTTTCATTAAAAATATATTATATGTGATTTATATATAGAAGTCATTTTTTTGCACTGAACCCCTATAACTTCGCAATTCTCTAACACCTCCTCCGAGCTTCCTCAGACCTCTCATCCTCTTTTAAAACAAGTAAGGCTCCTAAGATCCATTGCCTTGTTTCAGTTTGGATTTTTGTATTCATTTGGAAGTAGATATATATATATATATATATAGTTACATATATGACCAACTGGTTTCTCATAATATGGTGAATTATATATCTTAACTATGTTCATAATCCATTACCAAACAAGGGTTTGAGTTTTAATGTGTTTGATATATATATATATATATATGTATGTGTTTATCATAAATAAGCACATAAATATGTATATTTTTCATAAATGAGCCCTTTATATCTTATGATGCATTTTGAAATTAATAAAAACCCATTTATCTAATTTCCCTCATACATTAAAACATGTTTGGTGTAAGACCCTTATATATACCTTGTATAATCGTTTATACACCAATATTTTGTATGTATATCGATGTTTACATAAACATATCAATGATATTGTTTAATAAATAAACCTTTTAAATTTTATATCATGATTTATAATTTAGGGACCCTTGCTAATTAATGTTCCTGGTGTATTTAATTCATTATAGGTGTTATTAGGTTTATATTGTAAACCCTTTAATTCATTATGTATACTCTATTAAGTGAGTATATGAGTATACATATAAATGTGGATCCTCAATATTATTTCAAAATTTAAAAACATTATTTATAATTCTCTAAGGATTCCTAAGAATGAAAACCACATGTTCATTTTAAAATATGAATTGTTTTTATTTTAAAAAATACAATTCATTACACCCTTGTCTATAAATGGATTTACAAAACACTAATCCCTAGATACATTTGGATATCCAAATTTCATACTTTTTATGCATTTAGTAATTATAGAGAATTAATGAATATAAATATTTTGGGTTTTATACTCTTATACACATGTATATGATTCACTTATTTTCATAAATATTAAATAGTATTAGTTATGATCTATTATTTTGCATTTATTTCGTAGCATTGTGTGAATGTTATTGGGAGTACTATTGTGATATGTTTTAATAAGCATAAAATTAATAAATTTCTAGATAACTAAGTGTTTTATACCACACATTAAATTTATTTTTCAATATTAAATTAGTTATGCATTCTATCCATGATGAATTTCCAATATGTATTTTATTAATACGAGTATAGAATTTAGGGTATTCATTTTATGTGATAAAATTTGTATTTATTTTTTTTATCATTTGTTGTCATTACATATGCTATAATCTACCTATCATACTTGTAATTATTTTCCATAGCCATGTATTTTTTATTATTGTTATTAACACTAATAAGAATGATTCACTTTGTATATATAAATCCTAAAGAATGCAATCGAAAAGAAATGAACTTTTAAGGAATAAAGAACTAAATTATTAAAAGTGGTATGGGAGACATTGAATAATATGAATTGAGAAATTAAATTATTAAAAGTTGTATGGGACTCTTTGGATAATATAAATTGAGAAATTAAATTATTTAAAGAGGTATAGGACACATTGAATTATCTGAAATATGAAACCTTGTAATATGTGACACTATGAATGATAAGATATAAGTAATTTAGTAATTCAATGTGGTATGGGAAATTTGAATTAGAGAAATGAGGAATGCTATGGATATATTATGTGACAGGTAGTGCACACTATAACCCCTTTATGTACCAAAAGGTATAATGAGACAAATTGACGTGGAATTGGCCAAGGACATTCCCAATTATGATTTATGGATTTTGGTTGGGGAATTAATCGTTTTATATGTCTTGGATGAGGCCTTGAGAAAGACCTACATAGGCACTTTCCTCATTTGGAAAATGTAATTTGATTAACCAAGTGAAAATTCAACTAGAAGAATATACTGGGTTAAGGAGCATGTACTTATGAGAATTAGAATGAGTAAATACTTATAGCATAATTTTTATTCACTACATAGAGAATTTATCATCCAATTTATAGATTACAGTTTTTAATGAATGAAATTGAAGATAATATTTTATGCTCAACACTAATCATGTATCTCTTATAGTTGTAACATTGGCACTTGAACATACACATGTAACACTTGATAAAGTTAGAGTGTATCTTAGATATTTAGCTACACACCCTATATTTAGTATGAGCATGCTCCTGATTGGAATATGTTGCATTATGATCCTCTTAATTGAATTGTTCACTTGTACATTGATATTGAATGTTAAGTAGTGATTTTTTTTGAAAATTTTTTATAAATACTTTTAAAATAATTTTTTCAAAAGGATTCAATTTCAGCATTAATTTTTAAACTGACTTACTAAGAATACATATTCTCACCCTACATTTTGACTAAAATTTGATAGGTTTAGTAGTTTTGTGATACACATGATGGTTGTAGATTTGAGGATATTATTTTTTCATTAAATATTTGAAGAATTATAATAACTATATCTAATTATCCAATACCTAAAAAAATATCCTCTTTAGTGGGACATGGTGTGTGTTTTATTGTTAATTTCTATAAAAAAATCTACACACCATGTTTTGTTTATCCAAACTTACTCGGCACCGGCTCCAGGGAAGTCTAGGCCAGAGTGTGACAACATATGGCTTGATTCTCATAGAAATGGGATACATAGAGACACTTGGATCTCCAATCTTGGACCCAGTCACAGTAACAAATACCCCATAATTCCATTTGTGAATTAATAATAACTGAATAAGAAATGATACAAGACCTACACATGGCATGATTCTTGTTACAAAAAGATACATAGTGACACCAGAGTTTTAACATAGGACCTACCATAATAAATTCATCATTTCATGGCAGTTCATCTTCATCTTTATCACATGTTTATAAACTACATGGATGTACAAAGAACTACGTAGGATTTGATTCTAATTCTATTTAGATACCTTGTGAAATATAGATATCATATCCTGTGTCCGACCACAATTTATAAAAACCCCCCCTCCATGTTCAAGGATCATACCTTCGTGGGAAACCATTTCAAAAACTACATTTGGATTGATTCTCATCCACTATGAGATACATAGAGTTACAAAAAAATTTAAATAACAGACCCATGCATAATATCAGGTAAAAGATCCTCTTTTATCCTATGTATTATTAAGATCTACATTTGATGATTCAATACAGGTTCTCCCCATACACATGAATTCTTATATGTTAAAACTATGAATGGTCTGATTTTTGTTCTAACAAGATATGTAGTGAGGCTTGGGATCTATGAATTAGTCCAATAACACTGCCTTATCACTCTTCACGTCAAAAACACATAATGTACTTTCGACATGGAATTAAACTGATGCTACATACATGTTGCCTTATTCTAATTCTATTGAGATACATTGTAAAAACAAGGATTTATATCTTAATCCATCCATGAGATAAAATAAAATTCCAATTATTTTTCATATATTAAAAATATACCCATTACAAACTATTGGAAAATAAAGATCTAAATAATTATATACTTCATTGGAGACTTCCCATTTATTATTTCATAATATAAATCTAGAATCCTTTCCGATATTTATAATATTTTTTTTGATTTCTGGTTATTAAATATATAATGCATGATAGCTATTTTTTATAACTATGTAGTACATGGACCTAGGTGGCCATGCCTAAGTATACAATATAATCGAAATTTCATAAAATGATTCAACAGTTTGGCTATGCATCACATCCTTCTATTGGACCGGCATAATAAATCCCCCATAATAGGTTTTTCAAATAATGGTAGCATCATTCGTGGTAGAATCATTTTGTGTCCCATTAAATGTTTGATGATGGTATGCAAGAACCCATATATTAATGTGGTCATCCATTGCATATTTGTCGCATATCTTACCTCAGGACATAAATGACTCCCAAAAAATGGTTTACATTTTCTCCCCTCACTTCTTCAAATCATACTAAAATAACCATGGATCATTTGACCACGTGTCTTCCATTGTTTCCATTATATTTTGGTCCAATTCATATTTCATAAAAACTATAGAGACCATATTTTATACATTCAGATCACACCTTCATAGATACTATATTTGTCAGTTTTCAACATAATGGTCCTTCCGGCCAAATTTTTCCATTATTTGTCCATGAATCACATTCCCTATATGGACCTACATAATAATGACCCCATAAAGTGTTTTTCAAATAGCGGTGACTTCATTATTGTAAGATACCCCCTATAAAATCCATTATCAATTCTCCAATGTCATTCATCAGATGTTGAAATACACAAATCATATATTAAAATTCTTCCTTACCCTAACTGAAAAATGTTACCACATTTCCAAAATAATTACCAAGAATTATATATCCGTAAAATCTTCATTAGAATATAAAGACCTTAAATAAAATCCCTAAATTTATTTCTTTCACAACTTGAAATTTCATAGAATAGTTTTCTTACTCCATGACATTAAATTTCACTACATAATATCAGATGTATCCTTAAAAAAAGTGTACCTTCTATCACACATCAAAATCGTGTAGTAGTGTTTTCACATTCAGGGGATATGTAAGAAAAAATGGCCCCTTTATTCATAGATGACATTTCATGGAAAATAAACCCACTATTCTCTTGATACATCCAAATCATTAACTCTTTTTTGTCAATCAATATTGGAATGTCATAATTATAGAGAACTCATTTACTTGACAATGTATAATTTTCCAAAGTTGGCCTTGCACAAAATTCTCCTACTTAACAAAATTGTCACCCTAAGGATATCATTATTTGGAAATACAACATATTCTTTAGTTGGAAATTCTAAATAAAACCCCCATAACTGGTTTTTTCATAGAGTAGTTTATTTTCTCATAAAATATACCTCCTTTATTCTCAAACAAAAAATTATAGATTTGGTGACCATTAAAATCATGACTCAATATTCTACAAGGAAGTATACAAGAAAAATTTCACGGCATTCCTATTCATCAATCTTTGTTTCAGTTGTATAATCAAAATCCATGATCAAAGGTATTCAACCTAAACTGTATATTTATTAGTCGGACATACATAAATTTACAATACCTACAAAAAGAGACAAAAAACTCACTAGATTGAAAAAAAACGGAATTCTAGATAAACGTTCAGTCTAATATCACTAGACATGTACTCTGTATGGTCAAGGAAATATCAAGAAATTAATATTGAAAAGGGAAAAATATTTCTAGGTTAGAAACATGAAATAGAAAACATAAGAAAAAATCATTGTTTTAACTATGAGGTCTTCTCTATATAGAGCTTATGTAAAAACAATTAGGGTAATGACACCAAAAATACAATGTTTTTAGGGTTTCTATATGATTCAAGTAAAAATCAATTCATTCTCTCTAATCCCCATGGATTAGAAAAATAAATAGACAATAATTCCATAATTTATGTAGCTCCAAAGTCGAAAAATGATGTTGGAATACATCAAAGTTCCCTACTTATATCTTAGAACAATATTATTTTGGTTCAAAACAAATCCAATTCTAGGGGGCTTTTGTAGACACTATGAAATTTGATCCTTGTAATTTCCCACATAATTGACAATGTGAACCTCACGTGGACATCATATGCTGAGTTTATGTAGAAATACACATTTATTATAAAATACGGAATGCATTAAATTTTCATGTACTTCATACCAAATCATATTAAATTGGGCTCAAAATTTTTGTAGTGTAACTCTCTATTGTGCGTGGGGGTCAGTGACTATTGTAATGGGACTGGTCCAAAGGGATGAGATAGAAGTCTAGTAGTGATCTCAAGCAAGGGTATGGGGGTGAATTACCCATGGTATATAGAAGTGTGTTTTCAATGGAGTTTTTATCACCCCCTACTTGGAAGACCTAAATGGAACACCTACACATCATGCAGCCAACATAGGTCCTACCCATGGAGCCTAATGGAAAACCCCCTATGCTGAGGACCTATGAAGAATACCTATGTCACTATGTAATCTATACACACCTATGAAAGACTCATATAATATGGACCTACATAGTGGACCTATGCTACCAAGCACAATTAGAACATCCCCTTCCAGTCCTATAAATAAGACCTCTAGGCTCTCCATTTTGATAACTAACAATGCTTAAAAAACATCTGATGCTCTAATTGCATAACTCCTCTTCCAAGGTCTACCAATGTTTCTAAGGAATCACTCTAAAAAGATGATAGAAATGAGAAATATATTGGGTAATTATTTTCAAGGTCCTTTCATAATTTTATATACTGAAATTTGATTAAGGACCATCCTTTCATAAGAATAATTCATCTACGAATGGTACATTCCTTAAGCACATGCCTATGAAGAATTATAAGGCCCTATCCTTAAGCATTACTTAATCATGAGTTATGTTAAGAATTCACATTGAAGATATTTTTAGGTTTACAGTATTAGATAATTAGACCAAAACTATTAAAATAAATCTCATGTGTTTCAAAGTATACACTTCTACTTAGTAACCAATTTTTCATAAAATTAAAATTATTAAAAGAAAAAATAATTGTTTCCGGGATATAAATCTTCATAAATTTTCTCTTTCATTTAATGTACCTTATACCATATAAAGAACATTTAAAAACATGGTATAAGAACAAAAATCTAATTAAGGGTTATAAAATAAAGTAATAAATCATTATTCCATTAATACATACAAAACAAATGCTCCTTTACATATCTCATTAAATCATAATATATATGAATAACACATAGAAATAAAAAATAAAAAATGTAACTTGTGGAATCCATATCAACAATAACTTTTAGCATTCACAACTACATAGGGAGCTATGTTGGAATACCTATCACAATATATTCCCGAAATATCATTGTATAAACATTAATGTTTACTTACGTGATGTTACCCAATGCACTGGAGAGCTATCTCGGGCTCTCACGCCATATTTTTATCATGGAACCACCATATATGTAAACAATACCCAATAAAAATAACATACTCATAACACATAAAACAATATTAATTGAAATATAACATTTCAACATTTCAATAAAAATATATCCTTTCATTATATTTACATAATTGATGCTTTATCAGACCATTTTCCAAACCATTTAAAACATTTAATAATGAGATTATTGAATTAAAGTATCCAATACCACTTTGAAGATTTTTATTAAATTTTATTTTAAAAATAGTCATGACCATTTAAATAAATCCTTAATACCATTATTAATACATGATAATTAATGTGAAATATTTATAAGAATAAATCATTGAAGCATTTAAAATGAGAGATGCTTGAAAACAAATAATAGAGAAATAAAATTAATAAAATTATATAATATCACAAAAATAAGTATATTCATGATATAATATGTCAAAGGGAAGTATATAAACCATATAAAAGATAATTGGTGTATAATAAAAAAAAGTTTCAATGGATAGAAAAGTGAGATAAAGACCCTTGTAAAGATCATATCCATAGATTAAGGACAAATCAATGACGTAATTATGTGTGGAAAATTATAATACACCGAATATAAGTGGATATTCGGTGTAAAACAATTAGATTTAATTCCCACATATTTATATAATGACATAATCAACAAGTATAAGTTCAACCCAAATAATTGAAAATGGGTTAAGAAGTTCGCTTATAGAAATTCGACAACATAACGACATCACATTCAAATTCAGAAAATGAGTTTATGAGAGAGAAAGGGTTACTAATCACACGGAAATAAAATTTTATGTAATAAGGATATATAATAACATATCCCAACATTCAATAATTAAAATTTAAATACATAACCTAAAATAAGTATTTGACTAGAAGAGTATGGTGAATGGTCCCCTTACCGATTTGGTAACTTACAAAACATACACCCCATGAAGGAAAGATAATAAAATGAAGATGTAAATACCTATAAAGTAATGTTTATTATACAATTAATACAATCTTAGGAAGTATATACACTACAAGAAAAATAAATAGTGTAAAATATATCATGAATATCAAAGGAATACAAAGTGAGATAAAAACCCTTTACCTCATGTCCGACTTGACTCGTTTACTATTTAATCTATTGAATAATAAAATAATGATAATTTCAACATCCTTCAGAAGGTTTTTCAAGTTTATTATTTCTTTTATGTCACTTATTACCACATTATAGACATTATATAATTATTTAAGTTTATAACAGTCGTTTTATCGATATTTGGAACATGAGTCAAAAATGAACATCTTATAATTACAAATTGTCCATGTGGTAAAAAGTAAATTATCACCAAAATGAAAATAATTATCTATATATCATATATATATATATCATATATATTCAGTGTATATATGTATTTATAATTGTACATAACATTTGGATATGAGAAATGAAATGCACTGTTCATGGAGATGTTAAGTCGTATGTAGACATGGACACTAATTTTATTTCTATTTCATATTTAATAAAATAAAAAAAATGATAAATAGTTTTATTATAATTGTAGTATAATTTCATATATAACTTTCTTATCTCCATCCTTTATACATTCCATGTATGGAAGGAAATATTCATATCACTTTTAGGGGGTGTTAGTCCTCACTTCCTCAAATTAAATTATCGTATTAACCAATTATGGAAACCATAAATGGATGATATAAATGAAAATTACATAAGAATGGATACAATATTAATATATTATATATCCCTTATAAATATAGTTCCATCATAATTTCCACCATGATAGGTAGTAGGAGATAATTGAATGATCATCGTTTCGTGAGGCAGTACTTCACCATACACATAAAAATTATGTTTGTATCCATTAGATGGAGGTGTGTGTAACTGAAATTTGAATAAATATCATAAAAAACCTAGTATATTGAGTATAATAGTTTTTTATGTTAAATAATAATAAAAAATTCATAGGTAGTGGATAAGGAAAATAAAATAAAAGAATTTGAGAGAAGACATTACCTTTAAATCGGGTAACTCTATTTTATTTGAACCAAGGGATTTTTTGAAGTGCCTTTTGCCTATGTTATAGTTTATATGAGGAATCGAGGGATGTTGGAAGATTATTTGGATAGAGTTTGTAATATACAAAGGGCTTTAGATGTAGAGACTGGAATCCTGACTTACATGGACATTACATTACATTTGCAGAATACTTAGTACATAACAAAAACACACACACAAGGATCGTAATAGTTTAGTGTCTTTGGAAACTCGGAATATAATCTTCTAATCCTGGTTAAAAATCTTCAACATCTCCCATAAAGATATTCCTTTCATTTATACCTAAAACTTTCTTTATATCATGGGGAAAAGAAAACATAATAGGGTGAGCTCAAATGCTCAGTAAGGGTAAACAAAAGAAATATCAATCACATCGTATACACAAGCACATAACTTTTGGAAATCTTAACCTGCAAAAGAGATCATAATTTCATAACATGGGATAAATCATGGCAGTGAAATGTAATCACAATAATCATAAATTAAAACATGAAACTTTGTGTCATACACACATAATCATAGAGAATCATTTCTTGTTAATCAAGACTCATTTCCAAGACTATCTTAGTGGACAAAGTCCCTTTCTGAACCGAGTCACCCTCGTTCCAGTCCTGTTTCACTGAACCGGTATAACCTACCATTCCATCCATGTATATCTCATGATATATAAAATCTTTACCCAAGGCATTGGAGGGAGATATAGGTCCCACCCATCTTATAATGAATCCTTTCATATGTGTGCCACATAATCATAAATCATACATCATCGCATAACACATGTAACAAAAATGGGATTCTTGAAACATCATGACATCATAAAACAAATAATATAAGGTAAATTACATCATAAAAACTAATTCCCTCACAACATAATCAAATAAATGTAAAAATAGGGATAAAAAGAGAACCCTATGTTATCTTAGATGGAAAATAATTTTGATAAAACATTTGAACTCCATTCGTGAGGAAAATATCCTTTCTACTTCAAAAAAATTTTCCCTTTCTTAACATGTCATATGACTTTAAACTAAAAGAGGTTGATTAAAAATAAACATGAAAATTTGTAAAGGAATCTTCTTGGAAATAATTTTTTAAAAATCCATTCATGCCGTATAAGTTTAAAAAAAACATTCTTCGTACTTTTGTCGGAAAAGTCAAAAAGTACCTCATACAAAAAACGACAAAAGATTCCTTTCATATCCTTAACTAAAAAATCACCGAAGGGTAAAATTGGATTTAAAATATTTTAAGTTGATGGAAACAATATTAAATATTGATGGAACATCGATGTGAATGATAAAATACACCCCAGTAAATGCCAAAGTAAAAACAATCTCGGATAAAAATGAGATTGTGATTTTTTCCCTTACCGTAGGTCCGACTTGCTTTGTACGTGTCCGAACCTCCTGTATAATGACTAAAATCATGTTATTGACTTATTCCAGAATCATATTCATTTTTATTATATCATATATGGTCCACTTATTACTTTATATTACCCGTTCTTTTGTAAATTCATGTTAAAGAAGCGTTTTCGGTAAAACTGTTTCATTTATCGTGGGTGTTTGGACTTGTTGTTCTTGACATTATTATTACTTATATCATGATTTACTTACTTCCAGAATATAAAGTATGATTTATATATCATATATATTCAGTATATATATATATAATAGATAGGTAAATGAAATTAAACACACCATTCATGGAGACGGTAGTCCGTACGTACGCATGAACGATGCTTTCCTTTCCTTATTGTATTGAATGGAAGTAAGTAGATGAAATATATATATATAAATAAATACAGTAGATTTACCATGTCATATAGTCCATTATTATTCATTATATATACTTTATAATCATTCTGGAATGGTTAACATGGATAATGAATCTCATTGCGTCGTGGAGACGGTAGTCCGAACGTACGCACAAGCGATGATATCGTTCCCATGGTCGTGGAATTGTGTTGAAGTGTATGTATACTATTTAAGTATCAATATAAATTTATAATAATCATATATAGATACTCATTAAACCATTATACCCATCCAATTAAGGTGGTGGAGGGAAATAGATTACACCACGGCGTGGAGACGGTATTCCGTACGTACGCACGCGCGATGATTTCATTTTTCCATAGGATGGATAGAAGGTGAATTAGGGTTGTTTCATATTTATAATAACATATCAGTATGTAAGTAATACTTATGTTATTACATTATCATGAAAAAATTAAAGAAGAAGAAGTTGAAGAAGAAAGAAATTGAAAAGATCGGTAATGGATATTACCTCTTCTTTGAAACACCTCTTTGAATCCTCCACTTAGGGAACTAATATTGGTCTTTGAAGAAGACCAGGACCTCTAGGATTATTATAGGGAATTGGAGAAGGTATTTTGGCAGGGGTTGGCCGAGCATGAGTGCTCAAATTGGTGTGAGGAGGAGGGGGAGGAGGTGCCCTTTTATAAGGGAGGAGAGGGGCACCTTTGGAATATCTCAAAATATTATTTTATATTAAAGTCAAAATCAGTTTATAATGGTTCAAAGGGTCTTATTTCGAAGCTAAAGTGGGGAGGGGTCGAAATAATATCAACAAATATTATTTAGACATGTTTAGGTTATTATTTTAACCTTATCAATTAGATTTAACTCTAAGTTAAATAATTTAACTTTAACCGTGTCTTTTTGTTTTCTTACACAATATGGTAAATACACTTACTATAACATGCCAAACGAACCCAAATTTGTTTATTATTAATATATATATCCTTATATAAGTCATTTGGCCGAACCTTAGATTTTTAGGAATAAAATAACAATTAATAATATAATATTTGATTTAAATACTATTTTGTTTCAATTTTGTCCCTATTTGATAAATGATTTTTTTGAAAGTCATAACAGAATTATATGTTCGAACCATGTTGATTAAATCAACACTAATATATCATAGTAACCTAGAAAATTATTGGAATTAATAAAAAGTCTCAAATTACATTTATTTGGGCATTTATAACATCAATTATGTTAACATTTCCTTAAAAGGGTAATTACTACATCATCGTTGTTTCATAAATAAATTAATTTATTTAAAGTCTAAAAATTATAAATAAAATATCATTATGTAGGAAATCTTTTTATCTTTCTAATGAATGTTTATAATCGAATTTGTCTTATGTATAAACCCATATTAAAAATGTTTTAGTTATTAAACTTTGATTTTAACTATTTTAACTATTCATTAAATAAAATAATATTAAATGTCATAATCTAATCTAAGTGGGCCTAAATGGTCATATTTTATTCCTAAGTTTCTTTTTGGTCGAATTACACTTTTCCAATAGTAATAAGACATTTTTTAGGGTAATAATAATATCAATTCTACCATTAATTATCCTATTTACTTTTAACCGTGGTAAAAAAGAAAAAAATTACTATTCACCAAAAATTATTTTCATCTCATTGAACCACATTTTACTTACGGACATCAACTGTGTCTCTCAGATTTTTGAAATTCCGTTCACAGAAGCGTTAAATTTGAGATTTATGATAAAAAATAATTTTTTTAACTTCCACTTAGTAGTTTCACTATTCATAAAAAAATTGAAGTTTTTTCAGAAAAATGCCAAAATTTCACCCTAAGATATAATTGATATTCCGAATTCAAAAATGATTTCTATTTTACAAAATTCCTTAACATATAAGTTTCATTAATTAATTTTATAATTAATTTCTGCTATCACAACAAATAGCGTGTTTTAAGAGATAATAACTATCAAAATATTAACACTTGTTTATGTCTGGTGTAAATGTGAAATTACATCCAATGACCAAAATTGTATTGAATTGTAAAAATATATTCTAAATATACTTTAAAACCACTCAAATTAATAATTTATCACTATTAATTATTTCGATTAAAAAAGTTGTTTTTTATTAAAATTTAGTAATTTTCACTATTCATCATAATATGAAAGTTATCCGAAAAGTACCAAAATTTCACCTGAGGCTAAATTTGATACTTCGAATCCAAAAATGAAGTCCATTTTGAGAGCTAAAATTTCTAAAATTTTAAAACATGGTTATTACTATTCATAACGACTAGTTATAATAATATTTTAATAGCATATCGTTGTTTAGTGAAACTCGGTATTGCGTACTACACACACTATCGAGGAAGGTCGCAATTGTGTGTAAGGAAAGTCAAGGATGTGTGTTGTGCAAGCTCCTTTTGGTGTAGTGTAAAACACAAGGCATTAATAAAATTAAAAAGAATATTTTTCATAAAATCTCGGGCTGTTACATTCTACCCCTCTTAAAATGAATTTCGCCCTCGAAATTCGTCGGGGTTATAAATGGTTAACTATTCGAAAGTTTCTTTAACAGAAACCCACATTGTAAAAAGGAATACCAAAACTTGGCTTTAAAAACTAAAGTATGAAATGTAACGATTACCCAAATAAACTAATCACTGGGTTTCCACGTAGGTGAAAATATGGATATGGAAGAGAAATCTAACCATCATGTTCTGATGGAGAGTGGTAGAGAACATGGCTATGGAAAAGCTAGTAATCACAAATCCATAAATTTTTGATGATCTAAGGTACCATCTGATTCATCAGGTATGAGATCACTAGGACAACATTTTTGGTTTTCAAGATCATTTACCTAAAGTTGAAAATTTGAATTAGAATAAATACTTACTTTATTTTGGTACAATGTCACCGTTGTTCGTGCCTTGAACAATTTCCACTTCATCTCTTAAATAAATGAAGTTAAATTTGTTATTCGTGATGTGTTAGCAGATCATGTGATAGAATGACGGGTCATTCCATCTGTCTCAAACAAAAGGCTAGCAAAAATTATATACATAAGTCGATCTATAGTGAGATTAATCATATATGGTTCCTAAAATGGACTTATAAATCATATATCATACTGCTTAATATAATAAAACTAGTTTCTACTAAACATGGACATCATGTAAGCCAATGGTAGGCGATAAAGGCCTGTCGCACTTCGGTTTTGGGTTCGATTTCCACAGCCTTGTCCGTCGCGATGGGATGTCGCCCATCCTGAAGGTTTTCCTTTTTCTAAAACTATATTACTATATCATCCCATCAATAATATTGAAAAAACTTCTATCCTTAAACAATACTAACTTATTTCCAACATAATCCATTCCAATCTTTAGGCTTATCCATAATACTGCAGTCCACTCTCATAACATAGTGAAAACGATTAACAGAGATTTAACACCATCGTCGATCCCCATATATCATAAGATATGTTTTGTTGGTCACATTACAAACATTAAAAGTCCTTAATCATGTATTCTCTTGAATACCTTAGTGAAAACATGAATTCAGTTAAAATTTAACACTTTCCACATACCAAAATCCTCAAAATTCTATATACTCAAACCATGATATCACTTAGTCCTTATATCAATCATGAGCTAATGAATACTGTTAAACATTTAATTTTCTCATTTTCCCTTCATTATGTGCATATCATCTTATTCCCAAAAATATCCCAATCACTTTGAATACCACATTAGACCAATACATAAATATTCCAATACTCCATGATACAATATTATTTTGGAATCCCATTACATAAACACTTAATCATTCCACCACATCGCTGTCATATTCAACATCGCCAATAGTGATCGCATGTGACTTCCCTTTGTCCTTTACCTTCAGTGGTTGCTCATGTTGATCATCACTAACCCTTGTATTAGGGAATTTATTAGCATAATGCCCCATTTCCTTGCACTTGAAGCATTGAATTGTTGGTGGTGCGTTCTCTGCAGTGTTTGCATTATTCACATCATTAGAAACCCTTTTTCCATTACTTTGACACTCAACTGCTCGATGACCTTCTTTTCCACACTTAAAACATTTTCTAGTCCCTTTAAGACAATCTCCACCATGCTTCTTTCCACACTTTGTGCATAAGGAAACATTCATCTTCTTTTCACCATTATTCTGAGATTTCTCCATGAACTCCATCTTTCGTTTCTTTCAAAACCATGAGATGGATATGTAACACCAACTTCCATTTCTACCTTGATAGCACAACACACAATTTCTTCATGGCTACTGAAGTCTCTTATAGCTAATGCCCTTCAAAGTCTTGGTTTTAAGCCACTGAAAAATTGATCAACTTTACTTTCAGGTTGGATGATAATGCCAGATGCATACCTTGCAAGTCTTGTAAAATTCGCTTCGTATATACCAACAGATTCATCATCCTTTTGCTTTAGTTCAAGAAACTCCTCCTCCATCTTTGTTCGAAGAATACGAGGGAAGTACTTATTGAAAAATAAGTTCTTGAACTCGTCCCATTCCATGGACTAAATTTCATCTCTTTGCCTCGTATTCTTGATAAGATTCCACCATTGATCAGCTTCACCTTCCAAACGATATACTGCTAAGATGACTTTATCATGTTCAGAACATTGAAGAACTGAAAATATCTTTTCAGTGGTGCTGATCCATTGTTCAGCAACAAGTGGATAAGAAGACCCACTGAAAGAAGGTGGACGTTGCCTCATGATGGACTCAATAGAATATTGTTCCCTTCTCTGCTCATTTGGAAGTCCAGAATGATTCATAGCTTGTGAAAGTATAGCAATAAGATTTTTCACTCCATCTCCCATAACATTTGTTTGTTCCGGAGGACAATCATTGCATTGTCCATTGCATTGATCAACACGGTTCCTTCGGGTTCCAGCCATCGTCTAAAACCCAAAAAGAATAGTGTGATTGGAAAAAATCATGCTAGGGAAAACAACATAATAAAGGGGGAGTACCTTCAATATCTAACATCTTAGGTTTAATTCTATGATCGTTATCATAATTCTATTACTATAACCTATACGTATACTAAACCTTAGGGACATCCCTAGACATACCTTAGAAATATCTCTAGGGATCTCACTAACGTTTTCACATCCTAGTTTCCAAAGGTTGACTAAACCTTTCCTCTGATACCAACTGTAGAGACCCGAAGCCTGACTTACGTGGACATTACATTACATTTTCGGAATACATAGTACATAACAAAAACACACACACAAGGATCGTAATAGTTCAGTGTCTTTGGAAACTCGGAATATAATTTTCTAATCCTGGTGAAAGATCTTCAACATCTCCCATAAAGATCTTCCTTTTTTTATACCTAAAACCTTTCTTTATATCCTGGGGAAAAGAAAACATAATAGGGTGAGCTCAAATTCTCAGTAAGGGTAAACAAAAGAAATATCAATCACATCGTATACACAAGCACATAGCTTTTTGAAATCTTAACTTGCAAAAGAGATCATAATTTCATAATAAGGGATAAATCATGGCAGTGAAATGTAATCACAATAATCATAACTTAAAACATGAAACATTGTGGCATAAACAAATTATCATAGAATATAATTTCTTGTTAGTCAAGACTCATTGCCAAGACTATCTTAGTGGACAAAGTCCCTTTCTGAACCGAGTCACCCTCGTTCTAGTCCTGTTTCACTGAACCGGTATAACCTACCGTTCCAGCCATGTCTATCTCATTAGATATGAAATCTTTACCCAATGCATTGGAGGGAGATATAGGTCCCACCCATCTTATAATGAATCCTTTCTTATGTGTTCCACATAATCATAAATCATACATCATCGCATAACACATGTACGAAAAATGGGATTCTTGAAACATCATGACATCATAAAACAAATCATATAAGGTAAATTACTTCATAAAAAATAATTCCCTCATAGAATTATAAAATCAATGTAATAATTGGGATAAAAATATAACCCTATATTATCTTAGATGGAAAATAATTTTGATAAAACATTTGAAATCCATACTTGAGGAAAATATCCTTTCTACTTCAAAAACATTTTTCCTTTCTTAACATGTCATACGACTTTAAACTAAAAGAGGTTGATTAAAAATAAACTTGAAAACTTGTAAAGGAAGCTTCTTGGAAATAATTTTTTATAAATCCATTCATTCCGTATAAGTTAAAAAAAACATTCTTCGTACTCTTGTCAGAAAAGTCAAAAAGTACCTCATACGAAGAACGACAAAAGATTCCTTTCATATCCTTTACTAAAAATTCACCGAAGGGTAAAATTGGATTTAAACTATTGTAATTGGATGGAAACATTATTAAATATTGAGGGAACATGGATGTGGATGATAAAATACACCCCAGTAAATTCCAAAGTAAAAACAATCTCGGATAAAAATGAGATTGTGATATTTTCCCTTACCTTAGGTCCGACTTGCTTTGTACGTGTCCGAAACTCCTATATAATGATTTAAATCATGTTATTGACTTATTACAGAATCATATTCATTGTTATTATATCATATATGGTCCACTTATGTCTTTATATTACCCATTCTTTTGTAAATTCATGTTAAAGAAGTGTTTTGGGTAAAATTGTTTCATTTATCGTAGGTGTTTGGACTTGTTGTTCTTGACATTATTATTACTTATATCATGATTTACTTACTTCCAGAATATAATGTATGATTTATATATCATATATATTCAGTATATATATATATAATAGATAGATAAATGAAATTAAACACACCGTTCATGGAGACGGTAGTCCGTACGTACGCATGAACGATGCTTTCCTTTCCTTATTGTATTGAATGGAAGTAAGTAGATGACATATATATATATATATATATATACATAAATCCAGTAGATTTACCATGTCATATATTCCATTATTATTTTTTTATATATACTTTATAATCATTCAGGAATGGTTAACATGGATAATGAATCTCATCGCGTCGTGGAGACGGTAGTCCGTACGTACGCACGAGCGATGATATCGTTCCCATGGTCGTGGAATTATGTTGAAGTGTATGTATACTATTTCAGTATCAATATCACTTTATAATAATCATATATTGTTACTCATTACACCATTATACCCATCCAATTAAGGTGGTGGCGGAAAATAGATTACACCACGGCGTGGAGACGGTATTCCGTACGTACGCACGCGCGGTGATTTCATTTTTCCGTTGGATGGATAGAAGGTGAATTAGGGTTGTTTCATATTCATAAAAACATATCAGTATGTGAGTAATACTGATGTTATTACTTTATCATGAAACAACTAAAGATGAACAAGTTGAAGAAGAAAGAAATTGAAAAGATCGGTAATGGATATTACCTCTTCTTTGAAACGCCTCTTTGAATCCTCCACTTAGGGATCTAAGATTGGTCTTTGAAGAAGACCAGGACCTCTATAATTATTCTAGGGAAGTGGAGAAGGGATTTTGGCAGGGGTTGGCCTAGCTTGAGTGCTCAAATTGGTGTGAGGAGGAGGGGGAGGAGGTGCCCTTATATAAGAGAGGAGAGGGGAACCTTAGGAATATCTCAAAATATCATTTTATATTAAAGTCAAAATAGGTTTATAATGGTTCCAAAGGGTCTTATTTCGAATCTGAAGTGGGGATGGGTCAAAATCCTATCAACCAATATGATTTAGACATGTTTAGGTTATTATTGTAACCTTATCAATTAGATTTAACTCTAAGTTAAATAATTTAACTTTTACCGTTTCTTTTTGTTTTCTTACACTATATGGTTAATACACTTACTATAACATGCCAGAAGATCCCCAAATTGTTTATTATTAATATATATATATCCTTATATAAGTCATTGGGCCGAACCTTAGATTTTTAGGAATAAAATAACAATTAATAATATAATATTTGATTTAAAAACTATTTTGGGTCAATTTTGTCACTATTTGATATATGATTTTTGTGAAAGTCATAACAGAATTATATGTTCGAACCAAGTTGATTAAATCAACAATAATATATCATAGTAACCTATAAAATTATTGGAATTCATAAAAAGTCTCAAATTACTTTTATTTGGTCATTTATAACATCAATTATGTTAACATTTCCTTAAAAGGGTAATTAGTGCATCATCGTTGTGTCATAAATAAATTAATTAATTTAAAGTATAAACATTATAAATAAAATATCATTATGTAGGAAATATTTTTAGATTTCTAATGAATATTTATAATCGAATTTATCTTTTGTATAAACCCATATTAAAAATGTTTTAGTTATTAAACTTTGATTTTAACTATTTTAACTATTCATTAAATAAAATAATATTAAATGTCATAATCTAATCCAAGTGGGCCTAAATGGTCATATTTTATTCCTAAGTTTGTTTTTGGTCGAATTAAACTTGTCCAATTGAATTAGGACATGTGTTAGAGTAATAATAATATCATTTCTACCCTTAATTACCCTATTTACTTTTAACCGTGGTAAAAAAGTAAAAAGTTACTACTCACCAAAAATTATTTTCATCTCATTGAACCACATTTTACTTACTGACATCAACCGTGTCTCTCGGATTTTTGAAATTCCATTCACAGAAGCGGTAAATTTAAGATTTATGAAAAAAAATAATTTTTTAACTTCCACTTAGTAGTTTCACTATTCATAAAAAATTGAAGTTTTTCAGAAAAATGCCAAAATTTCACCCTAAGCTATAAGTGATATTCCGAATTCAAAAATGATTTCTATTTTATAAAATTCCCAACATATAAGTTTCATTAATTAATTTTATAATTAATTTCCGCTGTCACAACAAATAGCGTGTTTTTAAGAGATAATAACTATCAAAATATTAAAACTTGTTTATGTCTAGTATAAATGTGAAATTACATCCAATGACCAACATTGTATTGAATTGTAAAAATATATTATAAATATACTTTAAAACCACCCAAATTAATAATTTATCACTATTAATTATTTCGATTAAAAAATTTGTTTTTAATTAAAATTTAGTAATTTTCACTATTCATCAGAATATGAAAGTTATCCGAAAAGTACCAAAATTTCACCTTAGGCTAAATTCGATACTACGAATCCAAAAATGAAGTCCATTTTGAGAGCTAAAATTTCTAAAATTTTACAACGTGGTTATTACTATTCATAATGTCTAGTTATAATAATATTTTAATAGCATATCGTTGTTTAGTAAAACTCAGTATTGCGTACTACACACGCTATCGAGGAAGGTCGCGATTGTGTGCAAGGAAAGTCAAGGATGTGTGTTGTGCAAGATCCTTTTGGTGTAGCATACAACACAAGGCATTAATAAAATTAAAAAGAATATTTTTCATAAAATCTCGGGCTGTTACATTAGAGGTGTGATTAATGGGTTAGAAGTGGTGTCCCTTTATAAGGGGGAGGAGGGGCTCTTTATGAATGATTAACAGTATTATTTTTTTTGTAAAATGGTTTTTCAGTTTTATAATGTCCAAAACTTTTTTAATTATAATATAAGGTACATATAAGTCTATATATAATCATATAATATGTATTCCATTGGTTTGGGAATTTTTTTAATCCTTATCTTTTTTGTTTAAACCATTGTAAACTTATTTGACTTTTACCATGTCATATTATATATTGTTGGGCAAAAATCTGTCAAGGTATCATTGAAGCATTTTTGAGGTGATTGTGTTTGTTGACAAAGTGGACATCTGCGTGGGGATTGTTGACAAAGAAAAACAATGACATACAAATTTGTTGACAAAGACGATTTCATGGTGGAATGTCGAGTTCAAGAGCTGAGGTCAACGATCCATGTTTGATTCAAGAATGTCGATAAAAGGAATGGATGATCTGGAGGCGGTACAAAAGAACAGATACAAGGTGGCGCCGTTTTCCATTGTTTGCCAAATTTTTGGGCCGGAAAATCGGCAAATGAAGAAAAGTGTTTTTGGCAAAGGGACTTGCGCGTCGAGGACTTGGAGAATAGAAAACTTGCGCACCATATGTTTTTCAAGATCTGAAGATCAAAATATTGCAAAGGAAGTAGGTTCGCGCAAGTTTGGGAGTTGGTCGTGCAAGTGTCTAAAAGGAGAGAAGACTTGCGCGCCGAGACAGGGTCGCGCAGGTGACTTGCGCGCCGTCGCGCAGCGTGGTCAATTTGCCTTTAAATACAGGACTACCCCTCTTCATTCTTCACCGGAGTTCAACTCTTTGAGAAATCAAAGCTCCCGTCGCGCAGGTGTGGTGGTCGCGCAAGTGGTGTGTGTGGTCGCGCAGGTGGGACTTGCGCGCCAGAGGTTAAACTTGTGCGCCAGTGTTAGAAATTGCGCGCCGGTTGGCAGTTCTGCGCCAATATTGGTTTGGGATTAAAAGGAAGAGAGTCATACAAGTTTGGAGTTGAGGAATCTTGTGTCGCGCAAGTGTCATAGGAGGACTTGCGCGCCTGTTGTGACTTGCGCGCCGATACTTGCGCACCGAGGTAGACTAGCGCGCCAAGTAAGGTTTTGTTCCAGCAGTGCTTCTCGGACTGCGTGGAAGCTGGTACATTGCCCGATACTTTCGGTGCAAAGAGATATTCATCTACGGGTGAATGTTGTACTTCAATAGAGCATCTACACACAGAGGAAGATGCATTCATTCATGCAAATGAAGAGACCTATAGGTCTATAAACTGTGAGTGGATTCCTTCCAAGAGCAGTGAGCTTAGGAAGAGGAAGAAGGTGATCCTCTCCACCGGCAGTGAGCCAGAGAGAGAGAAACAGGGAGTGACCCTTGGGAAAGCAGTGAGATGACCCTAAACATTTTAAAGGCAGTGAGCCTGGGCATAGAAGTGATCTAGCCCGAACCTTGTAATCCACAGCTAGTGAAGATTAGTGGAATTTGGTACAACTGGAAACCTGTCGGCGTATGCTCCTTGGACGTAGCCCTTAGCGGTGAACCAAGTAAAATTGTTGTGTCCTACACTTGCTTTACTTTCTGTTTATATTGTGTAGCAGGAAAGATATAGAAGAGTGTTTTGCTTAATAGAGAAACAAGATCAGAACGGGCATTAATTTTTAATTAGTCATACCCTGATTCACCCCCCTCTCAGGGTATTCAGCCTAGTGGACCTAACAAGTGGTATCAGAGGCAGGTTGAAAGTTGTTCTTCTCTCAAAGGAGGTAACCAATCATAAAGGGATTCCGATCTTCGACGGATATAATTTTCAGATATGGAAGAATCAGATGCATCACTATTTCCGATCCTTGGGAATGGATGTGTTTTCAGCAGCTATGCATGGTATCACAGCTGATATTAATAGTGGTGCCTTATCCGAAGTTGAGCATAGAGAGTTGGATGCTGATTCCAATGCAATCAATGCCTTAGGGGGATCCCTTTCAAATCCCATCTACACAAATGTGATGTCATGCAAAAAGTCACATTCCATGTGGGAAAAGCTTTTGAATATATATGAAGGGGACACAAAAGTCAGAGAGGCAAAGCTGCAGGTGTTGTGGAACAAATATGAAGATCTGAAAATGAACCCGAATGAGTCTGTTGACGCATTCTTTGATAGGGTAAACATTGTTGTGGAAGATATACGAGGTCTTGGAGAAGTCATTGAAGACATAAAGATTGTAAAGCGCATCTTGAGGAAACTTCCACCTCGGTTCAATTCGAATGTTTCAGTACTAGAAGATAAAGATCCAAAAGAGCTGACATTGGACAATTTTCAGAGTACCTTGGTTGCATATGAAATGAGGAACGATGATAATGAGGTTGTGGAAAAGGGGAAGTCTAAAGAGGTAGAATTTAAGGCCATGAAGAAGATCACCATTGAAGATTCTAATGAAGAAGAAGAGACAGATGAGGTGATGTCATTCCTTTCTTCAAATCTACAAAGAGGAAGAGGAAAGTTTAAAGGTAAACTTCCACTAGCATGCTTTAGATGTGGAAAGGTTGGTCATCTTGCGGCAAGATGCCCCATGAAGTTTCAAGATGATGATGATGATGATGACGTTGAAATTCCCAAAAAGAAGACTTCAGCTTTTGTGAAAGGGAAGAAACAATTCAAGAGAAATTTCTTCAAGAAAAAGAATCTTCTTTCACAAGAATTTGAAAGTTCAGATGTGTCTGAGGATGAAGAAGTTGAGGAAATAGAAAATTGCAGAGATCGTGGGGTAAATGCCTTGGTGGAAATTGTTGGTAGTTCTCAAAAGGGAGAAAAAGTTGATGCTAAAGAAGAAGAAGAAATTGAAAGGAGAATTGATATGGAAGCCGAATTGGAAGCAGCTTTTGAGGAGATAGATGTTTGGAGAGCCAAAACGAAGAAATCCAATAAAGTGGTTCGTGATGCCAAACTCTACATGCAACAACAGGATGAAGAAAAGTCTGAGCTGTTAGAAGAAATTGAAAGACTAAAATCCTCAACACCAGAGAGCTCAGAAAATATTGTTGAGTATAAGCAAAAAATTGAGGAACAAAAGAAGGAAATTGATTGTCTGACTAACACAGAAAAGGAGAAGGTTAGATGTATCAAAGAGCTTGAAGAAGAAGTGGTCAGTCTGCGACAAAAACTTAAGGATCAAGATAAACTCTTGACCCCCAATGTGATATCTGAAAACCAGGCCATTCAGAAGAGAGAGAAGATGAAAGCAGAGCCTAGCAGTTCAGTAGGGAAGAAACAACAATTTTTCTCAGATGTTAAGGTCGTTTCTGGGCTTATTCAAGAACAAAAATTTGCGACAATTGCAGTCAGACCGCAAGAACTCATCCCGAAAGTGAAGGTTGATTTGGGAACAAAACAGAATCAGAAGATTCAGAGATCCCAAAGGGGAAATCATAGTGCTGAAATATCACGAGGGAATGCATCCTATATCAGGTGTTATTGCTGTGGGAAAATGGGACATTCACAGTATGTGTGTTCCATAGCCAAGAGTACAGAAGGGAACATGAACAGAGATGGAAGTCAAACAGAGAACGGTTTTCCAGAACACATTTCGAAGGACACTTTTTTTGGTGCGGAGGATTTGGACACATGGCTAGGTATTTCACTTCAACCATTCAGATAAATGTATCAAAGAATAATCAAAATGTTCGCAAGCAGCAGATCAATAAACCAACAAGTGAGTTAAAAGTTCAGAACAGATTTGCAGCTCTGCAAGATGAGGGTGGTCCATCATACTCTGAGAAAGAACAAAAGCCTCAATCCATTTCGAGTGTGAAAGAAAAAGTATGGACATGAAGAAGAAAAATGAGAAGGTTGTGGTGGCGCAGATTTCCCTTAAAGCATTAGATCAATCTGGTGTTTGGATCCTTGATAGTGGTTGCACATCCCACATGACGGGTAATAAGGATCTTGTTACAGGCATCAAATTTGACAAAGAAGGAGTTGTCAAATTTGGAAATGATGAAGGCCTGAAGATTGTTGGCTCAGGGAAAGTCAAGTTTGGGGGCAAAGAGATGGGACGTGCTGATGTCTTGGTAGTAGAGGGTCTCAGTCATAACCTACTCAGTGTCAGTCAACTATGTGACTCTGGGCACTCTATCCAATTTACCAAGAAGATGTGTGTTGTGAAAGGAAAATATGGAGCAGCTGTTCTGCAGGGAAAAAGGTCAAAGGGAAATCTCTATCTTGTAGGTGGGGAAGAATATACTTGTCTTTTATCCAGAGAGGAAGAAAACTAGTTGTGGCATAAGCGACTTGGTCATTTATTCCAACCATCTATGGAGGATCTCGTTAAATGTGATGCTTCTAGAGACCGTCCCAAACTATCACGTGATCGCAGTCATACGTGTGATGCTTGTCAACAAGGGAAAATCATCAGAAAGACATACAGGCCAAAAGAACAGAAATCAACTAGAGTGCTCGAATTGGTGCATGCTGATGTATGTGGACCTATCTCACCACGAGCTATAAATGGGCAAAGGTAATATGTTCTTTTCATTGATGACTATAACAGAATGGCTTGGGTATTCATCATAACCCATAAGACAGAGGTGTTCAGTTTCATAATGCAGTACAGGAGGGAATCAGAAAAGATGCTTGGGCAGAAAATTCTGATGTTTCGTACTGATAACGGTACAGAATTTACAAACAGTCAGGTTGAAAACTATCTCGAGAAACATGGGATAAGGCATCAAGTTTCATCAGTAAGAACTCCCCAACAGAATGGAGTAGTTGAAAGGAGAAATCGGATCATCAAAAACATGGCCAGAACAATTCTTATTGATAAGGACCTGCCAGAGAAATTTTGGAAGGAAGCAGTTTTGACATCGGTCTATGTTTCAAAAAGTTCCTATTATGTCTGAAGCAAGGGAAGACTCCGTATGAACTGTGGTACGGAAAGAAGACAACATTGAAGTACTTTCGAATCTTTGGAAGTAAGTGTTTCATTCTCAACAAAGAACATCATAGGAAGTTTGAGGCACGAGGAGATGAAGGGATATTCTTTGGCTATTCCGAGAAAAGCAAAGCGTATAAATGTTTCAATAAAAGGCTGGGAAAAATCATTGAAAGCAATGATGTCACTATAGTTGAAAATGAGCAGAATACTCAACAATCCAGTGAACAGTTCCTGGATGAAATTGATGATGAGGTAAGCAACCCAGGGGGAGCAGAAGTGGCAGAAGCTGACTCAGAAGAAGATACTGATGATGAAGATGAAAGTGTCAAGTCGGTGTCTGTGAGAAAGCCAAAAAGTCGAGCTGAAATTGATAGGAAGAATATCATTGGTGATCAAACAGCTCCAGTTCAGACTCGAATAATGAAATCATCACAGCAAGCATCGTTTTTGTCTCAAGTGGAGCCGAATTGTTTTTCTGATGCAGCTGAAGATGAAAACTGGGTTCAGGCCATGAACGAAGAGCTTGATCAGATTGAGAAGAACCAGACATGAGAGATTGTTTCGAGGCCAGTAGACAAGAATGTCATCGGGACTAAATGGGTCTATCGCAACAAGATGAATGAAGATGGCACAGTGATTCGGAACAAAGCACGACTAGTGTGCAAGGGATACTCCCAGATAGAGGGAATAGATGTTGATGAGGCATTTGCACTGGTTGCAAGGCTGGAGACAATCTGATTATTTTTTTCCATAGCAGTGCAAAGAAAGTTCAAAGTGTTCCAGATGGATGTCAAATCCGCTTTCCTGAATGGGGTTCTGGAAGAAGAGGTGTATATTGAACAGCCATATGGTTTTCTCATTCATGAGGATGAGATAAAAGTTTGCAGGCCGAAGAAGGCGTTGTATGGGCTGAAACAAGCACCAAGGGCATTTTACTCAAGGCTTGATCAGTACTTGAAGAAGCTTGGTTTCCAGCGTGGAGGAGTTGACTACATCCTCTATTTCAGCAATGACAGTAATCAAAGGATGATGGTGCTAGTGTATGTCGATGACATAATTTTTGGCGGATCAGATGAAGCTCAGTGCAGACAGTTTTCCGAATTCATGAAAAATGAGTTTGAAATGTCAATGATTGGAGAGCTAATGTTATACCTTTGTCTACAGGTTACACAAGGAAGGAATGGAACTTTCATTTCTCAATTCAAATATGCCAAGGAGGTTCTAAGAAGGTTCGGAATGGATAATTCCAAGGAAATGAAGACTCCAGTTGCTACCCGGATGAAATTATCAAAAGATGAGGATGGCAAGGCAGTTAATATCACATAATACAAGCAAATCATTGGAAGTCTGTTGTACTTAACCGCAAAAAGGCCTGATATTGTTTTCGCCACATGCCAAGCAGCGAGATATCAGAGTAATCTCAAGGAAAGTCACATTCTTGCAGTGAAAAGAATACTTCGGTATATCAAGGGCACGATGGACTTCGGCTTGACATACAACGACAAATATTAGACAGAGTTATTGGGATATACTGATGCAGACTGGGCCGGTTCATCAGATGATAGAAAATCAACGTCAGGTGGTGCATTCTATCTTGGTGGATTGTGTATTTCTTGGCTAATCAAGAAACAAGATTGCATTTCATTTAGCACCGCAGAAGCTGAGTATATTGCGGCCACTCAAGCATGCACACAGTTATTGTGGATGAAGTAGCAGCTTGAAGATATGGGAGTTGAAGTGAAGTCTCCGATCGGAATCCTGTGTGACAACTCAAGTTCTATAAATCTTAGCAAAAATCCTGTCCATCATTCCAGGAAAAAGCACATTGAGATCAAGTATCATTTCATCAAGGTGAAGGTTGAGCAGGTCATCGTGAAGTTGGAGTATGTGCCTACAGAGCTACAGGTTGCAGACATTCTGACAAAGGCCTTACCCAAGGAAGCTTTTGAGAGACATCGACTAGCTCTGCGAGTTCAGTTGATTCCCCGCACATGAAATTGTGTGGATGTGGGACCCCCCTCTCCCTGTGGAATGATGTGTTTTTTCCTAATGTTCTAACTTGTTCTCTACTCGGTTATAGACTACCAAGGGATGCCTTTGGGTTCGTTGACAAAGGGGGAGAAAATAGTGATTGTTCAAGGGGGAGACAATTTGGAGATTTGATAAATCTTGACTGATATGGGGAGAAGCTGACAGGTGGAGTAGCCAGATAGGGGGAGTTGAAGCCAGTTGAACGTGCTTAGCCAGAGCTTAGCTTGGACAACACAGGAAGTATGGCTAAAGAGGTGTTGAAGCTGTGAGCAGAATGGGGGAGCGTATTAAATCTGACGATGCTAGAAGTGATCGATCAAAGAATAGATTTCACGACAGCAGAGGATCCTGATAAAAGCAGAAGAGTGGTGTGGGTATCAGTTTGGTGTCAACAATGGACGTCAGAGATGAAGTGATTCATTGATGAACTTTACATTTAATCTTGTTTCTCACGCCGAGCAGTGCTCATGTGGGCTTAGAGTATGTGTTGAGTAAATCCTTGATCGCTATCAAAATCGCAATGAGGCTAATGGAGGATGAAGAATCAACGACGAATCTTTGTTTTGGAAGAGTTGTCATCAAACCCAAATGGGGAGATTGTTTGGCAAAAATCCCTCAAGGTATCATTGAAGCATTTTTGAGGTGATTGTGTTTGTTGACAAAGTGGACATCTGCGTGGTGATTGTTGACAAAGAAAAACAATGACATAAAAATTTGTTGACAAAGACGATTTCATGGTGGAATGTCGAGTTCAAGAGCTGAGGTCAACGATCCATGTTTGATTCAAGTGTCTAAAAGGAGAGAAGACTCGCCCGTCGAGACAGGGTCGCACAGGTGACTTGTGCGCCGTCGCGCAGGGTGGTCAATTTGCCTATAAATACTAGACCACCCATCTTCATTCTTCACCAGAGTTCAACTCTTTGAGAAATCAGAGCTCCCGTCGCACAGGTGTGGTGGTCGCGCAAGTGGTGTGTGTGGTCGCGCAGGTGGGACTTGCGCGCCGGAGGTTGAACTTGTGCGCCGGTGTTAGAAGTTGCGCGCCGGTTGGCAGTTGTGCGCCAATATTGGTTTGGGCGTAAAAGGAAGAGAGTCGCACAAGTTTGGACTTGAGGAATCTTGTGTCGCGCAAGTGTCAAAGGAGGACTTGCATGCCTATTGTGACTTGCACGCCGATACTTGCGCGCCGAGGTAGACTTGCGCGCCAAGTAAGGTTTTGTTCCAGCAGTGCTTCTCGGACTGCGTGGAAGCTGGTACGTTGCCCGATACATTCGGTGCAAAGAGATATTTATCTACGGGTGAAAGTTGTACTTCAACAGAGCATCTACACATAGAGGAAGATGCATTCATTCATGCAAATGAAGAGACCTACAGGTCTATAAACTGTGAGTGGATTTCTTCCAAGAGCAGTGAGCTTAGGAAGAGGAAGAAGGTGATCCTCTCCACCGGCAGTGATCCAGAGAGAGAGAAATAGGGAGAGACCCTTGGGAAAGCAGTGAGATGACCCTAAACATTGTAAATGAAGTGAGCCTGGGCATAGAAGTGATCTATCCCGAACCTTGTAATCCACAGCTAGTGAAGATTAGTGGAATTTGGTACGACCGGCAACCTGTCGGCGTATGCTCCTTGGACGTAGCCCTTAGCGGTGAACCAAGTAAAATTGCTGTGTCCTGCGCTTGCTTTACTTTATGTTTATATTGTGTAGCAGGAAAGAGAGAGAAGAGTGTTTTTCTTAATAGCAAAACAAGATCAGAACGGGCATTGATTTTTAATTAGTCATACCCTGATTCACCCCCCCTCTCATGGTATTCAGTTTAGGGGACCTAACATATATTAATACTATATGGTTAATATAATTACAATGAAATTCCAATAGATCCAAATTGGATCATATATGACATTATTTAAGTCATTTGGAGGAATATTAGATTTTTATGATTAATTTAAAAATTAATAAAATATTAATTGTTTTAAAAACTCATTTATATAAATTTATCAAATATTCATATCAAGACATCTAAAAAATATATATAACAACATTATTATTATGAAAAAACAACTTTAATTAAATTATAACAAGTCATTATTATCCTTATAATTTCTGGATTTCATAAAATGTTTCTAAATTTATTTATTTTAATATTTATAATATCATTTATTCAAATCCTATATTAATGAAGCAATTCATGCATCTCCATTGTGTCATAATTATGTTTATTTATTTAATGTATAAAAATTATTAATAAAATACCATCATATATGAAATCATTTTGGATTTCAAAATAATATATTTTTCAAAGATATCATTTATATAACCCCACATACCATTGAATTACTAAAATATATATGTTTATGTTATTTTTTTCTTTACATTAAATTAATTAATATAAAGTTCCTTTATCACTCCCAAGTGGCTCAATGGGGTTCTGAAATCCACTAAATTATGACTTGGTCAAAACTATCTCATATAATAGTGTTTGTACAAGTTTAATATTAGTTTAATATTATTATAATGTTATTGTTTATCCTTATTTACTAGATTTACCCTTTAACCGTGGTAAATAAAATATTTACTAAATATTCATAATGTATAAAAACAAATGATATCTATTTAAATAATTTGTACATCTAGATTATAAATATGGAATCCATTTTTACAAATTAAAAACAAAGAAATAGAAATAATTAATTTAAAATTATTTCCTGTTGTGAAAAAAAAGCGTGTGTTTAAGAACTAATAACTATCAAAAGATTGACACTTGATTATGTTCAATTTAAAAATAAAATTATATCTAATGATAAAAATTGGATTAAATGGTTAAAATATAATCTAATTACACTTTAAAATAATGAAAAATATATGTATATAAATAAACTATATTAAAAATCAATTTTGAATTAAAATGTAGTAATTTTCAGTATTCATTTAAAATTGTACTTTATCAAAAAAATGACAAAAAATTACACAATGTATATTTTGAGGTCCTAATTATAAGGAAAAATTTAATTTTGAAAAATAGAAAATATAAATGTGAAAAAATTAGATTTAAAAAAGGTTCTCCATCAATGGCGATAAATCAACCTTTTAAAGATTATTAGAGTATTTATACTTACAATTGGATTTATTCACCTTTTAATCCTCTAACATTTATTAGATAAATTTAAAAACATTTAACAAACATGTATAATAATATTGTAGTTAGTTCTGTATATTGCCTCCCAAATAATGGCTATGCATTGACTACCATTTAAAATAATAATAATATTTTATTATTAGTTGGTATAAATCATCGTTGTATACAATGTCAGATTTCAAAGAAACCCATTGTTGCATATCGAGTATGCCATCGAACATAGAATCTAATTATAAGTAAAATTAATATTTAATTATTAAATATTAATAAATATACAAATGAAATTTTTTCCTATTTACCTGAGATGTTACATCCTTCCTCCCTTTTGGGTTTTGCGTTTTCACAATTTTAAAATTGGGCTCAGAAACATGCTTAAATGTCCCACATCGGAAAAAGTGTCAATAATGCTATAACTTTAAAGTAATTAAATAGAAATAAAATGGTCACCTAAGATAACCCATAATAGGGTTCAATGTATGATGACATGGATATGAAAGCGATATTAAGTGTCATGTTCTGATAGAGAGTGATAGTAAACATGATTAAGAGAAAGTTAACCATTAGAAAATCACAAACTATTTATGGGTTAAATGGCCTTTGATTCCCCTGTATGAAAAGTAAACAAATTTTTTTTTCTTTTTTTAGGGTCCATTATAAAATTTTGAGATATTGTTTTATGATATTGACTAAGAACACAAGAAAATATACATACTATTTAAGTAGTGTTTCATCCTTTATTAATTTTCTACCACAAACTCAGCTTTTCTCCAAACGATGACTGTTCCAGAGAACTTTGTCACACGTGAAGTGCTAGAATCAACTTCTAGAGTATCACATAATCTTTAAAAGATAAACTATATATTTAACCTATCTTTAGACATCAACTAAAACCAAAATGGTTAGTACAAGATCATGAAATCCACCAAAAGGATACACTTTTATAAAAAGTAATACTACTCTTAATCATTAAATATGAACAAACAATACCCAAAGTTCAACAAATACCATTCAATAAAAAATTGTCCTTAACATACGTTAATATAATCCAAACTAATATTGTAACCCAAAACTCAGAAGAATATGATCACATAGTCTTCCATGATAAATATTAATTTTTTTATCTAAATAACATCGAATACTTTTAAGGTCTCTTACTAAAGATTAATAAACCAAATCACATATTATATATGACAGGTTAATCATTTCCATAAATAACTCAAATCTCCATATATCCACAATAAAAACATAGCTTCTTCAATAATAAAATTTCAACCATTACTCAAAAAATGAAATCCCATAGTACTCTACTTTCTTGAGGTATATAGTTTTTCTCTAAAAGAGGAAATATCTTCCAAAATAATCATTATCACTTAATCACAAAATCATTTTCCTATTATACGAATATACATTTGATAAAACATAATATCCAAAAATAAACATATTCTTTATCCATAAAATCATTTAACTAAAATTTATTAGTCATACTAACCAGGGACTTCACATAGGCCAGTGGAAGGCGATGCGCCGTTGTCACTCATTGGTTGTGGGTTCGATTTTCATGTCCTTGTTGGATGCGATGGGTTTTCATGCTTCTTATAGGATGTCCTTTTTCTAAAACACCAAAATAACCCTATCACGTTTTATCATCAATGGTCTTCTTATACCATTTATTTTCATCCAAATACATTAAGACCGCAACATCTTATATATTGTCATTATTTTCACCACCATATGAAAAATTAAATATATTCCCAATAGAAATAATATATTACCTCGATCATGGTGTCCGTATGGTTTCATAATCATCTTGTTTATGTTCGTAGAAGTTGTATGAATTGAAATAATGATTAAGAGATCATTCAAAATCATCTAATTCCCTTATCAAAACACACCTCTTAAAACATAGTTCATGTGGTTGTTCATAGAAAAATAGTTTCAGAAAATAATCATGTATGAAATATAATTTCAAAACATCTAGGAAAACATTCTTTTAAAAAATAGTCAGGCCATGATTGAGTTGAAACCTTCAATCAATGGTTTTTTTAGAATACCATAAGACTATGATGAGAGAGTATACTATAAAATAAAATATTAATAGGTTTGAAAAGGTATCCAATTCAGCACCTTATAAAAAATCAGAATATGCTTCACAATCTTATGTCAAGGTAAAATATTTATAAATTACTTGATAATATTTACCTTTCTTGAAAATATGAGAATATTGTGAATAAAGGACTTGATTAAATACAACCCATGATCCACGATGATATCAAGGTATAATAGAGGTGATTGATATGTCAATCAACTTCTTGAAAGTGAGTTGTATGCTAAAAAAATTTCACAATCATCTGAACATGACTTTTCAATAATTATTCCAAGCATGTCATCAGAAAGAGATAATAATTTCATTGGAGATCCTCCTCCTACCATATTTAACTGACATTCCTAGATCTAGAAAAGTTTTGAAATAATGATTTAAATTAAATAGTAGACATAGGGAGTAACCATGGGTTTTAAAAAATACGTAATCCCTAATGTTTTGTAAACTGACCTTTGATACCAACTATAAGGCCCCAACGTTAATCAATAATTAATCTTGTGTTAAGTGAAGAATTCACATTGAGGATCTTTTCAGGTTTGTATTTTTAGAGAATTATCCCATAACTATTACATTACATCTCAAATATTACAATGCAGACACTTCTACTCAGTATCTATTTTTGGATAAAAAATTTCATAAAAGAAAATAAGAATTCTTATATTGATATAAATCATTCCTAAATTTTTCATTTCTCTTACCCTACCAAATACTATATGAAAAACAATTCCAAAACACTATATAAGCATAAAAATATCACTAAGGGTTATAAAATAAAGAAAGAAATCTTTAGTACATCAATTCATACATAACATAAACACTTTCACATAGCTCATGAAATCATAAGATTTATGAATAACACATCGAAATAATAAATAATAAAGGTAACATATGGAATCCTTATCAAACCTACATTTTATATTTCATAGATACATAGGGAGATACATTGGAATGAACATCATAGTATATTCCCTAAATCTATTAGGCTAAACATTAATGTGTACCTCTGTCACGTTACCCAATGCACTAGAGATCTATCTCGAGCTCACCAACCCTAGGTTTATCACGGTACCACTCGTCTATGTAAAGAATCCAAATAAAAATAAAATAATCATAAAATATAAAACAAGAAGAAATGAAAGATAACATTTCTACATTGCAATCAAAATACATCATTTCATGATATTTATATAATCAATGACTTATCATCCCATTTTCAAAACAACTTAAAACATTTAATAAAGAGATATTTGGATCAATGTGTGTAAAACAAATTTCAAGAAATTGAAATAAATTTCAATTTTAAAGAATTCATGTCCATAAAAATTAATCCTTAAAACCTTTTTCCAAACATGGAAATTAATGAGAATTATTTAGAAGAATATATCTTTAAAACATTTAAAATGATATTTTAGTTGAAAAGTTTCAAAACAAATGAGAGACACTTGAATACAAATTATTGAGGAATAATATTAATCAATACATATAATATCATGAGAATAATAAGATTTATGATATAATATGTCAAATGGCATTATATACACCATATAAAATTTAATTGGTGTATAACAATTAATAAGTCTAAATGGAATGTAAATTGAGACAATGCCCCTAAAAAATATCATATATTTAGATTAAGAACTAAACAATGACAAAATTATGTGCATAAAATAAGAATACACAAAATATTAGTGGATATTAAGTGTTAATTAATCAGAGGTCATTCAAACATATTTATAGAATGACATAATCATGATGTATAAGTTTAACCCAAATAATTGAAATTGGGTGAAGAAGTTCTCTTAAAGAAATTCGACAGCCTAACGGTGTCGATTTAAAATTAAGAAAATTATTTGATGAGAGAAAAAGGGTCTCTCATCACATGGACATTAAATTTATTAAAATAATCATATATAAGAACATATCCCATCATTCATGAATTGAAATTTAAATACATAACATAAAATAAGTACTTCACTATATGATTATGGTGAAAGGTTCTCTTAACGATTTGGTAACATATGAAACATACACCCCATGAAGGAAGAATCATATAATGAAGATATAAATATCCATAGATTAAAGTACAATACAAAATGAATACAATCATAGGAAGTACATATAACATAAAAAATGAAATACTTGCAAATATAGAATCTCATGGTAATAAAAAGTGAGATAAAATTGCTTTACCTCATGTCCGACTTGACTAGTTCATTGTTTAATCTCCTGAATAAAAAAATAATGTTAATTTATACTCTCTTAAGAACCTTTTTTCAGGTTTATTATTCCTTTTAGATCACTTATTTCAACATTATAAACATTATATAATCATTTAAGTTAATAACGGTCATTTGATTGATATTTGTTACGTGAGTCAAAAATGAACATATTATAATTACAAATTGACCATGTTGTCAAAATTCCATTATCTCCATAATTATATTTATAATTTGTATATCACATATATATTATATATATATTCAGTGTATATATGTATTTATAATATTACAAACCATTTTGAAATAAGAAAGGAAATGCACCATTTATGGAGATGGTACGTCGTACGTACGCATGAACACTATATTTATTTATATTTTATATTTAATGGAATGATAATTAAATGATAATTAGGTATATTATAATTCAATTATAATATCCTATAAAATTTCATAACTCAATTCTTTATATGTTCTATGTATGGAATTAACTATTCATTCCACTTGGAGGGGGTGGTAGTCTGGATTTTCTCAAATTATATTATCATATTTATCCACTATGAAAACCATAATGAAATGATATAAATGAAAAACAAAGAAGAATATAGACAATATAAAAATATAATATATCACATATAAATACAGTTCAATCATAACGGTCACCATGGGAGGCTGTAAGAGATAATTGAACAATAATCATTTCATGAGGCAGTAGTTCGCCTTCCACAGAAATAGTATGTTTATATACAATATATGGAGGTGATTGTAAGTGTAGTTCAAATACCTCTAATAACAACAACCAATATTATTAAGGATACCAGTGTTGTTATGTAAACAATGAATATCAAGAGCATTGGGTGCGTATATGGAAAATAAAATAAATGAACTTGAGAGATGACGTTACCTTTAAATTGGGTAACTCCCTTTGGTATAATCCAAAAGGCATTCTTTATATAAGGACCTGGCCTTAATCATTAATTATTATTGAATTAAATGAATAATTCACCTAGAGTATATTTTCAGGTTTAGAGTTTTAGAGAATTAGATCATAAATCATGCATTACATTCCACATTTAAACCAAGGGGTTACATAAAATATAGTATTCATTTTTTCCCATCGACGGAAAAATATTTAAAACAAAACATGTATTCTTTCATGACACTTCCTTGACCCTATCATCACATCATGTACCTTTCCCTTGACCTGTGAAAAACATTTCAAAAACATGGGATGAGCATAAAAAGCTCAGTAAGAGATATAAAAGTACGAAATGAAAACATTAGTCCATGTATGAAATCATACTTTACTCATAAAACATAATCACTTTAACATACCTCATCAAATCATGAATAAATCATAGAAATCATAATCCATAAAGGTTACTTGAGGCATTCATAACATTCTTACATAGGGAGTAACCCTCTTGGTTATGTTTGGAATACCCATCACAGTATATTCCTAAAATCTCTTTGGAGAAGCCTTAACGTTTAACTCCTTCGCATTACCAAATGCATTAGAGAGCTATATCGGGCTCACCCGCCCTTAGTTTTTCATGGAACCACCCGTCTTCATAACATTTCCCATGATCCAAAACATAATCAAATCACATAAAACATGTATAAAGGAAACATAACATTTCAACTTTTCAATCACAAGATATCAATACAACACATTGATATAGAAACATTATGAAAACCATTTTCAATAAAGAAAGAAAATAAAAGAAAAACATGGTATTTATTGTTCATTCATAAAAAAGATATGTCTTGTAGGGGAAGATGAAACTCAAATAATGGTCACGGCAGTAGAGAAGTCGTTGTCACCGCATACGTACGACACGTAAACATTCCCTTTTTTCATTTAGTAAACGCTTAGTATAAAAATATTCCTTTTGAATAAACATAAAATTCAAAGGGGTTTATACAACGTATAAAATAAAGTTGTGTATAAAAAAAATATGCCTCAATGAAAGGAGACTGACACGATGTCCCTTACAAAGACGGTATCCTTGGATTAAGGATAAATCAATTACATAATTATGTGTGAAAAACGAATACAGAAAATATAAGTGGATATTAATTGTAAACAAATCATAGGTCATTCACACATATTCATAGAACGATATATTCTTGGAGTACAAGTTTATCCCAAAGAATCAAAATTGGGTTAAGAAGATCCCTTGCAAAAATTCGACAACCTAACGACGTCACTTCAAACTTCACAAAATGATTTTATGGGAGATAAAAAGGGTAACTCATCACTTGGACATAAAATTTACATCAATAAGGATATATAAGAACATATCCCAACATTACAATTTTTAAATTAAATGACCCAACAAAATAAGTCTTTTAAAAAGAGGAGGGTGAAAAGTTCCCTTACCAACTTGGGTATCGTTCGAAACATACACCCCATGAAAGAAGGACAATACAACATTGATGTAAATACTCATAAACGAAAGTATATTACACAAAGAGTAAAATAATGGGCAGTACATATACCAATCAAAGTAAATAGTGTCAAATTTAGCATAAATCTCACGAGAATAAAAGTGAGATGAAAAATCCCTTACGAAAACTCAGCAGCCTAACGACGCCACTTTAAACTCTTGAAAATGGATTGATGAGATCAAATGGGGTCTCTCATCATATTGACATAAAATTTACAGTAAGAGTAATATAAAAGAATGTCCCGCAACATAAAAAATAGGATCTTAAATGAAGTGACACAAAGGAGAGTACTTAAAAAGAAAGAGAGAGGTTGGATCTCTTATGAAAATTCGGTAGCCTAACGACGCCAATCAAAACATCCAAAATGGATTGATGAGAAAAAATAGGGTCTATAATCATATGAACATAAAAATTAAAGTAAGAGTAATATAAAAGAACATCCCAATAATAAGAAAGATTAGCTTAAAATGAATGACATAAAAGAGTGTACTTAAAAAGAAAGAGAGGAGTAGGTTCCCTTACCTCAAGTCTGGCTTGTCTTGTTCGTTTCTTTATATTCCTAAATAATATACTTTGGTCAATTTATAATTTCATAAGGACCTCTTTTAAAGATTATTATTCAGTTCATATCACATATTTTAATGTTATAATAATTGTTTAATAATGTTAGTTCATATCAGACGTTTTTGCCGATGATTGGTACATGAGTAAAAAATGAACTTGTTTGAAAATGATTTCCCATGTAGTTATAAGTAAATCATTTAAAGAGTTTTATTAATGATTAAAATATCATATATATCTAGTAAATATTCATTTTATACTATTCCATAACATTTGTAGGTAAAAATGAAAATCACCGTTCATGGAGACGGTAGGTCGTAGGTACGCATGAACACTACTTTCATTTTTTTGTCATATTAATGGTAATAAAAATAAATGAGAGATATATATATAATAATTCCAGTATAATATATATGTTATATAGGTACCATATGTTCATTAATTTCATTCTTTATACATTCCATGTATTTCATGAACGAGTCACATTACTTGAGGGGCTGTAGTCCACACTTCCTCATATGAAATTATCGTATTTGCACAACATGCAAAGAATAAAGGAATGTTTTAAATATAAAATACAGAAGAATATAGTAAACATAAATACCATATATCTCATATATAATATACAGTAACATCATAATGGCCACCTTTAATGTTGTTAAAAGTATATTGAACAATCATCGTTTCGTGAGGTAGAAAATCGCCATCCACAGAAATTGTATGTTCTTTAACCATTAGATGAAGGTCTGTGTAGGTGTAGCTCTAATAATTATCATAAAAAAGTCATAAAATATTTAAGAAACTAGTTTTGTTACAAAATAAAGGAATAAAAAGAGTTTAGGGGGTTGGAAAAGCAAAATAAAACATAAGAACACAAGAGAAGACACTACCTTTAAATCGGGTAACTCTTTTTGATTTGAGATCAAAGGCTTCCTTGGAAAGAGTTCGGACAAACATGAGGCATTTAAGAGTAATATAGGGATTTTTAGAGGAAAAGTGGGAAGGTTTTGGCTGAGAAAAAGTCTTGAGAGGTGTGGATAAGGTGGTAGAGGTGGGGGCCTTTTATAAGAGGAGAGGAGGGGCACTCTTGGAAAGTCTTGAAAAGTAACATTATTATAAAATGATTTTTGGATTTTAAAGGTACCAAAATTATATATTTCTAGTTTAAGGTGATATTAGTTCTAAATCCACACATCCAATAGGTTTTTGAAAAGTTTAGGTCTTATATTTTACATTATCTTTTCACTTTATTTAAATCGTTAAATAATGAGGTAATCACTGCATCATCATGGTGTCATAAATAATTTAATTTATTTAATGTCTAAAAATTATAAAAAAATATATCATTATGTAGGAAATCTCTTTATATTTCTAATGAATATTTATAGTCAAAAATATGGCTTGTATAACCCCATTTAAAAATTGTTTTAGTAAACCAACACATGTTTGTGACATTTTTATTTTAACATTAAATAAAAAGTTTGTAATGTTATTTTCCTACCAAAGTGGCTCCATGGGGTCCCCAAGTTGATCCATGGATTTTATTGGTCTGACATGACACATAAAATAAGGGTAGGACATGTTTCAAGGTCATTTGATATTATTAAAACATTATTGTTTACCTTATATTACACTAATTACCTTTAATCGAGATTAAAAACTTAAAAGTTACTATTCACCAAAAAATTATTTTTATCCCATTGAACAACATTTTACTTCCTAATAAAAACCATCTATGTTGGATTTTTTAAATTAAAAACATAGAGGAGGTAAATTTTCATTAAAACAAAAAATCAGTTTTTTTAAGTACCACTTAGTGGTTTCACTATTCATCAAAAATTGATGTTTTTCAGAAAAATACAAAACTTTAACCTAAGATATATTTGAAATTCCAAATTAAAAAATTATGTCTATTTTAAAAAATTCAAAACATATATGTTACATTAATTTATTTAATAATTAATTCCCACTGTCAGAACAAATAGCATGTTTTTATGAAACAATATACATCAAAAGATTGATAGTAGTTTAAGTCCAATTTCAAAGTGAAATTAATTCCAATGACCACTATTGGATTAAATGGTAAACATTTATTCTAATTTAACTTTAAAAAAATTTGAAAAGATAGTCTAAGAATATAAATAAATTAGATTAAAAAGAGGTTTTGAATTAAAATAAAACATTTTTCACTATTCATTAAAAATAAACTTTATCGGAAATATACCAAAAATTTACAGAAAGTAAATTTTTATGTCATGATTCTAAAGAAGAATTTTATTTTATCAAATATAACACATAAAATTGTCAAAAAGGGGGTCTAAAAGAAGTTCTCCATCAAAAGGTGGTTAGTCGACCTTTTAAAGAATATTTGAATGTTTACGCTTAAATTAGGATTCATTTGCATTTTCAATCCTCTAACATTTATTGTAAAAAGTAAAAATATTTGACAAACATATATAATTATTTTGTAGTTAGTTTTGTTAATTACCATAATTACAATAGCTATGTGTTAACTACCATTTAAAATAAAATTATGTTATTATTAGAATGGAACATAGGATTTCAAAGGAACTCGTTGTTGTGTTTTGGGTAAGACATCGAGCATAGCGTTCCCTTTAAAATAATATTAAAATTTTATTCACAAATAGGGATAAATATAAAAATGTCATATTCTTTATTTACTCGGGGTGTTACATCCTTCCCCCCTTTTGGGAATTGTGTCCTTGCAATTTTAAAATTGGGCCCGGAAACATCATTGAAAGTCCCGCATCAGAGCAAGAGTCGGTGAAACCATCACTTTAAAAGAAGGAAAGAGAAGTACAAAGGTCACCTGAGGTAACCCATACTAGGATTCTATGTAGGAAAACATGGATATGGAAGAAAAAGAAAAGGGTCATTTTCTAAGGGAGAGTGATAGGAAACATGTTTAGTAGAAAGTTAACTAGAAGAAAATCACAAACTTGTGGTAGGTTAAATGGTATTCGATTCCCCAGTAGGAAAGGTTAATAGAAAACCATTTTGTTTTATGTTACTTTTCATTGAGGAATTTATTTTTGATCTTAAGGAAACATTCTTACTTGTCATGTTGACTTTCAACTTTTACTAGATTTCTTACACAAACTCATACTTGCCCCAAATGATGAGTATTTATGAAGATGTGTTCACATTAAGTGTACTATAATCAAATTCTTGAGAATCACCTAATTGACAAAAGATAATTATATATTTCCCATGTCATTAGACTCTTACCAAAACAATAATTTTTAGAACAACATCAGATAATCCAGAAAAGGATAACCCTTTATAAAAAGAAAATCTATTCTTATTCTCCAAAATTTGTCCAACAAAACCCAAAGTTCAATGAGGGAAATTCAATAAACAATTTTTCCATAAAATTATTCAATGTAAACCAAACTAAGATTGAAACCCAAATATTTGAAGGATTTAGTCACATAGTTTTCAAAGGTACAAATTAACACTTACCTCCAAATAACATCAGTTGCTCTAAAGGTCTCATATTGAAAAGTAATTAATTTAATAACATATCCTCCATGATAGGTTAATAATTTCCATAGATAACCCAAAATCAACATACTATTAATTCATAAAATCATCTAACTAAAAAGAATAAGTCATAATAACCAGGGACTTCACATAGTCCAGTGGTAGGAGATAAATACCAATCAGACTTTCGGTGTGTGTTCTATTCCCACAACTTTGTCCAACATGAAAGGTTTTCACACGGTCTGCGTGTTGTCCTTTTTATAAAACTCCAAAAATAACCCTAACATGTTTTAACCTCAATAGTTTCCTTATACCTCTCATTTTCATCCAAATTAATTACGATCTCAACTTCTTAATTCTTGAAGTCTTATTCCACCACCATAAAATAAAATGATTCCCAAAATGAATAACAACATACCTTGATCATGGCATCCACTCAGTTTCATCATCAACTTGTTCACGTAGGTATAAGTCCCATTCATTACAACAATGATTTAGAGATCCTTCAAAATCATTTTCTTCCTCCATCCAAATACACCTTGTACAACATGGGTCATATGGGTGTTCACAGAAAGACAGTTTTGGAAAACAATCCTGTATGACATATAATTCCAAAACATCTGATAAAACATGATTTTAATAAAATAGTCGGACAGAATTTGAGTTGAAACTTTCTATTATTGGTCCTTTTAAAATTCCATAAGTATGAGCTGAGAGATTATATTTTAAAATCTAATATAAATAGGTTGCGCAAGGGTATCCTTCCTCAGCACCGTTTTTAAAATCATAATATGGTTCAAATTATTGTGATAAGGTAAAATATTTGATAATACCTTGATAATATTAACTTTATTTTAAAATATTAGAATATTGTGAAAATATTATTTTCCTAAATAAAACACATGATCCATGATGATAACGAGGTATAATGGAGGTGTTTGATATCTCAAACAAATGCTTGCAAGTGAGTTGTATGCTAGAGAATGTTTCACAATCATCTGAACATGAATTTGAAATAATTATTTCAAGCATGTCCTCAGGAAGAGATGGGAATGCCATTTTAGATCCTCCTCCTTCCATTCGTAACTGACATTACTTGACCTAAAAAAAAGATACAAAACAAGGATTTAACTGAAATAATAGATATAGGGACTAACCATGTGTCTAACAAAAACTCCTAATCCCTAATGTTGTCTAAACCATCCTCTGATACCAACTATAAGAAACCAGCCTTAAACATTAATTATTATTGAATTAAATGAATAATTTACATAGAGGATCTTTTCAGGTTTAGAGTTTTAGAGAATTAGATCATAAATCATGCATTACATTCCACATTTAAAAAATGTGGTTACATAAAAGATAGTATTCATTTTTCCCCATCGACAGAAACATATTTAAAACAAAACATGGACTATTTCAGGACACGTCCTTGACCCTATCATCACATCATTTACCTTTCCCTTGACATGTGAAAAACATTTCAAAAAGAAGGGATGAGAATAAAATGCCCAGTAAGGGATATAAAAGTACGAAATGAAAACATTAGTCCATGTATGAAATCATACATTACTCATAAAACATAATCAATTTAACATACCTCATCAAATCATGAATAAATCATAGAAATCATAAGACATAAAGGTAACATGAGGCATTCATAACATTCTTACGTAGGGAGTAACTCTCTTGGTTACGTTTGGAATACCCATCACAGTATATTTCCTAAATCTCTTCGGAGAAACCTTAACGTTTAACTCCTTCGTATTACCCAATGCATTGGAGATCTATATCAGGATCACCCACCCTTAGTTTATCGTGGAACCACCCATCTTCATAACAACGCCCAAGAACCATAACATAATCGAATCACATAAATCATGCATAAAGGAAACCTAACATTTCCAATTTCCAATCACAAGATATCAATACAACACATTGATATAAAAAACTTATGAAAACAATTTTCAATACAAAAAATAACGAAATGTAAAACATGGTATTTATTTTTCATTCAAAAAAAGTTATGGCTTATAGGGGAAGAAGAAACTCAAATAATGGTCACGGCGGTGGAGAAGTCGTTGTCACCGCATATGTACGACAAAAAAAACATTCCCTTTTGTTGTTTAGTAAATGATTTGTATAAAAAGTATTCTTTTGAATAAACATAAAAGTCATAGTGGTTTATACACCGTATAAAAGGAAGTTGTGTATAAAACAAAATATGCCTCAATGAAAGGTGATTGAGATGATGTCCCTTATAAAGATGCTATCCTTGGATTAAGGATAAATCAATTACATAATTATGTGTGACAAAATAATACACCAAATATAAGTGGATATTAAGTGTAAAATAATCAGAGGTCATTCACACATATTCATAGAATTACATATTCAAGGAGTACATGTTTATCCCAAAAAATCAAAATTGGGTTAAGTAGTTCCCTTGCAAAAAATCAACAACCTAACGACATCACTTCAAACTTCAGAAAATGATTTGATAAGAGATAAAAATTGTATCTCATCACTTGGACATAAAATTTACATAAATAAGGATATATAAGAACATATCCCAACATTATAATATGTAAGTTAAAAGACCCAACAAAATATGTCTTTTAAAAAGAGGAGGGTGAAAAGTTTCCTTACTGACTTGGGTATCTTTCAAAACATACATCCCATGAAAGAAGGACAATACACCATTGATGTAAATACTCATAAACGAAATTATATTACAAAAAGAGTGAAATAATGGGTATTAAATATACCACTCAAAGGAAATGGTGGCAAATGTATCATAAAACTCACGGGAATAAAAGTGAGATGAAAAATCCCTTACAAAAACTCAGCAACCGAACGACGCCACTTTTCACTTCCAAAAATGGATTGATGAGATAAAATAGGGTCTCTCATAATATTAACATAAAATTTAAAGCAAGAGTAATATAAAAGAACATCCCCCAACATAACAAATAGGAGAATAAAACATGTGACATAGAGGAGAGTACTTAAAAAGAAAGAGATAGGTTGGATCTCTTACGAAAATTCGGCATCCAAATGGCGCCAATCAAAACTTCCAAAATGGATTGATGAGGGAAAATAGGGTCTCTCATCATATGAACATAAAACCTACTGTATGAGTAATATAAAAGAATATCCCAATCATAAGAAAGATGAGATTAAAAGTAATGACATAAAAGAGTGTACTTAAAAAGAAAGGAGGGGTAGGTTCCCTTACATCAAGTCCGTCTTGTCTTGTTCGTTTCATTATGTTCCTGAATAATAAACATTGTTCAATTTATAATTGCTTAAGTACCTCCTTTAATGATTATTATTCACTTCATATCAAATATTATAATGTTATAATAATTGTTTAATAATGTTAGTTCATATTAGACGTTTTTGACGATGTTTGGTACACAAGTAAAAATTGAACTTGTTTGAAAATGATTGCCCATGTTGTTATAAGTAAATAATTTTCTGAATAGTATTAATGATTAAAATATCATATATATCCATTACATAATCATTTTATACTATTCCACAAAATTTGGAGATAAAAAATGAAAAGCATCATTCATGGGGACGGTAGGCCGTACGTACGCATTACGCTACTTTCATTTTTTTGTCATATTAATGGTATTAGGAATAAATGAGATATATATATATATATTATAATTAAAGTATAATATATATGTTATATATGTCACATATGTTCATTAATTTAATTCTTTATACATTCCATGTATTTCATGAAAGAGTCACATTACTTGAGGGGGCGGTAGTCCACACTTCCTCATATGAAATTATCGCATTTTCACAACATGGAAAGAATAAAGGTATGTTTTAAATATAAAATAAATAAGCATATAGTAAAATTAAATACCATTTATTTGATATATAAAATACAATTACATCATAATGGACACCTTTAATGGTGTTAAAAGAATATTGAACAATCAACGTTTCGTGAGGCAGAAAATCACCAACCACAGAAACAGTATGTTCTTTAACCATTAGACGAAGGTGTGTGTAGGTGTAGCTCTAATTATTCTCATAACAACATAGTAATATATTTAAAATAATTTTTTTGTTACAAATTAAAGGAATAAATAGAGTTTAGGGGGTTGGAGAAGCAAAATAAAACATAAGAACACAAGAGATGACACTACCTTTAAATCGGGTAACTCTTTTTGATTTGAGCTCAAAGGCTTCCTTGGAAATACTTCTGCCCAAATTGAGGCTTATAGGAGTAATAGAGGCATTTTGAGAGACAACATTGGCTGGGTTTTTCCCAGCCAATGTCTTGAGAGGTGTGGGTAAGGTGGTAGAGGTGGGGGCCTTTTATAATAGGAGAGGAGGGCAACTCTTGGAAAGTCTTGAAAAGTAACATTATTATAAAATGATTTTCAGATTTTAAAGGTCCCACAATTATATATTTCGAGGTTAATATGATAATAGTTCGAAATACACACATCCAATATATTTTTAACACGTTTCGGTGTTATATTTTACATTATCTATTCATTTTATTTAATTCGTTAAATAATGAGGTAATCACTACATCATCATGGTGTCATAAATAATTTTATTTATTTAATATCTAAAAATTATAAAAAAAAATTCATGATGTAGGAAATATTTTTATCTTTCTATTTAATTTTTATAGTCAAACATATGACTTGTATAACCCAATTTAATAATTGTTTTAGTAAAACAACACATGTTTGTGACATTTTTATTTTAACATTAAATAAAAAGTTTTTAATGTCATTTTCCTACCAAAGTGGATCCATGGGGTCCCCAAGTTGACCCATGTATTTTCATGGTCGTCCATGACACATCCAATAAGGGTAGGACACGTGTCAAAGTTATTTCATATTATTCAAACATTATTTTTACCTTAAATTACACTAATTACCTCTAATCACGATTAAAAACTTAAAAGTTACTATTCACTAAAAAATTATTTTAATCCCATTGAACCACATTTTACTTCTTAATGAAAACCATATATGTTGGATTTTTGGAATTCAAAACACAGAGGTGGTAAAATTTCCTTTAAATGAAAAATGAGTTTTTTTAAGTACCACTTAGTGGTTTCACTATTCATCAAAAATTGAAGTTTTCAGAGAAATACCAAAAATTCACCCTAACCTATATTTGATATTCCAAATTAAAAATTGATTTCTATTTTAAAAAATTCAAAACATATAAGTTAAATTAATTAATTTAATAATTAATTTCCACTGTCAGAATAAATAGCGTGTTTTTATGAAACAATATATATCAAATGTTTGACACTATTTTAAGTCCAATTTGAAAGTGAAATTAATTACAATTACCACTATTTGATTAAATGGTAAAAATATATTCTAATTTCACTTTAAACTAATTCAAAAGATAATCTAATAAATAAATAATTTAAATTAAAAAGTGGTTTTGAATTAAAATGCAACATTTTTCACTATTCATTAAAAAATGAACTTTATCGGAAAAATACCAAAAAATTACAAAAAGTAAATTTTGATGTCCCAATTCTAATGAAGAATTTAATTTTTTCAAATATAACACATAAAATTGTCAAAATTTTTATTTAAAAGTTGTTCTCCATCAAAAGGCGGTTAATCAACCTTTAAAATAATATTAGAATGTTTACGCTTAAAATTCGAATCATTCACATTTCTAATCCTCTAACATTTGTTGTAAAAAGTAAAAATATTTGACAAACATATATAATCATTTTTTAGTTAGTTCTATTCATACTTTTCATTACAAAGACTAGGTGTTACCTACCATTTAAAATAAAATTATTTTATTATTAGAGTGCAACATAAGATTTCAAAGGAACTCGTTGTTGCGTATTGGGTAATCATCGAACATAGAGTTCCCTTTAAATTAATATTAACATTTTATTCACAAATAATGATAAATATAAAAATTTCATATTCTTTATTTACCGAGGGTGTTACACTTCAAGTGCCTTATGCCTAAGGTTGGGTTTCAAGAATAAATATAGGGATGTTGGTAACTTATTTGTAAAGAGTTTGGATGAGACAAGGGGCTTGAGATGTGTGATTAATTGGTTAGAAGTGGATCCCTTTTATTAGAGGGAGGATGGAATTTTTATTATAATTTTTTTTTCATTTCAAAAGTTACAAAAACTTTTTAATTTGAAGATAAGGTATAGATATGTCGATATAAAATCATCAAATAAAAATTGGATAAGCTTTGGATATTTTTTAATCCTTATCATTTTTGTTTAAGACTTTGTTAACTTATTTAACTATTACAATGTTCTCTTATATTTTCATAATATAAGGTTAATATATTTATTATAAAATGAATATAAACAAAAAATGGATCACTTATGAAATTACTTAAGTCATTTGGAAAAATATTAGATTTTTATTTTTAGTCTACATTTTATAAAATATTAATTTGTTTAAAAACTCAATTATGTCAATTTAAATACTATTCATACCAAGACTACTAAAAAATCAATTAAAAATTTATTATTTAGAAAAAAAGACATTAATTAAATTATAAAAATTATTTATTATCCCAAAAAATCGTGGATGTCATTTAAATTTTCAAAATAAATTTATTTTAATATTTATAATATCATTTATTTTAATCCTTTCTTAATGAAGCAATTAATGCATCACCATTGTGTCATAATTAATTTCATTTATTTAATGTTGAAAAATTGTAAATAAAATACCATGATGTTGGATATTCTTTTATATTTCAAATGATTATTTATAGTTGAAGATATCATTTATATAACCCTATATAATTTTTTTAATAAAAGATATATGTTAATGATATTTTTGTCCTTACTTTAAATTAATTTATATAATGTGTCATTATCACTCTCAAGTGGCTAAATGGGGTCCCAAAATCGACACTAGGATGCCTTAGTCTGAAATATATCATCCAATATGGTTAAGACAAGTTTATGGGAAATTTAATGTTATTATAATATTATTTGATACCCTGATTTAATAGATTTACCCTTTAACCGTTTTAAATAAAATATTTAATAAAGTAAATTATCATAATTTATAAAAATAAATGTTTCCACTTTTCACAATTTGGACCTCCATATTCAAATATGGACTAAATTTTACCAAATTATAAACATGTAAGTGAAAGAATTTTTTTGAAAATTTATTCCCGTTGGCAAAACAAAAAACCTATTTTAAAGAAATAATAACTATCAAAAAATTGACACTTTATTGTGTTCAATTTCAAAATGAAAATACTTATAATGAAAAAAATAGATTAAATGGTTAATATATAATCCATATAAACTACAAAAGTAATTAAAAAACAATATAAAAATATATATATATTATATTAAAAGGAAATTTTCTATTAAAATGTAGTATTTTCACAATACATTATAAAATGAACTTTATCACAAAAATACCAAAAATTTTGCCAATGTAAATTTTTATGTCTAGATTCTAAGTAAGAATTTTATTTTTTCGAATATAATATATAAATATGAAAAAATTTATCAAAAATGATTCATAATCAATGGTGGTAAATCTACCTTTAAAAAAATATTAGAGTATTATTACTTAAAATTGGATTCATTCACATATTAAGTGCCTATCTTTTATTAGGAAAATGTAAAAACATTTAAAAACATGTAAAATCATTTTTTAGTTAGTTCTATTACATTCCCATAAATAAATGGGTTATGCGTTAACTACCATTTAAAATAATAATAATATTATATTATTTTTTAGAATAATTGAACATTTTGTGCAACGTAAGATTTCAAAGAAACCTGTTGTTACGTATCAAGTACACAATTAAATGTAGAATTCATTTTAAAGTAAAATTAATATTTAATTCACAAATATTAAATAATATGTAAATTTTATATTCTTCATTTACTTGAGATGTTACAGGGATACTTCCAAGAACATCATGGGACACCCCTGGTGCTTAAGTTTATATATCACCCATGTGTTTGTGTCTATTTAGTCCATTTACCAAGCCATGTTATGATTTAATCATTTTTTATTCCTCTATTAAGAATTTTTTTTAGTTCTTAGTTGGGAATTCATGGTACACCAAGATAGAATACCTACATGGAATACCTGTGTAGACCACCTACATGAACCATCCCCGAAAGCCACCTAAAAGACACACATGGTTGGGCTTCTCCTTTCTAGTATCCTTTTTCTGAAAGGGAAGAAGTTGAATCCACCACGAAAACCTCATGACTTACCAAACCTTCAAGAAATACACATCATCATGTCTCCCATTTGGGTAAGTATTTATAAAGTTAGAGGTTTCCCACATTGTTCATATAATGAAGTTAGGCTCTCTGTGGTGTTTTTAGGTCTGTATATCTACAATCACATGGGTCATGACCCCAAAGGCAATGTTGGGTTGATCTTAGTTTGACAGATTAGGGTTTGGGCCATGTTCCCATATTTCCATCTCTAAATCCTAAAATCTATGGTCTCTTGTAAGATGGTATACTTCACACATTAATTTGTTTTGACATGGAGAATGATATCCACCTTACACATTCAGAAACATTCCAGGGAATCATTTTAGGAGTAAGAACCCATCCTTTCAAGAAAAACCCAACTAAATTCACCATCATTTCACATTGAAGGGTTACTTTCTTTGTTCCCTCTTCACCATCACCGTGTCTTCTTTAGAGTAGACCCGAACTTTTCCATCAGTTGAAGAGAATGTTTGCAGTGTGTCGAATAATTCAAATCCTCTTATTTCTTACACCGAGCATAAATAACATGAGAATAGATATTTGTGATAGTTAAAACATCCACACAATTTACCTTATCTCTTGGACTACAAAAAAATTGATTCCAACCAAAATTATGACACATAAGAAGCTTTCATTCAGGACCCAAGCTAAATGGATATTCTACTCAGTATTCCACCCTTATTTCCATTAGTTCATGAATCCTCCTTAGTAATAGGCCCCGAATTATGTTCCCCTTGAATATCCATGAGTATGAAATTTCTCATTGTACCAATTACAAGGGAATCCAATTTAGGGCTATGCCCCATCCTATTTCTATCAAAGGAACATACTACCCTATATGACATACCAAACCATGTGGGATTTGATTTCCATAAAAGTGGCATACATATGAAGCCTTCTTGAGGTTCAAACCCAACACTCCAAACCAACCATGATCTCTCTAGGTCACATTCCCATCAGGGTCTAATCAAACGTGGAAATTTACATTCATTCTAGGTTCCTTGGGTATCTTAAGCATATGACCCACACCAAACATTGACTACAAACCTTCCACCTACATGTCCTTACTTCATGAAATTTAAATTTACAGTTATATACTTATCTGAATAACATAAAAGCTAGGATGTGTCCCATTATGTGGCATAAAAAATGAGGGTTTTGAATCCATTTATGGGGATACATAAGTAGCCCATTTATGGGTATGTTCAAAACATCAAAACAGACTATGTCTCCATGGTTGACGATAAATTCTATAGTACCCCACACAGTGGATTAAAATCCATCATTTTCATAATAATTACTTAAGAATATATATATATATATATATTATGAGTGGATACAATTAATAGTGAACCTAGAATATATATAGATATCTCAATAGATGAATACCCTTGAATATGTATTTCTTTCTAATTTCCATAAAATCATATAATTGATTGAAAATTTCCAAGGAAACTAACATTAATCTTTTTAAATTAATAAGGATTCATTAACATATCTTAAATCAATAAGATATTCCTAGAGTAGAAAATAAATCCCCCTAAAAAGGTGTGATGTTCCTATCCTCCAATCTTTATGACCAATACATATACTTATGATTGATAAGTTAAATTACCTAATTAATGATTTCTATGGGAAAGATTGTCCCCAATCAATATAGAACAATTGTGTGTTTCTAGTTCCATAAAAAATCCGTTTGAAACTATCTGTAAAAAGTGATTACTAACCAGAACACACATTCCATGGAAAATATTATCTAAAAGCATTTTATTTTTATCTAGTGTATACAAATGAGAACAAAAATAATATTAAAAGTGATCAATGTGGGAAATATCCATAAAAGGTATTGAAATAAGTGGAAGATAATTTTTTCTTTATTTATTCAGATGATGAAATTAACATTAAAGCAAAAATTATTTTTTTTGTTTTATTATATATATCAAGGATGTCTATGTTGGTTCATTGGTTGAGAGTGATGTAGTTGCATGATTATAAAAATGGGAGAATAATAGATAACTTATATAGTGGTGAAACTAATTTTGTATAAACCATTGCACCAATGACATTTCTTATTTCATAATGGTAGTGGTTGTTTTTATGGAGTTTTAAAAATTAGATTTAAAATTTTTAAATCATTGCAATTATAATGTACACCCAAAAATAACAAAATTTGTTATGAAATGAATCACCAATCCCACTAGTCATGAAAAATGGTTGATATTGAAAAAAATATTATACAATGATTTGTTTTTATTTAGGAAAAGAGAGAACATGAAATAAAAAAAGGTTCTTGTATCCTTTACATATTTTACGGGTAAATTTGAATATTTTTTATGGTGTTGATGGTATGATTTATAAAATCACCAAAGAATGCTGAGTGTTTTTTTGGTTGGGTTGATTTACTCAACAACTATGAGAAAAAATAGTATAGATAAGAAACATATTCTTTGAATCATCTTGGTTAGAATTATGATAATATTATTTAGTAGTCATAACATATTCCCAATGACTAGTGTCGCATTAATTGAATTATTATTATATATATATTCAGAAAAGGGATTGAAAATTGAATTAGGATAAAATTTAATAACAACATGTCACACTCATATTAATAAATAAATTTATTAGAGAAGGATATTTAATAGGTTTGTGTGATTTACTTATAGTAGTCCTATAAAGGACATAACCCAATAATAATGTTATTTATATTTCTAATTTCTCGATCATTTAACATTAGGGTTTGATTTTAAAAAATTTATTGGGTGAAATTGGATTATATATTTTCTTTTTCCAGAAAAAGTAGTACAAAAGATAAATTATCATGTTTTGTTGATTTATAAGTGGTTTATTTTATCTTAGGGTGAGTAGGATTCATATAATAATTGTTAGTTACCAACCATGATATTGGGTTGTGGGGATCACAGGTTCTTGAAAATAATAATTAATCTAGGAGATTAGGGTCCTATAAAACATTGTAAATTAAATATATAATATGTGAGAACTTGTGAAATCAATGATCCTAACAGTGATATAGAATAGGTGTTCATGTTTCCACCATGTCTTGAGTTGTTCTAAAGTATTTTTATTTCATCTTAGTTGATGAAATACCAATCATAACCATATCATATATTAAATTGGGAAATGATTGAGAATGATCCAAATTCCTCTCATGTAGAGATAGTTTTTTAAATTATTTATCTTAGAGAGAAGTTCACTCATGTAATATATAAACCTTTTTGGAAAAAAAAAATTATAGTATTATATAATAATCTACAAAGAAATTTATAAAAGTGAGGCAGAAATTCTATAGTATCGGATAAAGTTTAAAATTATTGGGAATAAATATTTTTAAGTGATTAAATGTTTATTTATGAAGATCATTGTAACCCCTAGAAAATATATTTGTATGTATTAATATTATTTTTTAAATGGTTAAAATATATTCAGAAATTATTACAATTTTTCTTTTTTTTGTATTTTAATGTTTTCAAGAAGGTGTGTTTACTTTTTGGGACATTTTTTTTAAAATTCTAGTAAGAGGATAAAATTTATGAAATGATCTATCAAGTAGTATGATTTTATAGAAAATAATTTTTTTTCAACATTATTAATGAAATCATTGATGGTATTTCAAATCAAGTTGGGGTATCATCATGTTTTTTTATTTCCAAATAGTATTCTAAATGGTTTAATATATTGTGATTCTGAATTTAACTCGAATAATTTTTTTTTTAAAAAAAATATATGAAAAATAATAAACAATGTAAAAATTCATCACAACATATTGAGTTTTTTTGTATCATTGCAAAATTTTTGTGACCTATGAACTTATTTTTAGTAATTAATTATAAAAAAATTTTATCTGACATTGAATCATGGTAATGATCTTATCATACATTCAATAAATTATATTATATAGTTCTATATCATAAATTTATTTTTGGTATCCCTCATCATTGGCTTCACAAGTACAGTTCATTATTTTATATAAATAAAAAATTTATTAATATTTTTATTAAATGGATGTTTTTTTGACATGGTATTTAAGGATTCTTTGGAATTATGCATCTACAAATTTATTTTAAAAATATCAACGATATTCAATGATTTCATGTAATTTATTTATTTATTATATAAAAAACAATTATTAAATCAATTTTATTGTGTGGAATTAAAATTTAGTGAAAAATATGTTTTTCAACACGGATTGATTAATTTTGTATTTGTTTTTTAACCATAATCACGATTTGAAATAGAAAATTATGACATTTTAAATATGATTTATTTAATATTTTAATTGATAGATAATTAAAATAATATTCATGGATTTATAATAATTATTATGATAATTGGAACTATGATTATAGAACAGTTTTTTAAAAAATAATGTCTAAAAGTATTTGTTTTGAAAAAATGGATTAATTCTGTCAAATTATAAATTCACTCATAGTTGGTATTGTGATAAATTAAATTCAGTTGAAAATGATTTTTGGAAAAAATATGATTTATTAATGTCATTGTTAATACATATATATTTTGATTTAATTCATGAAATAATTTATATAAACATTAAAGAGGACCCACAAGTCTCCATACCTTTTTAATGATGATAGTTCAGGGGTTTATGGGTAAATGTGTGATAAAATTGTTCAATTGTATGGGATTTGGGTGTAGGGATTAAATAATTTAATTATGGATGATTATTTTTTCTAGATGGATACATAACAATTACCAGACTAGAAAAAAAAAATTTATCCTTAAAATAATTTTATTTTTACAGATTAAGTGTTATTTTAAGATGATAGGGTGAACCAACGACTCTCTATTGATAACTAGGTGAAATACTGAGTCTCTAGTGTAATTTGAAGAAAATAATTTTCCTTATGACTATATTTTTAGGTAGAAAAATTTTGACAACATGTTCTAAAATAATTTATTTAATTTTCAAATTTTATAAAAGATTATTTTCAAAATGATTGATTATTATTGAACTTTTATAGAAAGTTTATTTAAATGGTTTTTAATGAATAATTATTTTGGAAAAAAATATATTTGGTTTTTCATAATCTTTAGGAACAAATTTTGTGTAAATTATATTAAATTTAAAAATATTTGAGTCACTGTGAAAACCCTATTCTCCTTATACTCACCTTATTCATTAAGAATTTGATGAAAATGTGAAATTATTTTTCATCATTTATGAATTTAGAAAACATATTTATTTTGTAGTCCTCATTTATTTTTTAAGTGAGTGTTATATAGGGTGGATTATGTTTTTTTTGGACTGAGTTCTATTAAATTGATCCCCATGGTTATATGATTTCATTATGACGATTTTAGTTCTATAAATTTTTGTTTTTCACAATGATATTAATTATAAAATGGTTCCCTATAAAAGGATATTTTTATTTACATACATATATTATAGGTTTTAGTTTATTTTTTATGTATAAGATAATAAAAAACCCTTTTATATTATCTCTTATTATTTTTTTAGATAAGTATTTTCGAAAATAATGTTTGTGGATTTGTGATGATAAATAATCGGTGTCAAGATATAAGTATTTAAGGTGTACTAATAAAAACATTATAGATTCATCCAATTTTTCATGAATATCCTTTTACTTCCAATCACTAGTTAATTATCTAGAGAACTACAAAATTCTGATAACTTGTTGAAATTAAACATTTTTAGCTCTTATTATGTTTAAATAATACAGTTTTTATCATCCAATTATTGTGTAATGTTATTTTGAATAAATTTTTTTATAAAGAGAATATGTCTCATAGTTTTAACATTATTTTTTTTCTGTCAATCTGTTTAAATATTCATTGAATTTACCAGTGGGGATCCCCATGGGTCATTCAAAATCTATGTTGTGATATATTATTCTCCCATTAGATTGAAAAATAAATATATTTTCCGGTCTCTCTATATTTTACATAATATCCCTCATTGATTTTTCATGAAAAATTACTTTATAACGAGTTATCTTAATTCCTTATCATAATATTCAATTGGTGGAGAAATTCACAATGAGTATAGTTTAAGAATTTTGGAGACCATACCCATATTTTAGGTAAATAACCATAACACAAAAAAGTACTATAATCACCATAATTTTTTAAATAAATATTTTTAAGAGTAATTAAAAAACAGAAATATAATACAAATCAAAATCAAAATATATGTATAACTAGTAAAATAGTTTATGACATTATACAAAATAATTCCCATACTGCCCATGACCAAGGATACATTTTTTTGAAATATTTATAATGTCGGTGGATACTATTTATATACCAATAAAGATATAAAAATAGTCCATGTAGGTATATGTATAAACCATATATCCACAATCCTTAAATATGGAATAATGAAATTTGAAAATTTCATAAATAGTAGTTATAGTTATTAAGATTCATTAATGAAACATGGATATAAGCCCTCACACCTGCCCCAAGCCTAGGGATCTAGGAAGACAAAAAAGTTCATCAACCATGGTTTAAAAAATATATTTATAGGTTATAACCATATATATGTTATTATTTTTATAATTTTGATGTATTATTAGGAATGTATGTAATGATCTTGACCCACTATAATAGTTATTTTTATTTATTTTCGAAATTTAATTGTCCTCATTGATGCATATTAGGCTGAGATGATGTTATGACAAATAGGTCGAATATGGACAAAATGGGAAGTGGAAGGGAATAACACACCAATGTAAAGATACCACAAGGTACCTAGTATTCTCTAGGTGTCCGCGGTGTTTTATTTGTCCCACATTTTACCCAATTATTTCTATATGTTATATGATAGAATTTTAGAAAAAATGGCCTTAATTAAGGGTTATTGTTTTACACCTAATCATAAATATATTGAATATTTATTGGGGTTTTTCTTCAATAATATTTCTTTTTTACTTTTCTGAAGTTCATTATTTCTTATTTTCATCCCATAAACACTACTGGATAATACCCTATAAAAACGGTTTGGAACCATTTGTATTGGTCCCTAGACCATTGGTATAACCTATACCGATGGTTTGGATGGTCGTGGGTATATTTTTCATTGGGATATAATTATCATAATGTTAATAAAAAAACCATTAGAATGTGTCAACATTTCAAACCATTGGGATAGGTCTATCCCAATGGTTTTCCGTACACCATTCAAATAGGTAATGTATAAAAAATAAAAAGATAAGGTTTGATCCCATGACCTCCACCTTATATATCAAAGACCTAGCCACTATGCTATAATTATCTTGGTAAATATATTTTGATATATATATATATTGATAAATATTTTTTATATTTATTTATTTGATGATATTCTAAAAAATAATTCATAAAAAATATTTGTACATATTAAAATGGTTCTAATAACTATTGGGATTGGAAATACGTTTTTTAGAGCCTATACAAATGGGTTTTCAAAATTGTTGTAATATGTTTAAAAGAAATCTACCCCAATATATTTCCATAACTGTCGAGATACCCTTGATCTATCCCAACTATTTTACAGAACCGTTGGGATAGCCTTATATTAAGTTTTTATATCCCAACGGTTTTATAATACAATTGGGATAGACTTTTATTATTTTTCTCATCCCAAATAATATCTATATCCATCGGGATAAGTCCCCATATACCAACTGTTTTTTAAAATCATTTTTATAGGACCCTATATTCCTACGGGTTTTTCAAACCCTTGGGATAATGTTTTTTGGATAGGTTGGATTTTCAGTAGCGAAATAATCTTTCACCAATCCTTCATTCAGATTGGCCCTTTTTGTTATATAGAATAGGATCTAAAATGGTATGATCATATATAGAAAAATCCAACTTTGAATTTCGTTATTCCCATAGAAGAATCAATATCCCACCATTTTTAAATTCTTTTCCCATTTAAATAATTAAAAATTACATGGTTCCCTTTTCGTGGTAGCCAAAGTGGAAAAAATGCAAAGGAAAATATATTTTAAAAAACTCTTTTCACATTATAGATTCTTTTTCCATTTATCTGTGTAGTGGTGGCTTAATTATATATATATATTATGTTTTCCCATGGGTTTGTTTTGAGATTTTTCTCTAATATTGATGTAGAGGAAGATAATGTATATATTTTTGGTGTGTATAATTATCTACAATCTCATAACTCTTATGTTATTGGGTGAAATTTATATAGGGATGAGAGGAAATAATTGAAATAAAAAAAAATTATGATAAAAAATATTTATTCAAAGACTTCTTTATGTGTTATGTCATCTTCAGTTTACATAAATTTAAAAATTATTGGAATTTATAGGGTGATATTCATAAGTAAATATTATGTTAGAATTAGTTTTTTAAAGGAATTTTTTTTTAAATTTTCCATATAAATTGGATTTTTGGATCATTATATATATATATATATATATATATATTAAATATAATTATAATAATAAGTCTTAATGTCCCTTTTTAGCTGTAAAAAATATCTTGACATGTCTCTTTCTGTGTATAATATCTATGATATGTGGTTTTTTTCCCTTAAAATCAGGAGACAAGTAGGTAAAACATGAATAGAGTATGGTGTCTAGGAATGGATCACAATTTTTAGACCTAAAATACCTCTTCTTTATTCATTATGATTGTATAAGAACTCAATTTATTGTTCCCATTACTCTATCCCCCATGATGGTAATATAAACTCACTGGGAATATGTTCCTCACTAGATGGGATAAGCTAAATGATTTCCCTACCTATAGTCTGACATTGATTCTCAAAATTCTTAAATTGGGAAACTTATGATAATATATGTCATTTTATTTGGAGTTACCATTTTTTTGGAATAGTTCCTCACATTAATTTTTAGTAAGATGGTTTTCTACATTGTTCTGATTCATTTATATCATTATATTGTTTAATAAATATTTTAAATCAATATTATTTAAAGAAACATATTATTTTATAAACAATATTTTTATATTTATATTATTATTTTTTATTTATTAAATGGAATTAAAATTGATTATGAAACAAGTTATGTGTTTTATAAATTAAACTAACAAAGATATTGTATTAGTATATATAAAGTATATTTATTATTATTGAATGAATTTATTCTCAATCGATCAATTAAAAGAATGGGTGATTATATGTTTTAAAAACATTAATTAGAAAGTGTTTAAACTAAAATAATTCACATAACTATTTAATATAAATGATTGTATTCAAATGTGGACCTCAGATCGATTACAAATGAATCATAATCAGAAATACTTTTGATATATCAAATTAAATGTATTGTGATTATAAATTAAATTTATAAATCAAAGTATTAAGATTTTATTCGAAATAGATATGATTATATGATTATGGATCAAAATCACAGTAGATTTGATTCATAAAAACAAGTGCGTTTATTATAGAGAGAGTCGTTATGATAAAATAAAAAAATTCAAGCACATCCTAATTAAAACACATGAAAGAAAAAGGTTGAACAATAAAAACTATATAATGATGACATATAACTATTTAAAAAGAATTCAGGTCCATTAAACTTTATAATAATTTATCCACTAACCTTGTATAAAGGTATCCCCTATTTTATTATGAAAATAAATTCTTTATACCCTTATAACTGAAATTACTAAATACAGAGATCAGTTTTCCTATATTTCTATACCCAAAATACCTCAATCTAATGGATTGAATCTTTATTCCTAGCCCCAAAATCCCTCGATCAATACAATGTTCTGAATCTCTTTCTTCATATCCATGAGATCCCTTGATCATAAGCACATATTATATGCAATATTACAACACAAATGGTATATTAAGGGGAAACACTCAAAAGGTTCCCTTAATAAGACTGAACTCTAAAACAATTAAAAAATTCTACAAACAAGCAATTTACACATTATAATCTTTAGAGATCTCACCCATATAGAATTTGATAACTGAATTGATCATTCCAAAACACTAAAATTCACTATGTATTTATAGGAATCCCTTACAAGTGCCATATTTTCTATAATATATATATTTTCTATAACGGCCATATTTTCTCTAACAGTCATACTTTCTATGAGTTTGTTGTAACGACTTGCCTAGTTTTCATTTCATCAACTATATTATACTATGTTGTCTGTTATCATATAAGTTTTATACAATCATAGTGAAATAGATATTCTATGATGATAGAGATCAATTTTTTGTATTCAAAATTCATACATGGTAAAAACCATGGACTTTCATAGAGATTCCATAACGTTAATCCTGATGAGTATGAATCTGATGCTTATCATTTCTGATATCAATTCGATTATAAATAATTTTTTAGTACAAAAGACATGATAGAAAATAATAGATCTGAATAGATATAGATGAATCTATTTATTTTTAGATATATACTCATTATGGTTGTCATTATGAATATTATATGTTTATATTCATGAATACTTTAAAAATAATTCATAATTTAGTAAAATATTTTGTTTTCTACAAAAAAAGTCTGAATCACTAGAAACAAAAGAATATGGTAATCAAGTATTAAATAATGAGTTTGAGATATACAAAACAAAAGGAATGGAAAAGTCAATTGTATTACATTTAACTAAAAAATATCCAAAATTTTGGAAATAACAAAACAAAACACATAAATATAAATTTATTTTTAAAAAATTAATGTTCATTTAATTTATGTACTTCTTATTTAGAATTAAACAATTATACTTATCTACCACAGATCTTAAAACTCATCTGAATACAATTAAGGATTATAATAACTCCCCCATTGGATAAAATCTCCCCCAAGGATAAAATATTACTAATTCTTTAGATTTATCTCCCATTTTATAATTCCCCTTATGAATGTTTTTTCACATTAATTTAAATATCTTACGCATTATTAAAAATTTCTCCCATTGTGATTTTCAAAAAATCGTAGGTAAATGTCTTGAAATAACCAAAAATATTTAGATAAGAAACAATGTGAAAAAATGATGAACAAACTAATTTTCTATAAACAAATTACAAATGAATGTTAAACCAATAGGGTTAGGGAATATATTCAAACAATAATATTTGGATGAAGTGTTCATTCATTTAAAAAGAGTTATCAAATTTTAATTAAAAAAATAGTAATAATGAGAAAATATTTTAATCATTCTATGTCTATGATATAATTATGGTATTTAACTGAATGAAATCATTTCTAACCTATTAGATATATGCAATAATACCTTATTAGGAACAACTTTTTTCATATTTAATTGTGTGTCTTTCATCTTGAATTTGGAGATTTTAATACATTTCTTCACTATGATTTTTCGAGATAATTGTTTTATACATATAAAATTTATATCTAGAAACATATATCTATATTTGTTTCATATTCCCATATATGTCTATCAATTCTTGGGTCTTGATGTCATTTGTACCTTTTAACAGATCTATTAATTTTACCCTATGAGACATGACTTTAGAGAAGTCATTTAAAGCTTCAACAGACTCAACCATCAACATTGTGATCTCATGAATATTTTCATAATGCATATTGAAATAAACATAATTAAAGTGATAAAACATTATAATATTGTTGTATCCTCCCTTATGAACATGATGAATTTCATGAAGTAATTTAAGATCGTCTTCATTCTAAATTACTCAATATATAAAAACATTTATTTAGTTCAATTTTTAAATTTTATTCACATTAGTCAAATTGATTTTTTTCTATGTAAGTAATAGTTCCTTATATTATCTATAAATCACGAACATTATAATGGACATGTTGAATTGTAATCATATTCACAGAATCAGAGATCTCAATATTATGAAGATTGGGATAGGTGGGGCTAATTTCTACATGTGTTTCCCATCCTTTATCTTATTTTATCTACAAAAATTTATCAAAAATATTTTAAAATTGATTTCCTATAGAATGTTCTATATTATTATCATCATCTTTAATATCATTGTCACCTTCTATATTTGAATATAAATCATTCTCATTATTCAGGGATGAGAATTCAATATCTTTCACTGAAAACGGTTTATTTTCGCTCCATTATCAGATTTTTATTTTTGATTTGAAAAAGAAGGTAGTTTCTTTAAAGATTATTATGATATTCTCCAATAAATATTATTATATAGATGATCATACTTATTAGGATTTTTATTTGCTTCTTCTTCCTCATCCTCTTCATCATCAACGGGTTATATTGTTGCATTTCCTTTCTATTATTTATCTTTTAATTCTTCATATGAATCTATTTATTTATTTTTCCTCAATTTCATTATCATTCAATTCATTTTACTCAATCTATTATTCTTATTATATTTATTTTCCTTGAATATCATTAGAAGAATTAGCTATTATATAAATTCGAAGGGTACATTCTTCTATTTCCTTTCAAAAATCGTAATGTATCTTTGATTGTATCCTTGAATTAGTTTTACTGACTAGTTCCAATTCATCAAAAACATTATCCAATCCTTTATTAGAAATATATATAACTTCAGAATCAATAAAAACATTTTTTAATGTGTAATCCAATATATAGATTTAATAGATTAGTTTGGTAGATAACTAAAAAAATTGGTTGAGGTTTCCTTCATACAATTCATCAATGAATCTAAAATAGTTACACCTCAGAATTTATTTTTCGATTTATTTTCATTTTCATCTTTTTCAAAATACATTATAAAGATGAATTCATATGGATAATGACACTTTTATGTTTAATACTACTTGAGTATCTCTTTATTTCCTACCTTCCCTTTTCTTTCTCTACTCTTCATAAACATCATCTACTATCAAATTTTTTTTCTTAGATTTCTATGGATAAGAAGATATTTTTTTTCCTTTTTTTTCAAACCCTTATTTTCTTTATCCATTTAATTTTGAGATCTTTTATTTGGTTTCATTGATGATTCTACTTTCAGAGTAGCTCTAACATATTTATCAATAAACAAATATGACACTTTGTTAAAACTAATCTTCATTATCGTGAGAGTGTTGTCCTTGAAGAAATGAATTTTCATCTTATGTGGTTTTATATTATTTTTTATATTTAATAAATTAATATACTCAATCATCATCTTTGATAGCACTTCAAGAAAAAAAATGATATGCGAAATAATAGAATTCAACATTAGTTTTCAGATGGTAAGAAAGAAGTATTTTATGAGATCCATCTTTCTCATATTCACTAGTAAATACAAAATAAAAACACATGTTATTTTTAGGGTGTCATGATCTACATGTCTATAGATTAAGTAATCGTGCATCCATAAATTAGCAATCTGATTTTTTGTTGTTAGGTAATGAGAATTCTTAACATTTACTTAATAATCAAACAATGAATCCTCGGTTTTATTCCTAAAAAAACTATAAATTAATTTAAAAGAAGGAAAAAATTTCCCTCTATCGGATAAAAAATAATGAAAAATTATCATTTCTATAAGTCATAGGATAACGTTATCCCTATATTGTAAAAGGAATAATTTATCTGCCATCCTTAATGAAAAACATCACGTATCTATATAATTCTAAGTAGATATCAAGAATCACTAAGTCATGATCCTAATCATATTTTTCCAGTAAGGATTCTCATTATTGATAATATATAACATTATGTAATATATAATCACACATATCATAGAAATATTTTTCAATTAAAATTTCACTAATGAGGAAATATTAAATATAAAATTAATCTACAAATGTGATGAAATATAAGGTTTCTAATGAAAAATGTCACAAATGAACTGAACTACATATATATATATTTGTTTAAAAAATTTTCTTTTATAACGATATTATGATTTTTCTATGTTATTGAGTTATTTAGAAAAAAATACAATCCTTATTAGGAACTCTTACTTTTCACTTTTGAAAAACAAATTCATCTTTTGAAAAAATTCTAAAAAATCCAATAAAATATACTTTTAACATGATTATTTCTAAAATTTAGTTCATTGTTTTCCTTTCGATCTTCAACATCTTTCCTTTGATCCATTTCTTGGGTTCATCTTCCCATTTTAGAGGGTGATTTTTCTCATAGATACCTTTTCAATTAAGAATGATACTTGGGCAATAGTTCCCTATCTCAATGGTATCAGATTATATTCCTAGGGGTCCAGAGGTGGTGTTTCTACCTACACAGTTGCTCCATCGACCCCCCTTTCCATGTGGTGACTCCATTGTCCATATTGTTTCCTTGGAAGAAGAGTTTTTGGTTTGTCCGTTTTGGTTGGATTTCCAATGAGGGATGAGTCATTATGGGATGAATATTTTATAGGTGAGCATATTATATATCAAAGGAGTGAAGGCACATCAAAATCTCATTATTTTTCTTGTAAAGAACCTCATTATAATGTAATTTATATGTTCATGAATTTGGAAATGGTTTTGAAGAATCTCTAAAAAAAATTCATCTCTTACATCCATCCATTGTGGTTATGTTTTGGATGTAGAATCATAAAATCCGTAACAATAATGCCTATTTTTATCTAGGTTCAATGTAATTTGAATGAATAAATATACCTATTTCCTAGTTTTTATTTTTCAATGAATTATTCTTGTGCTAAAAATTAGTGTGAAATAGGGGGAAAACTATTATATAGAAAAATACACTTGAAAATAAACAAAATTAAATTTATTATTTCTCATATCCAGAAAAAAAAATTATAATAATTTTAAAAATGTAATTAATATATAACATACAAATATAATTAAAAAATATATACATTTAAGTTATGTTGTGAAATTCATTTAAGTTTATAAAAATAGTTTTCCATAAACATATTTACCCTATTTTCAAATAGTGTTTACTTTCATTTCTAATTACATCGTCCCTGATGAATTAATTATATTTAAATATTTGAATAATATATTTTCATATTATAGATAGTCATATTCACATCCTTTATTACAATCGGATTGTGATAACTACCATATTAAATAATAAAATTTTAATAGTATGTCATGTTTCATTGAAACATAATGATTTATATAAGGAAACATAAACTTTGTGCTGGGTGTAACAGAATATATAGTCATTATTGAATATAATTTAATATTTATGTATTCTTATGTGTAACATAATATAATCTAATTTTTTTATGTAATAAATAATTTTGAATTTGGAAGAAAAAACATTTAACAATATCCAAGGCTATTACACAATTCTTTGGGTCTTTATGATTTATTAAATAAAGACAAATTTATATCCATGCGTTATTTATGATATTGGACAAATTTATTCTCATTTGTATTGTATTATGAATTCCATATTATGGAAACTAGTTTTTTATGATTTGATAACTTATTTATTTTATGTGTCACTCATATGCATGGATGATGAAGAGTGGGGTCTTATATCACCCTCCAATTCATTGGTTTAGAGTTTAAATACCATGAGATCTGTATTCGTGAAAAATTTTAGGCTTCATATAATCATGGTAACATAAGATGTGTATAATTAATATTATGATCCACATACTATTGTTTTTTCTATATTTTAAAAAGTTTTATAGTTTTAGGTTCATTCACATGACAATGTAATGAAATCATGGATCATGATTATTGAATCCATCTTTTGATTCATTAAATATATGATGTCATGATTTATGACTTATTTAATTACCTTTTAATTTGTGGATGAATTTTTTTATATATATTGATTATACCTATATTCATTTTTTATGATCTCTTTTGGCAGTTTATTATTATTTTTTGTGTTTTTACATAATGAGATCACACCAAATTAACATGTTATCATTTCCACAGGTTATATAGAAATGTAATACGTTAGATATGTCTCGAAAGGAATAATATAGAAAAATTTGTGGGTTATTTTAAATAAATTTTATGGATTATTTAGTTTCTCTCATATTATAAAAATTGTTCATTTTTTAAATATTACACAAGTTTTCATTATTGTTTTTACCATAATTATATATAATTTAATCATAAAAGATCTTGGTAATGTATTGTAATGAAATATTTTCATCATTTCAGGTAAGTATATAACGTAAAAACAATATAAATTTCATATTATTATGAATTTAGACTATAAAAACATCTATTATGCTCCCAAAGGTAATTTTGGTTTAGATTCTTAGATAATTAGAAAAAATGGTTGCATAGTTAACCCAAAAATTTACAGTGTACACTTTAAACTTGGTATAAATTTTTTACACTAGGAAAACTATTTGAAAAAAATATTGAATTATTATCAGGAAAAATCTTCACAATTTCCATCTTGACTTAATCATTATAATAACTATTATTTAACATCCCTTGATATAAATTTGAATATATGGGATGAGAAAAAATACCCATAACGGGAATAAATAGAATGAAAACCATTACACCATTGAAAAGAAAAAAAATACATAATATATATTATTTTATAAAATTAGTCATTGATATTGTGGAATAAATAAGATATAAAAGAAAAAAACACTAATTTCTCAATAAAATATTTTAAAACACTTAGTAAACCTAGAAAAAACATTTTAGAAACCTAGGGTATCATTAGTGTAACTAACACAACCACTCATAAAATCCCCTCATGGTTAGAATATGAACATTAATTTAGATTTACCATCACAGATACTCATTATTAACTATTATGGTTACTCTTGGAATAACATTAATCATATATTCACATTATACCATAGGAGAATCCTAATATGTAGTCTCTATCTAATAGTTGAATAACCAAATGGTCAACTTCCATAAACAATTCATTAGAGGTTATAACATAACCAAAACATCCATGGTTTATCATGGAACCACATATCATTGGTTAATAATGTAACCACTCATCCATGGTATAAAACTAAACCAACCATCTAGATAAAAATTATATAGAAAATAACATTATAATAAATCATGAATGCTTGCAAGATAAAAAAAATTAGTAAGGAAATTAAACATCTCATTTGGAAATCAATTACTTTTAAAAAAACAATTTACATAAAATGGAAAAAATGTCTTTGAAATTGACGACATAAATATGAAATGTTTGAATCAAAGGAAAAATAATTCATAATAGTGGGAAAATCTTATCATTCAATATAAGATAAGAAAAACATTAATTTTTTCTTTTTCATAGAAAAATCACATATTGGATGTTTTGAAAAATGAAAAAGGGTTCCTTTAAAAACATTTTTAACAAGTCAGTCATGTGTAAAAATGACTTTAAGAAATCATAACAGAACATTAAAACTCATATTTAATTTTTTTTATGAAATAATCATATGGATATGGAAGAGATGATGAGTTTTAGGTGATACTTTATGGTTTACTTTAAAAATATAGTCTCATTTTTTGTGTCTAAAATGTAAACTACTTTCTTTAATACATTATTCTTCTTCATCTTATTTAGACTGTCTCTTTCACATAATAGATTAAGACCACAATGATTTGTATTCTTCCTAACCAATGACCTATAGAATGAGTTGACTGATACTGGTATGGTATTTGGTAAGGTCACTTCAAAACCAGATGAGTTTTGATGTGTTAATAAATGTGAAAATGTGGTTCCCTTTATATGGGAGGGGAGGGACACTCATGTAATTTCTAAAAATATTAATATATAATATGAAAATTATAGAAAAAATGCATCAGAATGTACAATAAATATAAAGGTAATGGTATTTTCAATAATATATATTCATCTTTGTTATTATTTAATATTTATATGAATTTTATATAATTTTAAAAAATATTAATCCCACCAAATATCATTATTACCAATTTAGATATTATTTAATAAATTGACATTAAAACCATTATGACAATAAATAAAATTATAAATTATAATTTTATCACATTATAAAAATTTTGGGGTTGTATATAAAGTGTGTCATTCACTTTATTTATCTCAAATTATATTTATTTTAATAGTTTTTTCATCAATTGTTTGATTTCTCCATTAATTGAATAATTAATGTGTTCGTGCTGAGTAAGTATTTAAGCTAATTAATTTATCACTAAAATATAAAAATAAAATAACAGAATAAATATATGTATTTTGTATTTTAAATTAATATTTATTATAAACATAATATCCAGATAATTCTATATTGAAAATATTGGACTTGTTAAGAACAAGGGTGTGGCATATTTGACATTGTATTAAATAATGTTCTATAAATGTCATAATATAATACATGTGGACCCAAATGGTGATAAATAAATTTATAACATGAATATATTATTATTAGGATCAAAATAACGTTAAATATTTGTTTGATATTTATTATATCTCACAATTATATCCTAATAACACAATTAAATTTTTATTTAAACATTTTTGACCTTTTTTAAGAACTGCACAACGATTTCTATAAGACAACTGTTATATAAATATAATTTTTTTTTCTAAAACATTAAATAATAAATTATACTTGAAATTTAATATTAAAATATTGAATAGACTTATTTCATCTCAATTATCAATTTTAGGATAAAAATTTACTTTTCTAGTGCTACACAATATCTCCATCACAACTAATTGTGATTTTTCATATTCATTTTTTAATAAATTATAAATAATATATTTTAATTTATTTCTGACCGATATTTTATTGCATTTTATTAAAATTAATTCATTTGATAAATTTTATAAATTTTTATATCATTTCTATGTGTTGGTGATATCATAAATGACACTACATTTTATAAAAACTATATTTTTAATAATTCATTAAAAAAATATCAAATTAAAAAAAATACTAAAAACTAATTCTAGGATAATATTTTTTATATAAATAAATAAAATATATTTTATTAAAGATAATTCCTATAATTTATTGAATAAAAAATTAATATAAGTGCACAAAACGTGATGAATACTTGTTTTTCTGAAAAAATTATTTTTTTCTATTTAAAAAATATTTTAATCCATATTCAATTATAAAATTGCTTACAACGAACCAAATTTATTTATTAATAATACAATATAAATAAATTTTTTCTATTATAACTTTATAAACAAAATGTAATTTTTAAATAGTTGAAATTAAAACAATTTTCTATAATAATGAACAATTCCCTAGAAAATTAATCATTTCATAAAATATAAAAAATTCCCCCATAGATTAAATTGGTATTATTATTAAGAAAATTAAATTATTTTTATAAAATAATTTTTTTTGTTACAAGAATTTTTTATAATATTTCCTAAAGAATCAATAAAACACATTTTTGATCAAAATTTATTTCTTATGCATAAAATTACTAAACAAATAGCATACATATTTCATATGAATTAATAAGTTTGTTTGTATTGGGTAAGTTCTGTATATATATATATATAGATATCATAATTTAGATAATAATATTCCTACCTTACAATTTAATAGATAAATTACAATGTTAATATTTGAAAAATATTTACCTATTCATTTAAGCTCGATTTCTCTTATCTTGTATGTTATCAAACGTAGTGTTTCCATTAAAAAAGATAGTATTTTACATCCCCCAAACCACTTCTTCCCAATTTTGTACTTTTTATCAGTAACCCAGGTTTTAATATATAAAATTCCATAGTTTAATACCACATCATAAAAATGATTAACAAAATGTCAACATTCTATAAGAGAAAAGGGTTTTGTAAAGGTCTTCTAGAGTACGACATACAAGTTTGCAAAATATGAGAACACTAGTGGGAACTAAAAAATGGATATGTGATTGAATCATAACTCTCAAAGACATATATAGAGTGACACAAAAGATGATCATTATATATATGACCATCTGAAAATTTTAAATATGTGACAGGTTAAAAGGCCACCAATTTCTGGATAAGAAATGATATGTAATAATGTATTTATTTAAATATATATTTCCTAATGTTATGGAATTTTTACTACATTCTATAAGAAATAAAATGAAATATACATCACATGTATATTTAAATTATTTAATTAATTTCCACCATAATACAATCTTTTTCCCCAAACGATGAGTCTTCAATCAGAATTTTTAATTCCTTAAGAACTAGAATCAACTACTACGAATCAAAAAAATAAAAAAATGAACAACAATATATTGCGCTTATATTTAAAGATTAATGAAAAACCAAAATGGTTAATAATATATAATACATTTATAAAAAAATAATAAACCATTATATGAGGAAAAACTTCTTTAATCTCCAAAATTTAACTGTAATACCAAAGGTTTATCATATATAATTAAAATTATAACTATCCATAAATTATTTAAAAATTATCATAATTTATTCAATATTAAATTAATGTTTAAACTGCAATGGATATATCATAAATATCATTTGTAATACCAGAAGGTAAGAACCCATAATTATATCAAAATTGTTGATCATATAACAATCAAGGATAAAAATAATGTTAAACATATTTCAATAAAATTAATGGAATTGTTCCTCAAATAATATTTTTCATATTACAAAATTAAAGGTTTCATGTACCTCAAAAGTTTATAAAAAATGAATAATGTTCCCCTAATTATTATCACATTTTCATTAGAAATCATTCCAAAGGTATCTAATCCATCAAACATATGTTTCAAATTTATTTATAGAAACCGGTTATATATATTAATCCAATGGTTTTTAATGATTCCCCTAATATTTATAAATTACCATTGTATGTTAATTTTAAAAAATGTATAAATAAACACATATCTATTTTAACTTTTTTTTAAACCATGATACATGATTCAACATCCTATTCTATAATAAATAATTCCCACAATAAATGATTTAAATTATATACCTATGAATTGTCAATATCGACAAAAAATATATATATTACATAGAAGCTAAGAAAATAATTCATATCATAAATTTGGACATCAATATTTTGTTGATACGTCATTTATCTAGCGACATGATTCCCATATTCCAAAAAGAAAATGGTCATGTCCATTATGGAATTTATGTTTTTTTGGATAGTTTATTATGGGATTTTTGAATCAAATGAAAAAGATACCATTAATAATAAATTATTTAATGAAATGAAATGGAGTTAGATATGTTGATCAAATATTTATAGGTGATTTTAATTCCAAAAATCTATCAAAATAGCTCAAAAATATTGTTTTAATAATATTGATAATCAAATCACCAATAAGGTATAGTAATGTTGGGAAATATATTGATAAAATATCCTCAATCTGTTTAAACTAACATCATTAAAACATAAAATAAATTATTTCAAATTAAAATTTAAATGATACTTAAAAAGATAAAACGCTCAGAAATTCTATAATACTTTAGCATTCAAATCATTTAAAGCTATATCGATTACCCTTCTAAATCCAATCTACAAAAATAAATTTATCCACCACCAAACCAATCACCTAAAAATGTATTTATATTATATTGAACATTTAATCATCATTTTATTTGTAAACCCATGAAAGTGTCTATAACTCTTAACATAACTTATCTAAAAAATATATTAATCACCAAATTTTTCTACAACCTGATGTGATAGAAACCATAAGGAACCAACATTATAAATTACATATTTTAGTCACTATATACTAGATTTCTATTTCATTAGTTCCGTAGGATATTTTAGTATTAGTGTGCTAGATAATTATATTAAACTCTTACATCGTAAACTCATACTTTATAGGTTGATACTAATAGTATGTATCTATTTTCCTACCAAAAACACTTTTAAATTAAAAAATTATTTATCTTTATGAAAAACATTCCCAATTTTCATCATAACCTAATACATGTCCCAAATATTCCTTAAATCAATATGGATGTTTTTATAATAAAATTAAAAAATCACATGAACCTCATTAAGGGAAAAAATAAAAATACAACCATTAGTCTTGTGAAAAAAATTTAAAATCAATAATATATATACATTTATCACCTTATTTATTGATTTTATATATGAAATCACTTCTATAAGAAAAAATATCTTCTTTTAAAAGAAAACAGTAATAATTTATAGAAATAATTGATAAAAAATGTTGGATACTTGAGTCATCATTGTAATAACTACCACAACTACTCAAGAAAGTCCTTGATTGATAACATCTGAACAAAAAATTAGTGTAATTATCACAAAAACTCTTGAATAACCATGAATGTTAATCTTGGTTTATATATCACATTGTATTCCTATTGATACATAGGGGAATCCAAATTGGGTAACTCCAGATCATGAATATAATAGCATTACTGTTATCATATATACCAAATTTATAGGAGGATTTAATGTAACCACCCATTATAGGATAATAAAATAATAACCAATCATTGGTTAATAACATAACCACCATTCCATTGATTATAACGAAATCATAGGTAATCATAAAAATGGAGAATAACCATAAAATAATAATAAATTACAAATTATTTTAGGTTACATGTATACCTAATGAAAATAACTTTTTTCGGTAAAATCCCATACTTTTAGAAAAACAATCTACATACTATTGAAAAAATGTTTTTTCAAAAGAAATATGTAATATTGTAAAGGATTAATCAATGAAAATACTAGTAATGATGATGTAAAAATTTCTTATCATGTATATGTTAAAAAAATTCCTTATATAATTTTTCTATAATTTTACAATAACATATTCTGGAATATGAAAAAAATAATATTTTCAAATTTTTTTGTAAAATTTAAAAAATGGATGAAAATAAATTCAAATAATTACGGGCGAACAGTAATTTTTTTAGAAAATAGTTATATGGACAAGGATTAAAATGTAATTTTATGTTAAACACTAAAATACATTTTTAAATGAATATACATTTCCTTAAGTATGACATGTCACGTCTATTACTTTTCACATTTAATATCTTCCTCTTCTTTTGAAGATCTCATTTTCATAACACCTTAAGACTATAAAGGTTGGTATTCTTCCTAAACCACAATCTCTAGAATGAGAGGATGGATTCTAGGAGGGTATTTGGGTATGTCTTGGTATCACCAAATGATATTTGATGTGTGAAAAAATAATAACAAGTGGTTTCCTTTTATAAGAAAAGGGAGGGTCACTTTTGAAAATGTTCAAAATATTAAAATTTAATAAGTATATTACAGATCCAAATGATTCCAAATAGAATATAAATTTAAAATAATATTCAATTTTATATAATATATTATTATATATTTTTAATTTAATACTTTTATTATCTATAAATAATTTAATAAAATCTTTATCCTATAAAATATCAGTTTACTCAATTCTGGTAATATTCATTACAATAACATTAAAAACATGAAGACAAGAAATATAATTACAAAAGAAATTATTTTACATTATTTACATTATAAGGCAATTTATAAAATTTATTGATCACATATTTTTTGACAAAACAATTATTTTTAATATTTTTAATGTCATTTACTTGATTTTTACAATATTTAAAAAATTATTGCATCAACGGTGAGTAAGTATTTAAGGTAGTTATTTAATCACTAAAAAGTATATACAAATTTATATGATGAATATAATAATTTTATACTTAAAAATAATATTTATAGTACAAAATATCTTTTATATAACACTATATCATGAAATTAATCTTCTTAAAAACCAGAGTGTGACATGTTAGACATTTCGTTAAATAAAAGAGTATAAAAGTTATAAACTAATATAATTAGACCAAAAAAGTCATAAATAAATTTATATCATCAAAATATGAATATTTATAATGAATATATATATATTTTAGATTCAAGAAATAATTATTTTATCTATAATATATATCATTAAAGCACAATTAATGTGTTATTTTCACTTCACTGGCCTTGCACAAGAATTACACAATCATTTGTATAAACGAACTCTTATATAACATAAAAACATTATTCTAACAATAATGAACAAAAAAATAAATTATATTTTACATTCAAGTCAATCGGTTACTTTCTCATCCTAGTTTTTATATTTGGGATAACAAATATAAATTTTATTGTGTCACGTAGGCTGTACGTCATCCCAAAAAATTATTTTTTTTATTCCTAAGGGAATAAATTATGATTATTATGTTTTAAAATATTAATAAATAATATTTATAATATTTTTCTTTAATTTACTACTTATATGAGTTTTATAAATATTAATATCAATTCTATGACTTGATGATATCTTTAAAGATAACGTATTTTATTAAAATAAATTTTTTTCTATTAACTAAAAATTTATATTTTCAAAAAATGTTAAAATATAATCAAAGGTTAGATTTAGATTTATGGATAAAAAATAATTATATTTTTAAGAACATTTATTTATATAATTCATTGAAATTAATTTTATAAGAAGTTCCCAAAATGCGACAATATTTTTTTAGAAAGATAACATTTTTAATGTTTAAAAAAGTTTTATAAAAACTAAATCATAAAATTGAATTAAATCAAACTAATTTAATTATTAATAATATAATATAACTATATTTTATTTGAAATAATATAAAAATATAATGAAAATTTGAAAATGGTTGTTAGAGAAATAGACTTTTTTTAAAAGCAGTATTTATCACAATTGACCATAAAATTTATGTTTTCATAAAAATATGAATATTTAGAACTCAAATAAATTTTTTATTTTTATACAAAAAATATAATGTTTTTTAAAATTAAAATCTTTATATTTTACGACAATAGATATAAATATTCACCTATAAAATGCATAAAATCCTATTTTTGAAGAAAAAAATATCAAAAACAGAAATAAACTAAAAAATTGAGTACATGTTTAATAATATTTACCAAAAGAATTTTTAATGAGTATGTACTTAAAAAATATAAATATATTTCTCAATTTCGATAACAATATTAATACATGCCAATTTAATTTATAGGTTATAACAATCATATTAGAATAATATTTTGTGGATCATTTAAACTCAATGTTACTTATCATGCATGTTATCCAAAATTGTATTTCATTTTTTAAGAATTATATGTTAAAATTTAACAGTGGCATTGTAATGGGTTTTCATAGTTTTTATCAGATGATGTGTTATATAACTTTGGAGGCTGGAAATTTTTTATTTGAATGTAATTTGGGTGTTTCAAATTTAATAACTGTTTTATAAGATAAGGATTATCTTAATTTCATAGTTACAAATAACCGTAATGGTTAGATTATGTTGTAATATCATGATATTTTCATGGATGTAATGTTCGATATCATACACAAACTTGAACACCGAGCTTGAACATAGAATAAAAAAGTATTACCATTATTTAAATTTTATAGTTATAACACAGGAATAAATTTTGAGCATATGAACTAGATTAACCACATTATGATATATATATATATATATACTTATATATAAACTTAACATACAATAAAAATATTATTTAATAAATCTTTGGAAATAAGGAATTTTTTTTGTCAAATACTTTTAAGAACCAAAACTATTTTTTCTATTTGATAGGGAATATTATAATATTATTCTTCAACATTAAGATATGTATTTGATAGAAATGGTATTATTTTTTAAACTGAAATATCAAAATTATCTTAAGGTAAATTTGTTTGTATTTTTCTAAAAATAATGATTTTTCTGTGAATTGTGAAGATTAAAAATTCAATGTAAAAATGTCATTTTATTTTAGTAAAAATAAGAACTATGTTTTGAATATTGTCTTAAATTATTATACTTATCAAATAGTTAAAAATATTTTAATTAATTACATAGGATTCATAGTTATAAATTTATATTAAAAGTTCATTTTTGTGAAAAAAACACACTTTTATAAAAAATATTTGTCATTGAGATTTAATCATTTAAATTTATTGTCATCTCTACCAATTTATAGAATATAATTTTATGATATGAAATTTATTTCCTAATTCATTATATCTATTTTATTCTTGTTTATTTTTTTGTGAAGAAAATAATTTTTTTGTGAATATTAAAAAAATATATTTTTTAATAAAGTGCAATGTGTCTTTTGATATCACGATGACTAATATATAATAAAAATATTTCTGAAAATTATGTAAGGAATAAAATTTTTCAATATTATTATATTACATTTCATAAAAATTGAATATATTTAAATAGAAATGATTTTCAATTTAAATATTAATATCATTTTTAGTGTCAATGTAGTGCTTCTTAAACGCTAGAAAAATTAACATTTTGTGTTCTTATGATGATATTTTGGAAGGTATTTGTATTTTAAAAATATATATAATAAATAGAAGTAATTATTGATTATTTTCATTTCTAATTATGAATTTTAGATTTATATACCATGTGACATATCCAAATTCTTATGAAATACTTTCACATGCCAAAAAAAGGCAATAAAACATACTAAATAATTATACACGTCAAATATAAGAGTTAATATAAAATTTTTATGAATACAAATGTTTTTTATATATATTTAAATTGAATTAGATTTTTTTATTTTATATAATTAATGTAATTGTATTCCCAACACAGGAAAAAAACTTTTGATCGAAATAAAAATATTAGTTAAATGAAATTAAAAACAATAAATGTAAATATTTTTGGTGACATAAAGTTTACCAAAATTTTTAAACATTACTATAACATATTAAGGATATTATAAATATTTATATTTGAATTATATTTACTTATTTAGGTTTTAAAATTTAAATTATTTTAATTTTTCATAAAATGAAATTAGTGGTATTTTATGTTATATATATATATTATTAAATTATATAAAAACAATAAAAGTAATAAAATTTAACAATTAGGATGAATAATATTTCTAAATTTTTAAATTTTTAAATTTTTGGAACAATTGTAAAGTTATAAGTAAAATTTAAACCATTTAATATTGAAAAGGAAGTTACCATGGTTAAGGTTAAAATTTGTAAACATAGGAATTAAACCAATATTGAATTATTAAAATAATCTATAAAACTATATAAATTTAATTTCCTGAATAAATAATGACAATATAATCAAAATCTTATAATAAATATTTGTTTTGATCCATTTATAATGAGTAAGACATATTTTATATTATAATATTTACCATTTTTTTAGAAATGACATTAATGAAATTTTATAATAAATTGTTTTGTTTTAGAGCATTTAAAATAAATATAAATCTAATATTTGGAAAATTATGATTTGTATAATTTTAAATTTCATCAATGTTTCTTTATTGAACATTTATTCTTTAATAGTTTCTTTTAGAATCCCTAAAAAATACAGATAGCAATATCATTGTCAAAAGGATTTGCAGGGGTGAAAAATGATAATGGTGAAAACATTATATAAACATGAAAAAATTTCATTTTATGAGATTATTTTGACACTTACACATCCTATATTATAATAATACCAACTTGAGTGACATAAACATGAAAATTAATTTATATTAATTTAATAATTTTAGAAATTCGATGAATTTCACTTCCCTCAAATATAATATCGTACCACACATCTAGTCTTTATCATACTGTATAATAACATTAAATTATCCAAATAATACAAAAATAATTTCATAAAATTCGTCTAAAAATTATAGATCACATACTTTTAGAATAGATCGAATCTTATTGTGATTAAGGTGTAATGAAAATGAAGTTTTTTAAAAAAGATCTATAACATTTAATCAAATGTTTTGTTATTATTTTTTATCCTATACCAGTATAATATATTCAAAAATGATAAAATCACAACACTAGTATATTTACTATAATTTTATTTTTTTATGTTAATGGAATAACCTATATGAATATCCTTCTTCTATTAATGTACAAATACATCCATCGTTTATGTTTAGGGAAGACTACCATCTCATGAAAAAATATAAATTTTCATACATTTCTACTTCTCATTAATGGTTATAATGATTTATAATATATATATATGTTTGTGTGAAATTATTATCATTATTTAAATATAATATGTCATATTCTTTGAAAACATTCTATCCATTGAAAAATGGATACATCGTTCAGGCTTTCAAGTGGATTACCACCTCCACAATGTCATGTAATTCATTTTTAACCACTGCATCACTTTTCAGGAATATATTTAATATACACATGTAATAGATAATATTATATCATATAAATTAGACAATGAGAAATAACATGTGTCTTCTATATTTCATGTTCATTGTAAAATGGAAACATTATTCATGCATATGTATGACCTACCATCTCCATTACTATATTGTAATTCATTTTTCCTAAACATCATTCATATACAGTTTAAAAAAATAATATATGTATCAAAATTATAATTTGGTAATAATTATTATTATAGTGTTTATGTAAAAATTTACTTTTTAACCATAGTCAACATACCGAATTCATATTTAAATAATGAACCAATCATTGTGAAAATACCAGACATGGATATAACCGATTCAGTGATTAAATATTTCATTGAGATTAATGATCCCAAATGATTAATAAAAAATGTATACACCTATATAATCATTTAAAACATGTAAATACGTTTTATAATTTTACTATACATAGGTTAATTAACATATTTGGAATAACTGGAATCATGGAAAGGGAGTTTGTGTCAATTTCATTTAATTGGGGAATATTTTAATATTATGCAACTAATTTATTTTATAAAAATTATATACAACCCTTAAAACATGTTATATAATGTATTATTAATAATTCTTGGTATAATAATTTTATATTAAATTGATAATATCCAACGGTATATTATATGAATATTACTATTTGAAAAAGATATTCTTATCTCAATTTCCCTTCATTAGGATAAAACTCTTCAAGGTTGAGATTGTTTTGAAAATTTTATTCATTAGTTGATCTATAATTTTTTATTCCATATATATAAATTTATTATTTATATTCAAAAGCATTCACATAATCAGTTCATGGATTAATAATCACTTCAAATGTTATGATTATTGCAAGAGTTTTCATTTATCAAAATCCTTTTTTTCCGGGAGATGACACATGTTGTACACAATGATTTTATTTTATGATGTAAAAAGTAAGAAATAAATTAAATATTAAAATTTTTCATATTAAATACATGGTATTAACTGATCCATATCATATAATTTATTTATATTATTTTTTATTTTAAAATTACTATAGTGGTTGATGCTTTATGTTTCAATCTCGTTTTTTCAAGATTATCATTATTTAATGTCTAATTAGATGAACCATACCCTATATTTTTAAAGAAAATTTTCTTCTATTTTAAATTGAATATGAATGTGGTTAATATGTTTAATTTACATTTCATTACAGTTTGATTATGGATACATCTTGAAAGTTGTTTGTAAGTGATGTCGACAATGTATCATCATTTATTTTGGAAAACATAATTATATATATACATGTTTAAAAAAATATTTAGAATAATGTTTTTATAAAAATATATTATTTAACAATTTAATTTTACATGATATTTGATTTTATTATTAAGTATTTTAAAAGGAAACTTTTAAACATTTTTCAAATGGGTCAATTTTGACGCTTTATATATATTTTTAATAATGTTAAATTTTAATTATTACAATTTCAACAGAACTTCCCAGCATCATGAAAACTCCTTCATTTTAATTTTCATTTAAACTTTTTGATTTTTTATAATGAGAATTACTTTTAAAAGTTTGTCTTATTTTTTATTTTTTAAAATTGATTTTCAATGTGGAATGGGGTTATACAAAGTAATGTATTTGTAATATATTAAAGGAAATTTATTCATGAATGAAAAAACCTTCATATTACATAATATAAACTACAAATATTTTTTAATTAGACTATATATAATCTTTCTCATGATCAATTATGATTTTCATGGAACCCATTTCTTACCCATAGGCAAATCATGATATGAATAAACAATGTATATGGCTATGTTGAAATATGAACGATTGTAATTCATTTTATTATTCAATGGTACATTGATATAAGAATGGATGATTAATGTGTGGTTGTATTACTATCCATAGATGTGTGTTTATTTTCCTGAAAAATTATTGGGGACTACATTATAAAAAAGATGTGTAGATCCATTAGACCCCTCTAATTCATTGGGTAGTGAGGAGTTTTCAACTCGAGGGAGGTTACTCCAAAAAGATAATGGAGTTATGTTACTACTATGAGAAAAAATAGTTTAATTTATATAGTTTACTCATATGAGATATAATAAATATATGGTAAGGTAATTTCATAATTAAGTTTCTATGTTCATCGTTTCCAACACATTTTCATTATGATTTCAATGTGTATTTGATATTTCTTATCATCAGTATTGAAATCACAAGGATCATAAATATTTATTCATATGGATAATAACATCATTATATATATATTCCATTTTACTGATTAAGGATCCAGTTTTTGATGCGTATGAATTCAGGTATTTAATTCTCATACACTATGATTATTTCATTATACCATTATGCTCATCTTATGCACAATGATAATATCAAATCATTATTACTTATGTTTACCCTTTTAAGAATTGGGTTCACTATTCTTATGTTTCCTTTTTCCATTGATGGGAATAAATATTTTATGTATGTTACCTATAATAAGGATTCTGTACATTAATAAATTTCTGGTTGATGAGGTAGATTTATATATATATACTTTAGTCTTTATATTTTTTATATAAGAGTCTATCCTAATTTTTAAAAACTATAAAATGAATAATTCCTTTGATATGTTAGTGAACCAATAATTGATCTTGATTTTTTATGTTTTGGATGGTTTTAGATTGGTCATTTATATGAGTGTGAAGCTATAAATGTAAATATTATTGGTTTTCACTAATTTCAGGAGAATATGTTTAGGCCTTTTATTATTATTATCAGAGAATGTTTTAGAGAAACTGGTAGATTAAGATGTTTTCATGTGTGTTTAAGTTGAGATATGCATACACCATCAGGGATTTATATGTTTATTATTGATCAGAATTTCTAAGGCTTATAATTTTCATTTTAGGATTTAGATTATTTAATTTTTAGGTGTTTATTGATATGTTAAGAGATGTTATTTTTAGGTTGTGGTTAATATAACCCTTAGGTTTAATATGATGATTAATTTCTAAATAATAGTATTAAATTTTGGTGTAAAAAGAATATTTTTTTCTAAATATACATTATTATCAAAACATTCCTTAATATGAAGGTTATTTAGTAATTATGGTAATTTAATTAGGGAATAATCTATGTTGAACCATTGTCATTACTGTAGAATTTTGGAGTTGAATGATTCATATAATGTATTATATAATTTAGATATTATAATAAAATGATCTACCCATATTGGTATATGTAAATATCTAAAGAAAATATTATTACATTTTCATCCATTTATATACCACGTGGTATATTTGATGTTTATTATCGTACATTAGGCATTAAATATTACTACTCAACATTTGATGTAAAAGATGAGATACTGAATGGAATATACATGAAAAATGAGATTGTGTGATGAAATTGTGTTTTTGGATATTAAAAAAATCATGTATGTGATTTTTATATTATAAGTCTAGATATTAAATGAATTAATCAATTATAAGATATGTATGTTGAAACAATAAAATTCATCCAATTAACTTTTTTTAGATGATTCGATGGTCTCTTTCACACCCGATTGGTTTATGGTTTTGTAGTCATTATCATTCTCATGGTCATTCAATTTCTTACGATCAATATTCGTTTTCACTCTCCATCATTATTTTCATAATAATCATACCTCTATGTCGATATTTTCACTTTCCACAAATGTTCTCTTATATTTAATACTAGTTACATATCATTCCAGATAACCTTAAAATTTTTCAATCATTTTTTCAAGAGGATGTTTCATTAAATATTACCATGATTTGTGTTTTTATAGAGTTATTTTCATATTTTGAACCCCTTATAAACAATATCATACTCAAATTTCTCGGATTCAATTTATTAAATGGATTTGACTATAATATAAAATTATATTAAAATATCACTATGTTGGATATAATATAAAACATACAACAATGATCATACAGAAACCATGAAATAATATTAATATTTTAATGTAATAGTTATTACATAACAATTAAAAAGGACGGTACGATTAAAATTGAACTCCTTATAAAATCTATATAAAAAATTCATACTGAATACAAATTTTTTGATTATTTCTTTTGAAATAAGAACTCAATTTTTTAGTAATGTTATTTTATACATTCAAAATAAATTATCTTCAAAAATGATTTTTTAATATTGTGATTTAATATTATAATTAAATTATAATTTTTTTGGAAAATTAATTTGAAAAATTATATATTTTTTTAAATTACGATTACAAATTTATTTTACTTTGATATTTTGTGACTTTTTTTAAAATATTGATTTTTCTAGAAATAAATAAAATAAAAATTTTTCATAAAAAATTTGTTTTTATTAAATTAACTCATTAGGATTTTAATTTTATATTTATTTAAGATAATTATTTATTATTTATAATAATATGAATAATTACATTGGAATCATATTTGGGATTTATTATGTTATGTGTTCATTTCTAGGAAAAAAACACATTTTTCTAGAAAATATTTTTTCATTTCAATTTTTTGATTTTATATTAAAACAGTTTCTGATATTTTTAGCAATTTTAATTGTTTGAATGGAATATATTTTTTCATTTATAATTTAAAATTTATCATATTATATATTGTTGATATTATTCATAAGTAGTTAACTTTTTGTGAGTATTAAAATAATACATGACGTATGAAATGTGTTTTCTATAATGATATCACTATGAAATAAATATAATATAAATATTTATGAAACTTATAGAACATTTAAATTATTATACCAAAAAGATCAGCCAAAAGCTAAGCTTCTGACTATTTATTAAATAAAGAAAAAAAGGTACAGAGGAGGTGGGTGGGGTCAAACAAAGGAACTTGACCTCATCCGTCAAACACAATATTACAGATCATAATAAGACATGTCATTCCCATAATCAGAGTCATCAGCAGTTTCCCATTCAGTGTGGGACTTATCCTGATTGAGGATCCTAAGAATATCAGAATTGAATGCACCTGAAAGCATAGAAGATCATGTAGACACCGTACGAGGTATGTTAGAATAATCCTTCCTTGGTCGTCTCTTCGAAGGAGTAGAATCTAAGACTAAGAAATCATTCGCCTTCCCTTTCCCAAAAAGAAGGGAATCTTTGAAAGTACTAGGTGCGCCGCAACCCGTCGCTATCTCTTCCGCCACAGAGATGTCACCCCACTTCCCAGAAATCAAAGAGTAGATCAAGAGATTCTGAATTTCCTGATGACAATCAACATTTTGAGAAGTCCCAGAAGGAGCCACCTCAAAATTCTCATCACGTATCAAGCCTACATCAACACTATCATTCATACTTACATTTAGAGGATCAATACAAGATGGGGATCCAGAGACAGAGAGTCTGGGAGTACGTCCAGCCTCAACCAACCCAGTGGGAGTAACATCATGACCGTCCTTCGATGGGATCTCCTTTTGATCATCCCGAACATTTGAGGGGCCACTCATCAGAGACGTATCCACTATCATCCCTTTCCCTTTCACGTGAGATACATGTTTTCTGGAGGCCAACACCTTAGCCAGAGTAGAAGATGATTTTTTGAGAGAATCCCTTTCATGATTTGACATGTCCACATGTTTCCCCACATGTCTCTTTCTATATAGAGTATTTGGGTGAACCTTCATCCCACATCTCTCACAAGAGATCTTCCTCCGACATAACTACAACGAGTGCCCAAAAGCCATGCATTCGGTATAATAACTGGTTTCCTTTCTTACTCAACATCAATATTAATGTTATCAGTGGGAGTGGAAAGAGTTACCTTATCAATCAAGGTGGAGCTGAAATCAACCTCAACCAACATTCTAGAAAAATGTCCAAACCGAACAACTTCAGTTTCCTTGTCAAGGCGAATAGGAGATCCAATCGCCATGCCAATATCATGAAGAATCTTTGGATGCCAAAGGACCCAGTTAAGCCCATGAAAACGGACCCAGACCTACCGAAAGAAATTCCTGGCACGAGAGGCATTGAATTCAAGGGACCATTCACGAAGATGAAGCCATTCAGGTTTCAAAGAAATAGACCCAATACTCCATGCATGAACTTTGAGATCATTTGATGGAAAAAATCAATGAAAGAATCCACGACCAAGAGAAACGCACCGCAAATCAGAGGAACCCCACAATAATGAAACCCGTCTAACAAGATCATCAAATTTCCAGGACGTCGCACCCTTCTCTAAAACAAGACATGCAATTAGAGAGTTCTTACCAATTGCAATCCTCTCATCATATATTTCAGGACAGACATCAACATGAGCTGTTGAACCATTTCGAAGAATCCTTCTTGAGTGAGAATCAATAAATAAAGCAAACAAAGGGGCGGAGGCAGGACAACCTTCTTGGACACTCGGATCCTTTAAACTGCCATTTGATGCATCCCTCAAATTAGCGAAATAATTATTTAAATGGGGATTTAAAAGACTCATCAGCAACACCCTCTTCCCGGATGAAGCCATGTCCCACCCCACTCTATCCACCAAATGAGCACCGCTGGCCCTGCAATCCACCCTAGATATAAAATCAATAGCCACAAATTGGAGATTCACAAGTAGCAGTTCAAAAAATCCCACACCATCAACCCTGTTTGCATCAACAGCAACCAGCACATTAGATGAGGGTTTCAAAACAGACAGCAGATCTGAGGTTCCTTCAGCTCAGCGATCAACAGGCAACAAATCTGCGGTTCCTTCAGCTCGACGAACAATAGGCAGATCTCCTTCAACCCGGCGAGTAACAGCAGGCAACCGATATGAGGATCCTTCATCCCGACGAGCAATAGTCCGAGAATCACGCTTCTGATATGAAAGCGAGTCTTTCACCAGTACAACGTCTGTATTCTAGGCGGATCCCGGTTCCCCTGCCACGAGCGTCGAGTGAAAATAATGAGGAAGAGTCATACTGAACCCTAGATAGGAGGACCTCGACGGCCATGGATGCAAGTCACTCGCAACCCTCGAAGACCGAGTGCCATCAAACGTGTTCTTAAATTATTATAATATATTAAAAATATCAAAAAATATTATAAAATATTTTAATTTGAGTGTGGTTGATAAAAATAATAATAAAATCCTTTACATTGTCATTATAGTTCATACAAAACACAAGATATGCCAAATATTGTGTTCAAAAGATAATACTTGATATGGGAAAATTATATGGTTAATTTATTTATGAAATATGATGTATAATTGATATTTTAGTTTTTATATACGAATTTTTTAGTTATATAAAATGTGAAATATCAAAATTATTGTGATATTTTTATGTAAGGATAGAATCATCAAAATAAAATATTATATATATTTTTTCATTTCATAAGTATGACTAGATATACAACATTTAAGAAAATAAAAATTTATTTTTATTTTAATAAATTTTTTTATATTGATAATTTATGTTTTATTTTTAATGATGAAATAATTACAATAAATTCTTACGTAATTCCACAGAAGGCTTAAAAACATAGTAAAAATCATGTAAATTATTTTAAAAAATAAACATTTAATACGTTTTGTGTTAGTTAAAAAGTGAAATATATTTTGGATATAATAATAAATAATTATATATATGTTAATGTTTTATATTTTAATTCGATTTTTATTGTAGTTGTCAATGAAAACTATTTAAATGGTTCTCAAAATAAAATTAATATTGTTTTATGTTAAATATGTATTATTGAATTATAGAAATATCTAAAGGCCTAGAAATTTAGTGGAATTGTTTTTTCTTAAATACATGGGAACTTTACGAGTTCTTGAAAACTGACAGCACGTGATTCCGAGGCACGATATTCACAGAATCAATTTCTGAAGTTTTGTTCAGGTACATTCTGTAAACACACGAGTAGGTTTTTATAACTTTTGAACTGACACTCGGAATCGAAATATGAGGGCACCGTTGAACTCACAACGCTGATATTCGCTTAAGGAGACTTTCAATTCGATAGTAGAGGGTCGAACATAATAGTTAGTTTTTATGTATTCGTGGAAAATAATAAAATAAACTGATCTCCACATTATTTTAATTTGAGCCGTCTTGTGGGTGTTTAGAGGTGGGTCCCACTAGATCTATAACCTCTTTGAGGAGGTTGAAAGTGGGGACCACCAGGCCATAACCTCCCTTGAGAGGTTATAGTGTTGGGGACCACCACGACTCAACCTCCCATGTGGGGTTAATGTGGTGGGGACCACCCAAGACGACATTACCTCCAAATTTGAATAATAGTGGTGAGTACTACCTGACCCCTATTAATGGGAGAATCAGAAAATATCTCAACTCCCCTAATTAATGAGGGGGATCCCCTTCACCTCCTCTACCATTTATGGTGCCACCACCTCCCCAAGAATTCCTTGCGCCAAACTTCAGAATTAATTAAAGAGAGAAAAGTTAATTAATTCCTCTATTTTGTATTTTGTTCCATCAAATTAAAAATAGATAAACATAATCTATTCTTTGGCATTTGGGGTGGAATATTGGGGAGATGACAGCTTGGGAGATAAAGGGTTCTACAACCAAGAACCTTGTATCCCAATGAAGAATGAAGAACGAATTCTTCCAATGAAGAACACTGACAACAATCTCCTTTGATACTCTTCCTAGGACTCCTATCAAGGTGGATTGTCTTCCGTGACTGACGTGCAAGCTCAGGATTGGAAGTGTGTGGCGGACACGACAAACAAGGATCTCTTTCATCTTCTTTCCGTGACTTCGTCATCAAAAAATGATCAAAGATAGTTATTTTATTTATGTATGATATTATTCCCCTGTTTGTTACCTTCTAAAAAAAGAAAGCGGACCAAATTATTATCAAGATGATCTGCGAATGTTTTTCTTTGCGAAATGGGGATATATTTTTGAAGAGGGTTGTGGTAAATGATGTTTTTAATTATCTTCCATATCTTCATTTGTTGAGACAATTTCTACCACACTGACACAGAGGGTGAGGGCCAAAGAAACTTTGCCCGACCCCTCTACCACTCTTTTTGAATGATTATTCTATGTGAAAGAAGAAGGCGTAATTTTATCGTGGTGATGAATAGAGAACCATATCTGATCCACCAAGAACCCCCTTAATTTTGCCTCCAAAACTAGCTAAGTAGATCCCCCAACCACTAAAAAACCAGAAATCATGCATCATCCTCGAGTGCGGGGGGGGGGAGAATGTGGGAAAATTGGAAATCCCGAGTGGCCCAGGACTTAAAACCAAAATTGTTTTGTGGTCGCATGGCTTGGATGTAGTGTTTGGGAAACCATGCGCCAACCCTGCAGTTTCCACTGTCCCGCCTAGGGACCTCGCATGGCTTGGCTTCATGGTTTGGGAAACCATGTGGTAGCCACTTTCCAACCAAGGGACTGCTCACGGCTTGACCGCAATGTTTTTCTAGAACATGCACCAACCAAGCGCCCCTTCACAATCCTCCATAACTTTGGCATCAGGTGTCCGTTTGACGAACCGTCGGTAGCATTGAGAAACTTTGAGCATGAAGGTCCCTTTGAGTATATCCCACTAGAGTTCAGGGTAATGTTGAAATAATTTCAGGTTGTATTGTGTACAAATTCAACCGGGCCCCTTGGACTAAATTTCTGATAACTCAAAGAACGGGAGTCTGATTGACGTGTCGTCTGTTTCATTGATACCCCTATGATATGGCATACCATTGAGATATTTCTACGTGGGACTTTCTGACATTTTGAGTATCGACATGTAATCCTGGAGTGGAACCTCTCTGAGACAAGTGGGCATAGTGTGGAGACCTAGTAGCTGGCTGAGACCTGACGACTTCTGACCGATTCAACTCAGAGTGATTCCATTAGCCCGGTGGGGAGCGCTTTGGAGTCGCGGCAGACCCACAGTGGGGAGTGACTTGGTGTCACGGCAGACCCACAATACTAAATAGGAGGATTACCACAGTAAGCTACGAGGGGGACCGTCTTGGTGATGCGGCAGAACCACGGTGGAGAGCACCTTGGTGATGCTGCAGACCCACATTACTTGACATGAGGAGTACCACAATAGTCCAAGGATAGTGGGAAGTTCCTTGGTGATGCGGCAGGCCCACAATGCTCGATAGAGGTGGAGTTCTCCGATAGCTGAGATGTTGATAGTGTGACTAGGGATGTTACCCGATACTACCCCTATAATAAAACATTAGTTTGATATGAGTCAGTAACTTTTGTGTTTTCCTCATGATTGAGATGGATTACTGGATAACATAGGTAAATCCATTGTCATATACCTAAGTTGGGTTAACTATTGATTCCATACCTTCTAGTTTATCTTTGTTGATTTTGTAAGACCCTGAGGGTCTCGGGGCCCCTACTGAGTAACCTTATACTCACCCCTATACGGGCTATGACCGCACCTCATTGTGTTGGATGCAGACGATGAACAACGCTAACCGAGGCTGAGTGTACCCGGACTGAACGGTACCTGGAGGTGGAGCACATGGCATGACGGTAAAAGGAGGTGACTAATGGAAGTGGAGTGTTACAGAGGAAGGATTTCCTATTGGATGATCCAAGAGCTTTTCCCCTTTTTCCAGTACTTGTACATTCAATTTCTTGTAATTTACATTTGGACTTGTATTTCCGGCACCTTTTCCCTTTCAACACACTTTTGTTATACATTTTTAACTTAGTGTTTTGCTTCCATATTTTACTCTGTTGTGTCCTTTATGATATAAAGTAAATTCCTTACCAGTTTTAGGGAATTACGCTTTTGGTGCTAGTCGCTAGCCCAGAGCCTATGGAAGGTGGGCATGGGGTAATCACCACATGGGCCTCGGGGGACGAGTCATGACATATTGGTATCAAAGGAGTTGGTTCTACCACAGAACTTAAGACTCTCATATTTATTTAAAGCAATTTTGTTAAGGGGACAAAGTGTGGTTTTCAGTTCAGGGAGTCTAGTGTTGGTGTGGCGGCCGACATATCCATACACCATGACCCTATCTATTGATTTTTGACTTCGTGCACGAAAACACTGATTGTGTCTGTGTTTTCAAAAGATTTCTTTATGTCAACTCAAGCAGGTCAGCTCACCAGGTATAATCTTTGACGATGTCACATCTTTTTCTTTTAGGATGCCTCCCCGCTGATGACTGGCTAGAGTCCCAAGAGTTGTTCGCACAGATAGCTCACCGAGAGATGAGGCCTCAGTGCAGGGCCCTTTTCTAGTGGAGACACCAGCAGTACCACTTCTCGTTGGGACACTAATACCACCAGCCCCAACAGCATACGAGCCACGCCGCTTGAGTGCACTAAACGAGTTCAACTCCAGAGTCCACCCATGTTTAGGGTTGATACGGACCCGAAGGCAGCTAAGGATTCGTAGGAGGCTGTGGTGAGTCTTCAGATTGGTATGGACATCATACGACCTTATGAGGATCCATACCGCGAGTCTCTTTCAGAAAGAAGTAGAGAGATATTTTCAAGCCTGATGCTCCGGGTGAATGATGAGGCAACACTACTTTGGGCAGACTTCAAGAGCCTATTTTGGGAGCAGTTTTCCCCAGCCACCCTTTGTGCAGTTCCGATACAGGAGCTCCTTCATATGCATCAAAGCAGCATAATGGTGGAATAGTACTCAGTGAGGTTCACCGACCTCTTGCGCTACCCCACTGATATGGTACGGTACCCATTCTTTAGGGCCCAAATCTTCGATCAGGGGATCAGGTGAGAGATTACGACTTCTATTATCTCTCTCAACATCCTCACACTGACATGGGTGTCGGAGAGAGACTTCTTATTGGTGAGTTTCCTTGCTGAGAAATCTCTTGCAGCGAGACCTACCACTAGTCAACATGCAGCGGATTCTTCTGTAGATGATAGGAGACAGATGTCATAGAGGTCCAAGAGGACCAGAACCACAGGTGAATAACCGCATGACTCAGGATCAGCTATGTCGAGCACCCAGGTTAGAGACATGAATGCTAGGAGTAGGCAGTGTTTGTCATGTGGCGGGCAGGGTCACATGGCTTGTGACTATCCGACCCGCCGTTCAAGTGATCAGCCAATAGTCTATGGACCGCCCAGGCTGAGACATAGGTTTTATTGAGTTGGTCCACAGGGAGCAGGCAGACGTGGAAGAGGAGATGTCCATGCAGCTGGTAGTGGATGAAATTTTGAGGTGATACCACCACTACCACCTGGAGGTCCACCCCGACCACATCGAGAAGGTGGACAGGGGAGAGCTCAGATTCAGGCAGTAGAGGCTTACGCTCATGGTGCTACAGAGATGATTCAAGGTACGGTCTATGCCTACTCTACCTTAGCTAATGTTCTTATAGACACAGGTTTCAGTCACTCCTTCATTTTCACTGCCCTTGTTCGTAGCTCAGAGATTTCGATGGAGTCGTTGGTTCAATCATTGCGGCTAGAGACTCCTACAACAGAATACTAGATTATTACGCACTGGTCCCAGGAGTGTGAGGTTTTTCTAGGAGTTGATATATTTGGCTAGGATCTCCTACTACTAGTTCGAGGCCTTACGACGTCATCCTGGGTATGGACTGGTTATCTACTTTCCATGATCAGATCGACTGTATTAGGTGAAATGTGTGGTGTGTCCACCCGGATAGGACCAAGTTCACCTTCAATAGAGAGAAGGGAACCTTTTCAGTTCATGATGGACTTTCCAAGAGAAGAGTACCACCGATCACATATTAGTTGGCTTGCCTTACCCTCAGAACAGCTGATGTGGATAGTCTGACTTATCCTGTAGTGGTTGACCAGTACACGGATGTTTTCTCTTATCATGTCATAGGACTACCTCTTCATAGATATATAGACTTCTATATTGACTTCTACCCCGGGATGAAACTGATATCTACACCAGCTTATCTGATGGCTCCCGTAATGCTTCGCGAGCTGCGTGTACAACTAGAGGACTTGCAGGGGAAAGGATTCATCCGGCCTAGTATTTCTCCCTGGGCAGCCCCGATTCTGTTTGCCAAGAAGGAATATGGGAGCCTGAGGATTTGTGTCGACTACTATCTCCGAAACTAGGTGACCATTCCGAACAAGTACCCACTCCTGAGGATTGACGAACTCTTTGATCGGTTGAAGGGAGAACAGTTGTTCTCGATGATAGACCTCAGATCAGGCTATCACCAACTTAGAGTTATAGGCGAGGATATGAAGAAGACGATTTTTAGATATTGATACGACTACTACGAGTTCTTGGTTATGAATTTTGGCTTATCCAATGCTCTAGCAGTGTTCATGGTCCTCATGAACATGATTTTCCAGCCTTACCTCAATCCCTTTGTCATAGTCTTCATCGACAACATTTTGATCTACTCGACTAATGAGGAGGAGCATGTCTACCATTTGCAGGTAGTACTAGACTCAATCGTAGAGCACCAGCTTTTTGGTAATCTCTCAAAGTTCCAGTTTAGGATATGAGAGGTTCAATTTTCGGGAAATGTCATTTTGGAGGCTCGATTTGTAGTATATCAATCAACAAATAATGTGGTACTTTCTTGGGATCCTCCCAGGAGTGTGATAGAGGTAAGGAGTTTCTTGGGATTGGCTGGGTACTACTGGTGGTTCGTGCCAGATTTCATCAGAGTTGCAGCACCACTATCATCATTGACGAACAAAGGGATACCCTTCGTGTGGTCCGATATATTCTAGCAGAGATTCCAGAAACTGAGGTAGAGGCTGACTAGTGCCCCAATCATGAGGCTTCGAGAGGAAGGAATAGGGTACGTAGTGTAATGTGACGCATCAGGAACCAGACTCGGGTGTGTCCTGATGTAGGAGCAAGCAGTGATCATGTATGGTTCTCGTCAGCTGAGACAACATTAGCAGAACTACGCTACCCATGACATGGAGTTAGTAGTAGTGGTCTTCACCTTGAAGATGTCGCGACACTATTTGATGGGCCAACATTTTACTGTGTACCCCAATCACAAGAGTCTCAAGTATATCTTTCTAAGAAGGACCTAAACCTGAGACAGCGACGATGGATTAAGTTCCACCAGGACTAATAATTTGAGATAGTATATACTCTTAGAAAGGGGAACATTGTAGCAGATGCACTCAGCAGGTGTTCTGGTATACAATTGTTAGAATAAGTGATAGTGCAGCTGGCTGCATTGCAGATATCCATTGTGGATTGAGATGGATCAGCTTTCCTTTAATCCTTATGGTCACTCCCCCACATATTCATTGAGTGAGGGAGGCAGAACATGGAGATGATGACTGCGAGACACGATTTGCTCAGATATCCACAGGGTAGGCACCTGATGGATTTTATGAAGGTGGGGAGCATGACATCATCTTCAGAGGACGAACTATGGTGCCATGGTAACTTCAAAATGAATTGTTGTGGGAGATCCAAAAAACCGATCTAGAGGTACATGTTGGAGTTGAAAAGATGTACCAGGATCTCTTGCGACAGCACTGGTGGCCAGGGATGAAGAAGGTAGTTACAGAGTTTGTCTCTTTGTGCCCCACTTGTCAGCAAGTGAAGTTAGAGCACCAGGTACCAAGAGGCTTGGTTCATCCTTTAGAGGTCCCATTGTAGAAGTGGAATGGGATATCCATGGACTTCGTGATAGGAATTCCATGTACATATAGGGGTCATGAATCGATTTGGGTGATTGTTGATTGACTCACTAAGTAGGCCCACTTCCTACCGATCAGAGAGCATGGTTCAGTAGAGAGATTGGGACGCCTCTACGTGCAGGAGATTGTGCGGCTACAAGCAATACCTTCATCGATTGTCTCTAATCATGATGCATGGTTTACTTCTCAACTATGGAAGAGGGTTGCAGGAGGCTTTTAGAACACAGCTTCGTCTAAGAAATACCTTCCATCCTTAGACGGATGGTCAGTCTGAGCAGACCATTAAGACCCTTGAGGACATGATCCATGCTTGTGTCCTCGACTTCGGTCGTAGTTGGGTGAATCACTTATCTTTGGTGGATTTTTCATATAAAAATTCGCTATCACTCCACCATTGGGATGAACCCTTTTGATGTGTAACATGGACGACCTTTCAGATCACCCTTGGGCTGGACTGACAATGGGGAGTCAGCACTGGTGGGACCAGATATTATACGAGCTACCATAGAGAAGGTGTAGATCATCTTGGAGAAGATGAAGACTTCATAGAGCAGAAAGAAGTCATATGATGATAAGAGATAGAGACCTATAGAGTTTGAGGATGGTGACCACATATCTCTAAGGATCTCAGCTCGATGAGGTTTATGGAGATTTGGCCAATGTGGAAGGTTATCTCTAAGATTAATCGGACCATTCCAGGTCCTCAGTAGAGTAGGCGACATGGATTACCACCCGGTTCTTCCACCTCAGTTGCATCGGGTGCACAACGTCTTCCACATATCTCAGGTGAGGAGATACATGCACGACCCTTCTCACATCATTGAACATGGAGAGCTAGACATCGACAATGGGGAAAATTGTACGGAGGTTCCAGTGGAGATTTCTGATCGACATGAGAGGGTCCTACGTGGATGGTCAATACCTATGGTGCTCATTCACTGGAATTACAGGAACCTCAAGGAGAGCACATGGGAGCAGGAGGCTCATAAGCGTTCTTAGTACCCCCACTTGTTCCCTATGTTCGATTTGTAGCTTATGGGGACGTAAAGCCCTGAGGTGGTGAGAATGTAATGACTCAGAAATTCTGTGGACAAATTGTTTCTTAAATAAATGGAAATTTTCGAGTCCGCAAAAAGTGAGGGCACGTGATTTCAAGGCCCGATGTTCCTAGATTCAAATGTTTTAGTTTTTTTAGGTACGTTCAGTAAACATATGAGCAGGTTTTTATAACTTTTGAACCAGTTCTCGGAATCAAAATTCGAGGGCACTGTTGAACTCGCAATGCCGACATTTTCTTAAGGAAACTTTCATATCGATGACAGTGGGTCAAGAATACAAGTTAATTTTTGGGGTTTTGTGGAAAATAATAAAATAAAGTGAAATTCAATTTATTTTTATTTGAACCACCATGTAGGTGTTTGGAGGTGGGTCCCACTTGATCTATAACCTCCTTGTATAGTTTGGAAGTGCGGGCCACCTGGCCGTAACCTCCCATGATAGGTTATGGTGGTGGGGACCACCACGCCTCAACCTCTCATGTGGGGTTAATGTGGTGGGGACCACCGGAGACAACATAACCTCCCAATTTGAATAATAGCGGTGGGGACCACCCTACCCCTATTAATGGGAGTAGAGGAAACTCTATAAACTCCTCTAATTAATGAGGGGGAGCCCCTTGACCTCCTCTATCATTTATAGTGCCACAAACTCCCATTTAATTCCTTATGCCAACCTCATGAATTAATTAAGTGTAGCCAAGTTAATAAAATCCTCTATTTTGAATATTGTGCCACCAAATTTATAATAGATTAACATAATATATTATTTGGCATTTGGGTTGGAAGATTGGACAAAGGAGAGCTTGGGAGAAAAATAGTTTTCCAATGAAGAACCTCATCTCCCAACGAAGAACGAAGAATGTATTCTTCTAAAGAATAACACTGGCAACGATCTCCTTCGATCCTCTTCCCTAAACTCCTCCCGATGTGGAGCGTCATCCACGACCGACGTGCGAACTCGGGATTGGAAGTGTGTGGCAGACACGACGAACGAAGATCTCCATCATATTCTTTCCATGACTTCATCGCTAAACAACGATCAAAGGTAGGGATTATATTTATGTATGATATTATTCCCTTGATTCTTAACTTCTAAAAAATGAAATCAGACCAACATATAATCAAGTTGATCTGAAAATGTTTTTCCATGCAATATGGGAATATATTGTTGACGGGGGTTGTGGGAAATGATTTTTTAAATTATCTTCCATATATTCTTTTGTTGAGCCACATGCTAGCACACTAAAGCAGAGGGTGTGGGCCAATCATACAGTGCTCGACACCTCTTCCACTCTTCTTGAAGGATGTGTTCTATACGAAGGAAGATGACATATTTTTTCCACGGTGATCAATAGAGATCCTTCTCCGATCCCCAAAGACCCCCCTTCGTTTTCCTCAAAAACAATCTAAGGAGCTCCCCTAACATATTAAAAATCAGAAATCCCGCATGAGCCTTGAGTGGGAGGAAGAATGGGGTAAATATGGGAAATCAAGAGTGGGCCTGGACTTAAAACAATAATTATTAAGTGGTTGCAAATCGTGGACGCATGGTTTCAGAAACCGTGCACCAACTGTGTGGTAGCCACTGTCCCACCTGGGGTCCTCGCATAGTTTGGTCGCATGGTTTGGGAAACCGTGCACCACCCATGGGGTAGCCACTGTCCCACCTAGGGACTTTTCATGGCTTGGTCACACAGTTTGTCCAGACCATGCGCCAACAATGCGCCCCTGCACAAACCTCCATAACTTTGGCAACATACATCCGTTTGATGAACCATCTGTTGAAATATGGATTGTGGTGCATGGAGGTACCTTTGAGTATACCCCACTAGAGTTTAGATTAAAGTTGAGATATAGTCAGGTTGGATCGTGAATGAATCCAACCGGGCCCCTGTAACTAAATGTCTAATAACTCACAGACTGGGCGTTTGATTGATGCACCGTCTATTGCGTTGAAACCCATATGATGTGGCGGACCTTTGAGATGCTTCTACGTGGGACTTAGTGATAGTTGGAGTATCGACCTGTAGCTTGTGGATCAGATCCTCTCGGAGACGATCATGCATAGTGCGGAGACCTTGTATCTTTCTTATACCTGGAGACTGCTGACCGATTCGACTCAGAGTGATTTGAATAGCCAAGTGGGGACCACCTAGAAGTCATGGAAGATCCACATTAGAGAGAGCCTTGGTGTCGCGGCAAAACCATGGTACTCAACCGGAGGAGTACCTCAATAGGCTTCGAGGTAGAGTGCCTTGGTGATGCGGAAGACCCACTTTAGGGAGCGCCTTGGTGACGCAGCAGACCCACGGTACTCGACAAGAGGAATACCACATCAGTCAAAGATTAGAGGGAAGATCCTTGGTGACGCGGAAAGCCCACTTTACTCGATAGAGAATGATTTCTCCAGGGGTCAAGGTTTCGACAGTGTGACATGGGATGTTACCCGATACGTCCCCTAGAATAAAATCCTGGTTTGAGCTGAGTTAGAAACAATTGTGGTTTTTTTCAATATTGAGATGGATTACATGATTACTTAGGTAAATGTATGGGAATATACCTAAGTGGGGTTAACTATTGATTTGATACATTTTGGTTTATCCTTGTTTGATTTTGTGAGACCTTGAGAGTCACGGGGTCCCTACTGAGTATCGTTATACTCACCGCTGCATGGGCTATGCCTACTCCTCGTAGTGTTGGATACAGATGACGGACAATGCTGACCAAGGCTGAGTGCCCCAGGACTAGATCATACTCATAGGTGGACAACAAGGTGTGATGGTACACAGAGGTGACTGACGGACGTGGAGTGTTATAGAGTCTATTTGTACCAAGCATTGAGGTAGAATTTTCCAGTGGATGATCCATATTCATAATTCATGTAACACAAAAACTCAATCAAATAACATAAATTTTAAAATTTATTAAATAAATTTATTATTTAATAAATATTTTTTTTATCATTTCACAATCACATAAGGTAATTATTAAATTTTAAAAAATAGAAATAAATTAGAATAATGAGGATAAATTAATTATTCAATATATATATATATATTCAGATTCATTCGTAACTATTTTGTGTCTCTTTGAAAAAACATATTTGATTTTTTAAAATGTGAATGTGACATTTTATATATTCCTATAATGTAAATATTATAATACTTATTTTTTTAAAATCTTCCCATTAGAAAAAAAAATGTCCAGAATAAAGTGATAATGGTCGAATTACCAAAAATAATTATAATTATGAAGAAAATTTCTTTCTATGTCACAAAACTTTAACATATATTTATCTTATATACCTTTTACAAAGGTGATAAATTTTTCAATGGTTGCTATTCATATTGAAAAAAATAATAGTTGAAATTTTTTAATATTAACATTGTGATTTAGAATATGGAATCAATTTTTAAATATTTAATTATTAAATATAGAACAAGATACAATAAATAAACCATCTACAACACAATTTAAATCACATTTCATGAAAATAGTTTTTGATGAAAACATTATATGTTAATCACAAATATATAGAAAAAAATAAATGAATTTTAATAAATGTTATTCAATATGAAATATAAAGATTTAATTAAAATAATAAACATATAGTGATTCATTTTATTTATTTCTATAAATAATATATTGGGTGTAAAATTAATAGTATTTAAGAGAAAAAAATTTACCTTTCAATTTTTCTATTTTTCATCAAAATTTATTGATATCAAACGAATACTTTTTTTAAATATGTAACCATTAATTAATCAAAATATAGTTTTTCATATTAATACATTCTAATATAATAACATTTTGATAATTATTAAATTAAATAATATTATTATATTAGTATATTGTGGTTTGTTAAAACCCAATGTTCAATATAACACAACATATCAAGGATATGAAATTATTTAAAATGAATCAAATTATAAAATGTATGTGTGTTATATTAATAAACACTTAAAATGAATTTTCCACTATAGAATTGTGTTGGATTCATATGGTGATTAATTATAACCCATAGATAATTTTTCGATTTTTATGTTTTGAGGTTTCAGATGATAAATTCTATTTTCATGTTTTTTCTTTTCAATTATGGTATAAGTAGTTGTTTTAACATACCTGTAGAATTTTTTATCAAATCCTGAAATTACTGACATACCATTGAATTATATTCAAACACATCAATATATATCATTATTCCTTCTATGAATTAAAATTTTATAAAATCTATATATTTCATAATAATTCATGATGAATAAATAATGTTGACCTATGCACCACATACACCATCTATTTCTGTAAATATAACATAGATTGAATACATACACAGTTCTTGAACATTATCATTCCATCAGAATCATGGTTATACTTAGTAATATTTATAATATTTTCATATAGATATGCATCATCTTTATTTTCCTCATTAATATATATTTTAATATTTTGTTCAAAAATAAAGTGAGAATGATATGTTTTATCCCTATAGATCATTATTTCTACATCCATTCTTTAATATCATGAAATAAAAACTATTTTTCACCATCGTAAGAAAATAACATGATTGATTCAACTCAAAGAGTATGCCACCTTATTATATTTCTAATTGTTGTAATTTATTGAGAAATCATAATCATAAATAAATTTCAACCATCTCATGTAAGGAATATTCAAATCTTTCTATGTTATAATATAAATTAATAATTTATAGTTAATATATATATATATATCACAATTATACATAAATATATTAAATATATGATTTAATTTTAAATTACTACAGTTAAGTCCAAATTATGAGATTTGTAATTTTTCTCAGTAACCATCAAATGGAATTAGGATGAATTAATAAACATGGAATTATTAATGAAAACTCAACCTATTCCCTTCTTTAACGAATCACTATATATTACAATAACTTTTAAACAATGAGGAAAAGTAATCACATGTGTTTTAATTAAAAATCACTTCAGTTCATTGAAAATATCAACACATTCACCTATCCAAAATATAATAGACCACATTCATGTTGACATGATAATTGAATAAAAAAAGTGATAAAATTCAATACAAATCACCACTAATATCTATCTAATCCAAGAATACATTTGATCACATACAAAATGGACAGTCTATGTCATCATCTAATAACATTTGGCTCTGATGGATATACTGATATTCCATCACATGATATTTTATGTCCCATGAGTGAATCTATCAGGAAAAAATTATGACATGATAAATTATTCATAATAATTCCCCACCCTTAGGATCATCATCAAAATTCAAAATTTATCTTCATTATTTTTCTTTATAATTTAATATATTAGAATTCCATATTTAAACGCAACAAAAAACTAACAAATGAAATCTATCAATACATTATTCATTAAATACATAAAATAATAGGGGAATTAGTATGATAAAATCATATATATATATATATATTAATAGTGACCATAAATTTTAGATAATATTATACTAGGTATATTTTACTCCTTTACCTGCAATTTTTGATATCTAGTCTGATGATAAATCATGTAAAATTAATTATATCAAATCTATAAAGAAAAATATTCATTAATTCAAGGTAAATGATATATTTTATTGATTGTGATGTTTTTTATATACCAAAAACAAATACATAGATAAATTGATCAAATCTCAAAGAAAAAAAATAGGATTACCTCTAGTTTCTACACCAGGCAGAATAAATACATTTTCTAGATTAACCTAGAGTTAAATATTTAGTTAAAACAAATTAACAAAGGGAATTATATAGGGATTTTTTTATATATCTATATCATGTTATATGAGATATATTGAAATATAAACATCATGATATAGTGGAAGGAATGGTAAATCTTTATGAAATACGTTAGAAAATTATTTCACAACAATAAAATCATTGATTTTATGTTATTTCATAATCATATGTGATCAGAACCCATTTTAGAAAATAGTTAGGGTCTATAAAATGTATTTTATTTAAATAGGCTTTTCATATTTATAAAAAATGATAGATGATAATATGGTATTTAATGTAAAAATATTCTAACATTCTCTAGAAATGGTTGTGTGATTTATGTAGAGAAAATAATCTCTTAGTAAGATAAAATCAGACTCAACTAGAGGTATAATAAAAAATTTTAATTGAATAAAATTTTCATAAGAATTATTTATAGAAGAAAAATAAAATTGATATAGGATCATCATAACATTAAGAGGTATCACTTCTAACTCAACATATAATCATTGAATTTTTATAATTATAACTTTAAAAAATTCTTAATATATAAATAAGTGTGTAGACCTACAGTAAAATAAAATATTAGATATTTTGGAGTGTGTGGAAATTGTTATTTTTACCATTTCATTATCATACCACTTATTAAAAATAGTTATCCCATGTGATTTCCCATTTTCTAGGAGATATAGAGTTTTTTTGACATTGAATATTTTCATTTACCAATGGAATTGATCACTAGTTATAATAATTCCCATAATCCATGTATTTAAAGCATCAGAGTGTGGGTGGATCTTTAAATAGAGATATATCTATATTTGGATAATTATCTAACTTATTCCAAAGAATTCATCACAAAATATAGAAATGAACATTCATTACATATTTTAAAACATATATCATACCATTAATGTAAATTTAAACCACGTTTCCTTTAACACATGGAAGATAAAGCTAGCCTCGTCTTATTATGTCTATAGTTTTTTGGATTTTATTTGAATTCCATCATTATTATAATATCAAAACATGAAATTGATTGGGAACTTAAATCTCAATTTCCACAATGATAGTACATAAAATTATTTTTTCAGGGAAACTATTGTAACTTAACGGTAATGCCCTTCAGATACATCTTTTTATCCCACTGAAGAATAAATTGACCTTGCATTCATTTTGGATGAAATCAATAGAATCACTACACTAATTTCTTGCAAAATTATACTCATATATACCAATGAAATCATGATCCTTATTTTTCACATCAAATTAATTCTCAATTTTAACATGAAGAAATAAAAAAAGTTGTTATTAAAAATGAATATATAAAACTCATCATACACTATGGATTCAATTTCTTCTTTCTACCTCTTTTTCCCGGTAAGAGTACAATAATGAACTATGAAACAATCTAATGGTAAAAAAATTTTTTGCTAAAAAAATAGAGAATATAATATATCATTTAAGTGGAATTGATATTTCCCCCAGTTTGTAGTAGAACAATGTATCCACTAAAATATGGTGTATGTTTCCTCATGATTATCATAATAGACCTTTTCCCCCTCCTTTTATCGTTTATAAGGTCAATATTAATAATATTTTAAGAATGTTCTATATGTAAATATTGGTTTTTATTATAGCTCTAATAACATTTGGATTCTCAAGAGAAAAGTCCTAGAATTTTCCATCACATTTATAATTATGATGATTCTTTCAGGTTCAAATACTTTTCTAAAACATAAAATAATAGTGTGAGAAAAATAATCGTGATATAAAACCGTATCCCAATGAGAAATAATTTATAGGATTTCAACAACCTTAAAACTTATTTTTAATCTACTACACCTTATATTTACCTTTGTAATTAATTATATTTCATAAAATTTTTATTATGGTTTTTAATGAATTTATGAATTTCTAAATCATATCGCCCATGATTTTCAAACTAGGTGTGAAGAAAGGCCCACTAACATGCACCTGGTGATGATCTTGAAAAATACTAATGTTCCCACTTCAGATTTATTACCTAAAGGTGAAATTTTTTAGGTCCAAATCCACTTATAGTATCCATAAGGGGTTGTAATTACTTTTAAACCCCTCTCTCTATCATTAACCAATATTCAGGGATATTTTCTTGTACATAAAAACATAATCAAACTTATCTATATGCTTTCCAAAAATGTTTTTTGATCCATGATTCATTAGATAAATAAGCATATAATGTGAGTACATATATAGTGGCGCATATTCTTCATACATATATATTTCATACTAATATATGTATATTAATTTTATATTACAAAAATTCACCACAGAACTATACTTGATTAATGTATTTAAAAACTAATATATATAAAATAATTCATAAGTTAAGTAAGACATCTCTCACTTTTTTCAGAATGACTGACACCCTTATATGACATATCATACTGAATATCATCCATTATTTCTTAGGGAATGGATAAAAAAGAAAGGGATATATTAGATATTTATAAGGGGTAAATATGGGAGATATAAATGATAAATTAGACATAACATGTTCTTATATATATTTTAATATCAAAATGTCATATGAAAAATATAACTTGTATGACATAGAAATCAATCTTGGGTCATGAAATAATGTATAGAAGTCCATAAGACATTAATAATAATATAATCATTGAAAATGACAAGTAAGAGAATAAAATTTGTATAAGACATATATTTTGGCATAAACGTAAGAATTCAAAATCATTTAATTAACTATCAATGGTCCAGTACCTGGACTATCTGAGTAGAATGACTTAACTCCCAAAAAAATCAATGTAATCATGTTTAACACATAAAAATATCATAGTGGAAAAATCATCCAACATAACATAGTTAACTTGTAATTCTAGTACTCTTTATTCAATGAGATATCAATCATTACCTCTGAATTGGAGGGGAATATAAATCACGACCCAAACATATAATACAAAAAATCAAACATATTTCATACACATGATCATAAATCAATCATCTTTTTATAACCCATTAAAATAAATGAGTTTAATCAAAATTTCATTGTAGTAGAATGAATGTAAAAGAAAACATTTTTAAAAAAATTTCATCATTTCATCATATAACAACCCATTATAAAGGAACATGTTTTATAATCATCTTATCATAATAAACATAAATAATATAGTGATTGAATAATAATGGGATCCATTGATCATATATTATGTAATCAATATATGAAATTAATTTTTTATTTCACTGATGATAAAAAATAACATTATTAGATCATATGAACATTCATTAGGAAAATACCCACCACATTAGAAAAAATTTTGAAACATTAAATTAAAAAAATAATTTGAAATAATTTTTTAAAAATAATATATAAAAAATAAAAAGTATTAAATATATTATTTTGTATATTTGGTGTATTTAAATTCATTTCATACCACATATTTTAACATAAAACATTACATTCACATTTCTTTGTAAAATGAAAAATATTAAGTAATTCAAAAAATGAAAACAAGTGCCTACTTCAATCATTCTATATAAATTCAGTTATTGATAATAATTAATTTAAACATTTATTGGAAAATATAAAAATCATTAATTAAATTTTATTTATTAATCATGTCTGTGTATGAAGATGAATTCTCGACTAATGTGAGAAATAATGTTTATTTTTCTGTATAAAATATTTTTGTTCTCCAAATTAAATTATGTGAGTAAGATGAATACAAATAATATATTTTCAAAAAATAATTTAGGGATAAGAAAATTCATTAGTTTATGTCATTCCCGGGCCCATGTTATCTAGAGAAGGTGCCTTATTTTATTAAATTGGCCAGATTACAAGGAATCATGTCCGGAATGACCAATCAGTTTAGCGTTATTGGAAAATAGATTACATACATGAACGTTGATTTAAATTATACAATTAAAAAATAGAAAAAACATTGTATTAATTTACCACATTCATATCCCTTAGATTATCCCTATAGGTGAGTCTTAATATACTTCTTCACATCTTGGAAAAAATAAAACATAGAAAGGGGTGTGGTCGGATGCTCTGTAAGGATAACAATATAGGGGAAACCTTCCTAAATAAGCATAAAAATTAGGGAAATGAATAAAACTAAATAAAAATCCTTTTAAACATAAAAGTTAGCATAATATTGCAAAGATAAATCAAATAATTCCATTTACTTATTCACATGGATATTCTACTATTCGAATAATCACATGTAATATAAATAGAAAATTTCATAATGATGGAATGCATAATGGAAAAATTCATAACCACATAATCAAGGGATTGGGCCATGAAAACAAATAAGATTTTGTCAAGGCCTTATTCTAAGAAAATATTTTGTCTCTTGAGACCTACCGATGCCTCGAGGAGCTATATCGGGCTTCACCCATCACTTACAAATTCCAATGCATTCCTCATATGAATATGTTTAAACATAACATAACCATTCGTATTAAAAATAGAATATAAAATGTCAATACATTATCCATAAACCATAAATGGTACAAAAATAACACATCCATAGTCAAAAATATCACAAAACATTCAATACAATATAGAATATTTGAATCATAATAAATCAACCATGATCAATAATAATATCTCGTAAATGTTATTGATATAGTTGAAAATGATCAGTAAAAATCATTGAGAGAAATATAACGTTTCTATGAAATCATTCAAAAGTCACGTAATTATTAAATGAATTTATTTAAAATATAGTTTTGAATTAATGTGTCTCATACCACTTTGAAACTATTGAAAGGAATTAACATTTTAAAACATTTATGTCCATATAAATAATTCTCTAAAACCATATTGAAAACATGGAAATTAATGAAAAAGGTTTAGAAAAATAAATCCTTAAAGAATTTAAATTTATTTTTTAGTAAAAATGTACCATAAAAAATCTCTTTTAAATACCTTTTTATGAAACCTTTACATGGATAATAAATATGTCCTAGGATATGCTTACATAATCACAACCTCGGATAATAAAGTGAAATTAACCCTAAACATGCACTTTCCTTTGGAATAGGGTATGTTTAACCACCTGTATAATGACCACAGTATGTTATTAACTTATACCATCCACATATTAATATTTATTATATCATAAATACTTCATTTATGACTTTATACTACCCATGTAATAATGATTATCTTGTTAAATTAACATTTTTAGTAATAATCGCTTTCTTTATCGAGATGTTTTAACTAGTAATTATTAATTGTATCATTTTGATAATGATTTAAATACATACAGAATATTAACCATGATTTATATATAATATTTACTTAGAATATAAATATTTAAAATTGGTAGAAATATGAAATGGAAGGAACCGTTTATGGAGACGGTAGGTCGTACGTACGCACAAACGATGTTTCCATTTTCATATCATATTGAACATATGTAAGTGAATAAGATATATGAAAGTAAATTAATATGTATATATTAATAAAATATAATTACTATTTCATATATTACATACTTATTAAAAATATATATTTTTATAATCGTCATTGAATGGTGAATGTGGGAATGAATGTCATCGCTTCGTGGACACAGAAACCATACGTATGCACGAGAGACAATATAACTATATTGATGGTGAAATAATATATAATTGGATGGTATATCTTATATAAAGAATCAATGAAATGTTATAATTATTATCATATCTGTTATACTTATTATTATAACCATCCATATAATGTAGTGATTGAATAAAAAACAATACCACGACGTGGAGACAACAAGCCTTATGCACACACGTATGGTGACTTTCTCATTTATAGGATAAATTGAAAAAAAAATATGGTTGTTAAATATCTATAATAAAATCATATTATGTATGAGGTACTGAAGATATTATTATGGAATGAAAATAATAAAGAAAGTGGAAGTGAAAAAAGAAAATAATTTCAAAGAGGGTGGTGAAATTATTACCTCTTCTTCGGGTGTTTCATTATGTGTTGATTAAAAGGGATCCTTAGGTTGCCTTTATGATCAATGTAAGGACTCTAGGTTAATTTGATATAAGTTGGGAGGATATTTTGGTAGGTTTTTTCTGAGACAAATGGTTTGGATGTGTGATTTGGAGAGAAGGGGATGTGCCCTTTTATAAGAGGGGTGAGGGTCATTTAAGGAAAAGATTAAAATATTAATTTATTATACAATCATATTCGGTTAATAATAGCACCAAATGATTTTATTTAGAGACATTGGTGGTTATGAGATTAAATAATCTCAACCAATAGATTTTAGAGAAGTTAAGGTTATCATTTTAAAATTATCTTCTAGATTTAACTCTTAGTTAAATATTTTAACTTTTACCATGTCCTCTTGTATTATTAGACTATAGGGTCAATAAACATTATTTAAACATCCAAGATAACATCAAGTGGTTCTTTAATTTCATATATAATATTACTTATGCCCATTGGATAAACCATATATTTGGGTAATATTTAATCAACAAATAATATAGTATTTGTTTTAGAAATTAATTTAAGTCAATTTGGACACTATATGGTATTTTTCCTTTATGAAAGTCATAAAAATTATTTCAGATCGAAGAAAACTTATCTAATCAACCATAACATGTCATTTTAACCTAAATAATTCTTGGATGTCATCCAAACTTTTAAATTATATTTATTTCAATATTTATAATATAAACTATTTTAATTTTTCTTTAAGAAGGTAATTACTACATCATCATTATGTCATAAATAAATTTAATAATTTAATTACCAGAAAATAAAAATAAAATATCATTATGTAAGAAATATTTGTTTCTTTCTAATTTATATTTATAGACGAATTTATCTTAAAAATTACCCAATATTAAAAAGGTTTTAGTTAATAAACATTGAGTTTAACACTATTATCTCTTCTTTAAATAAAATAATAATAAATTTCCTAATCTAATACATGTGGACCTAAAGGATCATATTTTATTACTATGTTTCTTTGTTTTATAATTAAACTCATCTAATAGAATTGGGACATTTTTCTGGTAATTATAATATCATTTTTACCTTAAATTACCCTATTTACTTTTAATCATGGTAAATAAAAGTCCAAAGTTGCTATTTGCCAAAAAAAAATTCATCTTATTGAATCAAATTTAACTTAAATATGTCAACCATGTCTCTTGTATTTTTTAAATTCAACTCGAAAAATCGGTAAATTTATTATTTATGCAAATTTGCTAACATTCCTAGAAGGTGGGTAAAAGTGGTTAAAAATTTCAATAAAATTTTATACATCTAGTTTTATTATAAAATGACTCCAATGAATTACATATACCTTATATAGATATTATATATCTATTTTTACATAAACTAAATTTACATAAAATAAATATTTATTTAAATAAAAAGTCGGTTTAAATAATAACGTAGTGTTTTTCACTATTAATCCAAACTGGAAAGTTTTCAGAAAAATACCAATATTTCTCCCTAAGATAATATTAATATTACAAATTCAAAAATGAAGTCTATTTTACTAAATTAAAAAAATAGAAGTTTCATTTATTATTTTAAAATTTATTCCAATAGTCAAATACAAAAAACGAGTTTTTAATAAGTAAAAACTATCAAAAGATTGACAAGTATTTTTGTCAAATTTAAATGTCAAATTAATTATAATGACATAAACAAAATTAAATCATAGAAATATAATCTAATTATACTTAAAAATATTCAACTACATAATTTATCACTATAAATTATTTTGATTAAAAAATCTGTTTTCAATTAAAACATAGTAATTTTAACTATTCGTCAAAATTTGAAAGTTGTCAAAAATATACCAAAAGGTTATCCAAACTAAATTCTTATGTCCTAATTTTAAAGATAAATTTAAATTCATTAAATTGAATATTTAAAAGACTAAAATATTGGATTTAAAAAGGGTTCTACATTATATTGTGGTAAAATTGCATTTATTGAAAAATATTTCATTTATATGAAAACAATGAATTTGTTCTTATATTATGTCTAAGAAACAAATAATATAGATGTTAAAATTATATATAGTATATTAGATTCAAAATCCATATAATACTATTCATAACAACTTTATGAACGGCTAGTTTGGTATGTTATGGTGCGCTCAAACCTAGTATTACCAATAGCTCAAGCTACTAAATTACTTTAATGGGATAACATACAATGAAATAATTGGGTGTAACATTCTCCCCTCCTTAAAAAAAATTTCCTCTCAATTTGAAATTGTTCTTATAAAATAAAAGGTTAAAAATAGATACATACTTTTGTGGAAAAACCACATCATAAATTGTCTTAATAAAATGTTGTCTTAATAAGAGAAAAAGGGAATAAAAAAGTCACAAAAATTATAATCTCGATGAAGACAACATTGATGGAAATTAAAGACACATAATTGAGAGAAGAACGTAAATATTTATAGGGAGTTATTGAGGTAATTAATCACAAATAATTGTAAAATTAAGGGCTCCAAATCTATCAATCTATGATGATTTAAAATATTGTTAGTTTAAAAAAACATAAGTATTATGATAAAACATTTTCTTTTTTTGTTTCCTTCTCTAAATATTAAGAATTTATTTATTCTTATAATAAGAGGAATGAAATGTACTTAAAAAATAGGGTTTCATCCTTCAACTAATTCTTACCACAAACTCATCTTTCACTCTAAAAGATAATATAATTCTATAATATTCTATTTATCCTAATTGTATAGGGTTTAAAAAATAATGAATTTATAATTAATTTGTTAGACTATTAAAAAACTACATTATAGAAATTTGGAATCAAATATTATAGTGGTAGGTGATCCACCCTTGTCGCCCATCAGTTGCGGGTTCATGTCTCATGGCCTTGCCAGACGCGATAGGTTGTCGCCTGACCTCCAGGTTGTCCTTTTTGTGAAAATTCAAAAATAATTCCATGTAATGATATATCCTTAAAAATATTATCCAATGTCAATATTAATCAATTGAAGACTTTAGACTTATCCAAAATACATCTGTCTAAACTCACAGACAAAAATTTATAAGGAAGTTAGACACAATGAAGATGATTTTTTCCATTTAATAAAATGTGAATACCATCATTATGTATTATTTTAAAACACTATAACACCCTGAATTACCATAAAACCTTATTGATTACATTCATTCTACCTTATTCCTTATAGAATATTGGATATACTCCTTCTATCCAAAAATTTTGTAAACTCCATCAATGAAGGAAAATATACAAATCATTAAACAGTTTCAAGGTAGTCAAGAATATCCAATATAATTTATCCAAATCAATCTTATATTATTAATAAATCACTACTTCAAAATCAGAACCATATTATGGGCTATATTTTTCTTATCCATATATTTTACAAAATATTTAACCTCCCATTGTGTCACTTTTCTTGGTTCCACACAATCTCAAGTCCTTACTAAAATAGTACTACAGTACAATCCTTTTATACTATATAATTCGTGTAACATGTACATCATTAAAAAAAATACACAAATGAAACAATACTTTAATAGCATTATAAGTAATTTAATCATTTATCTTCATCATCAGTTGTATCATAACATGATTATTATCCAATAGCATCATTTGGGGTATACTCTGATGATTTGGACATTGCTTCGTGTAGTGTCCCAACTACTTACAGATGAAGCATTGTACATTTGTAAAATTTTTGTTACCATCGCAATCACGTACATGGTGTCATTTTTCTCCACAATTATAAAAAACTCACATTCCCTTCACGAATTTACCATGTTGATTCTATCAATAGTTTTCATATATTGGGAAATTCTGTGTTCCCATATTCCCTTTATCCATCTTTCTGTCTTCTATCATTTTCTCCCCTTTCTTCCCATCAAATCCACAGGACTCATAAAATTCTTTACTTATCTTATTAAAACATGATAATATTTTTTTCATATGATGAGAAAACAAGGTAGAATATTTCCCTTTTCAATGTTGGCTTAATACCATGATTGATATGATCCTTCTTAATCTTTCAATCATGAATATGGCTAGAATTCTCATTACTTCTACTAGGCTCCATTTCAAAACAAAGGCATACACTAGGTTAGTTTATGAATCTCTATGCATAATTCCAAATATGTAAAATACCTAAAGAAAATTGAAATTATTATGCATATAATCTGTAATCATAATATGTTTTCTTTGAGAACTATTTACTCTTATATCCTTCATAATTCATTGTAAATGAAATTTGAATTATCCGAAATAAATCTCCCAGGATTGTCGTAACAAATAGTGTAGCAAGGCCCATTGTCATGTACCATGATACCTCAGGTCAAGTCCAAAACTCCTTGTCAGATTTTTGAGTCCTTGATACATCTGTGATAGAGTCGCCTCTACCCGCTCATTTCCAGATTGGGTTGTATTGTTTGGAAAACTCACAAAATCCATATTTTACCAAAATTTTAGGAAGTTATTCTTTACTAATCCTCAAAGTATATATTAGGGAAATGTTCTCTAAGCATATTTTATCTAAATCTATTTCTAAAGATATTTTTGAACATCATCTGATACCAACTGTAACGCCACGACCCCAATTACCTAGAGTTGGTGCATTATTTTATTGCATTGGATTGATTACAAGGAATCATGTCCTGAAGGACTGATATGTTTAGCAGTCATTGAAAATAGATTACATACATGAACGAAACATTACATTATAAATGAAAAAAACAACAACAAAATTGTCTCCATTGACCACATTCATATCCCTTAGATTATCCCTCTAGGTCAGTCTTAATATACTTCTTCACATCTTGGGGAAAATAATTCCTAGAAATGGGTGAACTCAAATGCTCAGTAAGGATAACAATGTAGTGGAAACATAACTAAATAAGCATAAACATTTAAGGAAATGTATTAAACTAAAACAAAATCCTTATAAACATAAACTTCACCATAATATGGAAATGATAAATGAAATAATTCCATCTACTTATTCACATAGATATTCTACTAGTTGAATAATAAAATCTAATATCAATAGGTAATTTCATAATGATTGTATGCACAATGCCAGACTTCATAACCACATAGTGAAGGACTTGTGCCAAGACTACAAAGAATATTTTTTCAAGGCCTCATGTGAAGACATTAGATTGTCTAATGAGACATACAAAATCATTGAGGAACTATAGTGGGATCCACCTGTCACTTACTATGTCCAATGTATTCCTCAAATGAAAAGGTTTAAACATAACATAACATTAATATTAAAACTAGCATATGAAATGTTAATACATTATCCATAAACAATGAATTTTATAAAAATAACACATCCATATGAAAAAAATCACAAAAACATCAATATAATATTGAATATTTTTATCATAATAAATCAACCTCGATCATGAATAATATCTCGTAAAGGATATTGACCTAGTTGAAAATGATAAGTAATAAATATTTGAGAGAAATATCCCTTTTTGATGAAATCATATAAAAGTATAATAATTTATAAATGAATTAATTTAAAAGATATTTTTAAATCATAGTGTCTCATAATACTTTAAAGCTATTGAAAGAAATCAACATTTTAAAACATTAATTTCTGTATAAATAATTCATTAAAACCATTTTGAACACATGGACATTAATGATAAAGGTCTAGAAGAATAAATCATTAAAGAATTTAAAATGTTGTATTAGTAAAACAATCCATTAAAAAAATATATGTGAAATCTCTTTTATGAAACATGGACATAGATAATAAACATTTCCCAGTAGATACTTAAATAAAAACAACCTTAAATAATAAAGTGATTGTGAAATAAATCATACCTTGCACTTTCCTTTGGTCGAGGGTGCGTTTATCCTCCTTTATAATGACCATAGTATGTTATTAAATTATACCAGAACCATATTAATATTTAATATATCATAATAGATTCATTTATGACTTTATAATACCCATTTAATTAGGATTTCCATGTTAAATTAACTTTTTTTGTAATAATCACTTTCATTGGCGTATGTGTTTTAACATGTAATTTTTTATCGTTTCATTTAGATAATGATTTAAATACTTCCAAAATATAATACATGATTTATATATCATATATATTTAGAATATAAATATTTATAATTTATAGATATATGAAATAGAAGGCACCGTTTATATAGACGGTAGGCCATACATACGCACAAACGTTGTTTCCATTTTCATATCGTATAGAACGCAAATAAGTGATTAAGATATATGTAATAACATAGATATATAAATATATATCCATTATAATTATTAGGTCATATATTAAATACTTATTAATAATATAAATATTTATAATCATTGTTGAATGTTGAATGTGGGAATGAATCTCATCATGTCGTGGAGACGGTAATCCGTACGTACACACTAGGGACAATATCATTATATTGACGGTAAAATCATATTTAATTGGATGTTATATCATATAAAAAGAATTAATAACCTATTATATTTATTATTTACATCATTTATACCCATTATTATACCCATCCAGATATTAAAATGCTTGAATAACAAACTACACTACGACGTGTAGACGGTAAGTCGTACGTACGCACATATGGTGAAATTGTAATTTATAGTATAGATAGAATAAAGAATATAGTTGTAACATATTAATAGTAGAATAAATGTATATATGAGGTACAATAGTTTCTATTTTGGAATGATAACGACATTGAAAGAGGACGTGGAAGAAGAAAAAACATGAAAGAGGGTAGTTAAATTATAACCTATTCTTCAGGTGTTTCCTTTTGTGTTGATCAAAATGGCTCCTTAAGTTTGCTTTCTGATCAATGTAAGCACTCTAGGTCGATTTTTTGGGATGTTGGGAGGATATTTGGTCTGGGTTTAGCCGATTCAAATGTCTATGGATGTGTAATTCTGAGAGAATGAGAAGTTCTCTTTTATAAGAGGGGTGAAGGTCACTTTATGAAAAGATTAAAATATTAATTTATTATACCATCATATTCGGGTTATATTGTCTCCTAATGAATTTATTTAAATTATTAGGTGGTTATGGGTCGAATTAATCTCATATAATATGTTTTAGACATGTTTGGTCACCGTTTTAACCATATATTTTAGATTTAACTCTTAAATAGTTTTAACTTTTATCATGTCTTCGTGTTTTATTACGCTATATGATTAATAAACATAATCTAAACATCCAGGAGAACCTCACGTGGTTTATTAATGACAAATATAATATTATTTAATCTCTTTGAAAAAACCTCATATTTTTGGGAATATTATATCAAACAATAATATATTATTTTTAAAAACATTTATTTATGTCAATTTTGACACTATTTGGTATTTTGTCATTGTGAAAGTCATAACAACCATATCACATAAAAAATTATCTTATCAACCCTGAAATGTCATATTAACCTATAAAATTCGTTTATGGAAGAAAATATTTTAATATTATATTTATTTTAATATTTATAATATAAACTATTTTAATATTTCAATAAGAATGTAATTACTGCATCATCATTCTGTCATAAATAAATTTAATTATTTAATCTATAAAAACTAAAAATAAAACACCATTATATAGAAAATATATTTATATTTCTAATTAATATTTATAGTTCAATTTATCTTATTTATAACTCTATATTAGAAATCGTTAATTAATAAACTTTTAATTTAACACTTTTAACTCTTCATTAAATAAATTAATTATAAATGCCCTAATCTAAACCAAGTGGAACTAAAGAATCATATATTATTCATAAGGATTATTTTGGTCAAATAAACTCATCCAATACTATTAGGACATGTTTTAGGGTAATTATAATATCATTTTTATCTTTAATTACCATATTTACTTTTAACCGTTGTAAATAAAAGTCAAAAGTTAATATTCACCAAAAATTATGTTCATCATATTGAATCGCATTTTACTTACTGATTTCAATTTTGTATCTCGGATTTTTCAAATTCAACTAACCGAAGTGGTAAAATTAATTTTTATGGAAATTTACTAACGTTCCTAGAATGTGGGTAAAAGAGGATAAAAATTTCAAAAAAAAAATATACGACTAGTTTTATTATAAAATGACTCCAATGAATGAAATTGAACATATATAGGTATTATATATCTATTATTAAATAAAATACTTTTAAATAATATAAATAATTATTTAAATAAGAAGCCAATTTTAAATAATTACGCAGTGTTTTCACTATTCATCAAAAAATGAATGTTTTTAGAAAAATACCAAAAATTCACCCTAAGAAAATTTTATATTATGAATTGAAAACTAAATTCTATTTTACCAACTTCAAAGCATAGAATTTGTATTTATTAATTTAAAATTAATTCCCATTGTCAAATCCAAAAGGCGCATTTATAAAAAGTAAAAACTATCAACATATTGACATATGTTTTTGTCAACTTTAAATGTGAAATAACTACAAATTACAAAAATTGTATTAAATTATAACAATATAATCTAATAATACTTCAAAACTATTCAAATTCATAATTTAACACTATAAATTTTTTTGATTAAAAAAGTTGTTTTCAATTAAAACATAGTATTTTTCACTATTCGTCAAAATATGAAAGTTATCAGAAAAGTGCCAAAATTTTATCCAAACTAAATTTTTATGTCTAAATTATAAAGAAGATTTTAATTTCATGAAATGAAATATATAAAGGTGTCAAATATTGGTTTTAAAAATGGATATTCATTAAAAGGCATAAAAAATGCATTTTTTTTAAAATTCATGTTTTATTTGAAAAAAATTGAAATTATTGTTATATTATGTCTAATAAACACATAATATGGATGTTAAAAATATATACAGAATATAAGATTCAAAATGCCTTTAATACTATTCATAACCACTTTTTGAACGGCTAGTTTGGTAAGTTGTGGTGCGCTCGAACTCGGTGTTACGTGTAGCACAAGTTATTAAATTACTTTAATGAGATAACTTACTATGAAATCTTGAGTTGTTATAGTTTATTTAGTGGAGAATATTTATATCACATCCAAAAATATTATTTATAATTTATAATGATAGTCAATGAGTTTTTAATATAGAACTCATACCACATTGGTTTCATTTGAACTATAATCCCAATGGGAGAAAAATCATTAAATGGACATGTGAAGATATATAATTATCTTAATGGGAATAAAAAAATAAATTCATATGTATTATATAATCCATATAAATTTAATAATATTCTATTATGGAATGTATTTTTTATATATTAATGTGTGAAAAAAAACTCTTACCATGAGTCCCATCGACTTTGAAGGAACCAGAGTTTCCTTATTATTGAGGAACTCCTACGTAATACAACATAAGGATACTTGTGTTGATATTTATGAAAGAAAAATTCAACTATCTTCTATATAACGAAGGTGATAATGGATTTTGGAATGGTGTGACTGATCATGATAGATGAAGGTAGTGTGAAAAAGAATAAGGAGTGACTTAATTTAATATTTCGGGGAGGGGAACTATTGATTTTTTAAAATTGATTAAACTATAATAATGTAAATATATAGAAAAAATTAATATATAAGTGAATAGAGTCAATACGATGATATAATGGGGTTGATATCCAATCAACCAATAAAATGTGGACATGTTGTTGTAATGTTTTAAAAATTCTCTTTCTATTTAACCCCTTTAATATCCTATTTTAAAAAATCGTTGTAATGTTTTTTACACACTTAAGGGATATAATTTTACATATATGATTATTATTGGCTCATAAATGGACCAGAGATCAAATGTTTTTATCTATTATCCACATTTATGTCTTAAAATATATATAATTTTAATATCAAATATTATTTTTATAGAATATTATAAATTTCAGTTTATTTAATTTGACTAAATATACACAAAGATATTATTTCTATAAATATTTAATTTCTTTACATGTAACTAATAATGTATATTTATATTTATATTTATATTTTGTGGATTAATATAACACACTCAAATTTTAATGGATTTAATAATTTTAAAATCATCTAATTGTTTTAAATTTATTTAATAAATAATATAATTGGGGTGGAAAATAATATTATGTATTATTAAATTACATGAAATTATAATTAAAGTACCATAATTATTATAATTTAATTTTTAAAAATATATTCATCTATATTGATTCATAACTATATTTGTTTACATGAGAACTCATAATAGATATTTAAATCTAAGAACATGACATTTTTTTCATGGATTGAAATATAATATTTTATATTTTCGTCGACAACTGACGATTAAAAAAATTCAATTCAAGATTATGGTTATGTTTGAAAAATTATGTTCATTAAATAATAATTAAGAAGAAAAATTATGTCATTATCACTATGTTTTGTGCTTGATAAACTTGATTTACCATTTACAATGGTGATAAATTCTTCCACATTTAGTACTCGAATAGTACAACAAAACAAAGGGTTACCCTACTAAATTCCACCCTTATAATTCCAAAAATTGAAACCAATTTAAAGGAATAATGATGAAATGTGGATGAAATTACTTTTAAAATAAGATAAAAATATGTAATAATGATTTATTTCTAGAAGAAACATATTTATAACCATAAAACATGTCTTCATTTTATCACATGCTAATGAAAAAAATTATATGAATGATAGAACATTTAATTGAATATATAATATGTAAAAATAATTAAAATAATACACCAATGGTGATTAATTTAATATATTATGTTGAAAAAATCATTTCTTGTGAAAAACAAATTCTGTAAAAAATATTATTTTTTATATTAGAATGATTTTAGGTTTTATGTGTAATAAATTGGTAAAAATTGAATTAAATTTTTAAAAAATGGTAAAGTTATTTTTTCATAGTTTATTTATTCCTATTCAAAGCATCAAATAAAATATCCATGATATAACTATCACATCAAATAATAATATTCAAATAGTATGTCATGGTTCATTCAAACTGTAACACCTTGAAATTATAATGTAAGAACATTGTGTTTGATATCATATATAACTTGAATCATGAAATTTTTAATGGAATATAATACTAAAATACATTAAAATATAATTAATATTTTAAACTAATTAAATATATTATATAACATCCAATGAATGTTATACTGAGTTATCGTACGTCTTACCCAACAACGATTTTCCTCAAATTGGTTTCACTGCATGTAAGACTGAGGTCAAATATCTATATATCATGAAAATATTATTTTATACAATAATATATAACCTAGACCTTAAATTAGTAGTTATGAAAATAATGATTGCAAAACCATCTATAATTTCAAATCTATATATAGAGCCCAAACACTTCCATCACTGAGGGAACCCCATGATCTATTTCTCAACAAATGATGTAATTATTCTTTCTTCATATTTATGATTTTTAGTAGTTGGAAAATTCCTTAAACACTTACCATCATTGAAGTTTTTATGAAACTCTCTTGAAGCTATTGGATTTTTCAAATTTTGCCTTGCCTTAATGAATTCATCAAATGACATTTTTCACATCTATTATGAAGATGAGTATTATAATCTCTTGCCTCAATACCCAGGTACCTTGGGGGTAGTATTATGAGACTTTTTTAATTGAAAATTAATATTTAACCAAATACTTAATATTCCATTGTCCCAATATGTATCGATTATTTTTGGATGTTGTGGAATCTGTTCAAAATATATGCCATGTTTCCAATATCTATACATGTTGGAAATCCCTTAATGTTTGATTTTATGTGGAAGAATATCTCAAGACCCTCGGTTGCTAGAGTATGCACTGAGATTGATGATTATAAATATCTCCCATCCTTAAACATGATATAGAAATCTAATCACGGTATTTCCCATGAAGTGGTGTATGAAAAATTACCTAATTATTTGAGTATATTTTTTAATCCTTGTTGTGCCCAGATTTATTGCACCAATAAATCAACATGAACTCTCATTATAAAATTATAATTTTCAGAAAAGGTAAATGATAGGAACGAACCAACAATGTTGAATGATAGTAAAACTGAAGATTATGGTCCTTATGGGGTTCATGTTTCTACCGGAGGGCATTAGGATGTAGTAAATAAGATAATGAAGGATAATTCCATAATTATGGATAAGAACCAGTATGAAAAATGTGTGGGTCATTCCATAAAGTAAAATGATTTATTTGGTTTTGTTGATTCTATTCACATTTCCATAGATGGAACCAATATCTCTCCCACTCAGATAATATACCAGGAGGGGCTCTGTAAACCTCACAAAGAAATCCAATAGGTGGATGAAAGTACTCACTCTGAGTCTAATGAGTCATTAAATGATATTGGTGACTATGGTTTTTATATTGAGTACCAATATTTAAAATTCAGTGCAATGAAAGGTGAAAAAATTACAAACTTAGATTGTTTCATCAAAATAAATCCATTGAATGCTCAAAAATGTAAATACTACTCTAAAATGGAATGAAAATTTTTCACTAGATCCATTTATGTTTCTAGGTCTCAAAATATGGAGCACACCCCATAGCTGATCAAGGATAAACATTATGGCACTCTCCCAAGTAAATTTTTTCTATAAGGATATGTTTTTAATGAAGATGTTGATCTTAAATTGAAAGATTCATATAGATTCAAGGGGGTCTGGGGGAGGAATTAATGTTTTGGATGGAGAAACAATATGAACCTATTACAAAAAAACTGAAAATATTGTGAAGTCACTGTTGAATTTTATATTCGATAAAAAAATAAAAATTTTCTGATATGGATGAAGAGTTTCAATGAAATCTCACCATTAAATATAGTGACATACCAAAAAATTTATTTATTTTTAAGGAATGTTCATGTATTTACTAGTGGTATAGTTACAGGGTTGCAACAAATTTAATGGTGAAACGTGTCTTATGACTCATCTTTGTTAGGATATGTTTACATTGACTAATGGTTTATTTTTGTTTCTACAGATTCTTTAGGTTTTTCTAGTCAATGGTTATATCTATGAATTAGACACTTTTTATCACATGTTTTTTCTTATAATTGATACATACTTTTGTATAGGATATGGTAATGATTGTGTAGTGAGAATCATCATTGTTTTGAACTTTTTTATGAATTTTGGTGTTGTTGGACTATTAGATTTGGGTTACTGAATGCTTCAAAATTATTGTAAGAAGTTTCATTTGTTGATAATGTAGAGATCATGAAGGTAAAATAATATATAATTTCATTTAATAAGGAAAAAATTCTAGATTCCTCAAAATGATATATCGACATTACATGTGTATATGTACATTTCAGTACTTTTTTCAGATTTTGGGAATGGCATGCAGGCTGAAAAGTTGTAAATTGAAAGTTTGTATATATTTTTCTCAGAAACAATTTAAAATTTTAACATGAACTAGCATCAGACACTGCCCTAACATTCAGGTATAGTGATTAGAAACCATGTATCCATGTAGTCCCAATACACAATGATAGCAACCTGTTTGGAAATTGACAAGGGTTTTCAGTTAGGTTTGTTATAACTGGCATTCCTGTTTGGTGTTTTGTATCTCTAAAATTGTATTTCTCTTGATACTCTAATTGTTTAAACTTTATACACCTCATGTTCATACTATGAACCATTAATTTGTTAATAAATTTCTAGGGTCATGAATCGGGCGACCAATTCATGTGTCAATTTGTTAACAAAAATGAATATGAAAGAAGATTGAATATAAAAGAAAATATTTTTAATTTTAGGATTCTGAAGATGTTTTAAATTAAATAAGTAAAAATAATTATAGTCATAGAGTGATATAAATTTGATATTTATTTTATATATTGAATTTAATATTATTAATATTCATCTAGTATATTTTATATGGAAAACATAAAAAACCACAATTTTATGCATAAAATATAATATTTTTATTAATAAATGTTTCCCGATATTTAATATAAAACATATTATAAATCCAAAACTAGAATTTTTTTTGGATTATAAATTTAAAATTATACAGAATAATATAAATTTAAAACCTAAAAATAAGGTTAGTGTAAATTTTAGGTACTTTTTATGAGGTTTCATATTTTAAGAAATACCGAAAATAAATAATTTTATTTGAAAACTTCTTTTTCATGTAATTTATTAATAAAATTAAATTAAATTATAAATTAGATTTAATTTTTATTTAGATCAATTTTTTATCTATTAATATAATTTAGGCCATTTTAATCAATTTCACATTGTAATTGACTATAAAATCAATGAAAATATTTGAGTGTTTTTACATTAAAAACATTCATTATTGTCTCATCTATGTGATTAAATTTAAATTAATTCCATATCAATTATTTTAATTTTAAAAAATAAATAAATATTTTTAATTATAAAAATTTCTAATTTCTATTATGTTAAACATAGTTTATTATAAAATTATTATTGAATGTAATAAAATGTAATTACAATGATTAATGTAAAATTAACCTTAATAAGGGCATATATAGTAATCTTAATGACCCAAGTGACCAAAAAACATTTAAAAGATGGATTGGATGGTTGTATGTATACCATATATTTAAATTCATATAAATATGGTGATTATGGGATCTACATTCCATGTGAAAATGATGTGTGGAATTCTCATTCTGAAAAATTATAAGAGTACCACTCCTCCTCTAATATAAATAGTCCTCCTCTCCTCCCACATAATCAAACCTCTCAAGAAAACATTTCCCAACCATGACTTACACAAATATCTCTTAAAAATACCTCCCATAAGGCATAATTTTTTATAAAGAAATCCACAAATTCCTTTGGGTTCATACCAAAATTATTTACCCGGTTTGAAGGTAATATGTTTCCTCAAGATATTTTTTTATTTTTATTATCCACCAAAAAACCATTGTTATTACATGATTATATGACAAAACTATTATAATAAATTTACTAGTTTGTTTTCATAAAACTCTATCATATTAAAATCCCTCACACATCTATATAATGGTTAATGACCATACTGTTTATGTTTATGGTGAACTACAACCTCACAAAATGATGACTATTCATTTTTCTTTTATCACCTTTCATCGATATGAATTATGATGTAAAACAAATTTATATATTTTATATATGATATTTATTATTTAATTATACTTATTTGACACTTTTATAACACAATCTAGTGAAAATATCAGTTTTTGTAAATATGCTAACATCATTTGGGGATGTGTGGACTACCCTCAATTAAAAGTGATGTGACTCATTTGTGCTACACATGGAATGTATAAATGATGGTTTTAGTAAAATTATGTAACATATATGACATATATATGATAATGGGATTATAATATACCTATTTATCACTTAAATTACATTATTATAATAGGAAAAAGAAATTAAAGTAGTGTTCATGCGTACGTATGTCCTGCCATCTCCATGAGCGATGCATTTCATTTATTATCTCCATGTCTTATGTATTATAACAATTGAAAATAATGAATATATATGGAAATTAAATCAATGGTTATATTTTTTATGTGAACTAAATTATTACCTATGTAATAATAATAACAAATAACAATTCAAAACATACTTGAGTAAACTATAAAATTAACACATGAAAAGGTAAAAATAATGAAATATTGATAACACATAGGTGATAAGATTTTATATGGAGATGATGTTGGATATGATAAACACTATTATTTTCCTACTATACTTTTTTTAACTTAATTCAAACCATTACACTTCAGGATAAATACCTCATAATAAAATGAGGGTAGAGGAAAGTTATTTTGTCTCAATTTACCTCATGATCCATATAAAGAGACAACACAATGCTACTTAGATTAAAAAAATTGATGAATAAAGTGTTATGAATTATAATGAAAATCTTACATAGTTATCCTGTTATTCTACAGATTTCATACATGCTACTAAGTGTATGACGGACCACTTGTTTGAAGTACATATTCCATTTCTCTAAAGGGAACATGTCTCCCAAAAAAATTCAACATATGATGAGGTTGTTTAAGGTCTATCAAGATATAGTATTAATTAAACATTTCTAGTTTATTTAATGGGAATCATGATACATATACAGATGTAGGGAAAATGAGAGCAAAATGGAAGAATAGAAATAATTATCTTCCAATATGTGATTACAGTGGAATGTATCACCATGGAAATTTCATGAAAGGATTGGGATTGTGCTATATGTTTGGAGAGAATGGTCACTCATAAAAAGAATACAAAGGGAATAATCAGAAGGAATATTTTTAATGATACACCTTCTATGTAATTGATCATTATGAAAATGAATGCCCAAATGTTAATGATAATATAAATCATATGAAGCTAAGAGGCCATGGTAAAGCATATCTTATTGACAAAACCGTTATGGAATTATTAATGTTCTTATTTATTTAGACCTATGGAATATGTTGTAGAACTATTTTAATTAAGGGTTTTTATTATGATGTATTAGATATACAATAATTTTACCATAGTAATTTTTTGTTACATATTTTAGAACATATGTTAAATAGTATCAAGAAAAGTTATTCAGTAAAATATTAATTTTTTTAAACAAATATTCAATGGAAATAAACCCCTTAATATATCACACCTTGATATATATTTTGGACCTATAATTACTATTATATTTTTACTTGTATATTTATCTTGAGTTTTACTTTTGATAGGTTTGAATTTCTATTTTAGGTGTTTTTTCCCATAACACGTTATCGGCAAACGATTTATGAAGTCCAGGACGCATGCTCGAGAAAACTATGCATTCCTTTGTGTACTTATGTTCGAGGGTAAAATATCTATGAATGACTCATCAAACAAGGAATAAGGTGTTCGAAAATCCATTATCTTGATATAGAACCATTCCATACAGTTGGAATATGGTTTTAAATCCATGTTTCCAAAACATGCAGGTTCATAGTTATATCCGGTATAGGGAACACAATAGCTGCATGATTTGGAAATGTGTTCATCAAACCCATGTATGATGCACATATCTTGAATATTTTGAATTCCCAAAACACATATCTTTACATTTTTAACCCAAAAGTCCCATTTTTCTATCCCCCTATTTCATGTCCCCAATAGTAGAACATTCCTCCTCCAAAACATCACTCCACCTTTCATGGTAGATCTAGCAGATTCTTCATGTTTGGGGAATTATTTCAAAAGTTAACTCTATACTATCTTCTACCTCTTCCCCTTTAATTAATTTTCTCTTTATATATTCTTCTTTATGGTTTATTTATAATTTGGTTCCACATTTGCTTTCATTTATGTTCTTTTATGTGTTTATGTTTCCTCTTATTAGATCTTGGATCATGGAATATTATAGAGGATTTTATAGGTGTGAACTATTGTAGTGTAGTCATATAGAGGTTGGTATCTCCTTTAACTTTACCTTATAAATTATAAATTTTTTTCATGATTTTATCACATTCATTATATTATAAATAGTGTTATTCTATCTGTTGATATTTTTTTTTGTGAAAAGTTGTGATTTGGTCCTTGTTTTGTGATAAAAGGCATTGTTTTTTTACTGTAATGCACAACATGTGTTTGATAAAATGAAAAATTGTATTTTAATGTTATTTCAGTATCAAAATCATGGTTTATATTTTTAAATTCACTTTTAATATTTTAAATAATGATTTTGGTTCCTTGAATGGTTTTACAAAGTGGGTTTGGATTTAAAATAATTTTTTATTTAGATTTTTAAAATAGTTTTCCAATCGATGGTGGTGTGTGGCCCATTTAGAACATGGATAAAAAATAATTTTTCTTGAAACATTCATTTTATTTGTCATTTATGATTTTATAAATGAATTTTAAATGAATAGTTTTTTTATTTTTAACCCTTTTCGAAATGGGGGTTTAATTAAATTGGAAAATGATGTGGGGTGGTCATTAGACAATTTTGTGAAAATAGAGAAAGAATATATAATAAAAACCTCCATAGTAAATCTTCATGAATTTTATTTATTTAATGTGTGGAATGACCTCCCTATGGATTCCTCATGACTCATTTACATTGTATATAATTTAAGGTCCTTAGTGTGGACTCTTTTGTGATATATGAGAATTATAGAAATAGATTGATCCTTGGGATGACTCTGGTGATGCATGTTGTATAAATTATTATATATTTGTATGTGATTGAATAACAATTTATAATCTGCTTGGTCACCCTCTTATAAACACATTATAATTACAACATAGAATAACAATTGAATTTGATGAAAATGATTGTTGTATTGGTTAGTTTACAGACTAGATCGTATCCCACACCATAGAGATATATTGAGTTCTATTTCTATGTGATTGGGTCACTCAGTCTATAACACAGAGAGTATAGATTATCATGTTTGTGAAATTTATGTCATCAATTGAGGAATGAATTTCGAGATTGTACAACATGTATTACTATTTTCTGGGTTATTCACAAGATCCTAGGTTTTCCTATGTCTGTTGGCACAAATATTATACTATGATGATTGAGATTCTTGTTGGTTGGTTACTCTCATATATCTATTTCCTTATCCCTTATTCTATGATTATTATGTTATTCTAAAATGTGATGTTCTTCAAAGAGAAGTTATGTGTTGGGTTTCAAGGGATAATGAAAATTGTTTTCAATTATAAATATTTTCTAGTCATTTATAATATTTTGAAATGTAATAATAACATTATTATTGGGAATATAAATGTTTCCTGAATAGAAACAATATGGATTTGGAATGAAAAAGTCAATGGGTTTTTTCTGTTTTAATGATAAATGTTTGGAAATTCATTCATTAATATTTTTTTTTCAAACATGGAGTTGTAGTTTCTATTAGTTTAAAAGAAGTTCATTTGGAATAGATTTGTTTTGGAACATCTACTGAGTTTTAATACACATAGATATAGTTCAATTTTTTAGCTTTTGGGGCATGGTTCATATTGATATTTATCATCAATAGATATAGGTTGTCATAATATTTGATAGTGACCCTCAGAGTCACATGGAGGCATTGTGGTCTACTTGATTATTTTTTTGTAACATTATATTTTATTATAATAGTTTTTCAAATGGATTTATATATATACATGGAATACTGTTTTTTGGCATTTCATTATTCTTTTTTAGTAATATTTGGGATAAATTGATTTATTATCTTTTAGATGATGCACCACACAAGTTTCCAACCTATGGGGATCAGGATTTCCTTTCAAACCATTCCATGGGTCGGCTCAGGTGATGGGTTAAATGTAGAATAGGGTTGGTTTGTGATAAAATGTTTATAGAGAAAGTTAGTTTTTGAAGTACATTTTTATCATATTGCCCTATGTTATTCGTGGATTTTATGGTATATGGAGTGGATTTATAGAACATCATTATGTAGTTATTTTGGTGTTTATGGCCAAAAAATTTGGATCAAAACATTGAGTCTACACTAGAATTCATGAATATTATTGTTTCTTTTGTTTTTTGATTTATTTATGTTTGGGATATAAAAAGGGAGTTTTTCTAGTGATATATATGATTTAAAATGGCTTATAGATCCATGTGGAGCAATGGACATGGTCTTAGAATACACTAGTTGATGGTGGTGTTTTTTTTCATATGACCTCCAACCATATAGACAAGTCCCCAACGAATCTATTATTCCTAGTTAGATAAATTTTAGTTGAACAACATAGGGTTTTAGTTCTTGAATTTTTAATGTTAAATCCACCTCTATTTTTTGATAATAGATATTATCTTGATGTAATAGAGTGGAGGTGAAAGATCAAAAGGAACAATAGCCTCATTGAGTTTATTAAGTCATTAAAGGTTGTAATTTCTACAGTTATATTTGAATGATCTTCCTATTAGTAGAGGAAATATATATATTGGAACAATCCATATGAATGTCATACATGGGATTTCTACAAGGTGACATTCATTTAACAATACATATATGAGACGAAGAATATAAGGAAGGGAATGGATAATTGTATCTGATAACTGAGTGATGGTTTACTATTGGAGTTCAATTTTACCTCATTTTATAATGATATGATCCATGGAGTTCATGTTGAAGCATAATATCATGAGTAAATGTTTTATTGTTTATTCCTTTAGACCTAGGATGTGAAGAGGAAATTCTTTTAAGGAAGTGGGGAAGTGATCAAAATTTGTTGCAGCCAATTATGGGAATAAAAAGAATTTATATCTTCTATCATTATCTTGTAGAAATTAAATTGTGTTTTGTCATCAGTGTGAAAAGATAGTTCATATGAATTACTTATATTCCAGTTCACCATAGATATGTCATGCTTGTGGGTTCCTAGGTCACTTACAATAGTTCTATTATCGTGTTTCAAAGAAGAAATGTGGAGGATGTTTTGAAGAGTATAGTGTCGCTTGTCACGATTTAATGTACCTCTCAATTATAATTTTTTATTCCTCTAAGAAAATTATTTCTAGTTGTTTTCCCTTTCGTTTGTGAGGTAATGTTATGTTTTGGATATCATAATAACTCTAGTGTAATGAAAATGTGTTCCCTTTTAGAAATTCGGAATCGTTCCCCAGTCTAAATATAGGTGTCACCAGTTTGCATCATTTTAATTATTTTTTAGGTGATCATAGATTATGATATTCATGATTTGATTATAGATATTATTCAAAAAATAGGGTTATATTGATAAGCCTCATAGTGAAGCTCATTCACATTCATAAATCCACATGGTGTGATGGAACTAGGTCTTATTTTGTCATTATAACACAAATAGAGACAATTTATGTTTCTATTTTGTTTTAGTTTTGTCATGTTTCATGGATTGAATTCAATTAATCAATTAATTTTCCCTTCTGGTGGGTTTTGTTGGCAGTGGTATTTTTTTGGGTGTGAAGAATGTCTTTAAGTCATCCAATTTCAGGTTTTCAGTATTGGTCCACTCTAGTTGGTTTTTAATGGTTGGGAGACCCACCATGGGTGTCGTTATTATCTATTTTTAACTGCTTTATCCTAGTTGGTTTCCTATTATGGGGATTCCATTATTACCTCCTATTTTGGGAATTTGTTTTTGTTTTAGTTCATATATTATTTTGGCCAAAAAGGAATCTTCCACGTAGCAGTGGTGGAGATATTTTTTAGAGAGTCTTGATTATGTGGTTGTGAAATCCTTAGCATTCGAACAATAAATAGAAATATTTTGTTGATTTTTAGGGTAATAATGTATTAATGGTCTGATGAATTATCACACTCAGATTTTTATTTTGAACATATGTTCTGGATTATCATATGGCCTTGTGTTTTTATCTTGAGTTTCATGTGTGGTAATATAATTTTTTTAGATTTTGGGTGTTTATACATTAGAACACGGTAATTACGTGACATAGTACACAATGTGACATTCTCTTGGAAACCATGTGAGCCATGGAGTGATTATAGTATATAGTCCATGGACCATGAATCCATCCATCCATCCAAGATAAATATTTTATTCAACAAAAGGCAGAAGGCACTGAATGTCCCCCATGCTTATGGAGGTCTAAAATAGTGCAGGTCGAGGGCATCCCCTCTAATTAAATTTACAGCCTATGGTTCCAAACAATTAGAATAATGAAGACTAGTGATGATAAGTCCCTACACAGATAAAGAATCCATATAGTCTGCTACCTTATTGCACTCGCTCAATGTATGGGACACTTCGATAGTATCTTGAATTAAGGATATGCAATTCATGACCAGGTAGGATATGGTGTACAGACCATGCATGACTAACTAAAAATGATTAATGAATGAAAGAAGACACTATATTGGGACTGTATCATTCAATATGGATGGAAAACTGTTTGGAAACTGTGCATCTAAATAGTGTAGGTTCTGAGGTATGTCATTATAGGGTACATGGTTAGTGCATAGTTTGGTAATCTATGTAGCCAAATTATGTGAACTGGAAAAATAATAATTTTTTTTAAATTATTCCTCAACCCACATATTTTTTAACCCAATAATCCAAATTTCCAATCCCCCTATATCTTGCGATAAAAAAGAAGCTCTTCCATACTTTTCCAATCCTAACCTACTACTAATATGATATATCTAGGAATATTCTTCATGTTTACATCTAGATGTATCTGGGTTCCCCTTTAATATATTCTCTCCCTTCTCCTTTATTTCATATTTTCGTTAGTTATCCTCATTACAATGTAATTTGGATCTAGCATTCACATTTACCTTGATTTATTTTGGGGGTTTTTCTTTATTACAGTTCATCCAAGAAGATCATTCCACATGGAAACTTTTCAAGGTTGTTTCAGGTGTGTATTGTTTTGGGACCATGATATTGTGTTTAGTTCCCTTTATAGATTCCCATATAATTTAATAATAGTTTATTTCCATTTTTAAATATAATTATATGTTTAACATTTTTTTTGATCTTTGGATAAATTTTTATGTGTGAAATGTGGTGGTTTTTTCCTTGTTTTGTGATAAAATGAATTTTCTATGTTATAGAAATAGAGTTTTGATAAAAATCATAGTTGAATTTTTCATGTTAATTGTGATATCTATAATAGGGTTTGGATTTGTAATTATATTATTCATATTTGAAATTCTGATTTGGGTTCCATAAAAGGGTAATTAAAGTTATTTTGGATTTAAAAGAAGTTTATTTGGATTTTAATTTATTATTGGCATTCAATGGTGGTGTGTGGCCCATTTTACACTTTAGGGTAAATTGTGTTTACATGAAAATTTCATTTGGGTGTTCAACTAAAATTTTATAAATGATTTTTAAATTGAAAATGGTGTATTTATACTCAATTTTTCAAAAAGGTGGTTTTGGTTATCTGGAAAGTTTTGGTTGTGGCTTGTTGGATGTTTTTTGAGAATGGTTAAGGAGTTTATTATGATTACTATCACGGATAATATACATTGCTTTTTTATATTGAATTAGTGGGATGTATTCATTATGTATTCCTCATGACCCATTTCATTCTTATGGAATGAGAGGTACTCTATGGGGACTCCATTTACATATATGAGTATAATGTATTAGATTGATCCTTGGGATTACACAGTTGATTACTATTTTATAAATTATTATATATTTTTATGTTATTGGATTATCAATTAGAATCAATTGGATCACCCTCATCTATACTCATGGCATGGAGAAACTAGAATAAATATTGCATTTTCATAGAATGAATATTTTAGTATATAGGATACACACTAGCTATTAGAACATAGCATGGTGATATATTGAGTTTTATTACTAAGGGATTAGACCCCTCAGTATATACCATGTATGGGATGACTGATAGTGTGGGAGTTGTTAATGTCATCAAGTGAGGCATTTTTTCTAGGATGAGGCAACATGTATTAGTTTGTTCAAGATTATTCATGTGGTCCTAGTTCTACCCATGTCTATTGGCACATAGTTTTTTGTATTGATGATTGGGATTTTTGTTCGTTGGTTACTCTAAGGTGATTATTTTTATTTCCATTATTATATGATTATTTTGGTGTTCTCAAATGTGGTATTATTCTTTGGGATGTGATGTGTTCTCTTTCAAATTATTATGAAAAATGTTGTATTGTATATATTTTTTATAATCCTTTGTTCCATTTTGAAAGGTAATAATCACATTCCTCTTGAAAATTATAATTTTTCTTGAATGGAAAGAAATTTGGATTTGGAATAAAAAATATGGATAATGTTTAGTTTTTAATGTGAATAGTGTGAAAACATATTCATTTATTTATTTTATTTTATACATGATGAATATGTTTCATTTATTTTCAAGAAATTTCATTGTGTGTTTAATTACTCGGTCATGTATACTATGTTTTAATACTCACACAAATAATAAATATTTTTTTTTTATCCTTTGGTGCTGGTTTCAACTTGATTTTGATCATTGTAGGCGATAGTTGGTCTTCGTATTAAAGAGTGTCCCTCAGGTCACATTGAGGAATTGTGGTCCCCTTGTTCAATTGAGTTGGTTATTATGTTTTTTTGAACCTTTACCTTTATTGTAAATAATGTTCATTTATATATATATATATCTCTGTGTGTGTGTGTTTAGATATATATATATTTGGATCACTTTTTGATCATTCATTTTTTCTGTTTATTAATTTATATTGTGTGAAATAGATTTGTTGTCTTTTTGATGATTTCGGGCACTAGTCGTCAGCACATCGGGATCGAGAATGTCGACAGGGCCTTCCCATGTATCAGCTTGGGGGACTTAATAAGGTTTGACCCAAATTGGTTCGTGACATAAGATCTTCTTGTTTAAGATATAGTGATGAAGAAATCATTAATTTTTACATGTGTTGACTACCTTGGAACTGATAAATTAATTTTTGATAAGTGGTCTATGATATCATTGATAGAGTTAAAAACCATATTGGATTTTAGGAATATATCCATTGAAATATATCTTATATATGTAGTAAATGGTAATTCATTTTTCCAATAATGTTTAATGGTTATTTGAGATATTACTAAATTTATAGAGGCTATAGGATACAGTTATTCAAATTTTGGAAATGTGAAAATTTATAGATTCATGATATTGATTAAAGGATAATGATATGTTCTTTTAGTGATCATTATTCAAAAGTTTTAAATCATAATATTTTGTAAATTTTATCAATTTATGAAATCGTTTAAGTTGATCATTAGATTGGATTTTAGAGATAGATATATAAAATCACTATACGATGAATCATTTTCTATGTTGTGAAGTAGAAATAGTTCAATGAAAGACCAATGGATAATATTTTTCTTATAGAAATGTACCATGAAATTATATATACAGATATTATTAAATAGGTAATAAATTACCCAACTCCCCGAAAAATTATATTGAAACAAAAAGTGTTTTCCTAGTACTTTCGTTTCTGATGAATCAAATGGAACATTACATCATCACGGATTTATGGCCTTATGAATGTTAAATTTATCCTAACAATTTCCTCTAGAACTCTCCATCATAAATTTGTTGTCATATTATTATTCTACATCCATGTTTTCATTTCCCACCAATGTCCTCCAACTAGGGAACCTAGTTACATAACAATTGTAGTTTTCTTTCACTTCTCTAGAAGACTTATTATTAACCCTAACTACGATGTGGTCTTTAAAGAAATGTTTATTTTGAAATACCAATCACTAGGTAATTGATTTTTAGTTTAATATAATAGAACACAATTTCATTAAGGTATAAAGAAAACAGAACCCCAAAATTGTAAAGCAAGTACATCGTGTTTTATAGCGTATATCACACGCATCACTATACATGGAAGGAAATATAATCCCCAAGACATTAAAATATATTGTTAATTTTAAATAAATTAAATATATGATATATATTTTAATTAATGTGTTATTGATTTATCATAAATTATATGAATCAATGATTTTCATTAAATAGATTGTGTTACAAATAAAATATAGTTTTTCATATAACAATATATTATTAAAATATTATGCAATATAATAATATATAACCTAGATATTAAATTAGTAGTTTTAAAAAATGTTTATCTATCATAAAATATATCTTGTTTTCAATAATATAAAATTCATTCATTAGATACTAATTAATTAAAAATGAATTTGAAAACTGATTGAATATAATGAAAAATATTATTATTTTTATGCTCACAAAATTGTTTTATGTCAATAAATTAAATTCATTAAATTATCTAAGTGATATTAATGTAATATATATATATTATCAATAAAATATTATTAATATTATTAAAATATATTTGATATTATTAAGATAAAAAAGACCAAATTTTATTCATAAAATACTATATTTATATTAAATTATTTTACTCACTTTAATGGAAAGCCTATTTGAAATATTTTTTTTGGAAAATTTGTTTATTATAAATATAAAAATTTATTTTATCAATGAATGAGAAACATAAAAATTTTCTTAGGGAATATTTTTGGTATTTTTCTATGATGTTACGTTTTTAATGAATCGTAAATAATACAGAATTTTAGTTGAAAGCTAATTTTTCATAAAATATTTTAATAAAGATAAGTTAAATTTTAAATTTGGTTTCAAGTTAAATTTGATTATTTTTTAAAAATTAATCAAGTATATGTCATGTTAGTACATTTCACTTTGAAATTGATAAAAAAATTCATTGAATACATTCAAACATTGATACAATTAAAACCATCATTATCGTCCCATTTTATAGATTAGTTTTAAATAAATTTATGAAACATAAGTGACAGTAATTTAGAAAAAAAATATTCTATATTTTGAATCACAATATTATATATAATGTTCAATGTGGTCAAAATTATTTGTGAACAAAGGTTGAGTGAATGTAATTATAAATAAATACATTGATTAATGTGAAATTAAGCATAATAAGGGAATAACCCTTAATATTAAGTTAATAAATTGATAATAAAATTGCCCAAGATTCATGGTATGTAAATTTATACACCCTATAACTCCATTTATATAAATTTGATTATTATTTGATCCAATTTACTTGGGAAGAACATGGGAGTGATTCACTATCCCAAAATTTAAAATAGTGACACTCCTCCACCACTATAAAAGTGCCTCATGTCCTTCCACTTACTCAGACATCTCATGAAACTTTTTATCGACTATTATCCTCCTAAATAAATCCTAAAAACCAATCCCCTAATCCTATAACTGCCACATTTGTCAGAAATTTAACACCATTTGATTTTGAGAAGTATTGTTTTTTTGAGACAATTCAATCTTATTTTTATTTTTCATTTCACAAAATACTAGAAATAGTTTATTTTAAATTAAAAGACTATTTTTTGATATATTATATTGAAACACAATTTAATCGTACACTAAATAAAAAAAAAATATTATTCAGATATATATATATTACACTAATGTTATCATCTGTTACAAGAAACAATGACATTCTTTGATGGCTTGTGTAACATGAAACACTGAGTTTTTCTGAACAATGATACAATATATATCATAAAAAAGTTTTATAATTATTAGTTACTGATATTGTTAACTAAATAATGATAATATATATTTTAAATAAACATAAATTAATTCATTAGTAACAGATTAATTATAAATGAATATGAAAACTGATTGTATATAAATGAAAATATTATTATACCCATAAACTTATTTTTTAGACATAATTAAAAAAATAAATATTAGTGAGTCATTTTAATGTCAAATTTAAATATATATATATATATATATTATTCATTAAAATAATGTTACATTCACCCAATTGATTTAATAGGCTTAAGATAAAAACAAAAAGAATTTTATGCATAAAATATTATATATATTATTAGTACATTTTTACAACATTTTAATGGAGGAACAAATTAATATTTTTTTTGAACACTAATGGATAATATATTTCAATACAAACAACATTTGATAAAATATAAAAATATAATTATTTTAAGTTAATTTTTTTTAATTTTTCTATAAGGACTCATTTCTAATGAATAATTATAAAATAATGAATTTTAGTACAAAATTTCTTTTTCAACAAATTTATTTATAAAGTTAAATTACATTTTAAATTGGTTTTAAAGTGTTATTTAGTCTAATATTTATAAATTAATCAAATTTGGGTAATTAGAATCAATTTTACATTTAGGATATTTATAAAAACATAAAAAAAATTGGATGTTTTGTCGTTAAGAACTTGTAGTGTTGTCACTCCAATGAGATTATGTTTAAATTAATTTCCTTCATTTTAGTGACTATAATTATGAAAAATGGATTCCATATTTGGAATAATGATATTTTATAGTATATATTATGTTCAAATTGATTTTTACCAAAAATATTAGTGAATGTGATTAAAATCTATTATAATGATTTAAAGTAAAATTACGTTAAAAAATTGTAAACCTAAATTTTATAAACAAAAACGATCTACAAAATTATCCAAGTGATTTGGGATTGACATATTTCTACCATATAATCTATTTCTCAAAATGTTTCAATTAGTTGATCCAATTTAAATTTAATAAATTCATATGGAATTCCATGGTCAATCTATATCAAGAGTGCCACTCCTCCAATATAAAAAAATCAACTCTCATCTCACATACTCACATCTATCAAGATTTATTGGATCAAAAAATGATCATCCAAAATATCCCTTAAACATCCCTACCCTCATTCTTAATGCCTTACATTTTTCAATAATAAATCCATGATATCCTTTTGGTGAAAACCAAAATGATTTAGTTGATTAAGTTGTAACACCATCCCTCAATGTCCTTTCTGTTACTCCCTTTCTACACTCAATAAACATTTATAATTACATTATTATATAAACACATAGGTTCCTCATTATAATAGTTTGTTTTTATAATATGTTTCAGAATTAAACATTCAAAAGTATCATTCTAATTTAAATGAACATAATTTTTATTTTTTTGGGTGAACTACTTCCTCACAAAATTATGATTCTTCACTTTTCATTTACTTCCTATCATACTCAAAATTATTATTAAATGTCTCTTTATATATATATTATATATTATATTTATTATGTATTCAAATTTATATAATCTATTTAAAATATATATCATTCTATATTACATTTGGTGGAAATATGAAAATTTTGTTTGAGGAAGTGTACAATACCACCCCATTAATGTGATGTTATTCATTCATATAATACCTGAAATTTATTAAAGAATAATATAGAAATATTATGTAATATATATTACATACTAAATATAATATAACTATACTATATACATATATACATAAATTTTCTTATCTACCTTTCTTTCAATATGTTAATAAAATGTAATCAATGTTCATGTGCGACCTACTATCTCCATGAACAGTGTATTCCATTTCATTATTCTATGTTATATAGATTATTAGTAAACACATAGAATGAATATAAATGATATTTATATCATGGATTAATTATTTTAAACCATGATATATGTACAATGGAAAAATATATTGAAAATGAAGACACATACGAAAAATAAAGAGGATATTACCCTAAGTGAAACCTTATCATAAAAAATAGGTAATATAATGTACTAATCAAAAAAAATGTTGTATTTGAAATAATAATATATTTATTTGATAAATTTATAATAAAATTATATTTATTATATAGGATTTTGGTTTGAGTACAATGAAAGTCACGACACAAGATAATAGGATTTCATCTCACCTTTTATTTTCCATGAGATAATGCCTTAATCACCACTAATTTCATTTGTGTGGTGTATATAACTCACATGGATTTATTATATGATAATTATTTTTAAATTAATATTAATTTATATATACATATGATGATATTTATTTTATGAGTTTTATGGTTCAAAAGTTACTAAATTGGTAAAGTAAACTTGTCTCAATTTTCCTTCTCTGAGACACTGGATTTGTAATGCAGTAATGTTCTTTTTTATTAGTATATTTGTATAATATAAATTTTATATCATGAATTTTCTTATTTTTTATAATATTATTGACTCCATTTAATTTCATTTTCTTACATTGGTATTTTTATTCATTGTTACAATGTTCTAAGTGTTTATTGATGTAATCTCATTATTTATAAAATTATTTTTATTATAATTCCATTGATGATATCATATGTCCATATTTCAATAAATATACTATATTTTCTTACCCCCTTTTTATTCATGTTACATACATGTAATGGAACCATTCTTCCACTCTTTGGATCATAATATGATAAGAAATATATTTTTTGAGGGAAGTTATAATTTACACCTCTCTTCCTTCAAAAAATCATGTTTTTTCAAAACCATGTTTCCTAAAAAGGATATCAAGAAATCTTCAATAATAATTTATATGTTTTATAACTATTTTAAATGAAATTATTTTCCAAAATATTTCAATTTTTCTATATTTGGTTTCAAATTATTTTCAATGAAATTTATTCCAAAAATTTTACATTTTTTATTTATTAGTTTTTATTGTATATTCAATGAAATGGTTTTCATATAGTTTTTATGAAATACATATGTATTTTTATTTTTTAAAAAAATGAATTTATAAAAATATATATGTTTTCATGGAAAATGATTTCAAATTTTTTTCAACATTCATTTAACTATTTTTAAAAAATTGTTCAAAATGTTTTCAAGTTTCCTTTATAAGTTTTCAAGAAATATTTTCTTAAAAATTACTTCAATCCTTATTTGAATGTTTTGAATTTTTTTTAAAAAGAAATGGTTTTCATAAGGTTTTATTTTTTAAAGTACCCTTTAAAATAAGATATTATATTTCCTTAAAAAATTAAAAGGTATTTGAAAATAATTTTTCATCTAAGATGACATAGGGTGGTGTTAAACATTACTGTTAAGGAAATTTATTAAATGTTTCCATTCATATTATTTCTCTAAATGGTTTATGATTTGATTGAATAATGTTTTTAAAACACGTTCCCCTTTCACAAATTTTATAATTTTCACAACTTCTTCTAATTATAGGATATGATTATGAATAAATGAATATCAAACCTATATATTTTCAAACATGTTATGGTATGATTACATTTTTATGGTATCTATTTAATTTAATGGTTTATGTTAAGATTTTTTATAATTTTTTGGCACATGTATGTATGATTTCATTATGATATGGGTTAGAACTATATCTACATACAATGGGTTGGGTAAATAATTATATTTTGTGATATAGAATAAATATGTCTTGGGAGTATTCATTGAATAGTAAGATGTCCTTAGTAGTGAATCATTACTACTATAAAGGTATTTGGAGTGAACTCAAGCTATTGAGATAGCCATGAGAGTGATACATGACAACCATGTTGTTCTGATGAGTAATCTCATGATACTAAGATAGAAATTGGAGTTAACCATGACTTCCATGATGGTATGGGGTGTAAAACCATACTATTAATTTGGCATGTTAAATAATGTCTTGACTACAATGTAAGTCATTTTATATTCTTATGTGTTTTCCAAAATTCCATGTTTTAATCATATGTTATGCTTTTAAAAATAATGTTCATTATTTTATTATAATTTATTTCCTATGAACTACCAATAATTATGTCATTATTCATGTTTGGGATCTCTGATATCAATGGTATGATCTTCTATTGTTTTGATCATGTCTCTTATCCCTATTCTATTGTTTATTCTTACATGCCATTATATTTTTACTTATTGAACGTAATAGGTCAACCCTTTTTTTGTTTCCATCCTCGGGTTATGAAGATATATCTCATGTAGGATATGAATAAGAGTGGTTCTATAATTACATAAATTAGTGAGAGATAATGTAAATCGATCATATACAAGTGTTTACATTTACCTGTTTCTAATGTCACTAAACTAATACTATATTTAGTCATCTATTTGTATAATTTTTTATTTTTTGGAAAATAATACTTTAAATTTCTATATATGTTATGACCGGGTTGTTATAGTTGTTATCATAATACAGTTTCATTCATAAATCAGAAACTAGAAAGAAAAAACTATAGTGATATCCCTAGGTATATTTCTAATGGAATATCTAGAGATGTATCTATGGATAATTATAATGATGAGTTATCATTTAGGCAAAATTCTTGGGGATTTTTGTAAAGGATAGATTAAGTGGTTACATATAAATTCATACATATCAATAAAATACAAGTGGATGTGGCTCTTACACAAATTTTCCTTTGAGTAATTACTCTGATAAGGTGTTATGGGCCTGACTAATGGAAATATAGTACATGAAAACTAGCTTTGCTGCAATACTAATTTGACACTCCTAGGGGATATACATTTGTAAATCACTTTTTTTTACAAACCATCATGAATGTTTTAAGTATAATGTGAATATAAAAAAATAGGATAATCCTATGGATTATTATAATAATTATTTATGAGAAATTATTTATGTATCCTATAAGTAATTTTTATGATTACATGATATCCTATTATAATAAAAGTTTCTGACACTATACATTCTGGTTTTAATCAATTGTTATAACTCGAAAGAACATGGTTAACAATGATTTTCTCATACGTAGAATGTATGGGTATTATGTGGATCGATTTCCCATGTGGGAATATAATAATGGGAATTGGGTTGGTGGTATGATTATTTTTTATAATTTTGATGATAAAAATACTACAAACAACATGTAAATGTTTTGTGATACTGTTCTAGTATTTTATACATTACACATAAGAAGCATGATTTTATTGAGGTTGAGGAACCTTATAACATGATTCATATTGTTTATTCAATAAAATATGATTTAAGTAATTAGATGATGAATCCCGATTAATTTTTTACGTACAAGGATAGATGAAGAAAGTATTTTTGTCTTGTAATTCTATGATTATGTTATGTGAATCGTGATATATATAAGTATTTTTAGTATTTTTTTTCATTAAGTATTGAAAATTATATGTTTAATGTTTATTTTATATAAAGATGATATTTTTATTAAGGTATGGTAACCCTTCCATTTCAATGTTTCCTCTTTCCACCTATTCTCATACATAGAAGCATAACTATGTGTTACTTTGGGTAACTGTAATGGTTCCATCATTCTTTTCTAAAGTTACTTCTACTGTTCATTTTTATAATGACGATTTTATTAATTAAACATAAAAGTATTAATCTGTTGATAACATACACATATTTTGAGGGAAAAATAATTTCAATGGGGGTATAATGTAACACCGTGTGATTTTTTTAATTATTATTTTCGAATTATTTTAATCTTATTTATATTTTTAATTTTACACAACCCTAAAAGAGATTATTTTATATTAAATCACATTGTTTTGGATTTTGTTATATGAAAAATAATTTCATCATGCATTACACTACACATAAATTTTATCTATCTATATATGGAACAATGATGATATCTTTTGTTATACGCAACAATGACTTTCTTCAATGTCTTGTATAACCTGAAAGACCAAATTTTTCTAATTAATGGTATATTTTTTAATAAAAAATAAATGATAAATTATTTTTCATTAACATAGTTCACCAAATCATGAAAATATATGGTTTATAATAAAATAAAATGAATTTACTGGTTAAAATTTATTAGAATTGAATATAAAAACTGATTCAATATAAATAAAAAAATTATTATACCCACAAATATGTTTTACCAAATGAAATTATAATAATTAAAATTAGTGAGTGATATTAATGTGATATATATATTATATATTTAATAAAATATTTTTGATAATCATCTAATATATTTTATTAGTTTAAGAAAATTACAAACCCAATATTATGCATAAAATACATTATTTCTTATTAAATAATTTTTAATACCTTTTCAGGGAAATCATATTTTAAATCAAATTTTTGGATGTTTTATAGATTATATATTTTAATTTCAACTTAAAATATTAAATAAAAAAATATAAATTAGGTTATGCTAATTGTTTTGTGTTTTTCTGTAAGGTTTTATTTTTAATCAAACATTTAAAATTCATTAATTTTAGTTCAAAAAATATTTTCATATAATTAATTTATATGGTTAAATTAAATTTTAAAAAGGTTTTAATGTTTAATTATTTAAATATTTTCTATATATGTTCAATTTAGGTAATTTTATACATTTTTTTCTTTTTTATTGACTATAAAAAAAATATCAATCATTTTGATGTTTTTCAATTAAAAAATCGTAGTGTCACCACATTAGTATAATTGAATTGAAATTAATTTATCACACTTATGTAGCAGGAATTTGTAATTTTGGATTTCATATTTTGAATCAGAATAATTCTTAATTTATAATAAGTTCACTTTTTTTTACCACAATTCATATTTAAAGTTATAAAAGTAAATTATAATGATTAATAGAAAAGTTAGTGTAACAATGTACTAAACTATAAATTTAATTCCAAAAAACCTATAAAATTATCCTAGAGCCATTGGATGTCCATATTTCCATTCTATCGTATAATTGATTTAATTTACACCATTATTGGTTTCACTTATATGTGAATATTATGTAATTATTTCCTTTTTTAAAATATTATAAGAGTTCCACTCATCCTCCAATATAAAAATGAATCCCCTCATCTCACTTGCTCATACTTATCAATACACTTTTTCATTGCCAATATGTAGAGAAATATTTTCACTACCATCCCCTCCACATATTGCAATCCTTTACATGGGAAGAGATCAATATATGTAATCTCTTTTGTGAAAAAAATGATTATCCTGATTAAGAGTTAATGCCTCCCTGAAGATGATTTCATTCATTTTCTTTCTCCATAATCTCAAATATTATTACTCTATGATTCTACGACAAAAATATTATACTAAACATACTAGGATGTTTTTATGAATATATTTTGACCTACACTTACACAAAATTCTAGATAATGAATATCAAACATACTATTTAAATGTACAGAGAAATACCACCCGTTGAAATGATGATTATTGATTTTTTATTTTAACACATATAATGGTGGAAATTTTGATTTCATATATGTTTATATATTTTTTATAAATTAATTATTAATTCATTAAGTTTTTTTACTCTTTTTATAACCCAATACATCACATATTCTATTTGGTGTAAATTAGAAAAAAAAATTATGAGGATGTGTAGACAACCGCCACTCTAAGCGATGTGATTCATTCACACACTACATGGAAGGTATTTAAGAATGGTTTTGTAAAATAATATTATATATATGTAATAATAAATATAATATAATGAATATATATATATAAATATATTTTATATTTTTCTTCATTCAATACGACAATAAAACAAAAACAGTGTTCTGGCATACGTATTACTCACTTGCTCCATGAACGGTGTATTATATTTCATACCTATATATTCTATAGAATATTATAACACTAATATATTAAACATAAATGATACTTATATCTTTTTATAAATTATTTACGTCATTATATAGTTTCACGTACTAAAGATATAACAAATTAAGACACATCTGAAGAATAATATTTATATTACACCAGGTGAAACCTTAAAATAAATATTTATCATGTAGGTTATATAATGATATAATAAAACTATATGTGGTATTATATATTTCATTGTAACGACCCAAAATTTTGAATAAATATTTTTTCCTAATTTTATGTGTTATTTTATTTTGTTTTTTATACTCAACAAAAATGTTTCATTTGATAACATGAGTATAATTAAAATGAGACCATTGGGTTTTGACTGTTATATGACCATTGGTCAATATGACCCCTGGAAACTGAAACGTTTTGATTATTGTCTCTAAATACATGTAATCTTGGTTAATTATTATAGAAAGAAGATTAGATGGCCTCACCCAGTAGTCTTGGACCGATCGAAGCCCATCTAACAGAACTTGGGAAGCAGGTAGCACCACTGGGCTTTTCTCTTGACCAAACCCAAGGTGAACTTCATCGTGGGAAGCTAGAATAGAATATCCTTTGCGAGTAGTTCAAACTGATAGAAATTACTACTCGTGCGATGTTAGCCGAGCCTCCCTCATATTCTCTCACCATATCACACCTTACACATAGGTCCTATGCTGGTGTTATAAGGGGCTATGTAAGGAGACCGTAACTGCCTTGTGTAATCCTTTGTTTTCAGTAAAAATTGGGATTTCTTCTTATGATGAAGTTTATGAATTTTCAACTGACCGGATAAATATAGTATGCATATTTTTGATGAATTTTAGAAAAAGGATATTTTAACAATGTTTATGTAAACCTTAAATAATTAAAAATGTGTTATGATATTCAAAAAAATGTCTTCTACAATTATGCTCAGTGCCAAATTTAGAGTCTAATAAGATCAACATCATTTTTGATGAATAGTAAATTATGAATAGTGATTTTATGATTAGGATTAGTAATGTGTGAAAATGGATTAGTAATCTCACTTAAAGAAAGTATTAATATAATCTAGGCACCTTGATTAAGTAACGTGATTCAATAAAATGGTTAAATAGTGATTTCATAAATTATTATTCAAGTATTAGTTTTTTCAAGTGAATAGTGTTTTTTTAATTAAAAATTAAATTAAAAATTATTAAAAATTATTTTTATAAAATGGATTTCATTTTTGAACTCAGAGCACCGATGTTATGTTATGGTAATTTTTGGGGTTTTTTCTGAAAAAATGAATTTTCGGTGAATAGTGTATTTATTTAATAAATAAATAAATAAATTATTTAGAAAATTATTTTAATAAAATGGAGTTCAATTTTGAAATTAGAGCATTGATATTTGGTTAAGGTGAAATTTTGGGATTTTTCTGAGAAAGTTGAATTTTTGATGAATAGTGAAAATATTGTTTTTAAGTTACGGGTGATTAATGACATCATTAAATGATGTATTAAGTATGTAATCAATATGGTCGACTTATCAATATTAAGATATGGAATGAGGTGTCCCAAGTGTCAAATACCATGGGAAAATACCATGGGCAAGCCCATGGTTTTTCCAAAACCACTAATGAGGTGTCCCTCGTCCATTAATGCCTTGTCCCCTCACTTTCCCTATAAATACCAAGCCATCCTCTTATCCATTTGACTCCCCCCAAGGAGTCCTCCCAAGGTTCCCCCAAGCCCTCAAGGTCCCAACCTTTGTGTTTTAGGAGTTACGTTTTAAGGTAAGGGATCCGATCTTTCTCTTTCTTTTCAAGAAATCTCTTTTATGTAATTTCTTTTATGCTCCATGTTCTTATGTTAAATGGTGTTTTTTATACTCCTCTTACTGCCCTTTTCATTTTCACGTAATGAGAGATCCCCTCTTACCCTCATTATTTCGTTTTATGAAGTATTAAGTGGCACCGTCAGGCTGCCGAAATTTTTGTAACGAATTCTTTCTCCCTTCTCATTTTTTAAAATCTATTTTCATGTAATATATTTCACGTTCCTTTTTATTATGTTGGGGTATGATCTATAAATTTATCATACTGATATTTTTTGATCATATTATGAGAGACCCCATTTGATCTCTTCAATTAAGTATTTTGAAGATTTATGTGGCGCCTTTAGGCTGCCGAATTTTTAAGTGGTTCTTCACCCTTCTCGTTTTGAAGTTCTACTTTCATGTCAATTCATTCAAGTTCCTTTTTGTTATGTTGGGGTATGATATCTATATATATCGTACTTATATTTTATTACCATATGATGAGATACCCCATTTGATATCTTCAATTCAGTATTTTGATGTTTAAGTGGCGTCGTTAGGCTGAGTGGTCCTTGCACCTTTCTCCCTTTTCAAAGTTCTAATTCCATGTCAAGTCTTGCAAGTTCCTTTTTATTATGTTGGGGTGTGATCTATATATCTATCATACTTAACTTTTATGTTCATATGATGAGAGACCCTATTTGATCTCATCAATTCATTTTTGGTTGAAGTTTATGTAACGTTGTTACACTGCCGAATTTTCATAAGAGAAATCTTATTTTTGTCTTCCTTTCATGTTCTTCATTTCATATGGTATATTTTTAAATTTCATTACCATGTTCTTAAATCCCTTATATTCTGTCCCTCTACTATTTTATGGGTCATTTATGAATGTTTTACCCATGTCCCCTCTCTTTTCAATGTTTTCTAAAACCCTTAAACATAGCTGTTATGCTGCAGAATTTCCGTCTCAGAATGTCTATCTCTTTTTCTAAAGTTAATTTATTTTATTAAGTGAATACTAAAATATATCTCTTATATAGGTGTATTCACATATATACCATGTTTTTCTATTTTAAATTCTGGGATTTACATACATGAGACCCGCTCTCCGTTTCCGTGGGTTTAAAGTGACATAAAGATCATGTCTTTAAAGCAGTTTTTAAAATGTTATGATTATGAAATGAAACCCATTTATTTTGTGCTATATGGGTTGTTTATGAAATGATTTATGATGTTATATGTGGCTCACATGATAATAAAGACATTTCAAGGGTGCGCACAGATAGCGCTCCAATGCATTAGGTAAAGGCTTAATCTCTAGAGATGACTTTTTAGACAGATACCTTGGTGAATAACCTTGGTAATTTTTAATGACACCTCGGGGATGGAACTTGGTGAAACGAAATGATTGCCAATATTAAATGTTGAAACCACATCTTCAAGTAATGAAAACCGCTATTTTTATTATGATATGCCTCATGATTTCTTTCTCATGCCTTAATGTTCTTTTCATGACCTTATTGAAGTACCTCAAGTTCACAAGTAAAATGATTATCTTGTTTCCCTTACTGGGCCTTCTGCTCACCCTTTCTTTTGATGTATGTCCCCAGGTTATGAGATGCAGTAATGAACCTAGGATGAACATGAGGACAATCCTTTCAAGTGTTTAAAAAGAATCTTTTATGTTTTCATGTTTAAAGTTCCTGGTTTCCAAGACACTAAACCTTAAAGATCCTCGGTTTTGTAAAATGTAATGAAAGTTTATGTGATAAAAAGGCGGGATGCTATAGTTTCTATCAAAGGAAGGTTTAGTTATTTGTAGAAATTAGGATATGAAAAATCTATGAAGAACCCTATAAGAAAATTTTAAATATAGGAAATCTTCCTGGTATTTTGGTGAGTATTGAGTAAGGGGTTGCCAAGTAAATACATCCCTGTCCGGATACGAGCAGGTATAGGTGGCTCTGGCACAGATGTACATAGGGGTAAAACCCGAAAACACCGCTTTGATCTAGACTCGAACGAGAACTGGTACACAAAAATGGGCCTTGCTGCACTCTTGGTTACGACACTCCTAGGGGATATGCTTTGGTAAATTCATAAGCTTAGTATGAACCATTGATAAAGGAACAAAGATAAAATAAAATAAATATTCACATAAGAATATATGATCATAGATAACTTATATGGGAACCTAGGGGATCACAAGTTAGGGTATACTTTTCTTCTACAAGTTATCCTTATATGCTTTCAGTTCCTTTTCAGGATTATTGGACAAGTACTTAATCCCCTAATTATTCTTTCACTTCTTAGTTAATGGTGGGAAATCGAATAACATGTCCCAACAACCAATGTGATAGGAAATGTGATGATTGTTGTATTAATATGACATAGATGATTTGGGGATTAAAATATGATTTTTATTTTGGAATACGTTCACTATTTTGGGGAGCCTATATGATTGAGGTAAATAGATTACTACGGTATTTTCATTGAGGAGTAAGGTTGACTTATATTTTGAAGAATCGATTAATTTAAGGTGGACTTATAGTAATTTAGGTTACTTATTGGAATGATTAACCTGTCTTGGGTAAAATATGTTTAGGTTAGATACTTTTGTTATAAGATGTTAGGAGTGGTTGATGTTGTTTGGAGATGAACAATGATGTTTATTTTGGAAAACTATGTTATCAAATCCTTCTTGTATTTGGGTTTCAATATTAGTTTGGTTTATTTTGAGGAATTTTAAGGACCGTTATTTATGGAATGGACTATGATGAACTTTGGGTAGTACCATGGAACTTTGAAGATTTAAAAGTAGTTTCCATTCCTATGGGATTATTTCTTTTTGAAGAGTTGTTTTACCTTACCCTTTCAGTTTTTGGGATAATGTTTAAAGATAAAAGAAATAGATAGTTAATATTTTGTGGATTATGTGATTCTCTAGAAGATGATTCTTGTGTTTTGATGAGACCAAGTATTTTTTAATTCTCATAGTTTGGAGAAAAGATTAGTTTTGGGTAGAAACTTATTAAAGGATGAAACTCTACATGAAGATAGGTATATTTTCTTATGTTTTTATTTTATGTTGTAAATGAATTCCTCAAAATTATGAAAAGGAAAGTAAAAAAAACGTTGTTGGTTTATGTTTCATACTGGGTAATCAAAGACTCTTTACACACATCATAAGTTTGGGATTTTCTTATGGTTAACTTTCTCCTAATAATGTTTTCTATCACTCTCCCTCAGAACTTGACCCTTTGTTTTCTCCTTCATGTCCATGTTTTCGTACATGGAATCCTAGTGTGGGATAACTCGGGTGACCTTTGTACTTACTTTTCTTTCTTTTAAAGTAATAGTTTTACTGTCTCCTTTTCCGATGTGGGACTTTCAATGAAATTTCAAAACCCAATTTTAAAAATTGCGAGGACACAATTTCTTAAGGGGGGAAGATTGTAACGACCCGAAATTTTGAATAAATCTTGTTTCCTAATTTTATGTGTTATTTTATTTTGTTTTTTATACTCAACAAAAATGTTTCATTTGATAACATGAGTATAATTAAAATGAGACCATTGGGTTTTAACTGTTATATGACCATTGGTCAATATGACCCTTGGAAACTAAAACGTTTTATTATTATCTCTAAATACAAGTAATATTGGTTAATTATTATAGAAAGAAGATTCTATGGCCTCACCCAATAGTCTTGGACCGATCGAAGCCCATCTAACAGAACTTGGGAAGGAGGTAGCACCACTGGGATTTTCTCTAGACCAAACCCAAGCCGAACTTCATCGTGTAAAGCTAGAACAGAATCGCCTTTCTGAGAAGTTCAAACTGATAGAAATTACTACTCGTGCGATGTTAGCCGATCCTCCCTCAGATTCCCTCACCTTAGCACACCTTACACTTAGGTCCTATGCTGGTGTGATAAGGGGCTATGTAAGGAGACCGTAACTGCCTTCCGTAATCCTTTGTTTTAAATAAGAATTGGGATTTATTCTTATGATGAAGTTTATGAATTTTCAAATGACCGGATAAATATAGTATACATATTTTTGATGAATTTTAGAAAAAAGATATTTTAAAAATGTTTATGTAAAATAGAAATAATTAAAAATGTGTAATGATATTCAAAAAATGGTCTTCTACAATTATGCTCAGTGCGAAATTTAGAGTCTAATAAGATCAACTTAATTTTTGATGAATAATAAATTATTAATAGTGATTTTATGATTAGGATTAGTAATGTGTCCAAATGGATTAGTAATCTCACTTAAAGAAAGTATTAATATAATCTAGGCACCTTGATTAAGTAATGTGAATCAATAAAATGGTTAAATAGCGATTTCATACATTATTATTCTAGTATTAGTTTTTTCGAGTGAATAGTGATTTTTTTAATTAAAAATTAAATTAAAAATATTTAAAAATTTATTTTTATAAAATGGATTTTATTTTTGAACTGAGAGTACCGATATTATGTTATGGTAATTTTTGGGGTTTTTTATGAAAAAATGAATTTTCGGTGAATAGTGTATTTATTTAAAAAATAAATTAAAAAATATTTTAGAAAAATATTTTTATAAAATGGAGTTCATTTTTGAAATTAGATCATTGATATTTGGTTAAGGTAAAATTTTGGGATTTTTCTGAGAAAGATGAATTTTTGATGAATAGTGAAAATACAGTTTTTAAGTTACGGGTGTTTAATGACATCATTAAATGATGTATTAAGTATGTAATCAATATGGTAGACATATTAATAGTAAGATATGGTATTAGGTGTCCCAAGTGTCCAATACCATAGGCAAATACCATGCGAAAGCCCATGGTTTTTCCAAAACCACTAATGAGGTGTCCCTTGGCCATTAATGCCTTGTCCCCCCACTTTCTCTATAAATACCAAGACATCCTCTCATCCATTCGACTCCCCACCCTCCCCCGACGAAGTTCTGGTCTCATTACCTCCCAAGAAGTCCTCCCAAGGTGCCCCAAGCCCTCAAGGTCCCAACTATTGAGTTTTAAGAGTTACGTTTTAAGGTAAGGGATCCGATCTTTCTCATTCTTTTCAAGAAATCTCTTTTATGTAATTTCTTTTATTCTCAATGTTCTTATGTTAAAGGGTGTTATTTTATAATCATCTTACTTACCTTTTCATGTTCACGTTATGAGAGATCCCCTCTTACTCTCATTATTTCGTTTTATGATGTTTTAAGTGGCGTCGTTAGGCTGCCGAAATTTTTATAACAGATTCTTTCTCCCTTCTCATTTTTCAAGATCTATATTCATGTAAAGTATTTCAAGTTTCTTTTTATTATGTTAGGGTATGATCTATAAATTTATCATACTTATATTTTATGATCATATGATGAGAGACCCCATTTGATCTCTTCAATTCAATATTTTGATGTTTTAATTGGCGTCGTTAGGATGCCGAATTTTTAAGTGGTTGTTCACCCTTCTCGTTTTGAAGTTCTACTTTCATGTCAATTTTTTCAAGTTCCTTTGGTTATGTTGGGGTATGATATATATATATATATCATACATATCTTTAATTACCATATGATTAGAGACCCCATTTTATCTCTTCAATTCAGTATTTTGATGTTTAAGTGGCGTCATTAGGCTGAGTGGTCCTTGCACCTTTCTCCCTTTTCAAAGTTTTAATTCCATGTCAAGTCTTGAAAGTTCCTTTTTATTATGTTGGGGTATGATCTCTATATCTATCATACTGATCTTTTATGTTCATATGATGAGAGACCCTATTTGATCTCATCAATTCATTTTTGGTTGATGTTTATGTAACGCTGTTAGGCTGCCGAATTTTCATAAGAGAAATCTTATTTTTGTCTTCCTTTCATGTTCTTCATTTCATATGGTATATTTTCAAATTTCATTACCATGTTCTTAAATCCCTTATATTCTGTCCCTATACTATTTTATGGGTCATTTATGAATGTTTGACCTATGTCCCCTCTCTTTTCAATGTTTTCTAAAACCCCGAAACATAGCTGTTATGCTGCAGAATTTCCATCTCAAAATGACTCTCTCTTTTTCTAAAGTTATTTTATTTTATTAAGTGAATACTCAAATATAGCTCTTATATAGGTGTATTAACATATATACCAAGTTTTTCTATTTTAAATTCTGGGATGTGCATACATGAGACCCACTCTCCTATTCCGTGGGTTTAAAGTGACATAAAGATCATGTCTTTAAAGCAGTTTTTAAAACGTTAGGATTATGAAATGAAACCCATTTCTTTTATGCTATATGGGTTGTTTATGAAATGATTTATGATGTTATACGTGGATCACATGATAATAAAGACATGTCAAGGGTGCGACCAGATAGCGCTCCAATGCATTGGGTAAAGGCTTAATCTCTAGAGATGAGTTTTTAGACTGATAACTTGGTGAATAACCTTGGTAATTTTTAATGACACCTCGGGGATGGACCTTGGTGAATCGAAATGATTGTCAATATTAAATGTTGCAGCCACATATTCATGTTATGAAAAATGCTATTTTTATTATGATATGCCTCATGATTTCTTTCTCATGCCTTAATGTTCTTTTCATGACCTTATTGAAGTATCTCAAGTTCACATGTAAAATGTTTCTCTTGTTTCCCTTACTGGGCCTTCTCCTCACCCTTTCTTTTGATGTATGTCCCCAGGTTATGAGATGCAGTAATGAACCTAGGATGAACATGAGGAGAATCCTTTCAAGAGTTTAAGAAGAATCTTTTATGTTTTAATGTTTAATGTTTCTCGTTTCCAAGACACTAAACCTTAAAGATCCTCGGTTTTGTAAAATGTAATGAATGTTTATGTGATAAAAAGGCGGGATGCTATATTCATTATGTTTATTTGAATGATTTTTAATAAAATAATATTTATTATACTGAATTTTTGAATGTATTTGACAAGATTCAATACCCAAGGTAAAGGGATTTCATCTCACCTTTTTATTTTTGTGAGAAACATTCCTTTACCACCACTCATTTATTTTTTGTGGTGCATTTTCATTACATGGATGAATTATATTATTAATAATTTTATTATATTTATGGTAATTTTAATATCCATTTTATGATCTTCAATTTTTTAGCTTTAGTGTTCATAATATACCAAATTGGTAATCTAATTTTGTATCAAATTTCTTTCTTTGAGACACATGTTTTCTTCTGCACTAAGGTTATTTCACGAGGTGTATATTCTTCTAAATAAAATTTTATATCATGAATATCCTTATATTTCAATTTATTTTTTACTCTATGTAATTTCATATATATAAATTGGGAGTATGATGTCATGTTACCATGTGATATGATTTTATTGAAATAATTACATCGTTTATCAGAATTGTTTATTATTATGCTTTAATTTATGAAATCATATGATACATATCTAAATAACTCAAATTAGCTATCTTAATCTATGGTTATTAAAGTTATAAAAATGTAATGAAATAGTTTTTCCATTCTTTTTTATATAATATGGTCAAGAATGTATTTTATAAGAAACTCTTACTTTACCTCTTTCACTAGTAGTAAATTTAAGTTCTTTAAAAAGCATGTTTTCTAAACTCGTTTTTAATAATTATTTATATGATATAAATCTATTTTCAATTAATTTTTGTTTAAAACATCTTTAGGATTTATTTATATTTATTCAATTTATTTTCAATGAAATGCATTTCAAAACATTTTTAACTATTCTTTATATGTTTTTAATGTTTTTTCAATGAAATGGTTTAATAAACATTTTCAAGCATTCCTTATATGTTTAATGGGTTTTTTAAAGGATTATTTTTATTAAAAAGATTTATAAATTGTCAAGAAAATTGATTTCAAACTTTTTTAATGATTATTTTTTAATTATTTATAAAAAAATGTTTTCAAAATGTTTCCAAGATTCTTTTGTATGTTTTCACGAAAAATTATTTTTAAAATGATGTGTGGCCATCTTTATATTTTTTCAAATTATTTTCAAAAGAAAATTAATTTATAAATGTTTTATTTTTTTAAAAAATAAAATTAGGAATTATATATTTCTCATGATCTAAGTAATCCTATGAATAAAAATTTAAATTTTTATTATTTATATTATTGGTTTCTTTTTTTTATTGAATTTTGTTTTTAAAATAATTTTCTCTTTTATGGGTTATAATATTTTCAATCCCACTTTTTTCATGTGTTATTTTTTTATGAAATTACTATGAAACCTGTATCTTTTTCCATAGGTTATAATATGACTACATGAATATGATACCCATTTAATTTCATGGGTTATGTTATGATTGTTTATGATTTTGTGGCACATGTATGTATTATTTATTTATGGGTTGTGTGGGACCTTTATATATATATAATTCATTAGGTTAATATTTTTATCTCTTGATATAAATAATGATTGTCTCAAGAGTAAACCATTACAACTAAGATGAAAATGAGAGTGAACCATGACGAACAGGATTGTATGAGGAGTGAACGCATGCTACTAAGATTTTCCTTAGAGTGAACAATGACTTCTAAGATGATATAAGGAATTAAATCATTATAGTAATATGGAAATGATAGTGATCCATTAATACCAATATGGTATTGCCAGTGAACCCACTCTACATTAATGGTCTCGGCTGATATGCCTTGACAACTTTGGAAATTATTTTATATGCTTATGTGTTTTCCACAAATCCATGTTTTTTACACTATGTTACTAATTCATAGATTTTGTTCTTTATTTACTTATTCTTCATGTCTAATAAACTACCAATATTTATTATATGATTCGTGTACATGATCTTTGATATGCATGGTATGATTTTCAAATTTTTTATCGTGTTCTCATTCCACAATACTATGGTTTATGATTACATGTCTCCATTGATTACCCATTCAGAGCATCTAATGTCACCCCATTTTATGTTTCATTAACCATATTATGAATATATATTTCATGTATCATATTTATAAAATGTTATCTATAGTTAGATAACATAATAGAGGATAATTTAGATTTCTTATGTACAAATGTTAAAGTTTCCATCATTCCAAAGGCCCTAATTTATTAAATTATTTAAAAATAATTATTTATAATGAGTTATTTATTCAAAATAGTGTTGAAATTTAAATATATATTAAATCTAATTATTTATAAGTTACCAATCCATGTATTCAATTTGGTTCAAACCAGAAGGAGTTACCTACTTAATAGGTAACATGTTTCTTCAATCTCTTTAGTTTTATTTTCAATTATTCACCCAAAATATATTATTATTCAATGATTATATAACAAAAATAGATTCCACGTATATAATGGGTTTTTTATTTTATGTTTTAAACCTAAAATCATGAAAACATACATCTAATGGGAAGCAAACATATTAATTTTGAGTATCACAATTTACCACCTCATGGATCAATTCTTCTTCTTTATCCATTAGCAATATTCATGGTTAGAAATTATTATTTAAAATCTATTTATATAAGTTATATATGATATTTATTATGTATTTATAATTATATTAATATTTTATAACACAAAAATATATGCATTTTATTTTGTGTAAATGTGATATCATCATTTTTAGAAGTTCATACAACCACATCCTCAATGTTATCTGACTCATTCAAGATATACATAGAATGTAAAAATGACTGTTTTGGTAAAACTATGTAAAATATTTAAAATTGATATTTTTATATAAATAAAATATTAATATTTACCACTTACTTTTAATTATTTTAATACAAAATTGAAATAATGTACAGTCCGTATATACGTAAGACCTAACATCTCCATGAATGGTGCATTTCATTTCATATATCAAAATATTATTAATTATTCTAAATATACATATAATGAATATATATGATGAATAAATATTGGTTTACATTATTAATATTATAAAATCATGATCTATGTAACAGAAAACAACAAGTCAAAACATTCTTGGGAAAAAGATGCAATTTACACTTGAAATAGTAAAAATAATGAAATATTGTTACCAAACAATTAATATGAAATTATCAGAATACGATATAAGATATAACAAAAATAAATATGGTTATATAATAATTTAGTAACATATATTAAGCCTCTATATAGAAGTATAAATAACACAAAAAGAAATGTTGTCTATGGTATATGATTTCATCTCAATTTAAATTCCACTGATATTATTTGTTTTTATGCACTAATTCACATTAATTGTTGAATATAATACCCTTTTATATTTAATATCATGAATCATATTATTATAATGATAATATAGGTTTCATTTAATTTCATACCTTCATGGTTATTATGATTTAAATGTGTTTAAGTGGTATGGGTCACTATATAAGGTTTAACAATTATTCTTCTCAAGAATGTTATTTATGATTATCTTTGTAGTATTGCTTATTTTTGTTACTGTTTAATTTCTCTTACGATAATTGCATTATTTTAATCATATTTCAATTGATATAAAAAATCATATGAGATAGATATTATTATTTCTTGAACTATATTCCATTTTATACATACAATGATTACTTTACCTTTTATTTTATTATCTTGGGAATTATTAAAAAATATGTCCTCATTATTCAATAAGAATAATTCATATGGTATATTATTTATTTATAATATTTGATGTGATTAAATAATTTGAAATTAATGATGGTTGATACCTTTACATTATTTATACTCGTGGTGCATAAAAATGTTCTCGTGAGATGAGTAAGTTTGACAAATTTATATATTTTTCTTTCCATATTGTTATACCCCCTTGTTAAAGTTGTTGAAAGTATAGGTTCTGTATAGTCCCATCCTTAATAATTAAATAATATTGATTTTTGATCATGAATATTATTTCTTTTAAATTGATGATATTATCAGGTTTATAAATTTAGATAATTAGGCCATAACTATTACATTACATCTCAAATATTAAAAAGTAGACACTTCTACACTATATAATAAAAGTCTTTAAATGATTCAAAAATTCATTTTAGGATAAAAATATTCCTGAATTCTTCGTTTCATTTATCCTTTCTAATACCCTATGAAAAAAATATCAAAAATTTAATATTTTCATAAAAAGGTAAGTAAGGGGTAAAAAATAAGGAAATAAAACATTTGTCCACAAACACATCCAAATCAACGAAATCATACTTTTAACTGATAAAACATAATCTCTTATATATACGAAAGAACCCATGTAAATAAAGAATATTTCATTTTCATAATTATTAATATTTTGGAAATAAATATAAATTTTATATTAATGAAGATTCTGTGTTCGATGGAATACCCAACAAGTAATAATGGGTGTCTCTAAAATCTTATATAGAACACAAGGCTCATTCATACTAAAAATAATAATATAATATTATTATTTTTAAATTGTAGTTAACTTCAACCCATTTTATCGGTGGGAAGGAATATATCTATCCATATTATGATTAATTTGTTTTTAATGTTTTTACATTTATCCAACAAATGTTTGAGTCGTAAAATGACAATGAATCTAATTTTAATCATAAATACTATAATATTTTTTAAATGGTAGTTTTACCATATTTTGATGGTAAACCATTTTTAAATTTGGATTATGTCAATTTTATATGTTTCATTTGAAAAAATAATATTTTTATTTATAATAAAGTCATCAAAATTTAATTTGGGTTAATTATTGATAATTTTCTCACAAAGATCATTTTTATTGAATATTGAAAAATAATATATTTTATGTAAAAATTGTCTTTTCATATGATTTATTTATATGGATAGATTGTCATTTTAATTGGTTACAATGTGTAATTATATAATGTTTTTATTTATTAATCCAATTTATTCCATTTTAAGTAATTTATCTTTTTAATTATACATAAAAACATGTCAATATTTTGATATTTATTACTTCTTAAAAACTCATTTTTTTGAAAACGAGAATTAATTTTAATTTAATTTCCACCACTTAAATTTTTTGAATTTGGAAAAAAAATTCCATATTTGGAATCAGGAGGTCAAAATTTTGTAAAAATGAACCTTTTATTTTTAGAAATTATGAATAGTAACATCTGAAATAATTTTAATTACCATGGTTAAATACAAAATATGATAAATATGGGTAGAAATTAATTTTATAATAATATAAAACTACTATAAAAGGTGTTCTTAACCTATTGGATAATAAATTTCATACAATGGTCATACATGGGTCTATTTTGGGACTCCATGGATCTATATTGATGGGAAAATGACATTTTATAAGAAGTAATTTAATGTAATGAAAAATTTAACATCAAAATGTATCTTTTAGTAAAAAAACATTTATATGGGCTTATATAAATTATATTTTAAAATATAAATATTCATTATAAATATAAAAATATTTCATCCATAATAGTATTTTATTTATAATTTTTAGACATAATATAGTGAAATTTATTTATAACACAATGATGATGTTGTGATTACCTAATTAATGAAGGATTTAAATAAATGATATAATAAATATTTAAATTAATATATTTTGAAACATTTTAATCCATACATGAATTTTAGTGATGTGTATAAGATGTTATATTTTAATTAATAAATTTTTATTTTAATAATCATGTAGTTATCCATTTTAAAAAAATCATGGTATGAATAGTATAAAAATTATCATAATTGAGTTTTTAAAATAAATATTATTTTATTAAACAATATAATAGTCATAAAATCTAATATTCATCCAAATGATTATATAATGATTAAAAAATAAAAAATGAACAAATTATGGTTCGATTTTCATTTTATGGGAAATATATTAATCATATAGTATGAATACATAAGCTGACATGGTAAGAGTTAAATTAGTTTACAAAGGGTTAAAGCTAAATGATACGGTTATATATGAAACAAATAACTATTTAAAACCTATTGGTTTAAATTATATTTAAAAACAATAATATAATCTTAGAATTAAATGACTTTTTTACATTTTTATGTTAAAAATCTATTTATAATAAAATAATCATTCAAGACATTCCTTAAGTACCCCTCCTCCCTCAAATAAAAGGCCACCACCCCTAAACTCCTTAATCAAACTTCTAAAGCCCCATGACTCATCCAAACTATACCCAAATAATCTCCAAAAATCTCTATATTCCTTTTAAAAGCCGTGTCTTTGGAATACAAAAATCAAATAATGACATTAGTCTCAAATCAAAAGAAGTTACGCAATTCAGAGGTAACGTCCTCTTTCAAGTTCTTTTCATTCATTTTCCCTATCAATTCTCTATACTCTTTTTATTATTTTATTCCAAAAAAAAATAGAATATTTTATATACTAGTATATTTTTATGATAAAGATTAAATCTAAACTTACACACACCTCTATCTAATGGATACAAACATTTTGGTTTTGTGTATGGTTAACTACTGCCTCCCAAAACGATGATTGTCCGATTTTATCCTACCACCACTCATGGTGGAAATTATGATGGAAAATTATTTATATATAATAAATATTAAATTTATATTTTACTTATGAATTTTATGTAATTTAAGTAATACTATTATGCTTTCCATAATGTTCAAATACGATAATTTAATTTGAAGAAGTGCGGACTACCGCCCCCTCAAAGTTATATGATGATTTCATTCTATACATGGTATGTATAAATTATGACCTTAATGAACTTATGTAATATATATATATTATGATATCATACAGTAATTATAATATAGCGATTTATAATTTCTTTTTCATTTCATTAATTTGATAAATAAAAAAAAGTATCTTTTATGCCTATGTACGACTTACGGACTCCCTGAACGGTGCATTAAATTGTGTATCTCCAAATGCTATGGATTATTTTATATATATATATATATATATATATATATATTCTGGATATATATTATTTAAATAGTGAATACTATTCTTGAGATAATGTAATTTTGACAACATGGACAATTTGTAATTATAACAAGATCATTTTCAACTCAAGTACTAAATATAAAAAAATGACCGATATTAAATTAAATAATTTTGTAATTTTTATAACAAGGTAATAAGTGATATAAAAGGAGTAATAATTTTAAAAAATTATTTTGTGAATGTATAAATTAACTTCAGTTTATTATTCATGAAATTATATAAAGAACGAGTCATGTCGGACATGATGTAAGGGACTTTGTCACAATATCATTTCATTGTGGAATATTTTTATAATATACACCTCATTATTTTATATGATTTATAATAAAACCCATTGAAATATAATTTAATTCAAAGGGAATTTTTTTCTTTGATTTTTTTTACAAATCGAAAAAGGAATGTTTTTTACGAATGTGGTGAAAATGACCTCTCTATCACCGTAATCGTTATTTTATATTTTCAGTCCTCTATATGCCATAATGTTTTCAAAGGGAAAAGAAAACCCTAATTCACTTTTTGTGTGTTTCCGTATTGAAATGGTTTTTTTAAATTTATTGATTATTTCAATATCATTATATTGTTTACAGTGATTTCAAATGAAACGTTATTAGTGAAATTTTGACATTTACAATATTTTATATGTTATGATTATATAATGAACTTGGAAATTTGATGGGTAGTTACATGTTAAACCAATGATTTGTTGTTACATCATAAACCAAATTAAGGTTGGTTCCTTGATAATCTATTGATTGGTGGTTATGTTATAACCTCTAATAAAATGGGTACGGAAGTCGACCAAATGGCTATTCTATTTAGTGATATTTGTGGAAGTAGACCATGGGGTTATTCCATTTAAGTATTTTTATGTCCCAAGTTACATTTAGATAATATTTTTCTCTATGGGGTTTTAGGAAATATTTTGGTTACAAATTGGGTAATCAATGAATTTATTTTTAGTGATGTTTTTTTCTACTTCTTTAATGTTAAAAGTATTACTTTATGATAAAATATTCATGGATCACATGTTGTCTTTAAAAAACCAACAATTTTTCTTCTTTATGAATCCATTCTTGAGAATTTTTTTCTCATCAGATGTTTCGAAATATTTTTCACATTATCTAAATAAGAATAGGGTCAAGGATGGGATATTTTAAAAATTATGTTGTATAAAACATGGAACTAGACATGTATCCTTTTTGGTGTTTTTGAAAGAAAAATTTAGATAATGATTAAAATTTTCTACATGTAATATTAAATTGGTTATCTATAAGTTATTAAATAATTCTCTAATGTTCAAAACCTGTAATATCTTAAATGTTAATTATTTTCTTTTTTCAAGATTATGTAATGTTTAAGGCTCATTACATATAGTAGGTATTAGAGGTAAATTTTTATAAATTTAGGAGTTAGAATTTTCTTAATAGAATAACCCTAAATGATTCTTACATTTTTTTCCAATTGAAATGATAACATTTAATATTACCATGTTGTGTCATCTAAGAAATGTTTGTTCAGAACTTTTTTCCACAGATAAATTAGGTAATCTATTCTTGGAAGGCATACATAGGAGAATAACATTCCAAATCAACATCCTTATATGGTCAAAAGTGGAACTAAATCGTTTTTATCAATGATGGATCAGTTGAATCCAGTGATAAATGGTGGTGGTGTCCATTTGTGAGATCAACCAGATCAACAGTAGAGGAAATTTTTCTAGTGAAGCATTACATTAGAAAACATCCCCCATAATTTAGTGGATCATCTGACCCTTTTCTAGTGAAAGGGTGGATAAAATCACTAGAATAAATTTTTGACGTCATGGGATGTATAGAAAATCAAAAGATTAGTCTCTATGTTTTCCGTTTTGTAGGAGAATCCGATCAGTGGTGGTCGATGGTTAAAAATATCAAGTTGAATGAGGAGATTAATGCTCTTGGTTGGGATTAATTCAAATGTATTTTCCTTGAGAAACATTTTGCTAACACGGTTTGACTTAGTATGGAAAAACCTTTCTTGGAATTGGGGAAGTATGATGACTCAGTGGATAATTATGAATAAAGGTTCACTCTACTAGAATGGTATGCTCAAAATTTCATCTGAGATTATGATAAAATTTAAAAGCTATTAAAAACTTGTCAGATGTGCAATGAATATTGAAATATAATTTTCTGATGATCAGGTTTTCCCTGAGAGAATCATTAAAAAGACGTCCAGTTGGCAGGATATATTAATGTAATCATAAAATAAGTCTGGAGGTATGAAAATTAAATTTACATCTTGTGAAAAGTTTGGTAAAAAGAATCCAAGAGAATGCCTCTCAAAATATAGAAAGTTTTTATTGTATATTAAGATAGGTCATGTTTCACATAATTGTGAGGATGATGGTAAATCACTCAATGAAAATCTTATGGAAAGATATTTTAGTTGTAATGTGTTTTGGAATAATTCTAATGTATGTCCAAATTTGATTACCGAAGGTGGAAAACAGACCAGTTAAGAGTAGAATGGTGTGGAGAAATATTTTTCTACTACTACTACGATTTATTTGAGACCATAAAATGAAGTGGTATCATGGACTATTTTGTTTTCTTATATTATTCCATTATGTTGTTTGATTCAGGATCTAAACATTCTTTCATTTCTGTGAAATTTTCAGGAAAATTTTGATTTCCACATCAAGAAAAGAATCCAAAAAATAGTAAAAACACCAAAAGGGTAATGTGGAGGAAAAGAGAAATTATATGAATCTTCTTATCCTTATGTGTGGAAATATCATAAATAAAAACCTTTTTATTTTCCCTCTTGTTGATTTGGATGTTATTTTGGGATTTGTATGGCTTTCTGTTTACTAAGACAAGATTGACTATAGAGATAAAGAGGTTGTTTTTAAAATACCTTCAATTTGTTTACTAGAATGAACCCTTATATATGAAAAAAAAAATTGAATCTTAGAAACTAGCGAGTGATGGAAATTAATGTTACCATGCACATATAGCTGAAAAAGGAGTTGTTTAGAGAAATGATGTCCCAGTATAAAATGAGTATCATTATTTTTTTGATGAGTTTCCTAGCAGAATTCTTAACTGGGAAGTTAAACATACAGTTGATATGGTTCTTGATGCTAATCCAATTTGAAAATGCACTTATCAAATGGGTCAAATTGATCTTTAAGATTTAAATAATCAATTGAAATAGTAATTAGATCACAGTTTTATTCGACCAATCACATCACCATGGGGTGCCCTTTTCTTGTTTGTTAAAAACAATGATGGTTAAATATGAAATTTCATTGATTATATGTCCTTGAATAACAACACTGTTAATAAAATGTATCATTTTCCCCACATTGATGATTTTTTCGATCAACTTCAGGGAGCTCCAGATTTTTCGAAGATTGACTTTTGGTCGGGGTACCATTAGTTTAAAGTAATTTAAACTGATGTTATGAGGACTGTTCATCCTATAAGATATGGCCATTATGAATTTTATGTTATACCTTTTAGGTTAACCAATGAACCTAGTGTATTTAGGGATCATATGAATATGATTTTTTGTGAGTTCTTGGATAAGATTGTTGTTGTGTTTATTGATGTAATTTTTGTATACTTTAGATGTAAATAGGAATATGAATTTCATTTAAGTGTTTTCATACAAAACCTAAAGGAGAATAAATATTATAGAAAATTCAGAAAGTGTGAGTTTTGGTAACCGAAAATTTCATTCCCTGGTCATATTGTTTCTAATTATGGTATAACTATTTACCATTCAAAGAAAAGTTGTTCATAAAGGCCCAGACATACCAATAGCATAGATATCTATAGTTTTCATGGTCTGTTAGGAGATTACCAAAGGTTGGTTAAAAAAATTCATCGTTATCTAGACAACTGACTATGTTAACTAGAAAAGGTGTAAAATTTATTTAGACAAAAGAATGTGATTCTTTTTTAGGAATTGAAAAGTATATTTTTGAATGCTCTAGTATTGGCATTACCATCAATAAATGGGGAGTTTATTATAAATAGTGATTCTTAATTTAAATGAAATGGTAGTCTGCAAACTCAAAATGATCAGCTAATTTTTTATGCTTCATATGAGTTGAAAACTCCTGAATAAATTACCCTACACATGATTTGGAATTAGTTGGTGTTTCTTTTACATTAATAATTTGTAATCATCATTTTTGTGGCATAAATGATTAAATATATACTGATAAAAATAATAATGATGTATATATTCCCCCATAATGAATTCAACATAAGACAGAGGAGATGGAATGAATTAATCACGAATTATGATTTCACATTTCATTACCATCCAGGAAATGAAAATAAAGTGTCTGATGATTTTTTAAAAAAAATTAATGTTATATTAACCATATTACATTTTGAATAAGAAAAATTGATTAAAAATATCATGGACATTGGCATAGAAGTTTCTAGAGTAGGATTTACCTCTGGTTTTTTATTATTGTTTGTGAAATCATTTCTATCAGAAAGAATTAAGAAAGCACAGAAAAAATATAGTGAGTTGAATAAAGAGGTAGAATTGATTCATAATGATAAGTATCAAGAATTTATCATTGTTAAATATTTTTTTTGATATTTGGGAAGATATTATGTGTTCTTGGGGATTCATAGTTTATGAAAGATTTGTTTTGAGAAGCTCATAGTTCTCCAATTTCAGTTCATCCTGGTAGCACTAAGATCTACAAAAATCGTCGGGAATATTACTATTGGGATGGAATGAAAAGGTATATGTCTCAATTTACTGTGATGTATTTGACTTGTCAACATGTTAAAGCATAGTAGTAGTTACTAAAAGGGATGCTTCAGCCTTTACCAATGGTAGAGTAAAAATGGAAAAATATATCCATGGACTTCATTGTGGGATTTCTAAATACCTCTCTTGGTAATAATGTGATCTAGGATATTGATGATTGATTAACTAAAACTTCTCATTTACTTCTTATTTTAGATACTTTGTCTCCAGATCAACTTTACTAATTGTATGTTATGGATATAGTTAGTTTATATAGAGTTTTCCTCTTTATAGTATCTGGTTGTGATCCCAAGTTGATGTCTAACTTTTTCAAAGTCCTTCAGAAGTCATTGGGTACTAAATTAATTATCAGTACAATGTTTCATACCCATTAAGTTGGGTAGTCAGAACGAACAATTACACATTAGAAGATATGATGCGTGCTTGTTCAATGGATTATTAGGGATTTGGGGAGAGAAATAATTCGTTGGTTGAGTTTTCATTAAATAAATGTTTTCCTTCTAGTATACAGACTGCTCCATTTGAGGAATTATATGGAAAGCAGTGTTGAACTCCAGATGGCTCCTTTTGAGGAATTATATGGAAAGCAGTGAATAAAATTTGATGGGAAGAGAATGGGTAGTAGTGATGGAAGAAAAATTTCAGTTGATTCAGAAGCACATAAGAACAGCTTATAGCAGGATGAAAATTTATACAGATAACTTGAGGAAGGATATTTATTTCGAGGTAGGTGATGATGTATTTTTCAAATTTTCTACTTGGTAATGTGTGATGTGTTTTTGTAATAAGGGAAAGCTGATTTTGAGGTTCGTTGGCCCAATAAAATCCTTGAAAAAGATGGATCAGTTGCCTATATAGTAGATTTACCTCCATGTTTATCCCATGAACACAATTCAAATCTTGTTTCAATGTAAAAAATTTATATTCCAGATCCATATAATGTTTGGATTCCAGAGGTGGTTCATTTGGAAGAGAATATTTCATACAAGGAACAACCAATCTAGATTCTTGACCGAAGAGAGCATGTGTTTTAGAATATGGTAATTCATCATGTAATGGTTCTGTGGAAAAACTATATGGTTGAAGAGGAAACATGGTTATCTAAATATGATATGTGGTATAAATACCCATACATGTTATATAAGTAAATAAAATTTTGAGGACGAAATTTTCAAAACGGGGGAAGGATGTAACGCCCCAGGTAAACAAAGAATATGAAATTTTCATAGTTTTTAATATTTGTGAAATAAATATTTTTTTCACTTTAAAGGGGATTATATGTTGGATGGTGTACCCGAGACACAATAAAGAGGTTTTTTGAAATCTTACATTGCACACAAAGCTGAGTTATACTGAAATAATAATAATAATATAATATTTTTTTTTAAAAATGGTTGTTAGGGCCTAGCCATTGTATTAGCAGGAATGAATAGAACTAAATATATTAATATTAAACATGTTTTTTAATTTTTTTTATATTTATCCATTAAATATAAGTGGCATAAAATGAGAATGTATCCAATTTTAAGCATAAATTATCTAATATTTTTTAAAAGGTAGTTTTTCCACCTTTTGCTAGATAAAACCTTTTTATATATATTTTTTCACTTTTATATATCCATTTAACAAAATAAACTTATTATTTTAAAGTGAGAAATCAAAATTCACTTCGTGTATATTTTTGGTATTTTTCTAATAAATTCTTTTAACTAATAGTGAAAAATACAACATTTTAACTCAAAACTATTATTTCATCTTATTTAATTATATGGATTGATTATTTTATTAATGTTTTTAAAGTATAATTAGATTATTTTTTTGAAATTTAATCCAATTTTGGTCATTTAATGTAATTTTAATTTCTAATTTAATATAAAATCATGACAATCTTTTGATAGATATTACTACATTAAAAATTACTTTTTTGGTTTTGACAATGGGAATTAATTTTAAATTAATTTCATCTAATTCTAAGATTTGAATTTGGAAAAATTATTTATTTATTTATAATTAGGAAGTCCAAATTGTGTAAATATGAACCTTTTATTTTTAGACATTATGAATAGTAACTATACAAATTTATTTATTTATAATGGTTAAAGGGTAAATCTAGTAAATGAGGGTAAAAATTAATAATATAAAAAAATAAAACATCCCTAAAATGTGTCTTAATACCATTGGATTATATAGGTCTGACCATGGGCATCCATGGGTCGATTTGTTTACCCCATCGAGCCACATTGATTTGAAAATGGCATTTTATAAGAATTAATTCAAAGTAAAGAAAAATGTAACATAAACAAGAAAGTTTTAGTAAAAATAATTTTATATATATTTTATATATGTTATTATTTCAAAAATAAATACTCATTATAATGATAAAATTATTTATCACATTTTGGTATTTTATTTATAATTTTTAGATGTCACATAAATAAATTTATTTATGACCCAATGATGAAGTATTTATTACCTTATTAATGAATGATTTAAATAAAACAAATTATGAATATTAAAATAAATTTTTAATGGAGAATTTTATGAAATAGATGAATTTTAGGGATGATTATTACTTTGTATATATTAAGTAATGATTTTTTTGGAAATAATGAAGTTTCTATTTATTTTTAAAAAGTCATGATATGAATCCTATAAAAATTGACCTAAATGGGTTTTCAAAATAAATATGATTTCATTATATAATGTAATATTCCTAGAATATAATATTTGGACAAATGAATTATATTATTTTCTAAAATTAATTAATTAACAACTTGTGCTTCAATTGTAATTTTATGGTAACTATATTAACCATATAGGATGAATACACAAGAAGACATAGTATGAGTTAAATTATTTAACAAAGGGTTAAATATAAATGGTAAGGTTAGATTTGAAACCGAAACCTCACTAACACCTATTTGTTTAGATTATTTCAAAAAATAATCATCTTATCATTCAAATAAATGTGTTTTGAAAATTTTGAAATAGATATTCAATTTATAATAGAATAATCTCTCATTACATTCCTAAAGTACCCCTCCCCCCTTTTATGAAATCCCACCACCCCAAACCCCTTTATCACACCTCTAAATCCCCTTAACATATCTAAAAAATTCCTAAATAAGCACTAAAAATCACTCTATTACCCTTAGAAGCCTTACATTGGGAATAATCCAGTTCAAGAAAGCCTTTAGGCTCAAATCAAAATAAGTAACCAGATTTAGAGGTAACATCATCTCTCAAGTTCTTTTCTTTTGTTTTCCCTCTAAACTCACTATGCTCTTCTGATTCATTGATTCAATAACAAAACCACTATATTATGTATACTATGATGTTTTTATGAGAAGTAATATAACTACATGTACACAAAACTCCTTATGTATTAGAGCATAATTTTTTCTGTGGATGGAGAACTACCGCCTCATGAAATGATGATTATTTGATTCTCCCCAACCAACTCTCATGGTGGCCATTATGATAGAAATATATTTATATGTGATATATATTCTGTTTAATTTGTCTCTATGATTAATATTTTTATTGTTTAAAGCATAAATTTATTCTTTCCATAATGTGAATATATGATAATTTCATTTCTGGAAGTATGAACAACCACCCTCACAATGTGATATGACTCATTCATTACATAAATGGAAGGTATAAAGTAGTAAATTAATAAAATTATGCAACACATATATCCTATGATATTGTATTGGAATTATTATATATAGGTGTCTGTTTTAGTTTTTTATTTCATTAATATGACAAATAAATTAATGTAGTGTTCATGCGTACGTATGAATTATCATCCCCATGAACGGTGAATTTAATTTCATATCTCAAAATGTTATGGATTATTATAAATACATATATTCTGGATATATATGACATTTAAATAATGAATACTATTCTAGATATAATTTACTTTGGACCACATAGAGGATTTTTTATTATAATAATATCTTTTTTGCCTCTAGTAACCAATATCAAAAAAACAACTGATATCAACTTAAATAATTATGTAATTTATATTACATGTTATTAAGTGATATAAAAGTAGTATTAAAATAGAAAAATGTTCTGAATCTTGTAGAAATTATCAAAATTTTATTATTCAAGAGACTAAATAAAAAATGAGTCAAGTTAGACACTAGGTAAGGGACTTTGTCCCAATATCCATTTATTACGGAATATTTTGATAATATACACCTCCATCTTCAATATAGTGTATAATAAAGTCCAATGACGTTTAATTTCATTCAATGTGGATCCTTTTTTGATGTAGCATTTTACTAAACGAAAAAATTAATGTTTTTAATGTATGCGAAGACAACGACCTCTTTGTCACTGTAATCATTATTTTATATTTTAAATCCTCTATAAGAATTAATTTTTTTAAAAAGAAAAAATATCCCATATTCCATTTTTCGGTGTTTTCCTATTGAAAATGGTTTTTTGAAATGGATTGATTATTTCAATATAATGGTTTTATTTCTTTTGGTTGAAAATGAAATGTTCTTAGTAAAATGTTGATATTTGAAATTTTTTACGTGGTATGGTTATATATTGGTACTAGGAAATTTCAAAGGTGGTTACATGATAAACCAATGACTGGTGGTTAAGTGATAAACCAAATGATAGGTGGTTCCATGATAAACCAAGGACAACTGGTTACATTGTATCCTCTAATTCATTGGGTATAGAAGTCATCTGTATGGGTATTCCATTTAGCTATATGTGTGGATGTCAACGGTATGGTTATTCCATTTATAGATTTTTATGACCAATGTTTCCATTATATGATATATGTTGATTTCTTTAGTATTTATGGTAAAATTTTGGTTACAAAAAATGGTCGGAAATGATCTTTTTTTTAGTGAAGTGATTTTTCTGACTCTTTAACCTGAAATGAATTACTTTATGATAATATTTTCATGGTTTATTTTTAGTTTTGAAAAAATATCACTTTTCCTTATTTATGTATCCCTTACTGATTTTTTAATTCTCATCCCATGTTTTGAAATATCATTCACATTACATAAAGTGGAATATTTTCAATGATGGGCTCAATGAAATGTCATACTATGTAAAACCTAGAACTAAACATTTCTCTTATTTTAGAGATTTAGTATGATGAAATAATAAATAGTGAATAGAAGTTTCTACATGTAATATTAACATTTTTATCTATAATTTTTATCCTAATTTTCTTAAGCCCTAAACCTGAAAATATATTCAATGTGAATTTTTAACTTAAGTCAAGTTTATGTAATGTTTAAGGATTTGGACTTACAACACATCTCATTAAATAATATGATTTATGAATAAATAATTAATATAATTGATCATAAAGTTAACTTATGGCATCCATAACATATATTCATATTATCTTTCACAACTACATAGAGAGTAGCATTCAAGGATATGTTTTCAGTACCAATCATAATATATTCCCCAAATCTCTTAGGAGAAACTGTAACGTTTACCTCTATCACATTACCCAAATTATTGGAGATATATCTCAGGATCATCCACCCTATGCTTATTATGTAACCACCTATATATGACAATAATTTCCATGAACCATAACATAATCATTACATATGACACAAGCACAAATAAAAGAAAACATTTCCACATTAAAATCACAAGATATCAGTTCAAGATATAGACATAATCAAACCATTCTCAAAACTATTATCAAATCCAAAATACCAAAAAAATCAATATGTTATTTACTTTTATTTTTAAAAACATTACAACTTGTAGAGGATGTTAAATATCAAATAATTATCACTATTTTAGATAGATCATTGTTGTCGTGTACAGTAAAAAGATACATTCTTTTTTTATTTAGAAAAATGCTTCGTAGAATAAGATTACTTTGAATAACCATTTAACAAAATTAAAATTAAAAGGTTTTGATTATATACAATATAAAATAAAGTCATTTATATGTCTAATTATGCCTCAATGAGATGAGATTGCGATAATGTACCTTACAATGATCATATACAAAAATTTTCTTATGCAAGTAGAAATTAATGTATGTTTATTATTCAGGATTTTAAAGAATGAATGAGACATTGATTTTATTGTTTAGAAAAATGATTCATAGAAAATTATTACATTTTAAAACCATTGAATAAACATAAAATTAAAATGGTTTGATTATATATCGTTTAAATTAAATTCATTGGTAAATAAATACATGACTCAATGAGAGTTATTTGAGTTCATATCAGATGATTTTTCAGTGAAATGATGATATTTGAAATATTTCTTGTTGTATTGTATTTTTCATTATTTAATATAAAAAATAATAAACATATATTATTTTATAATTTCATTAGAAAAATTTTAAATATTTTTATTCATTTTATATCACTTATTACATTATTATTTAAATCAGATAGTTATTTGAGTTCATATCAGATGTTTTTTCAGTGTTACGTTCTTGAGTCATAAACGAAATTATCTTTGATGTAAATTATACATGTGTTCATAAGTCGACTATCTCAAGAATTATATTCAAAATTTAAATATCATATATATCTTTTATATATATATTTATAATTTTCCGTTCCATTTCGAGACATGAAATGAAATTCCCCATTCTTGGAGACAGTATGTTGTATGCAAGCATGAAGACTACATTCAATATTTTCAATATTAAATAAATGAAAAATAATTGATAAATTATTATATTATAATTATAGTGTTATATATTTGTTATATATTTTATATTATTTCCTTAATTTTATCCTTCATATGTTCCTTGTATGAAAAGTACGAGTAATTTCACATTGAGGGGGCAGTAGTCCACACATCCTCAAATTAAATTATCGTATTTACAGATTATTGAAAAAAAGGTATACTTAAAATAAAACAAAATTGAAGTATGGAGTCAATGTAAATATAATATATATCATATATATTCATTCCATTCATGTATATAATCATGTTTCAATGAAGATCATGTATAATGAATCGCATCGCATCGTGGAGACAGTAGGTCGTACATAAATACGAGTGACGATATCATTCACTTAATAGTTAAAAAATATAAAATTGGATGGAATATTAATTATAAATAATAATAATTACATAATTTTCCTAATTTAAATCCATTATAATAATCATTATACTTATCGAAATTTGGTTTTGTTGAATAAAAAATTACACCATAATGTGGAGACGGTAATTCAAACATATGCACACATGTTGATATTGTTACTTGTTATATGGATAAAAGGAGTTATAAGGTTGTCCCATAATTATAAAAACAAAAAATATTGTATTAGATACATTATTAATTACTTTAATGTAGTAATTAAATAATAAGAGAAAGTAGAAGAAGAAAATAATTTTGAATGAGGTGATAAAACCAACACATCGTTTTCTAGTTTATCCTTTGGGTTTTTATAGAATGTCTCCTTAGGATAGATTTATGAGAAATGTGTAGAATCTATTTATAAGGGATGGATTTTGAGAGATTACTTTAGTAGTAGATGGATGAGCCAAGGGGCTTTAGAGGTCTGAGTAAGTGGGTACAGGTGGTGGCCTTTTTTAAGAGCTGGGAGGGGAACATTAGGAAATTGTTGAGATAATAATTTATTGTCTTTTTATTTTCTGTTTCTAATGGTACCAAATTTATTAATTTAAAAAATAATATGTTATTGGGTTTTATAACTATCATAACATTAAAACTAAAAATGTTTTGAATATTTTTTTAACAATTATATATTTTTCTTACATTCATTTTATCCTTTTTAATCTTACCATGTTATTATATTATTTACATGTTGTGGGTTAATTTAATTACCATTACATGTCAAAAGACCCAAAAAATTCTCAATGGATGATATATTTTGACTTATCATAACCATTTTGATAAATCATAAATTTTTTGGGAATTTAAAGCATTTGATAAACAATATTATATTTTATGTTATGAATTATGTTAATTTTAACTCTATTCGTACTACACTTTTTAACAAATCCCTTAAAACTTCATTACTTAGAAAAAAATATATTAACTCAATAATAACATGTCATATTAATCCAAAAAATCCATGGATGACATAAATTATGTCACATAAATTTTTTTTAATATTTATAAAATCATTTATTTGATATTTATATTAATAAAATAATTACTATATCACTGTTGTGTCAATATTTATGGCAATTATTTAATCTATAAAAAATATATTTTGTTGATAATTTCACTATATTTTTTTGAGACTATTTATGTTTCATGTTTCATTATTTTAATCTTTAAATTTTAACTGTTATACATTTAAGTGATAAAAGAGTAGAATGTTGCCGCATTCTTTTGTTTTAATAATAATTACATCACATTCATGGTAAAAGTCCAATAAATGAATCAATTCAAAACATTAGGTGATATGGGTATACTTTTATTCATCCAATGGGATTTTTCAGGGGTGTAGAGTTTTTTTATTATACTTATCATATTGTTTGTTACCCTAGTTTAATTGATATACCTTTAATTGCAGTAAATAAGAATTACCAATGTTACTATTCAAAATGTCCAAACAAAAAAGGTAACCATTTACCAAATTTGGACTTTATGAATCAAGATATTGAATTTATTTTTCCAAATTAAAAACACATAATTGGAATAAATTAATATTAAATCAATCCACATTGTCAAAACCAAAATGTGGGTATCTAAAAGGCAAAATCAATCAAAAGATTGTCATGTGTTTATGTCAAATTTAAAAGTTAAATATCTTCCAATGAACAGAATTGGATTAATTGATAAAAAAATAATAAAATTACACTTTTAAAAAAATAAATAATATAATGAAACTATATAAACAAATCATATGTGAAGGCATTTTTGACCTAAAATGCAGTATTTTTCACAATTCCTTAAAATATAGATTTATCAAAATATACAAAAAATTCAACCAATGTAATATTTGGATGCCCTAATTTTAATGAAAATGTTTATTTTATTAAATAAAACATATAAAAGTAACAACTAATATTTTTAAAAATGTTTCACCATCAAAACGTGGTAAACAGACCTTTTAAAAATATTTCAGTATTTAATGCATAAAAATGTATTCATTATTAATTTAATCCTCTAAAATTAATTGGATAAACTTAAAAGGATTTCAGAGATATTTAAAATCATAATATAGTTAATTCTGTTCATTTCCAACAATGAAACGACAAGGTGCTAACTACCATTTGAAATAATAATAATATTATTGAATTGTTTTTCATTATAACTCAATGTAGTGTGCAACATAAAATTTTGAAGAAACCAATTTTTTGTGTAATGTATTCTATTGGAAAAAGTTATATCTTTAAAGTGAAATTAATATATTATTCATAAATATTAATCGATATGAAAATGTATTATTCTATAAATACTTGGTTCATTACAATTTTCATGTGCCTAATATATGACATGAAGTAAAAAATAATTTCCCTCATTTAGAAATAGTTATAAATATTCAATGATATTTTTCTTCTATATATCTATGGATTCATTTTATTCTATTTTTATTGATATAATAGAATTCATTTCAGTTTATAACATTTCCGTATTGATAATTCCTTATCTATAAATTGAATGGAATGTGTTATCAGTAATTTAACACTCCATTATCATTTAATCTCATCATTTCATTATCTCATATTCATTAAATACCATTAATTATCAGTTTAGATCATAATTGTAATATTTTCATTCCTCAGGTTGAGGAGAATAAATATTTGAATATGATTTCAAGGATTTTTTTTATTAATTTTTATTATGTATCGGGTCTATATTTTGTATATCTAAATTGATTATGGGACCATATATGTAATATTAAATTATAATACATATTAACTAATTTGTGATTTGTGATCTAAAACCTTTTAATCATTCCAATGTAATAAAATAATTTATTGGATTTAGGATTCTGTGGTGGGGATATAACATAAACATTATGTTACATATAACACATTTTATCAAAAAATAAAATATTTAATGATAATTTTTATATAAAATATATTTGTGTTAAAATCCTTCTTATATTTACCATCGATACATTTATTTTCCCATATTTCAATCTATTTCATAATGTACTTTATTTCTAAAGGATACATCGAGACGATATCCAAATTCTCTTCATTAGTATTACATTACTTTTAACCTATTTTATTTATCCATACCATCAATCCTACAAAAAACACATTATATCCAAATTTATAGAGTATAATTTGTATAAAAAACTCGTAAAATATTTACCTATTGATGGTATAACCATTTCAAATTCCCCTCCAATTCAATCAAAAAATGTAATGCTTTTCTCAAACGTCTTTGTGGATGATTGATTCTATGATCAACAAATTTTGTTAATATATGCAACCATTCTATGTTTTTTACATACATGGTTTTCTTAATATATATTATTTTATAAATTATATTAAATCTTGAAATATTATTTAGTCATTCTAAAATTAATATTTTCAATAAGAGGACATTTGAAAACGTAACTCATATAACGAACGTACCAATATAAAAATTGAAGAATTTATAAGAGAAGCCATATTTTACAAATAACATATTCATAAATCTCATAATAATATTAATTCATCAATATAAAAAATGATAGCAATTTCATTAAGTTATTTATTTTAATTTTATTACATAATAGAATCACATTCACAGCAGTACTAACACATTGATTATATTAATTTCTTTTTTTTACAATTCTTTAACCACCAAAATGAAAATTGGTTTAAATTTATATGAATTATTAATTTTAAAAATTAATATTATATATTAACTAATTAAGTGATGCTTATTTAGTTGGATCAAAATATGTAATATAAATGATATACTAATTAACTATGAAATTTATATTCTTTTGTAATAAATTACTAAAACAAGCATGTCACATACTTCGTCGTCATAAAAAATAACTATTATACCAACAAGAATAAATATTAAAATTATATATATTAATAAAAAAACAAGTATATAACATATAATGATATAAAATTATGTTAATTGTGAGAATAATGAATAAAAAATCAGTTATTATGAAACTAGCTTAAAAACATCTAGATTACTCACAAAAAATTATGGAAATAAATAAGAAATTAAATATATGCATTTGGAGAATAATTAATAATAAATTTATTAAATATTTATAAATATTAATATGGTTTGTAAATATAATAATAATATATTTATTTTTTCTTGAATTTTTAATACAATCCACTAAACATGAAATAAAGGCAATGATTTTTTAATCTCATTTTAGATTATTTGAGAAATATCAATGTTATGAACTAGTTCCTTTTTTTCCAAATAATTTAATATTAAATGATATTTATATACTTTTTTCATTTAAATTAATTACATATAATAAGTATAAATTTTTTTTTCGTAAAATGAGATCTAAATTAAGTATTTACCCAGTCATAAGTGTTTTTTATAAATAAATATGAATTAATTTTGTTATGGAAACTCTCTAAAAACATATTTCATAAATTTTTATTACATTAATAACCTTGATATTAATATATGGTATTATCTCATTATTTTTATTTCAACCATATAATCCCTTTTTTATAATATTTAATGCTTCAGGGAGTATGAATACCTTATGTGACATTAATAATTCAAATATCCATTCATCGTTTTATAATGTTTCATCTTGAAAATTTCATTTCCATGCATGTTCTATCCCACCTTTAGATTATGATATTTTCTAAATTTATTTCATCTTTTTCATTATTTTATTTATTTTTAATGAAGGTTTTACTAAACTTTTATTATTAAATTTTATAATAAATGTTCTTTAAGAATATTAATAAAAATTAATATATGATGAAATTTTTTATCTTCCACAATAAATTTTTAGGGATAATATTTTTTTCTTCTCCAAGGAATATTATTATCTAAGATTATTATATTTTAATTTATTAAATAGGTTCAATAATAATTTTTGGAAATGAACTAAAAATGTTTCCCCAAAATATTATCAATATGATAATGTTACAAGTTATTTTTAGAAAAATACTATTTCCGGTAAAATTTTATTTTATCATTCATATTAAAACATAGTAACCATAATAGTGATTATATTTCATGAAATATCATATAATATATATAATTATATTATTTATTTTTGGGGGATTAATATCATGGTACTGAATAATCAAATTATCTCTCTATTCTTGTGTTGTAAAATTTTAAGCATTATTATTTTAGGTTTGTTTTCCATCAAGGTCAATAATATTTAATATATCATTTCATATATACAAGTTTTAATATTTTAAAAAAATCCTCATTCCATTTCAAGATGTCTTTAGATCATGTGATTATAATCATCTATTATAGAGTGTTTATGCATTCTATATATTTGTTAGCTCCATTCATTTGATAATTAGAATCTATGTACATGAAATATACATTAACATATTATTTATTCATTATATAAATATTGATGACTTGTAGATATATTTATTATTTATTTTAATATGTTATATCATATTATGAATGTATTAGACATAATTAGTAATGGATGTGGCTTGGTTATAATTATCCCAATAAATAATCTTTATGTCACTTGAAAAAAAAGTATCAGGTCTTTTTATGTCAATGATGGCCCCAAAAATATATTTCAAATATGGATGACCATTATTATAAGATCAATATACATATAATAATTATTTAATTTATTAATTAATAAAATAAATTTTTCACATTTTTGAATCTCTATGATAATGAACTAGGATTTCATCCATGTAATCTATTTGTTACCATTGTGATCCGTGTTTATATTATGATTTATGTTTCATACTATATTTAATTTTTTCATTAGCAATTCATTCCATATAATATTTTCTCATATTGTTATTACATATTAAAATTAATTCACACTTATTTTTTTTATCTGTAATGATGAGATGCGCTCATCCCTTGGTATGATTACATTTATCTATGTTATGATGAATCATATTACCTTCCCTGAATGGCCCAAAGGCCTTCATTTTATTTTTATTAGATAATACCCATTTTAAGGGATTAAGGGGAACACAAAAATGGCCCATAGGCATTGTGACATTACCTGACTTGAATTTCATGGAGGTATTCATCATGTCTATAACTACATAAAACAACCCATCCCCAGCATCTACATCCTAATGTAAGCTCTCCACCTTCCCATGGCTATTCAGATAGGTTACCCATGCATGCACAGGTTGGTCCTGAGGAAAATTTACATAACATCACATTCTTCCTAATTCGTTACCTTTCATTTGTTTAATGCATATGCTTTGAATCCTAATCTCAGAAATATTCCTTGAAGAGTATACCTTGTCCATTTAATAAAAATTTTCATGTTTATCGTAGGCCATGATGTGGCCAGAAGTCCATGAGGTGGCCTAAAGGCATATAATTGGCATTAATGATGTGGGGTAGTCTAGAGGTCTTGAGAAGGTATGAAGGCCTTGAGGTGGTCTGAATTCCTTGACATGGTTCGAATGCCTTGAGGTGGTCTGAAGGCCTTGGGTGGAAAAAAGGTTTTGAAGGACCCAAGGAGTAACCTAGTGGACCAAAAGCCCAAAAAATATATCATGCTTCTATAGTACCGAACATTACCTTCTATAGTTCATACTACTATACCAGCTATAGTACTACTATAGTAAATGAAGAATATATCTTTTCCAAGATATGATCTCATATCTCTGGGATGCACGTGCTATATCATCATGAACATGTATGAGGCTCTTGTTGTATGATTTAATATACTATAAATTATGTATATTATAGAAAATATAATGTATTAAAAAATTTTAGGAGTTATTGAAGCCTTATTATGTATTATTTGGCTTCATATAAATTGTATAAAATGTCAATTTTTTGAGAAAATATTTCCTATGAGTGAAGTTTTTTATAATATATATTTTAAACAATTACACAATATAGAATTTCAAGTATATGAGACTCAATATATTCATGTGATATTGTAGGTAATTAATGTTCCAACTAGGATCCTTCATTTCATTTGGAAGTCACTATTCAATGAAGGTATATAAGAGCACCATATATAAGATTGTGTGTTTGGGGTGTCACAGTTTATATCAAAGGAGGATTTTGATAACAATAAAGACAAGGATGTTAGTCTATATTACAATAAAATATGATACATTATGGTGATCATAAATTCAAAGGTATAGATAACACTTTTTATAATTTAGGTAATGTTTAATGTTTTAAGAAAAACCATAAGATAAAATTAGTCAAAACCCTATGAATAAAACTAATGGATAAGTATATATATAGGATAAAATATCAATGTTTATGAAATAAAAATATAGTTTTTTATCATATAAATGTCATCCCATTCAAGATATTTTCACGCGGATGAGGAAATGGAACAAAAATGTAACAACGTAGAAATTATAAGATTATTTTAATTATATAAATATTTTATTAAATGGATAAATCTATAACTAAAGTAAACTACTAATAATTTTGAAAAAAATTTCATTAAAAATAATTACTTAACATAATTGCACTATGTTAATTATTATACTAATAATGAATAGTTTTCAAATTAAAATAAATTTTAAAATAATTTTGTTAACTTTGTTCCAAAGAACATTTTAAATGATAATGATATTAATGTACAATTATAGTTTATTTGGTTTTATAAATTTTGATTTTTGGAAATGATATATATATATATACATATGAAATAATAATTATTAGTTATAAAATTATAAATTATAAATAGTTTTATGAAATCATCCCTATGTTAAATTTTAAAAAATTAAATTGAATTTATATTTCATAATTAATTAAATTAACTACAGAAATTATATTTTATGGAAATATTATTCTTTATAAAATTTTAATTGTTATTTTATTTAAATCCCGATTAATTAATTTATATATATATATATATGAATATAATAATTTTATTTCAAATGTGTAAAAAATTGAAGACTATCCAAAAAGGGTATGTATTTTCTTTAATGGGGTGTAGCTCTTGATTAGGATTTGGGGTCCATCGGTTAACATTTTGTGTAGTTATCAGTCAAACTAGGGAGAGCCCTGGGCCATGACCAGGGGTTCCTGTGAGCATGAGCACTGGTTAGTTCAAGTGAAAAAGTGAGTTCGACCAGTCGGTGAGTCACAACCTAGAAGGGGAGATTGATGAGCGAGATGAGGGTCAGTCGACAAGAGAGAAGAGCTGGTTACTTTTGTGGTGCATGAATGCTTTAAGTCCAAGCCAATGTCCGATGGTTTCCCAAATGTTATGTGTTGTCAACGGAATACTGTTCTATCCAAATATGAGGGTTTCAATTCATTCTTTATCCTAAAATAGGTTAGAGTTTCCCCATTTTTGGTTTAGGTTATGTGAATCTCATCGTTTTCTCTTTTACTTCCTCTGATCACCATCCTTATGTTTTCTTTGTGGTTAGAATTTAAATTGGAATTTGTCTCGGAACATGAAAATTTTCATTTAGATCACAGATTTCCATTTCACTTGTCTTATTTTTAATAATATTAAATTGAATCCATCGATGTTTTTTAATAATTATTTGTTATTAATATAGGGTAAGCTATTTTGGTGATCATAATTTTTTAAGATTTTATTTTTATTTGTGCTAGTTCATCTTGTTGGGAAAGCGTCAATCTGCATGTCTCTGTATATTTAGTGATGATCATTAATATCCATGTGATAGTATACAAATCAAATGGGTGAGCAAAATTTTAGTCTGTAGATTTTGAGATAGTCCGAACGAAGAACTGATTATACAAATATTGTAAGGGAAATATGTATTTAATATATTAATTTCTTTTCTATATATATATTTCAAATATTTATTTACAAATATTTTCCAGTTTTGATATTTTAATTCAAGTAGGAAAGAGTAATATTTTAATGAAGATTGATATTTTTGGAGTTTAACACAATTTTGTTTTAATTAGGTAAGTGTTTTTATAGTTTAATTTATATAATTACATGCATATGTACACAAAAATTCTTATTTTAAAGTCTTTTTATGTTGATATTGGTTTGCAGAAATGGTTTATATATATGTACTAAAACTATGTTCTAATTCTTGGTTTTCCAATATGGGATAAACTTATTATTTACTTTTGGTAATTCATAAAATTTATATTTTATAATTAAGTATGTATATATATACATGTTTGTGTGTTTATATGTATATATATATATATCTATATATCCAGAAAATATAAATATATTCATAACTAATAATGTGTGAGTGTTTATTTATACTATTCTTTTTAAATATTTCATTTATTTTGGAATAATGGGATACAAATTCTATGTCCACATTTAAAACTAATATTCCACTAATATATATATATATATATATTAAACAATGATTATATTTTAATTTAGTTTCACATTCATTGTTCCAATGGGTATTCTCATTTATCGATGTTTTACTAAAACATTAATTTATTACAAGATGATGAATGATAAAAATTTAATGTCATATATATATATATACATAAAGATAAAATGATTATTGGCATGTTATAAATGTCATGTTTCTAAAATATGTGATAAAAATGTAATCAGGTTATTATGGAAAAAAGGATATCTCGTTTTCATATAATCATGACCATGTGTTATTCCTTACACCGACATCAGTTGAATTTATGTAAAATTCATGGATTCCATTTAAATTTTGAAGATTGATTCCAAAATTATTCAGTACATAGGTTTCATTTAAATTATTTTACATTAAATGTTTACTTTATAATTTTTTTTAAGAAGATTAATTATTTATAATAATATATTATTACATATATGAAAGATTGGTTGAATGCATGGAAAATTCATGAAAAGGCTTAGAGGAGGAATTTGCGTTGTAAACAAATTTTTCCATGATATGTAATGAATGATCATATATTTAAGTATGTATATACGTATATATATATCTATATGTGGGAATGTGTATTTTAATTTAGTGACATGTTATAAAAATTAATAACTCTAGTTAAAGAATAAATAGTTAATGAAAGAACAAATTTTTTTTTTCAGAAAATCCAACACCTGAGCATTTTAAATATGGAAGGGAATTTGGGAGAAGACCCATTATCTACTATGTGGTTAGGCCCGTGACAACCTTCAATGATTCAAGTGGTCATAGAATAGTTATCTTCAAGAATCATGCATATTGTTTTTAGAAATACATTAGAATTTCATTAAATCAATTTTAAATGTATGTATTTTCTAAAGTGATATAGTATTTTTGAAAACCTAGGTAATTTCAAGTAATGATTTTAAAATATTATTTTAAAAATTTTATTATTTATTATCAAAATTATGGTTTAGAGAGTTTTATCAAAGGTTTTAAAATACATTACTCGACATATTTAATTCCTACCCCCTTTCATTAAATTATTTTTCACATGATCATTAGTGTTTCCAGTTGTGTTCCGTCCAATCATAGATTTTTCACACACACTATCTTTCTATTAATATTATTTTTTTCCTTGTAAAACTATAAATAAAGAGTGTTGTGTATCTGTTCTCCAGAACTTAAATTTTTAAAAGGACTCTATTTTTGTAAAATGGGGTGTCACTTTTTAGTTACATATTTTATAAAATAAAATTACAAATCATAGATTTTCACCAGCACTGAGAATTAGGTATGGGGTGTTATAATTGGGATCATATGAAAAATCTAGACAACATTGGATATTATATGATTTCACATCTAGATGTTAAGGGGTCCTAGTGTTACTTAATTCTGTAGAAAAAAAATCAGAATTCGTTTTAGTTTGAGTAAATATATTGTGAGGATGCAATTCTTTTAATAGAAAATAATTTAATATCCCCGATATTATAAAAAATAATTTGTTATGACAATATTTTATTAAATTGGAAAATATATAACTAAAACAATATAACAATATTTTTGAAATTATTTTGATTAATAATAATAATAATAGAAGTTAATTATTAAATATTAATTATTATAATAATAATTAATAGTTTTCAAATTCAAATTTATTTTTAAATTATAATTTTTTTACTTTTTTCAAAAGAACATTTTCAATAAAAATGATATTAATATAAGATTATAATTAATTTGGTTTTATAAATTTTGATTTTCAAAATGACATATATATATATATATATATAATTATAATAATTATTTTTAAATTTACAAATTAAGATTATATTTTTAAAATTATTATTTTAGTTTGTTTTAAAACTATTTATTATATTTATATATAATAATTCTTTTAATTATGTATTGAAATTATATTTTTCAGATTTAATATTTTTTATACAAATTTTATGATGATATTATTTAAAACACTGTTTATAAATAAATAAATATATATATATACATATCTAATAACTGGATTTCAAATGTGTGAAAAATAAAATAAAACGTGGAATGGACAAGTGGGGTTTGTGTTTATTTCAAAGGGGTTCTGGTTCCGATTTTGGTTAGGGGTCCATCAATTCTCATTTTGTTGAGAAATCAGTCAAGAAAGGGAGACCAAAGGGAGTTGACCAGGGCCTCATGCGAGTCTAAGTGCTCGTGAGTTCTTACATATAATGGTGTTCGAGTAGCAGTTGAGTCGTGGCCTTGGATGGGTGGTCAACGAGCAAGCTTAGGTCATGTTTCAGGGATAACTGAGTCAATATCATCAGTGGAGCATTAAGACTTCAATCTAGAGCTAATGTATAAGGGTTTTCTAGAGTTCATGCATCATATAGGGTCGTCGATATATTTACATATTAGGGTTTTTTTTCATTCATAATCCAAAAATAGGTATATTTTTTCCCTTTTCTTTTTAGGTTATCCAAATCTCCTCGTTTTATGTTTTTACTTCATCCAATTTCCATTCATATTTTTTATTTATGTCATTATTTTAAGTTGAAATTTCACTTGGAACATGAGGTTTTATATTTGGATAGTAGATTTTCATTTAGGATGTCTATGTTTGTGTAATATTAAATTGAATACATCAATGTTTATCCTTTAATTTACTTTAGGAATACATGTAAATAAATATTTGTAGTCTTAAAATATTTTTTTATATTATTTGGTTTTTTTGTCAACTCGGCATGACGTGAAAGCGTCTTTGTGCATGTCTATGTATAAACATAGTTGATATGTTCAATAAAATCCATGCTCCAGTATGAAAATGAAATGGTTGAAACCAATTTCAGTTCATTGATTTTGAGTGAGTACGCACTAAGAACCAATTGGAAAAATTATGTATAGTATACATTTATATGATATGTTAATTTAATTTTGATAAATACATTTGAAATATTGATGAACAAATCTTGATCATCATTTTCAATTATATACCTTGTAATGTAGATTAATATTATGTAGTATATTGTTATTTTTGGAATTTTAGAAATATTTATTTTTAATTATGTAAGGGATTTTATGTTGTTATTTTTTTAATTAAAGGCATATCTACACAAAAAGTTTTTTTGTCAAAGTACAATTATATGTGAATTTCTCTGCTAAAATGTTATATATATATACTAAAATTCTGTTCCAATTCCTGATTTTTCTATAAGAGATCAATTTACTTATTTATTTTTATTTTGTTATAAAATTTATGTTTCATTATCAAGGATTTATACACACACACACTCACACACACACACAGACATATATATATATATATATCCACCTAACCAAATATAAATGTTTTCAGAACTAATAATGTATGAGTGTTTATTAATTTATTTTTTATAAAATTTAATTTATTTTCAAATAATGGTATTTTAATTCTAAGTACAATTTTATAATGATTATTTCACTTATATATGTGTATTTAATAATGTTTATATTTTAATTTGGTTTCATATTCATACTACTAGTGGATAGAATCATTTATCGATGTTTTTCTCAAACATGAATCTAATCAGTGGGGGGGGTGTTATAAATTCAATGTCATATATATATATATATAAAGATAAAATATTTATTGACATGTTATAATTTTCATGTTTATAAAAAATTCACATAGCATGTCATCATGATATTTATAAAATAAGGACATTTTGTTTTCATATAATCATGTCCATATGTTATTCATTTCATAGAAATTCATTACAATTATAATAATTTCCTGATTTCAATTAAAATTATGTAGTTTCATCCAACAGTAATAAATAAATGGATTTCGTTGAATGTGATTTATTTTAAATGATTCTTTAATGATTTTATGTGTGGAACATAATTAATTCTTATGATTATTTTAATAAGATTAATTATTTATAAAAATAGAAAATAAATTATATGAATGAAAGTTTGGATGCATGGTCCGTTCAAGGAATGTATTATGGAATGAGATTTGGTTGTAACGTAAATCGTAATTATTATGTAATGACTATTCATATATTTATCTATCTACATAAATATATATAAATATATGTGAGAATTTATATTTTAATGTTTTGAATTGTTTTCGATATTAATGACTTAAGAAAAAGTATATATAATTTAAAAAAGCTTATTTTTTTTCTAAAATCATTCACTCGAAAGTTGTATTTATTAAAGGTAACTGGGGAGGGAACCCATCATTTTCTATGTGGGTAGGCCTAAGAAAACCTTCAAGGATTCATTTTTCCTTTTAATAGAGTTCTATTTTCATAATCATGTCTATTGTTTTCTGAAAAACACTCCAATATGTGTAATGAAATTTTCAACATAACTATTTTCTAAATAGATTTAATATTATTGAAAAGGAATGTAACATCAATAAAATATTTAAAATGTTATTTATAATTTTTTTTAAATTTTTCAAATAAGATGTTTTAAAAACATTTATCAAATAATTTAAAATCCCTTACTAGGCATATTTAATGCTCACCCATTTCTTTATATTATGTTTAATAGAATCAGTAGAGTTTTCAGTGGTGTTCGCTCTAGTCACGAACTTAACACATGAAGTTTCTTTATGTTAATTTCATTTTAATCATTTACATCGCTTTAATATTATAATGTGTGCCTATTCTTCAGAACCTATACTGGTAAATAGTCCTTGTTCGTGTAAAATAGAGGGTTATTTTTCAGTTTATTCTTTAAAAAAAAATTCCCATCACTCTTTAGCACCAGCACCGAGCAATTGAGATCAAGAATTACAAGATACAAAAAGTGGGAAAGATCTTAAAAAATATTAATTTAGTATCAACTATATCATAACATTATTTTATGATGATTGCTCATAATTCATTACACATTATTAGACACTCCCATGAAATATTATTTCTTTAATCACAGTATATTTTAAAACCTTTAGAAAGTTATTATTATATTCTGAAATTAAGTTACGGAATATAAGATAACACAAACTTATGTTATCTATAGTAAACCATGAGAGTTAAATGATTATCTAATTATAAAAAAATATAATTGGATCTGATGATGTGTCTATAAAGAGAACACCTTATAATTGAGTGTCTATATTCATATGGTAATTTTCAATAACATTATTAGATACTTTCATAATCAATTTGGTTTTGATGTTTGATTTGAATTAAAATCATCAAAAATAATTTTTGAATGTTATGATTGTATATAGTCATAGGGATTACCTAAAAATGAATATTTGGACTAAATAGTAGAAAATTTTAACATATTCATATTTTTGAGGAAAATGAGGTAATTTCATATATTCCCTAATATAGAAATACTATTATCCAAATAAGATTTAAATTTATTGATTATTATATTTAGATATGCTTAAGGTTTTTTAGCATAATATTTTTAAAATTACATGGTCAGAATTTTTTTAATATTGGGATGGGTAATTGAATGTTAGGCATCAATATTTTAAATAATATGTTACCATTAAATCATAATTTCATTACTAGATAAATTGACGGAAAATATGGAAACAATATTAATGTCATGACAATATATAACAGTTAAAATGCAATTTTCAACTTTTTAGGTAATAATAAACAAAATCTAATTGTGAAATATGTACTGATATATAAATACATGTCATTAAAAAAATAAACTTGCAAAAATACCATTTTTGTAGCTATATTAATAAAATGATTGATTTTTTCTTTCATATTTATATATTCTGTGATTTATTTTATGAATATAAAAATATAATGGTACCAATATATTAATGATATTAGAAATGTATTAACACCAAATTGATTAGTAATTAATATGAATTTTATATAAGAATAGTCTATATTTTATAAAAAATAACTGTTCCATTGAAAATAATTTTTATTTTATATTTAAAATAATGTCTTCTGACTTTTAAATTTTTAATAAGATAATATTAGTTGACAATTTTTAAATATTAATACCAAATTATATAATGGGGTATATTTATTCTTTAGTCGTTAAATTATTTTACCAATGTAAATAATTGGTAACAAATAAAAAATAGTGATTATAAAATCCTTGTCTAGATTCCACTATATCAGTTCCCTTAGGTGTTTTAATTTATAACCTCAAATTAACCTCATTATATACAAAAGGATTTGAAATAATTGGGTAAACACAATGTGGAGCACGGAGGATATTATATATTTTTTATCATAGTTAAAAACCATTTGTAAGAACCAAACATCATTCACATCACTGTAAAAATATTGATCCATTAAAAAATATATATTTTCTCTGTAATATGATTAAATGGGAAAACATCTCGAATATCCATTCTATGAATACAACATCGATTTAACACTTAGAAAATCTTGTATATAAATATAATTATTTATTTACTTATACATCATACTATATCGCTAACATTGAGCCGTGTATTAAACCTTGTCCATAGTAATTTGGTATAGTCCATGCTATAATTGTGAATAATGAAAAACAAAACACGGGCCTTAGACCAAACCTTTTCCTGTAATAAATATGTGAGAGATTCTTATGTACCCATGTTCAGTGGAAGCTCGATAATAGTGTTAGTATAACTCAATATGAAACCACCAACAATGTTTAATGAATCTACATGTTACTACAAAAGTATATATAGATAAATAGTTTAATAATGAACACTAATGTGGAAGAGATACATACCATATATACTAGTCGGGGATCTTTGTTTACAATCTTACACATAAAGGACGAATACATCATCCTATGGTACCTATCTCATGTTCCCAAGAGGTTGTTTCACAGATTATTAGCGTGACACATCAAACAATGGATATGGAGCATTATAACATCATCAAAAAACATAAAAAATAAAATCAGTTCCCATAGGATTACTGTAAAACCTAGGCCAAGGATGACTAACACCATATCTGAAACCACTAACCATATAGAATATTATTGCTGTCTAGAGATTCATACATGTAAAAATACAGTGGATGAGAAAAAACATGTCTAGAATACCTAACAATATAGACACTACTAGATGATAGAGAATATGTCCTAAAACTAATCAATCAGTACATAACTCCATGTCAATAATCATAGTGTTAGGGGTATAATTCTGTCCTAAATAATATTGATTCATTGGTTCACTTGGATAAAAAGTTTTTACTATCAATTTGGGAGGGGAATGAATCTATAATACCAACAATTGGTCTATAATATCCATATTTCCTATACTATTAATGTATCACCAAATTTGTTTTTCATTAATTCTATGTCCAACATCATAAGCCATTGATATGTAAATACATGTCAAACTTCTTAAACTAAAACATAGTCAGTCAATTATATTATTATGTGTCATCACTTATGACCTTTTTAACATATTATCATCAATGATGGACCACTATTCATTAATCAATATTCAATAATGATTCCCATTTCATAATTATCATGGTAACAATAGAGCATCAAAAAATTCCCTAATAAACCCCAACCCCTTTTAGATGTCACAATATTCTAGCACCAAACATCCTCATTAAAAAATTTTAATCTTCCACTAAAAACATAGATCAATATCATTAAACATCCAACCAAGTTCCAAGACCATAATTTCCTTTTAAACCATCACAATTTATAATTAGATATTTTCACCAAATAGATAATAATAGTAGAATTTAAAATAATATTTTGAATTCATTGTAAAAAACTTTTTTATAAAGGACATGGAAGCCTTTATTTCATTTTAAAATAGGATCCATTTAAAAACATATATTTCATCCATTTTGAACCAATTCCTGGTCAAAACCTAATATAAAGGGTTTAAAAAATCTCAAATCAATATAGTTATTTCCTAATATATTATAAAATTTTTTGTTATATTTAATCTATTTATCATAATATACAATATTATACACAATCCCTACTTCATATCCATTGTATGTTCCATTAAATAAACCAATGATATTAAATGGGTTAAGAAAAAAACCAAATTTTAATACCATTTACATCCCCACTTATATATATTAATGATTCAACACAACCCATGGGAATCTATATGATTGATTTTAATGACTCCCATGGTTCGAAATTGATATGTTGAAGCTATAATATATCAATCAAAACCCAAAACAAAATTACATATTAGAAGAAGGAAAAAATTATAAAATTTGTGGAAAATAATGCATATATATAATTATAAATTAATAAGTCTATGGAAAATGATCTTAGAATAAATACCTCAAAAACAAATAATTCCATAACATTTATAAACAATTAAGTCCTTTTCAAGGATTGTCCATAACCCATCCCACCTCTATGGCATCCAATTGATATATCCACAATCACACATTCTCTTTTCCCACAATAATTAGAACAATTAATTAATTTTAGCAATTATAATTAATATAAGATGTTGAACAATGATATAAAAAACACAAGGTTGATAATATATTATCAAACCTCTATGGAACCACTAGGGTAGGATGAAAATAGACTCCCTAGAAAATTTTATAGAAAATTCTTAAGCGGATAAACGAAATACAAAATTAATTATTTTATACACATGGAAAACCCAATGGAAAATCACGATTATTTCATACCGTAATAAAAAGTTATGAAACATCATGTAGAGTCATATCATTATATCCTATATGAATACAAAGAAAAATCCACGTTATAAATATTTATTTCCACCAGGTATGGTGTAAAAATTTTAAAAATCAACACCATATAAATAAAAAATAAGATATAAGGAAATGGAATAATAATTAAAGTAATTTAAGGTTGATTTTTTACATAAAAATGCAGAAGAATCTCCAAGAACACACCTCAAATTGGGGGATTATACCATGATGAAGGGGTTTGTGTCACAAATTTCATTTTCACCGAATGGGTATAAAGCAGTGGAAATACCTAATGTATTGTGGTATAAATTTAGAAAAATAACAATTATAATGATGTTATGGTAATCTCCTAGTTTTTCCTTATTGTTTTACAAACTGTACGCCAACAATGCTATTGAATCCTTCCAACCCCACACCACATCACTATTTGGTTATAATGATAGCACAACTATATGAAAAATTTGATCCCCCACTAGATCAATTCTATAATAAGGATCATGGTTTATAAAATTGATAATATAACATTCTAAATATATTATACCCTCCCTCTCTTATCATGGTTTTCCCTCAATTCACTCATTGTTTCCCTATAACTGTTCGGAATCCATGATGCATAGCAATTATCTTTTTAAAATGAGCTAAACATTGTCCTTAAACTAAAGTGTGACATAGTTTATCCTAAAAACTACACCGCAAATCTATTTCCATGTCTATACTACTCCAAAAAATGATAAATGTATCTCGAATCCCCCATTTTTCATTATATCACTCAGGAAATATCCCAATTATTATTCCTCATCAAAAAATACCACTATAAAGAATAATAACTCTCAAAATCTCATTATGATTCTTGATATAAATTTTAGCTATATAGAAAACAAAAAATAATAATAGGCCTAAAATTTTTACCCCATAAAAAAGATGGATATTATTACCAACCCATCATAATACATATCATCATATAGAGGCCTCTGTGTCCATTCAAATACATCAATAGACTTATTTTTTATCACATTTTTTACCAATAAACTCATTCTATTTTTTATGTCAAAAATATACAACATAAGAACAACATTCAACTTAAGGAACTCAACATTCCAATGCCCAATTCCATGTATTTATCCAAAACTAGAACATAATGATTGATCATACAGAATCTCGAAAAGTAGATGAATATATTACAACATCACCTGATCACCCATTGAGAATGGTTCCCCTCACAATAATTTTTGGATTATAACCTCCAACATTTGTTTTATAATACTTCTATGGTCCTAAAAATTATAGTAAAACCCAAATCTCATGATCCCATGATAAAAATATACGTTTTTTCCATCATGTATCACTCAAACACCCTTGAGAACACCAATCATAATCATAAACCATCCTCATTTTTAAAAATGAACTAGAGAGGATGTACAACTGTCATATAGAAATTATATATGAATACTATAGATTTCCCTTGAAATAAAAACTCAAACACAAAATAAACCTTTATTTCCAAAACAATAATTATATATGAATCTGTAAACCTTTCATGTACATGTTTTTTGTTAACCCATACCTGACTATCCATGTCATACTAGTTCTCATAAGACCATATTCCAACAATTGGTACATCACTATCTCCATTGTTTATGATGTAGTCTCACCAAAAAGCATTACACAACCCCCAAAACCTTCCAAATAGATTCCATACACAACCCATAGTGGGATTTTATAGTCATATATTACAGTAAGTAAAACTCATAATCTTTTTCTACCACATCATTGATTAACATCATCTAAAAACTATAAAGACCTGGATTTTACATGTATTTTTTTACATTATATGAATTATTTCAAGTCTCTGAATATTGATTGTGCGTGATTCCGAGGCCCGATGTGCCTAGAATGAATTTATGTACATTTTTTATGGAACGTTCAGTAAACATGCGGGCAGGAAATCATCACTTTTGAACGGATTCTCGGAATTGAAATCTAAGGGAATCGTTGAACTCGCAACACTGCGATTCCCAAAATGGACGTTTAACCTTGACCACAATGGGTCGAGGGGGAACGTTGTTATGGCATTTTTTATGGATGATTAAATAAAATAAATTTATTTTGTTTTTTTCTTAAAACATCATTCAACCTCACTTTTATGTTTTGATGGTGCGGACCACAACGTCAGAGGATCATTTAATGAAGGAAATTAAATGCCCGGTTTCATAATGGTTTTTTAACCAATCTTTGTGTGTTTAATGAGGCTCATTAATTACACAAATTAATGAACATATTAATACCATGATAGAGAGTTAAACTATAACTTGGGGTTTTAGAAAATCATTGGAAAAGGCTTGATATTGGGAGAATTCCTAATAAAGAATGATTCACCTCAAAAATGAAGAACTCAAGAATGACGATTGAGTGACGTAATTAGAGGCTTGTTGTGGGAATGACAAACACTGAATCTTCCTTAAACGTAGACGTTCTCCAATGATCTTTTTATAGGGTTTTTATTTGGTTTAGTTTTAAAATAATTATTCAATCTTATTCTTCCCCCATGTTAACAAGATAACACAAAGGGTGTGGGAAAAAAAGAAGGCTCAACCTTTTGCTACATTGATGATATATAGGTTATTTGTGTAACTTTTAATCGTGTTGAATGGAACCCAGAAAATTGGGTCAAGCGGTGATGAAGGCATCTCAGGGTGGCCGTTGATACCTTTAGATAGAAAAAATGGGCCACCGGAGCTCACCTAGTGACCCACAGAAGACCGTCGGTGCAACGGGAGACGGCGGTGGCTGGAAACGACTAGTCTCAAAGAAGATGGTGGCATGTCATTGCACGCTGGTGGCAGGGACGGTCGTGGTCATAGCCACAATGGGTGAATATGGAGACTGGCTCGGGAAGACCGCAGAAGGCGGCACGCTGTGAAACGACACCCCGTCGGATAGGATGGTCATGGGTAACTAGTCCCAGTGGATGCATGGAGCATATGATAGTGGCCGGTAGTAAGAGGCAGAGTGGCGCGCAGTGGTGCACCACTAGAGAGGGTGGTCGCTGCTCCGATGATGCGGTAGTAGGGACCAAATCCTTATGGGTCCCACAAGGAAACCTTCTGGCCCCAAGTGGCGTTGCAGCACGAACTAATGACCATAAGCATTAGAGAAGCCTGAAGGGCCTCTCTCCTGGTGCTAGATAGGGTGGGCCCCACTCTATCAAGCCATGCCTCTAGTGGGAAGCACCTTATGCGGGCCGAGCAACGTGAGCCCAGTGGGCCACAGCATCCACAGGCCGGGCTACGCCACTTCGTGGGTTTGGCCACACCACCCATGAGGGGATGCACGGTTTGAGGACCATAAGGCCAAGCCCACCACACTTCGACCCGACTAGGCATGCCTATGTATGTTCGGGCCAGGGCGGACCTGACCTGGACCCAATCGTGCACAATTTCGCTTAAATGGTTCATAACTTTTGAACCAGACGACCATTTAATGAAAGGTTTATGGAGATGGGATACTTTGAGTGATACAGATCATTTGGTATACTCTACGTTAATTTTTGAGAATGTTGGAGTACAGCCGGATTGGATTGAACCAGAATCCAACCGGGCCCCCAGTAATTAAACGCTTATAAGTCACATACTGGGCATCCGATTGACGCATCATCTATAACATTGGAATTCAAATGACATGGTGGTCTATTGGGATACTTTTTAATATAAATTTTTGTAGATGAGGTACATATAATGGCTTTACGTGTGGATCCTCTCGAAATCAAGCGTCCTTAGTGTGGGAATCTAGTGGCTGAAGGTATCATCGATAAAGAACATCGATCCCATGTGGGTCAGCATTTATCGATCCTATGTGGGTCATAATCTATCGATACTATGTGGGTTAGAGTTCAGCGATCCTTAGTGGGCCAGCGATCACCAATCATGTGTGTGTCGGCATCTAATTATCATGTTTGGGTCAGTAGGACAGCCTCTTGACATAATAATATGATCTAGTGATGCGTCTAATCATTTGTACTACTGTACTGATGTTATACCTGGTGTGAGATAAGTATTTACCTGTGTGGTACTTTTACCTTCGTGTTGTCACCTCATGATATAATATTTGTGGGATTATCCCCACGTGGATCAATTGTTCAAATGGGTTAAAAGTTGGAGCCCAATTTTTCCCTAAGAATGAGATGAGTATATTGTTATAACATAAGTATATGTATGAGAACACACCTATGTAAAGTTGTTGACTACATTGTGCTTTGTGATTGAGGTATTTATGTGAGGGTTCTCTTTTGTGGAACTCTAGGAGAACTTCGGGGGTCTAGGGTTCCCTAATGATTATTGTTATACTCATCCCTAGACGGGCAATTCTCGCAACTAATTGTGTCCAGTGTAGACAATAGACATCATTGATCGAGGACGAGGGAGCTAGGACTGGAAATTTCTCAAAGGTGGACCATTTGAAATGATGTGACATAGTAAATATTGATCATGAGTTGTACCTAAACTTTAGGTAGGGTCCATGGTGGACGAACCAAGTGATGTTTCCTCTTCCAGTTGTACATGTAATTTTCAGTTGGGCTTATATTCTGACCACTTTACATTTAGTACAGTTTTTACTATAGTAGTTTAGTTCCTGGTTTCTTCTTGTGGTGTTTATAGACTGTGTGTTTGTAGGTTAAAAGGAAATGCCTTCTCATTTTTTAGGGTTATGACTTTCAGTTGTAGTCACCAATATGGAAGGCGGGCATGGTGTAGTGAGTTTTACTGACCTATGAACATACCTCTTTATATACATACATTGATCACAATTCCACCATGATCGATGCATAGTGAGTTTTACTGACCTATGAACCTCCTAACTTGAGTGCCACTCCACTATGGTTAACATCACACTCTCCTCCATGGATTTTTCATTATGACAAGACCAATCGATAATCATTAAATATCATATCCCATTATCCCCCTACACCCACTAAGAACAAAATTTTTTTGTCAACATATCACTATAATAATAGTGAAAAAAATATAACGTATCAAATGTTCCTAGATTCTAAGATTAGTACTTATAACATTCAACATCCTTAGGTCCACAAAAAGGAATTACTCAAAATAGTTAATTGTACACCATATAACAACACATCCTCTATTTCATAATTGAAATCTATATGAAGTAAATATATCCTAATAATTTCCCTTTAGAATGGAAGGCATATAGGTTCATCCCCATCGACAATCATTCGATAATATAGAGATATTGGACATTATATTTTCATGGATAACAATAGGATATGATGTAATAAAATATCAATACCACATCACACCCACATTTGATGCCACCTATATTTGTAGGGACATTTAAAACCTATCCAATGTCCCCAAGACTCCGTTATTGTAATTTTTTCATTACATTCACATCAGTTCTCCAACCACTCACACATACATGCTCAACTCAAGAACGCCAGCTGTATGATATCTAAACATCGGATCCAAAAATGATAAAAGTTAGAGTATCAGCAACATTTCAAATCTCCAATATTTCATTAACACTTAGTAGTTATAGGCCCTTGTGTAACCCAACCACAAAACATGATTCAAAATAAAATAAGTCAATCCTTATGAAATATCTAATCACAAACCCAATCACCTATTCATGCCCCAATAGTTTGTACCTATCACTTGACTAACATCCCCCTTATTCTTAAAAAATAACATCCATCAATACAAATCCCATTACAAAACCACTAAAAAAATAATCATTCAAATATCCACTATATTCATTTACACTCATTCCACATTCCTCAATACACATATAGAGCTATCGGGGTCATGAATCTAATAGTACCACCACCTAGAAACCAAAATCTCCACCATAGAATCAACACATAAAGAACATCCCAACTCTCAAAAATCATAGATCTATTTCTGTTTTACAATCTGAACATAACACATCTACCAAACATGTATGCACATCCCCATTGTAAACCCACACATATAAAATTACATTGACTCGTGAAATTCATGTCCTTAAGTTCAATTGAAATAAACTACCATGCACATATCTCATAAATAAATATTACATGGTGTAGTATCTAGAATTATAGTTCCCCTCTTGAATCAATCTGCCATATCAAAACACTAGTACAAAAGTGAAGTTTTAAAAAACAACATGAATCCAACATGACAAGTCAATATACTAGGATTTGCGATTTGGGAACTATTTTTATGTGAATAATTACATTATTTTCCTCACACAACCAATGTGACACATAACTAGGTTTTCTCATCTCACAGTTCCCTATAGAATAATAAATGACACTAAATTTCTAATCCAGTGTCACATAAAATTATGTAACATGAATCTCCCACAAGGACGTATGTGTGAAAACTAATCAAAATTCACTAGCTCCAACCAATAGGTAAGAGGGATTTAAAACCACTCCCATCCAAACAAATTACATCAAAATATAAAAGATTCCTTCTCCATGGACTCACATTGATGGATTTCAAACATCAAAAAAACCATGGTCATCTAGGAAACCCATCATATCTATGAATATTCACATTAGATTACTCTTTAGAGGGTCAATCCCCACAAATATCCAAAGAAAAAAAAACCCACAAGGTTCCAATGTTCATACCACTATATCATACTGACTCACTAGGGTCTCTTGTCCCACATTTTAGAGGGACCACATCCATGTGTTCAATGTCGACCATCTAATCATAGATCCAAAAAACATTAAATCTAAAGTAAACCCATAAACCAAAAACATTAATGCCTATAATATGTTGACCATAATTTCCTACCACGATCCATGAGACACATTTTCCTCTATATACTAAGAGTCAAAATCAATCACTAACCTCTATCGAATAGAAACAGAGCTAGTAATCCTTCATAAAAAATCAAATAAAAATATCAAGTGCATATTCCATTGATAATATCATATAAAAAAGTACTACTAAATACCATGATCATTAATCTCAACCCATGGAATCCTAAAAATCCTATCAAAACATTTTTGTGGCATAGTATATGATAACTATCATTAGCTTCGACACAATAATCTCTCATAATTCCACCGAATCCAAAATAATTAATTAGAATATAACCGCTTCGATACCACCTTGTATCATCACAAATAAAATTTCACTAAACTTTTACCTCGCCATTGTTTTTTACATCACCACAGGTGTGCATCCTCATATGCATATGGCTGAAGACATGAAAAGTGGAGTATAAGGGGGGATTGTGAGGAGATTACATATCCATATCAGACTATAATCCCCAATTAAATAATTAAACATCATAAAAATTAGATTAAAACGAAGAAATTATATAAATAAAAAAATGATTTATTTCATAAATAATTTTTGTAATGGACTCAATATCCATTCCATATATTGATCATCAATATTTGACTTGGTCTAACATAAATAAAAAAATGAAAAATAAATTCATCAGACTCTACTAACAACTTAAAATATTTCATAGAAATATCCCCAATAAACATTATACCTACTAAGTTATCATGTCTGATCATGAAAAATTAAAAATTATCCTTGTCCGAAATCAATTCCTACAATGAACATGTGATAGATAATCAACTATCCCTTTAAAATGTATGTTCAAGGAGGTTGTGAGTATACCTTAGTAGGACACCACCAATGGTGTATAAATAAAATATTATCCATTATGATAGTTTTTTAGATAAAAATTAGATTAATAAGTTTATGTAGACTGAAGTGCATTGTGTTGCATTTGTTTTCAATGAGGCATGAAGTTGTCTTGGAATGAATGGAAGTCAAGGAATGTCAAGATGTGAATGACAAAGGTTGTGATGGTGTTGGTGATAAATGGAGAATGACCATGACACTAAGATGCATGTCACTTAGGAGATTCACTAAGTGACATAGGAGATGATGGTTGAAACATTCTCTAGTCATATCTGACGATTGTTGAGCTGTTCTTAAAGTTCCAAGAACTTGTATCAACTGGATACAAAGTCACAACAAAGTTAGAAGACCATGCATTGTATTGACAATGCATGAGGAGAGGAAGATGATCCATCCACAACCACTGAGTGGATGAAGTGGATTGAAAGAAGTCCATGCACTATCACTTAGTGCATGTGAATCAGAAGAAGATCCAATTGATCTCTGATTAGATCAATGAAGAATGTTGAAGAACATGTGTGATTCATGAGATTCAGTTGAAGAAGTCCCTCCTAAGTATTGAACACATATGGAAGAGGAGATGAAGAAGATTAAGAAGAAACCTTGGGAATTCCATATTCTAAGTAGAGATCATATGAGAGGAGAAATGATGGAATTCTTAAGAAGAAGAAGAAAGGAAGAAGGCTTGGAGTGGCTTGGCATTTGGTATTTGATATGGCTTTTGATATGGCTTGAACTCATTGAAAACTTTGTTTTCAACAAAGTGTTTATTCTGTCCTTTGCCAAAAATTAGGCCAGCCAAGGCCAGCCCACGGGTTCAACCCCAAGGCACTTGTGGGCCGAAGGCGCCACGCCCCTGGGGGATCCCATGGTGCAAGCACAAGGCGGCAGGGGGCCGTGTGTAAGCCCCCGAGGACACGCGGTGGTGAAACCCGCGCGCCCGAGGTGCATAGTGGGCGCTAGGAGTGCGCCCGCAGGGAGCAGAGTGGGCGCAGAGCGCGCCCGCAGGGAGAAGACGGTGCAGGGCGGCACCGTGGAGGGAGGAGATTCAACTGAGCCGGTTGGGGGAGCGCTTAGTTGATAATCCGTGAGAAAACCGCGCCCTGTTTCGATGTGGGACGCGGAAAAATCACCGGGAGAGAATCCTGGCCGTCCAAGCCATCGCGCACTTTATCCACGCCGCACGATCCATCTCCGCGGAGATGATCTGATCCTGGCCGTTTAACATCGCATCCGACGGCCGAGAGCTCGTCTCCTTCGTTGAGCTTAACCGAGGCTTCCCCGAAGCCACCCGCGAGCCGCCGACGAACCAGAGGCCATCCGATGACCTATTTCGAGTTCCCGGCCACCATTGCTGAAGCCAAAGGCTCCATTGAGATCGTCTAGACCTACTGAACAGATTCATGCAATAAAAATAAGCATGCATGCAATGTTTGGGAGATTTCGAACAATGCCGAGGCAAACGAAGTTGCCGAGGCTTCATGGGTTCGTGCCTTTGCATGTTTTGGATCAGAAGAAGGCCGTGCATGCGTTATAAATCGCATGCACGAGGAGGAAAGAAAAATGAGAGAACCCGCGTGAAACAGACGAAGAAACGAGATTTGAAAAAAATCTTTAAAGAACCGAAATCTTCGGGGTTTCGAAAGATATCTCTCCGCGGAAGGCAGAGGCTCTCCTTGCCTATAAAAAGTGAGGCCGAGGCTCGAGGTTGCTTGCTGAAAACTTCAAGATCCGCGTAGAGCTCTCTGCCTCGCGAAGAAAGAAGCCACCGCGCAAAAACTTTGCGCGGCTATTGTTCTCGGTGCCACCCGAGGCCCGAAAGAGTTCCTTTCGCGCACCCCTTGCGTGAAAGAGGTGAAGGGAAGGAGTTCCCTGTGCGCCTCACTTGCGCATCAGGAAGAGCTCTCCCTGCCCGCATACTTGCGCATAAGGAGTAGCTTGCGCGCCCAAGGTGTCCTCACTATTGTGGCTTGCGCGCCTCGTGGTGTTGCATCCTGCACACCCGAGTGCCTGTGCACCCCGCGGCTCAAGACACTTGCGCGGCAGTGTGTGTGTGCCAAGTGGAGAAGAAGACCCGAGGGCTTGGTACCTTGTGCTGCTGTTGGAGAAGGAGATGGCCGCGGCTCAAGCAGACCCTTGCGCGCCTCCATTGGCATTCAGGTGGAATAGAAGAAGGAGGCCATATCATGTGTGTGTGCCAAGTGAAAACACCCTACGGGCAGTAGGCGTGCAAAGCAAGAAGAGCCGAGGCTTTGCCTCTTGTGTGTGCAAAGTAAAAGTTGAAGGCCGAGAGGAAGTTTGTGCAAAAGAAAAATACAAGTGAAGGCTGTAGCCCTTGTGTGTGAAAAATGAAGAACCAAGTGTGTGCATAAGTGAAGTGCGCACTTTGAAGGAAATTAAAAGAACAAGGAAGTGTGTGTGCTTTGCAAGTGAAGTAGGCCAAGCTCAAGTGTTTGCCAAAGTGAAGAAGTTTTGTGTGCAATGAGATAAGGAGGCCGAACCTAGTGTGTGTGCACTAAGTGAAGTGAACACACTTAGAAGAAGGAAGAAAGAGGAGACCCTCACACTAAAGTACAACACACTTGTGAGTGTGTAAACAAAAAGAACAAAGTGTGAAGAAGGAAGAAGTGTGTGTGCTTAAGGCATTTGCACTCATTGAGTGTTTATCACACTAAGAAGAAGAAGGGGAGTTCATGGATGCATGCATGCATGTGCACACGTGAACAGAGCCAAATCAGTGGTGTGCATTTGAGTTGACCAAGACCAGAGGATCTTGAAGAAATTGAGAAGGCCATGCAGTCAGTGCATGAGGATTCAGAGTTTCCAGGCATTCAGTGCATGAAGTTGTTTTGAAGTGAGACTGGACCAGACTGAAGTTAAAGATATCAGTTGTCTGAGTATTCAGTAGTTTAAGAGAGAAGCCAGGTCATCCTTAGAAGAAGGAGATAAATCCTGAGCAAGACGAGAAGACCTGATCATCACAAGTGATCAGAGGTACAGAGCAAGGCTAGCAGTCTTTATCCCAGACTGCTGAAGATACTTGAAGAAGCTTAAAGTGAAGAAGAGCTACTCGTGTGACTCGAGGAGCCAGGAGAAGACCCTGTGGGACTCAGAGAGAAGAAGTCTTCAGTGGGATTCTGGAGCAGGCCAGTGGGACTCTGGTAACACTCTGTGAAGCAGTATAAAGAGCCTCCTGTGGGACTCAGGAGAGATACGGTGGGAAGCTGTATCGACCATTGTAATACTAACAGATTATAATGGGAGAATCCATGCTGGGAGAGCATGGCAAGGATGTAGGCCTTTGGTGCCGAACCTTGTAAATCCTTGTGTCTTGTGCCTTTTCATTACTGCATTATCCGGGAAAGGTTGAGAGATACAAGAAGAGTGGATCGAGGCCTTAACAAGCCATAGTGGTTTAATTGATAAGGAACCAATTAGTAAAAAGTTTTAAGGGATCACTGATTCACCCCCTCCCCCTCTCAGTGATTCACACTGATCTGGGCACTTCAATTGGTATCAGAGGGAGGTTACCTCTAAAAGATCCAAGGGAGTCTTTATGAAGTGCATATTTGAGGAAACGAGCGACCAGCCACAAATGGAGATATCTGCCAAAACTCAGAAAAATAGAAAGAAGAAACAGGCCAAGAAGATGAAGAAAGCATGTCCTAGCTGTGATGAAGTTGAAACAATGAATGATCTTCAGAGTGCACTCAAATATCATCAGAAGACAGTTCCCATGGAAGTGGCAAAGTGTATAGCTACAGGCATCCATGATCTTCATGAAGAAAAATCACAATTAGAAGAAGAATCCAATGCAATGGAAGATCAATTGGCAAAAAGGGTTGGCATAACCAACACTCTCAGAAAGCTGGTGAAGGCCAAAGACGAATCTGTTTCCCTTTGCAATGAAAGATATGAAGATACCTGTGAAGAATTGCAAAGGAGCTCTTCTGAGAAAGAAATATTTTTGATAATGATCAAAGATGTTTTCCGTGCATTGGAAAAGAGACACAGAGTTTAAATGGTTTTCAAAGATGCTCAACTTGAAGACAAAACTAAAAGGGTGAAGGAGCTTGACAATTCATTGCTTGAATTGAAGACAGTGCATGATGACCAGATGAATCAGCTGAAAGAATGTTGGGAAGGAAAGCTAAGAGCTGTTGAGGATGAGAAGAACTCCCTTAACATGAAGTGCTTAGAACTAGAGGTGATATTGACACATCTGCAATCACCCAAAGCTGAAACCTCCCAGTCAGCTGGTAGAAGACATGTTTCTACTCAAGTATGCTTTGAGCAGGATGATTCTGAGAGAAAGACATCCTATAATAAAAGTGCATCATATTCTAGAAATAAGGTACCATCCATACCATCTTGTACTGATGCTTCTAATTGTGTCTCCACAAAAAGTGCAGGATGGAAGAATAATTCCAAACAAGTATGGATGAAGACAATGAAGAAAGAAAGCGCTCCTGAAGCTGCACAACAATTCAAGACAAGTACCCTAAAATCAGAAGGACTGAAGAAGTCAAGATTTGTGGGTCAATGTTGGTGTTGTAATAAGTATGGGCACTGTGCAAAGGATTGTTGGTACAATCCACTGAATGTCAAAGCACAAAGGAAGCCCATGCCAAGGGGGAGCAAGCCAGAAGAAAAGAAGCAACATCCACAGGTCCAGAGACATATGTTTACTGCAAATAGATTTGGATTACTTGACAACATCTGGGATGATTGCAAAAGTGGTCAACAAAAAGATACATGTCAATCTCCAACTGTATCCAGAGCTCAAAAGAAGAAAAGATCACAGAACCTGGCTCAGAGCGAATCCTTGGGAAGCAAGAAGAAGAAAGTGGAAGATGCTCCCAAGAAGATTATGAAAAAGGAAGAGAAGACCTTGGAGTCTAAGTCCAAGAAGGGTGAGTCATCCAGTAGGACCACCAAGAAGACATGCTTCTACTGTGGAAAGGAAGGACATATCATGGATCGTTGTAAAGAAGCCATGAAATTCAATAGAGGTAGACTGGACTCAAACAGACAATCAATCCAAAAGAAGCATAAGGGATTGATTGAAAACAAGTTGCCTAAGAGAGGTAGCTTGACAGCATCAAAAGAACCATGTGGAACTTCCAGAACTGAGGCCACACTTCCAAATGATTTACTAGTCATATCGCCAAATCAGTTGCATCTTTCCAGAGAACTACAAAGAGTTGAAGATGAAGCTCTGGCAATTGCTAAAGCAAAAGGGAAGAAGAAGGTTTCACATGAAGATGTTTTGAGAACCACACCAGCACAAACATCAATGAAGATCAAATGTGCAAGTGTGAAGAATGGTGAAAATGGGACATCTCTGTTGAGAGAATCTTCTCAACCTTGTTGTTCACAGTGATGAACCAAGGAGGTTCCATCTTATTCCGTAATCACTTGTATTTACATGTGCTGACATTGCAGGGAATTGAAGATGATGATCATTCTCAACTGGAGGATGGTTTGGAAAGAATGGAGTGCACCCCTTGAGGGGGAGAAAATCTGAAGAAGATGATGTTCTGAGATTAATATCATCTTAAGAAAATGGATGAATGGGGGAGCTTTATCTTTGCACCTGAACTTTCTAATGAGTTTTGTGAAGTATGTGCAGGATTTAGCAATTCATTGTTATATATGAAATATTTCAAGCCCCTTGAAGCATGATCTCACATGTGTAGAGAATTGTGGACAGCATTGAGTTCCTTGGTTACATTACTCTTGTTTTCTACACCAGGTTAGCCCAAGTAGACTTAGAGTTGATTTACTAAAGGTTCTTTGCTAAAGAGAACATGTGACATCATCCCTCTCTTAGTGCTTTTCAAGAAGATGCTATTCAAAGGGAGGAAGAGATTTCTGAAAGAGAACCACACCACACCTTTGCATTTGATTGCCAATAAGGGGGAGAAAAGACTGGGCACACATATTGACCCATTCATATGTGCTGAAGTTGTGATATTGACAACAAATACAAAGGAGGAGATTGAAGTGCACTGTGTTGCATTTGTTGTCAATGAGGCATGAAGTTGTATTGGAATGAATGGAAGTCAAGGAATGTCAAGATGTGAATGACAAAGGTTGTGATGGTGTTGGTGATAAATGGAGAATGGCCATGACACTAAGATGCATGTCACTTAGGAGATTCACTAAGTGACATAGGAGATGATGGTTGAAACATTCTCTAGTCATATCTGACGATTGTTGAGCTGTTCTTAAAGTTCCAAGAACTTGTATCAACTGGATACAAAGTCACAACAAATTTAGAAGACCATGCATTGTATTGACAATGCATGAGGAGAGGAAGATGATCCATCCACAACCACTGAGTGGATGAAGTGGATTGAAAGAAGTCCATGCACTATCACTTAGTGCATGTGAATCAGAAGAAGATCCAATTGATCTCTGATTAGATCAATGAAGAATGTTGAAGAACATGTGTGATTCATGAGATTCAGTTGAAGAAGTCCCTCCTAAGTATTGAACACATATGGAAGAGGAGATGAAGAAGATTAAGAAGAAACCTTGGGAATTCCATATTCTATGTAGAGATCATATGAGAGGAGAAATGATGGAATTCTTAAGAAGAAGAAGAAAGGAAGAAGGCTTGGAGTGGCTTGGCATTTGGTATTTGATATGGCTTTTGATATGGCTTGAACTCATTGAAAACTTTGTTTTCAACAAAGTGTTTATTCTGTCCTTTGCCAAAAATTAGGCCAGCCAAGGCCATCCCACGGGTTCAACCCCATGGCACTTGTGGGCCGAAGGCGCCATGCCCATGTGGGATCCCATGGTGCAAGCACAAGGCGGCAGGGGGCCGTGTGTAAGCCCCCGAGGACACGCGGTGGTGAAACCCGCGCGCCCGAGGTGCATAGTGGGTGCTAGGAGCGCGCCCACAGGGAGCAGAGTGGGCGCAGAGCGCGCCCGCAGGGAGAACACGGTGCGGGGCGGCACCGTGGAGGGAGGAGATTCAACTGAGCCGGTTGGGGGAGCGCTTAGTTGATAAGCCGCGAGAAAACCGCGCCCTGTTTCGATGTGGGACGCGGAAAAATTACCAGGAGCGAATCCTGGCCGTCTGAGCCATCGTGCGCTTTATCCTCGCCGCACGATCCATCTCCGCGGCGATGATCTGATCCTGGCCGTTTAACATCGCATCCGACGGCCGAGAGCTCGTCTCCTTCGTTGAGCTTAACCGAGGCTTCCCCAAAGCCACCCGCGAGACGCCGACGAAACAGAGGCCATCCGACGACCTATTTCGAGTTCCCGGCCACCATTGCTGAAGCCAAAGGCTCCATTGAGATCGTCTAGACCTACTGAACAGATTCATGCAATAAAAATATGTATGAATGCAGTGTTTGGGATATTTCGAACAATGCCGAGGCAAACGAAGTTGACGAGGCTTCATGGGTTCGTGCCTTTGCATGTTTTGGATCAGAAGAAGGCCGTGCATGCGCTATAAATCGCATGCACGAGGAGGAAAGAAAAATGAGAGAACCTGCGTGAAACATACGAAGAAACGAGATTTGAAAAAAAAATTTAAAGAACCGAAATCTTCGGGGATTCGAAAGATATCTCTCCGCGGAAGGAAGAGGCTCTCCTCGCCTACAAAAAGAGAGGCCGAGGCTCGAGGTTGCTTGCTGAAAACTTGAAGATCTGCGTAGAGCTCTCTGCCTCGCGAAGAAATAAGCCACCGCGCAAAAACTTTGCGCGGCTATTGTTCTCGGTGCCACCCGAGGCCCGAAGGAGTTCCTTTCACGCACCCCTTGCACGAAAGAGGTGAAGGGAAGGAGTTCCCTGTGCGCCTCACTTGCGCATCAGGAAGAGCTCTCCCTGCCCGCATACTTGCGCGGCAGGAGTAGCTTGCGCTCCCAAGGTGTCCTCACCCTTGTGGCTTGCGCGCCTCGTGGTGTTGCATCCTGCACACCCGAGTGCCTGTGCACCCCGCGGCTCAAGACACTTGCGCGGCAGTGTGTGTGTGCCAAGTGGAGAAGAAGACCCGAGGGCTTGGTACCTTGTGCAGCTGTTGGAGAAGGAGTTGGCCACGGCTCAAGCAGACCCTTGCGCGCCTCCTTTGGCATTCAGGTGGAATAGAAGAAGGAGGCCATATCTTGTGTGTGTGCCAAGTGAAAACACCCTACGGGCAGTAGGTGTGCAAAGCAAGAAGAGCCGAGGCTTTGCCTCTTGTGTGTGCAAAGTAAAAGTTGAAGGCCGAGAGGAAGTTTGTGCAAAAGAAAAATACAAGTGAAGGCCGTAGCCCTTGTGTGTGAAAAATGAAGAACCAAGTGTGTGCATAAGTGAAGTGCACACTTTGAAGGAAATTAAAAGAACAAGGAAGTGTGTGTGCTTTGCAAGTGAAGTAGGCCAAGCTCAAGTGTTTGCCAAAGTGAAGAAGTTTTGTGTGCAATGAGATAAGGAGGCCGAACCTAGTGTGTGTGCACTAAGTGAAGTGAACACACTTAGAAGAAGGAAGAAAGAGGAGACCCTCACACTAAAGTACAACACACTTGTGAGTGTGTAAACAAAAAGAACAAAGTGTGAAGAAGGAAGAAGTGTGTGTGCTTAAGGCATCTGCACTCATTGAGTGTTTATCACACTAAGAAGAAGAAGGGGAGTGCATGCATGCATGCATGCACATGCACACGTGAACAGAGCCAAATCAGTGGTGTGCATTTGAGTTGACCAAGACCAGAGGATCTTGAAGAAATTGAGAAGGCCATGCAGTCAGTGCATGAGGATTCAGAGTTGCCATGCATTCAGTGCATGAAGTTGTTTTGAAGTGAGACTGGACCAGACTGAAGTTAAAGATATCAGTTGTCTGAGTATTCAGTAGTTGAAGAGAGAAGACAGGTCATCCTTAGAAGAAGGAGATAAATCCTGAGCAAGACGAGAAGACCTGATCATCACAAGTGATCAGAGGTACAGAGCAAGGCCAGCAGTCTTTATCCCAGACTGCTGAAGATACTTGAAGAAGCTTAAAGTGAAGAAGAGCTACTCGTGTGACTCGAGGAGCCAGGAGAAGACCCTGTGGGACTCAGGGAGAAGAAGTCTTCAGTGGGATTCTGGAGCAGGCCAGTGGGACACTGGTAACACTGTGTGAAGTAGTATAAAGACCCTCCTGTGGGACTCAGGAGAGATACGGTGGGAAGATGTATCAACCATAGTAATACTAACAGATTATAATGGGAGAATCCATGCTGGGAGAGCATGGCAAGGATGTAGGCCTTTGGTGCCGAACCTTGTAAATCCTTGTGTCCTGTGCCTTTTCATTACTGCATTATCCGGGAAAGGTTGAGAGATACAAGAAGAGTGGATCGAGGCCTTAACAAGTCATAGAGGTTTAATTGATAAGGAATCAATTAGTAAAAAGTTTTAAGGGATCACTGATTCACCCCCTCCCCCTCTCAGTGATTCACACTGATCTGGGCACTTCATAGACATATATTCATACATTATTTAAAAGCAGGGGGTTATGTTTTACAATATTAATTATTATTGTATATGAAATTATCACATTTTGACTATCTCATATTTCTATTTTGATTGTGATAAGATAATTCTTTGGATTCACAAATCCTAGATTTGGAAAATTAGTCCAACATCCCAAAACATAATGAAAATAATTTGTTCTCAGAGAAATAGTTTAGAAAAAACCATTCATTATGAATTCTATTACTAAAACCACTAACCATATTTCATAAAAAATTTCTTGAGCAACATTTTTTAATGTGAAAAATGTACTAGTATTTCAATATTTATAACCCCATGCCTTATATTGTACTACTAGTTCAAATAGTTTTATTCTAAAACCTAAACCATTGATAAGAAACACCATTTACTTGCCCTTGGATTCCAGAGTGTATATCCATATTCTGAAACAATGGTTAATCAGGGATCAAGGAGTATTATTCCAGCCCACCCAAGGGTCATGAGCTTCAATCATGTATTCCATCCACCCATATATAATACTATTGGGTCTTTGAGAATAATTCTTGCACCTAAACTATGTATAAGTAATTCTATGTACAATATCCCAATCCATGGATGTATAAATCCAATTCCAAAATCCAAAAACATTATTTTATCAATTAGTTTAATTATACACAGTTCGTTATGACTAACCTTTTAACATAATAATATAATTGGTATACCGTCATTTATTTATAAATAGTAAATTTCTTTATTCATTTTATCCTTTCTAATGTCCCAACATGACGTTAAATGAAAACTGGGATCAACAAGGATCATCCCAATTCATATTCATAAAATTACTTAAACCATAAATCCTAAATTATAATATTAAACCACTATTCAAAAGATTGTAATTTTATTAAAAAAATGATAAATGCCATCATTTCAACTTAAACAATCACAATATCTCTTAACAAATCGTCATTAAATAGGTAACCACACCCTCATTTTAAATAAAACGTTAAAATCTATTTAAAACGTATTTTTTATAAAATAACTATAAGTAAGAACCTAATTACAAAACAATAACGTTTTAAAACATTTATTTCCCCCATTTTCAAAAAAATAACTTGTCAAACCCAAACCCATACTCTTAAAACCATCTGATGTCCCCATAGGTATTTCATCAAATACTAGAACATGAAAATTCTTAATTCATCCATTAAAAATATTATTAAAAAATTTATTTGTAATCCTCAACAAGTATTAAATAGTAATTCCATTAAACCAACCAATGATGTTAATCTTGTTTTTCTTTACTCCCATGCTCAATATCATTTAAATCCCCTATTTTCCATATATCTGAAAAGATACACCCCAGGAGTGACTGTAGGTTCTATCCTTTAAACACTGATAATTCTAATGAGATCCATGGAAGGTCTACTTATCATTCCAAATATTGAGGAAAAATTAAGTAATAAAATAAATAAAACGTCCTAGATGTGGTATTTAAAGAAAATAATGTATAAGAAATCAAGTAAATTAATTTCTTTATGGATAAAAATAATATACCAATATCCTCTTCAATGAAGATTAAAAAAATTAAAATATTTACAGCCTTTCTAAGACTCATCGAAGTCCCTTCTAACCTTTTTAAAATTCGAGAATGTTTTTCACAACCACACAGGATCTAGTCACACACTAAATATCCAAAATTAATTAGTTATAACTAATAAAATAAATTGTGAAATTAAACCCCAATGTGGAATAATTCTATAAAATACAACAGGACAATTAGAACGTATCAAACCTCCATAAAACCACCAAATGTGTTCCAAAATAGACTCAATACACAATTCTTAAGAAATAATCTATGTGGATTTAAAATTTCCATAATTATTCAAATTAACTAATAGGTAAAATCATTAACAAAATTCATTGTAATCACGTACCATAATGTAATTTTGTGAGACAAAATGATGAATGCATCATAGAATCTCAACTACACATACCGATAAAAATCCCCAAGAGAGATTTATAATTAGATCATGAAATGGATGAATTTTCAGAAAAACATAAAATTGATAACTCCAAAATAAGATAAAATGACTTTGAAGAATAATATAAAATACTATAGGTTGATTCATACTTAAAAATATAAAAACAACCTCTAAAAAAGACCCCAAATCAAGGGGTTATAGAATGAGGTAGGGTTTGGGAGCCCCTAGAATCATATAAACTGAATCATTGAGAGAGTTAGTGGAATATACTAATAGAATTAGGTTCTAATGTATAAGACTGTCCTTTTATACATGTTTCAGGTAGCCACATAATTTGATCTCATTTTTTTTCAAACCATTCACCTACCATGTAGTTGGAATAGAAAATGAAAAAACACCAAAAATTGTTTTTTAAAAAGGTTATAAAATCCATACATTATCCATCAACACACAAATTGTACCCTTTCTATAATAAAGAGTGTGGTTTTTCAAAAACATTGCACATCTCTTGTGCTATAACTCATATCATCTGTCACCTTTCATAGTTTACCCTTGATCAATATTGACTAAAAATTAGTCTTTTTCTTGATTTTGAAAAATCACAATACACTAAAAATCGAAAATACATCACTATGGAAAAAATTAATAAAATAGTGAGGATGCAATTTTCAAAAAGAGGGAATGATGTAACATCCCAGGTATTTATAGAATAATATATCTTCCTACCTATTAATATTTTTGAATTTAATATAAATTTTGGATTTAATGGGACACTATGTATGATAGCATACCTGAAACACATCTACAGGTTTCTCTGAAATCTTATGTTTCACAAAACACATAATTATATTAAAAAATACAATAATAATATTATTATTTTAAATGGTACGTAATGCCTAGAAATTTTATTGGCAAGAATGAACAGAATTAATTATATTATTAATTTTCATATTTTTTAATTGTTTTAAAATTTATCTAATTAATTATAGAGGATTAAAATGATAATGAATCCAATATTAAGCAAAAAATACTCTAATATTTTTAAAATGTTGTGTTACCACCTTTTGATGGAAAACCCTTTTAAATGTAGTTATTATCACTTTTATATATTTTAATTGTAAATATAAAATTTTCTATTAGTAGATAAATAATGAAATTTACATAGGTTAAGAGATTGGTATTTTTCTGATGAAATTCTTATTTAAATTAATTGTAAAAAATACTGCATTTTTATTTAAAACTGCGTTCTTGTATAATTTATTTATATTTTAATGTCTTCATATTTATTAGTTTTAACATGTAATTGGAATTTATTATTATAATTTAATCCCATTTTGGTCATTGGAAGTAATTTCACAACGAAATTTAACATAAACACAAGTCAATCTTTTGATATTTTTTTCTTCTTAAAAACACTTTTTTGGTTTTGAAAATGAGAATTAATTTTAAATTTATCACTATAATTTATGTGTTAAAAATTTGTAAAAATGGATTCCATTTTTGGAATCATATAGTCTAAACTTTTTAAATAGGTTCCTTTAAATTTTTTAAATTATGAATAGTAACATTTGTAATTATTTTTATTAACCATAGTTAAAAAGTAAATTAGGAAAATAAGGGTAAAAAATAATATTATAATTAGATAAAAATACCCAAAACATTTCCTAATCATATTATATGAGATATTTCCAACCATAATCATCTTTAAGATGAATGTTTTTCATTTGGGAGCCACATGGGTGTGAAAATCTTCATTTTATAATATTTAATTTAAAGAAAAGTGAAATATAACATAAACCTCTATCTTTTAATAAAAAAAATTAATATAGGGTAATATAATTGATATCCTTTAAAATAAATCGAAATTATAAATATAAAACTATTTCTAAAATTATATTATATTATTTATTAATTTTAGACATTAAATAAATTATTTAATTTAGGACACAATAATGATGCAGTGATTACTTTATTAATGAAATATTAAAATAAATGCTATTATAAATATTAAATAGAATTGTAATTTTACAATATAAATGCCATAAGATAATTTTTTGGATGAAATTGAAATGTGAGGGATGATTTAATGCCATTTATTTGAAAGAATCATGTTGTTAAGACTTTAACAAAATCCAATTTCAAAATAGTGTCAAAATTGATATAAAAGTGTTTTTAAAATAAATACAATTATATTAATTGATATAATAGTCCTACAACTCTAATATTCCTACAAAAATACTTATATAAATTTTATAATATCATTAATGATCCACTTTTGATTCTATTAGAATTTTATTGTATTTATAGTAACCATATATTATGAAAAATACTAGAATTTATGGTAAGAGTTAATGTTTTCAATTAATGGGCAAAGATAAAAGATAATGTAAATTTTGTGACCTAAACATGTCTAAAACCAATTGGTAGAGATTATTAATACACATAATCACATTATAATTTAAATATATCGCATTGGAACTATTATAATTCAAAAATAAATTTATAATAAATTAATATTTGAAGATATTCCTAAAGAGCCCCTCCTCTCTCTTATAAAAGGCCACCACCACTACCCACTTAATAACACATATAAATACCGTTGAATGTTCCCAAATATACTAAAAAATATACCAAATTCATGTACTTACTCATATAAGCCTCAAAATGGGTATAAGGAAACTCAGTAAATCCTTTGGGCTCAAATCAAAAAAAGTTACCCATTATAGATGTAATGTATTCTCTCATGTTCCATTCCTTTATTTTACTTCTCCAATCCCTATGATATTTTTTTAAATGACTAAATAACAACACAAGTATCTAAAATATACAAATATGTTGTTAGGATATTTCTTCTAACTGCACTTAAACACACCTCTATAAAATGGATAAGAACATATTGATTCTGTGTTTGGAGAACTACAACGTCACGAAATGATAACTGTTCAATTTTCTCCAAACACCTATAATGGTAACCATTATGAATTAAATGTATTTCTATACGATATATATTATATTTATATTGCCTATATTCTTTTATATTCTTTATTTATAACATATCTTTATTCTTTCTATAATGTGTAAATACGATAATTCCATTTAAGGAAATGAGGACTACTGCCCCCTCAAAGTGATATGACTCTTTCATTCTATACCTGGAACATTTAAATGTTGGTTTTATTAAACATATAAGAAAAACATGACATTGTTATATTACTTTAATTATATATCTATAATTCAGTTTTTATTCCTTTAATATAACAAATAAATGAAAGTAGCGTTCATGAATACGTACAACCTATTGTCTCGATGAACGATGCATTTAATTTATTATACCCAAATATTATAAACTATTATAAATAAATATATAATAAATATATATGATATTTAAATCATGTATAATATTTTTGATATGGTGTAATTTGACCACATGAAAAATTTACATCAAAACGAGCTTATTCTCGTCTCAAGTACCGAATATCGACCAAACAACATATACAAACATAATTAATAATGTAAAGTTTATAACATGATAATAAGTTATATAAATTGAATAATATACCTGAAAAAGTTTATTAAGAAATTATAAATTAAACTATGTTTATTATTTATGAATATAAAGAATGAACGAGACAAGTCGGATTCATGGTAGGTGATTTTGTCTCAATATCCATTGATTAAGACATTTCTTGTTAATATGAAACTTTATTATTTTATAAGTAATATAAACATACTATAAGAAATTTAATATCAATATTTTATATATAATTATATTATTTATTGTTTTTATAAATTTATTGATTCCTGATTATATTATGATTTAAATTTTCAATGTGTAATGGGACATTGTAAACTTCTAATGATTTAATAATCAAATATTTTTCTACATGATATTAATTTACATAATTACTTATATGGATATAAAAATATTATACGTGGAATTATTTTTCAATAATTAATTTCTTTAAAATATTTCAAAATGTAATATTCTGATACAAAGAATTTTTCTTTCATTACAAAATTATAAGAGGAATGTTTTTTGTATTAACATATACAACTACAACGAATTCTCCACCACTGTAACTATTAATTGATATTTGGCTTCCAATATAAGACTTAATGTATTTTAAAAGAAAATATAATCCACTTTTTTGGGTATCGTGGTATTAAAATTGCGTTCTTAAATAAAAATGGAATTTTTATATGGAAATGTTTTTCATATTAGATTTGTAGTGTTTTTCAAAAGGTGTTTATGAAGAACATGTTATCAAAATGGTACTTGAGAATTATATGAAACAGGTAAGTCCAGTATAGCTTATAGGATGTGTTTATCCACAATATAGCTCACGGGTGATCTCTGTATGGCTTGTACAATGGGTTGATCCACATTATATGTCACGATTGATTCCATTATAGATTATATGAAGTGACCTACCCAATTATAGATCACAATAAAGATAGATATAGATTATATGAAGGGTGATCCCCATTAAAGATATTAAATCTGGGAGTTGACCAAATGGTTATTCCAATTGAATGAGATTTGGAAGGTTTTATGTATATTATGCTCTAAGTTACCTAAATGAGTTTTAATTTCTCACTATTGGTTTTAATTATTATCTTTTAGAGAAATGTACGAGAGTTATTTATTTAAAAATGTTTTGATTCATTTTTTTAAAGAGCATTAAATTGGATAACATGTTTTAACAAGGTAAATAGTTTTATTTTTATTATGTCCCTTACTAGGATTTTTGTTCTCATTATATGTTTTTAAATGTTATTTATAGGATTTGTGGGAGATTGGAGTCATGGATGGAATCATGGAAACATTCTAATGATTAAACATAAATATAAAATATGTTTATTTTTGAATGTTTTTATGTTATGAATGAAATGGATACTATTAGAAGTGTCCATTTTTTATTCACAAAGTTTTGTTATGTAATAGTTAAGCCCAAATTCTTTAAAAATCTAAACCTGAAAAGATCCTCAATGTGAATTCTGGAATTAAATCAATATTATGTAATTTTAAAGGATAGGACATTACAATTAAAACTATTCTTTATACATTACATGTATTGAATGAAAATGTCACATTACATTGAGAGGGAAGAGGTCCACATTTCTTCAAATATTGTTTTCATATTACAAAAAAAATAGAGTGCATAAATTTATTCAATATAAAATAATACAATATGTAAAAGAAAATTTTTCTATAGAATATTTCATATATAAAAATATTATTCATCATAATCCTCAACAATGAGATGTTTGTGAAGGAAAATGAACTACATAATTTTGTGATGTAGTAGTTCATTTTACAAAGAAACAACATATTCATTACCAATTCAATGATATTGTGTATAATGGTAGGTATAACTAAACTAATTAAAACATATAATATTATTTATTAAATAGTGTGTTCATACAATATGTAAATAATTGTAATTCAATGAGTTAAAAAAATCAAAACAATGTACATGAATGAAGATGTTACCTATTAATCAGGTAACTTCTTTCAGTTTTCATCAAAGGGCTTCCTATGATGGATTGTTGACCAAGTTGAGGCATCATGGATTAGTGGAGGGATATTGATGATCGATCAGGGAAAATCATCATAGAACCATATTTTATTGAGAGGTGTAAATAATTAGGAGGCTTGAGTTCCTCTAAATAGTGGAGAAGTGGAACTCCTGTAAATTATGGAAATTTTAATTCCATAGTATTTTTTACCATTAATTTTTTCTATAATATTGGATCACATTATATAAAATGGATTATATGGTCCAAATATATACAACTATTGGATTTTGAGGATGTTTATAAATCATTGGGGCATTTATTTTAGGTTTTTTTCCCTTTTTAACCTAATTTTTCTATTAATGGTTGTAATTAATTTTAAATATATTCACTTGTATTTTTTTTCATAAATTATGTTGACCATATTAGAAATTATAAATTATTATCATTTCAAATATGGTATCAATTTTTCCATTTTCTAATCACATAAGTGGAAGAAATTAATTCAAAATTAATCTAGTAGATTAGGAGACAATGCTGGTTTGTAATGTAAAATGTTCAAAAGTTTGATATTTTTTATACTCAATTTCAAAATGAAATTAATTATAATTTACAAAATTGGATTAATTAATAAAAAAGTTATGTAATTAAACATTAAAAAAAATTAAAATATAATTTAACCTTTTAAATGAGTTATTGAAAAAATTAGTTTTGAATTACAGTTTAGTATTATACACAATTAATTAAAAATGACAGTTCTTTGAAAAATACATCAAATTATCCGTTAATTAAATTTTTTTATCATATTTAAAATTTGATTTATATTTTGACATAAAAAATTATAATGGATTCAATAATTTGTTTTAAAATATCTTCTCCATCAAAAGTGGTAGAAGCGCATTCATAAAAATATAGGTTTTTATGTGTAGTGTTTATTTTGTTATTATTTTATTTATATAGATCATATTAGATTAATATGAACATTTTATTTTCAACATATAATATATATTTTAAATTAATATCACTCAATAATAATCCTCAAATTAATTTATTACTATACCACAGCTATGTGAGAAAATGAATATTTTTATATAAAAATCATATTTTTAGATTTATTTGGATCTTATATTAATTTATAATTAATTGGAAACCAATTAATTAATATTATAGTTTTTAAACCTTATATTTTAATATGTAAGTTAATTTTATTCATAACCTCTATATTAACTATGATGTTATATTTTATTGTATTTAATAATAATAATAATTTAATAATATATCATCATTCAGTAAAACATAATCATTTGTGTAACACATGCCATTGAAGAAACTCATTCATTCATGTTACTCACACTAACTCAGATTTTCATGAATTAAATTCAATAAAATAAAATCAATTTATTTACATTAGAAATTATATTATAAATTCTAGAGATATTGTATTCCATTATGAGTGTCCTATTGTGTTTCATATAGACTATTCAATAAAATGTTCCTATATTTAATTTTTGTGTCATTATGATATGAAATGGTACTTTACTACTTAGAGAATCTTCAATGACATTCCCCTTACCTAGGTTGTAATAGATTTCAATGTCAATCATTAGATGGTATAACTCACGTATCATATTTTTAATATTCAATTCATTTAGTGAAATTAAATTCTTTAGGATATTATGTTTAAAAAAGCTATTAACCATTCACCAAAAGTATACATCCATCATCATTTAAGTTCATCCATAATCATTGAAAAATATAAATCATTAATGGGTATTAATTATCTTTTGGGGGGATGTTTTAGGCGGCTTCAATCCAACAAAATATCATACAATATATGCACATAAACCAAGGTATATCGAGAAGCATCATAATAAACCACATACACCTTATAGAGGTCAAGTAAAATTAAGATTAGATCTGATTTCCATAGTCATCTCAACTCATCCATATAATATTGAAACAATTCATCACATATGAATTTCAAAATTTTCCAGGTATTAATTTATAATGACGATTCTGTGTTTGATTTATCCTTGAAAAAACATTGATAATATCCAATAAGGCCACTAAAAAATGAATCTCAATGAAATTTTATGTATTTTCCAATGATTTCCCAGTCGTCACTTCTAAAGATAAACATAATATTCATGAAAAAGAATTGAAGTCTCTATGAACATAAATTATTTTATCCAAAAAATTCATTTCAAAATATATCCATTCAGGTGGTGAAAGTTATGAATTTCCATAGCCAAACTCAAATGGTACTCTTAAACTCCATAATATATCAAATAAACCAAAATATTATCAATGAAAACTACCAAAAACGTTTTTAGATAATAATGTAATAACTGATTCATCAGAAAATAAAAACATATGGTGCACTTGTCAGACCAAACAACATCACCTGATATTCATAATGATTATACCGGAGCCCATAATCCATCGTTGTTATATAAAAATCCCAACCTCTAGCTGATGATAACTTTAATAAAGTAAAATCATTAAAAACAAGAGTGACCACTTTAATAGATCAAAAAATCATTCATAGGAGGTAAAAGACACTTGTTATTGACTTTTACCTAGTTCAACTTCTGATAGACCATATACCATCAGTTTAATCCAACTGCCTTCATGAAATAAGGATCATGGATTTATATTGGAGAAATAGTATGGGGATCGATACATTTATTCTTAAAATATTATAATTAAATATTTATCTATTTCAGCTCTACCGGTTCAAAAAGATATTATGGTATCAATGTTCGACTACATCTAGGTACTGTGAAAATATTAATCTCAATGTCCCTCATTGGAGGAAACATTTATAAATAATCTACAAAAATTTCAAACAATTCACAACATATAGTGGGAAGATCCTAAATATAAAAAAACAACATCATAATTATCTTCAATAGAACATAAAAATCTTTTGTCATCTCACCGGGAATGTCCAACATGAACAAACCATGAATCCCACTCTCCCAAAAACACAAAAGAGATCCTATATGATTCCAGATAGACATCATTCTGATGAAAATAATCAACATCATACTCGTGAGATAGAATCAAATTCATCCAGTTTAATAATTCCAACACATCCAGATTGATAATGATGAAATCATAGCCTAACACCACACATGTTATATTAGTGAACAAGTGAATTGAAAAACCTTCACTTCCCCCATTACAAGGTTTATAGTTTACTCCATAAAAATGAATATGAAATCCATTGGAAGATTATGTTTATAAAAAAATATATATATAAATGAATTTGGGGAACCTATATCAAATTATGAAATCGCTACTTATGATGAAATAAATATGATACCTCGCACTATTATTGGATCCACATCAACTTTCACTAAAAACTCATATATATTTAAAGGTGATTCACTCCTCACTAATACGGAAGGATCCATTTAGTATTTGAAGTATAAAGGTTTGAAATAATAGCCTTTGGATCCGATCATCCCTAGACATAATAAGGCATGCACATTTTGTTATTGAAATAGAACTAGATAAACAGAAAATTCACAATTGTATCACATATTTGCGGGAATTGAACAATAATATTTGATCGTCCCAACCATGACATATTGGTAGTTTTTCATGGGTTCAAAACAATATATTACTAAACGTGTAGAGTATTCCTACTACTAATACTCACCAACACCACTCTTTCATTAACCATAAAACTTCATCTTTCTCTCATTCATGCTACTAAAGATTCTATTATGTGTATTTGATGGGAAATAATAAAAAATCATGTCCCCCATATTCCTTTCAACAATAATTGCACTATATATTATGATAGAGTAGGTAAAAACATTATACATAAAGACTTGGGATATGATGTATGATACAAAACTCATCTGGTACATTAGAGCCTTTAACTGGTCAATCTTTCAAACTCAATATCAAAAAAATCTAGTTTCTCATTTTTGCTGCTGGACCCTGACATAAAAAATAATAATAATGATTGTAGTGGAACCCTAGAGATTTCAACATAATTAGTGACTATGAAAAAAACTATAAAAATAATAGTGTATTTATATGATTCCATTGTTTATCCCTATAAATGTACTCTTATATCATGGAATATTAACAACATTTGTTGGGAACCTCCAGCTAGAACTCTATAAACTTATCTTTGATACACTCATTTGTATCCCAAAAGTCAAATATTTGATCTATATTTTCTAGCATGTTCTCTACCACTTCAGGTTAATTATTAAACATAATGGTAGTCAGCACATTTCATTTTAACCCTCATGATCAACAAATTTTTCTTTCAAATCATGGTTTTACCTAATAAACATCATTATGTCCATGGAGTACATTTGGGATGGTTACATGATGTGATCCCATGATAAACTCAATAATATTGTTCTGTAGATCTAGATTCTCTTTATAAATGTCCCTTGAACCCTCATTAGGATCCTATAGAAGATGTATAGAAGAAAAACAAATAAAAAAATAGAAGATATGATCATAAAACAAGATAATTGATGTTTAAAAAAATAACCATAAGAAAATAATATGATAAAGATCTAGAAACGAAAATAGGAGACACATATCCCAATATTATAGAGTAACTTTTTACTTTTCACGGGAAGTATTTTCCATGTACGCACAACATCAAAAAACTCGTGTTCTAAAAATATATTCTTCAATATTCCATCATTCGATACTAAAGTAACAAAACCTAGCTTTAACACAAAATGGGTACAAAACTGATATAGATACGCTGTAAAACAAGTACGCAACTTGATCCATAATATTCATGAAGTGCATTCCTAATCCCTTTGGGATAATGAATAGCATGTGTGCATCAAAAAAACTAGAGGAAACAATTTATCCCTTCATCAAACAAGAAACATGGAATATAAATTTACATGAGGGGAAAAAAATGGAAGATGAAAAAAATGAAATATATGTCATATAAAAAAGGAAAAAGAATAAGAAATATAACACAAAATTAGATAAAAAAATTCAATTGTACACATCCAATTGAAAAGGAAAATTGAAACTAAATTTCTACTACATGTGAGAGATTGGGAAAACTCAAAGTATCTAATGACTAGCTGGACAAACACAACATAAAGAAACCTTTCTGCCTCACAATGAATCCCTTATATTCCTTACATTGAAATACATAACAATGTCTACAAAAAATTTGGGTTCATGTTTTGAGATAAATATGCTCAGTGGGATCACACCATGGTTTTCCATATCATGTTATGGAACATAAATATTGAAATTATCAGTATTAAATAAAATAATCCATTATAAATAGTTAGACATTTTTTATATCAAAATAATTGTAATTTTCCCCATTTTCATTATTCTAAATAATCTAGGAAAAACAATTTTAAATAATTTAATATATATCAATGAATTGACATCAAGGAATGTATCACATGCCATATAAAAAAATAACAAATCAAAATCAAAGAACATTTAACAACACACAAAGTATCGTAATAGTTATGTCTAACTAATACAATAATACCCAATCATAGAAAATAACAAACATTGATTAAATAGTTATATTCATAGAATCTAGATAGTATATTATCACTTTAGAAATTGAACCACCCAATAGTTTGTAACATGTTCATTGAACAATATTCCAATGGAGTAGATGAACACCAAATGAGTGAACCCCTCACCCACTCCACTAATAAAATCAATAGATGATTCCAATTATTTCACCTTCCACATAAGTACCCAACCATTCCAAGTGAAATATTTTCCAAACCATTTCATAATAATAAATATTCGAAATCAATTTTATAATGATTTTAAGATGCATTTTATTTTTCCCAAGAAGTGGAACATATTTTCTAAAAATCCAATTTCCACAGGCACTATTAAACCATTGAAATATGTTTGACAAAAAATTAATAAATATAGAGAAGCAATGTTCATCAAACAAGTGAAATATAGGTATCAAACTACATCAAAATCAGGTTGCACATTCCTATAATTGGGTCCATAAAAAATAAGAACAAAATGACATTAACAGGTTATCAATAATCAATACTCACATATCTTAATAAATACAATATAAAATGAAATCAGTGGAGGTTAATTATCATAGAATAAATCAATGAAACTCAAATGGAGCACCATGAACAAGATAAGGGTGATACATTGACACTGTTTTAAGAAGTTTATCATCAATTATCAATACATGGGAAAAGTGTACTACCACAATAAATGATGTGATGAAACAGAATGATCTCTTGCCTAGAGAGACACATTGCAACCAAACCAGTTATACATTTCTCAATGAAATGATCAATAACGAGTGGTGATCTCCAAAATATAATGGGTGGCCTCCAATAACTGTTGGGGAAAGCCAATGGTGTAACAGAAAGAAATAAAAATGAAATTTTTTATAGAACCAATAACCCCGAAACATTTATTATATGAATATATTTAACATAGTGAATTTATTAATTAAAAAATTATTCTAATAAACAAAACATAGTTTATTAAAAAAACTTATTTTTTGGAAAAATTCATTTTGTAAAGGCTATTCATGTCGTGTAAACATTTATACGTTGAACCAATTCATGAAATCTTCCTAAAATATATTTTACGTTGAGTTAATAATTCATGATATGTAAAGGTATATAATAAATAAAATAATCTTGATTTTTATGGTCATTATATGAATACTTTTAAAAATTTATACACATCCAACATTAATTCCTAGAAACATACATCCTATAACAATAGGTAATTCCCCCTAGTAAATGATCTCAGACCTCTAGAGTCCCGAAATTCACCAAAATAAAATGTAATATAAAATGTGAGGTGTGATATATCTCAAATAATACAACAAGTTGTTACATTTATTTTACATAATGAATACTTTATATTTTATCTCATCCTTAATTTATATAATTATAATGTTCTTATTTATTACCTCATTATCAAATTATTTTTACCTCAATGATTATGTTTGTGTTAATGATTTCTGTAACTAATATTTAATTTCATGTCTCATAAATTATATCATAGAAAATGGAATCCTTGATATGGTGATATTACTAGCTAATGAATGTTTATTACCATTTTTAGGGAATTCATTGGTTTTTTACATCTATATCATTTTCATTAATTAAATTTGTTTATATTTAATATATAATAATGTTATAAGGTTCAATGGTAACTAAAATTCATTCATTGTGTTATAGTGCTTCTTGGTGAACTTATTTAAACTAAAACAATTTTCTTCCAACCAAATGTTTAATATCATGTGAATTCTCATTATGAGATCGTAAAATAAATCGTTTGATTAAAATATTCCTTATCTAAGAATGTATTTCCAATAAAACATATAACATTGTTGATAATAACTCATATATTATTTAATGGAACATTACTATCCTTGTCCATAATTTTATTCTCTTCCAAAATTCTATGTAATATATTGTTCCATGATTTTGAGAAATTTCATATGAACATCACATTTACTTTATCATATTATAAAAATGAAATTTTATTACTCTTATCAAAATGTTATATTTCAAAATTAGTATAACCCAATATTTAAACTATATTGCATTATTTTAAAACATAATGTTTTATTTTACACATAATATTTAATTTTGAAAAAATTATGTGTTTATAAAAGATTTATTATTGAATATTATTATAAATATTTATTGTTTATAATTCATTTTCATGTGTAAAATTTATGTCTCCATTAAGGAATCACTATTATTATATCATTCCAATTCGATAAAAATGACTTCTTTTAAATTTTTTTAAAATTAACTTTATTATAACTTTTTTTCAGAACGAAACATAGAATATAAATTTTAAATATTGTAAATTTGTTATATAAACTCTACAAAAGCACAATACATTTTGATATATTCAATTTTATAAAATTTATGATATTTGATAACTTTTAACACACATAAACTTAATCCTCTATTATCATTAGATAACATTAAATTTTAATAAATAAAAAAAATAAAATTAAAATAATTCATTGGGGAAATTCTAATTTTCTAGGATGGATATCAATTTTGATCATACATGTTGAATAGAATCCTTAAATAATTTTTTAAAAACAATAATTAGAAATAAAATATTATTATAAATAAAAACTATTCTATTTAACTATTTCACTTATATTTATAATAATTTATTAAAAATTTATTAATAAAAAATTATTAAAAATCAATTTTATAGATAAAAATAAGAAATAATTTTGAGGAAAAATGAAATTTTTTTCAAAAAACATACTATTTTCTTTGAAAAAAATTTTGTATAAAAATACAAATTTAAGATAAATATTATTTAACAAAATTAATCTTCAATTGTAACACATCGTTCTCATAAAAAATGAATATCCTGATCTATAATGTATTTTCCACATTCTAACATGATTTAAATATAATATAAAACTATGATTCTTTATGATATATTTATTTTTAAATTAATTCCAAAAATTTTGAAGATTTGGATGCATTCAATTCCATGAATAAATTAAATATGATACTGTATTAAAATATAATTATGAAACATGACAACTTTAACCTATCCATCATGTTGGTGGTTATGAATTGGGATAAATATATTATGATAATTATATTTTTACACAATTAAAAAATAATTTCAATAGGTAGATATTGATTAGAAATCAAATAATAATTATCTAAAATAAAGATATATAATTTCTCAAGAAAATGTATTTTTAATAAAGGTGTGTTAGTTAGAATTTGTGAATGTAATAAAAAATAAATTTAGGAACATTTAGAAAATTTAATTAGAAATTATTTTTCAAATTTAAATTTCAAAATAATGATTTGTAGAATGGTTATAATTCTTTTGAGAAGACTAATTATGGATGAATAGAAAAAATGATATCTTATTGAAAAATACCATGTCGTTAAAATTATTTAATGTGGTCAAAAATATTTTATATAGGTTTAAAAGATATATTACATTAATTATATTTTAATTTAATTAATTGAGGTCATTAAATCAATTTCATACAAAATAAATACATAATCACTTTGTAAACATTTGAATTTTTTTTCATTTTAAAAAGAAATTCTTCAGCACAACTATAGGGATTAGTATTAAATGAATTCAGCATGTTTTTATAATAATTTATAAAAATTGAAAAACTATTTTGAATTGGAGTAATATATATAAAATAATAGTTTCAACAGTAAAAAGATGGGATTTCCCTATATTTTTTAAATAAATGGGAATTTTACGAGTCCGCAAAAATTTACGGTGCATGATTCCATGGCCCGGGGTTCTCAGAGTTAATTTCTGATGTTTATTTTGGTACATTAATGAAAAGTTCATGTGGTTTTTTATAACATTTACACCGGTGCTCGGAATTGAGATCTGAAGGCATTGTTGAACTCCCAACGCAGGTATTCGCTTAAAGATACTTTCACCTCGACGATAATGGGTCGAGAATAAAAGATAGTTTTCTGGGTTTTCATGGAAAATAAAAATATAAAATGAACTAAAATTTATATTTATTTTTGATACGCCTTGTGGAAGTTGGAGGTGGGGTCCACAAGAACTAAACCTCCTTGTTGGAGTTAAAGTGTGGTGACCACCCGACCATAATCTCCCATGAGAGTATATGGTGGTGGGGCCCACCCGAACCTAACCTCCCGCAAGAGGTACGAGTAGTGGGGACCACCCAGGACTAAACCCCCATTTTAAATGCTGAAAATTTCTAAACTCTTCTCTTTATTGATGGGGCACTTCATGACCTACTCTAACCAATTAATTCTGCCAAAGCACTTTCCATTAATGTTCCAAATCCTTCCCATTAATTAATTGAGCACATCAATAAATTATTTTTTAAAACATTTTTGAATTTTGTGAGAGAACTTAAATAATAAATAAACATAATATATTATTTCATCTTGGAATATTCATCTTAGTTAAACATGGGAGAGGAGGGCATAGGGAGAAAGATCTCCAACGAATAACTTCCTCCACAAAGAAAACCAGCGAGGAGCGTCTTCGACTTCTTCCTCGGAAGCACCTTTCGAAGGCAACTAATGTGGGACGTCTTTGACGACCGACCTTCCCACCTCATTATCATCAATGAAATGATGCACGAGCATGGATTGGAAGTGTTTTGTAGATGTGATAGACTAAGACAAATTCGTATTCTTCCCCATGGCTTTGTTGATGTACAATTATCAAGGTAGGTATTTTATTTGAATATGATAATATTCCTTTAATTCCACCCTTCTAAAACAAAGAATCATTGTTGATGATTTTCCTTGCGTGTTGGGAATTTTTTTTTCTAGAAGATGCTGGGTGTTGATAGAATTTTCTTGTTCTATATTCATCTGGTTAATTCTTTGAAATTCAAGAAAATTGAACTGCTTACTACAACCCTAAAAGTGGAGGGTTCTAGCCATACACACATTTCCCAACCCCACTCCAATTTTTGTTTGGGATGTTTTTTAGAATGGTGACGATGCGATGAGAAGACTAAGGTGAAGAAGGAAATGGTCGTGCTACATGCGGCCTCCGTGACCCGTACCGCCCCCACAGAACTCCGACAACCCACCCAAAACAGTGCCGCCACCGTGGGATGAACCGCGCCACCTTCCGGCTTTCGAGCCTCCCCGGTCGTGCCGCCAACCACCCGAACCGGCCAACCAGCACTGAAACCCTCTTGAACTAGCCCCTAGCCACCACACGCCCTGCGCACCCCATAGCTCTGCTGTCGCCTTCCTCGTGCGCCTCGCACCGCCGTTGACCGAGCCGCCCTCGCGGCGCCCCGGCCGAGCCGGCCTCCCGCTCCCCTCGTGGCACCCCGACCGAGCCAGCATCCCATGCCCCTCACAACGCCCTGGCTGAATCGACACTCGCCCATATAGAGCCACAGTCGAGCCGACCCCACGTGGCCCTCTCGGGTTGAACCGCCCTCTTACCGACCCGCGACCAGTCCACGCCCTCACGACTGGTCAGCGCTCTCGCGGCCCTTCGCTACCCCTTGAGGCCTACTGGGCTAGGCCTAGTGGTCTAGGCTGTACCTAAAAGGCTAGGCCACCTAGTGGGCCATAACAGACCCAACAGGTCAGGCTGTATCAACCCGGACCGGGTCGGACCATGCTGGGTTGGGCCGGGTCGGACCGGACCCAGGCCCACTACGACCCTTTACTTTTTTATGGCCATATCTATGACACCAGACGTCCATTTGATGAATCGTCAGTGGCGATGGTAATCTTGGATTGTGGCAGATCCTTTGAATATACCAAACTAGAGTTTGGGGTATAGTTGAGATACAATCAGGTTGGATCATGAACGAATCCAACTAGGCCATGTGGACTAAATCTCTAATAACTCACAGACCGAGTGTCCGATAGATGCATCGTCTGTTGCGTTGAAACATCTATGACATGTCAAACTATTGAGATATTTCTTCGTGAAACTTAGAGAAATTTGGGGTATCAAATAGTAGCTCATGGAGCAGATCCTTCCATAGATGAGTGGGTAGAGTGCAAAGACCTTGTATCGGGATGAGACATAACGACTATTGACCAATTTACTCAGAGTGACTCGATTAGCCCAGTGGGGAGCACCTGGTTGTGGTGGTAGACCCACGGTGGAGGGGTTCCTGGTTGTGGCGGCAGACCCGCTGGACTCGACAATAGAAGTACATGTGCAGGCTATTAGGGGGAGCGCCTGGTTGTGGCAGAAAACCCATGGTGGGGAGCACCTCTATGTGATGCAAATGACCCACGGTACTCGAAATGAAAAGTAGCTCAGCTGTCCATGGTTAGTGGGAAGTGCCTTAGTGTTGTAGAAGGCCCAATATAATCAATATAGGAGGAGTTATCTAGCATTTGAGGTTTTGATAATGTGAATAGAAATCTTGGTTGGGGTGAGTCATTAACATTTGTGTTTTCCTCATGATTGTGAAGTATCACTTGATAACATAGGTATATGTATGGGAATATACCTATCTAAGTTTATCTGTTTATTTCATACTTTTTGGTTTATACTTGTTGAATTTTTTGAGACCTTGAGAGTCTCAGGGTCCCTATTGAGTATCGTTATACCCATCCCTACATGGGTTATGCAAGGACCTTTTTATGATGGATGTGGATGACGGACAATACTGATTGAGATTGAGAGTACCAGGACTGGAAGGTACCCGAAAGTGTACCTTACGAAGAGTCAGTACACATAAGAGACTGACAGATATGGAGTAATGAGGAGGATATCTATACCTACAATTCAGGTAGGAACTTGAGAGGGAGTCCCAAAAACAGTTTTTCTTTTCTTCAGTTGTACTTGTAACTTTTAGTTTCTTTTACTTTATAGTTGGGCTTATATTTCTGACCCCTTTTACATTCAACACTCTTTTGTTATATATATTTACTTAGTGTTTCATATCTAGCTATGTATCTATTGTTCTTTTTAATTTTTATAAAGGCAATTTCTTCCCAGTTTTAGAGAATTATGCCATTGGTTCCAATCTCCAGCCCATGCCCTATGGAAGGTGGGTTTGGGGTTGTCTTGGCACATGCCCTGGGGGATGGGTCGTGACATCAAATTCATTTTTGGCACTAATAGATATTGAAAATAGTAGAAAATAGTTATTATTGTTCAGGTGGAAATGGGTTAACATAGGGGATTATATATAAAAATAAGTGTTACAAATTACATAAAACTAGTCCAAATAGGATTTTATGGACACATTGAAACCTAGTCACCTCTACGGATATATAACGGAAAATTTTGGAGCCCTTTTATATTAGAGTAATGGGGTTAAAAAAATTTATTTTCTAAAATGAGTATTTTTGTGGGTTCCTCGGCTTATAGATTCCTACACGATCTCCTCCTCACATCACAAATTAAAAATCCTTTGGATCATGAATTATTTCCAACAATACCTTCCATAATCTTCTACGAATATCCTATATTTATTTTTTGATCATAAATCCATTTTTATGAAGTATTTGTGTTCAACCATAAATATATTTTATTAAGAATAGGTAATATTCTTCAATGCATGTTTTTATTTTCCTTATTCTTATAACTCCATTAAATATTTTTCAATCAAAAAAATATTATATCAGATATATATCCCATATATATAATAATTATTGTCCATGTTTCATGACCTAAATCCATCACTTCTTCTATCAACATGGAAATGAAACTATTTAACTTGTGTATGGTGGACTACTACCTCATGAACCAAGGTAGGTTTTTCCAATCGACACCTCTCATGGTTTGATATAATGAATGATTTTATAAATTTATATTATATTCATGTAATTAATATTCTGGTTTAATTATTATACAACATCTAACTTATTACCTTCCAAGCCATTTGAAAATAAAAATGTCTCTAATATATATAGAAGAATACAACCACATGAACATATTTAATGTGTTATCCCATTTCCATCATACATAGATGGTAATTAGGATAAATTAAATGATTATATATATATTAATATTAGAAAATGTAAACATATATAATTATTATATCATATATAACATATTAAATTTAATACATGTGGGATATGATTACATCCCTTGAATGTATATGGGACTACCTCCTCAAAACATTATGTGACTAGTTTTTCTATAAAAAATTATAACATTGAATGTAAGGAAAAATTTAATTAATATATGTGATATATAATACATAAAATATATATATATAATGGGATATATTTTGTACCTTCAATTTATTCCATCAATCAAGAACAAATGCAAACAACATTCATGCATACATATTGTCTGTCATCCCCATGAATAGTGTACTTTAATTTATACCCCTATATTTTTTATTATTAATAAAAGTACATATATCCTGAAATACATATTATATTTATTTCATTGTTACAACTTTATATGTTATGTAACCATTATCAATGTAATTGTTCTTAACTTACATAAGAAAAATATTTATTAGAAATAATGAAAAGATAAAACAAAATAGTGATTTGAGATTTTATTTATTAATAAAATAGTTATGAAACTGTATAAGTAATGAATAAATGGTACTAGATATATGAGTTTAGTTTTTTTATTATATTGATAGAAAAACTAAATTTATTATACATGATTATAATAAACATAAGAGTGGATTCATACTAGATTTTGGTGTTTATCAGCTCATTTTTTCATATGTGAGGAATATCCCAAATTCACCATTTATTCCATAATGTCATGCATATACAACCCATTTTTATATTTTATGTAAATAATTAATTTTAATTAATTATATATAATGCTCAATTTTACTATTTATTATATGGGTCGAATCAATGTAATGTTACTAAAGAGGTAAGAGTTTATTTCACAATCTCATCATTATTGGAGATTGTCTTTCTATTGGTCTCTATTGGGGGGATTATTATTTTTTATAACATAACAAATATATATACATATTAAATGTTTTACCATCAATTTTCTTTTCTATTAGTACCATTTTCCGCTCTTTGGTACACAAAAATATTGAGAAATTGTTTTTATGGAATTCTACCATTATTTAAATCATTGGTCACAATTCCTTTTTCTTGTAAAACAATTTTTTTAAAATATGTTGAAAAATGTTAATAAAAATAAATAATTATTTATTGAATATTTTTTTACTATGTTTTCTTTTTTTATGAAATTATTTTAATGTAACCTTCAGGTTATTTTCCAAACATGTCATGCGTGGTTTTTACAAAAATATTTTAAAAAATATTTTTTAATGTGTACGGTGTGTGTGAAATTTTCTTCTATCATGACCACTAAATATTTTAACCCATCCATTGTATGTAAAAAAAATAATTTTCTAGGAAAATTATCATCAAAATATTTTTTGACATGTTAGTTTTAAAAATTATTTCAAAATGAAAAATATATTTTGCTCAAGAATATTTTTAAAGACTTCATTAATTGTGTTTATATTTTCCAAAGTAATAAAATATTTACGGTACTTATGATTCACTTGAGATATCCTATATTAAAATCATTATTAATTTTTATTTTGATGGTTTATAAAAAATTTGAATGAGAATTTGAAAATTTGTTGACGTATACCATATTAATGTTTATGTTTCATGATTATGTTTATTGTATTGAATTATGTATTAACATTACATGTATTAGTTTTTTAGTGTAAATATTTATATTGATTGTGATTCACACATTTAATATGTAAAATACAAAATTAATATTATGTGAGGGTTCGTGCTCGATCATATATAGAATATTTATTCATTAATTGGTCTATTTTTGGAAATAAAGTATCCAAATTAAATTACTTTCTACTTATATCTTTAAAATGTATTATTATGGTTCATGATTTTATATTTTTGATGACCGATATTATGAAATAACTCATTATAAGATCATATATTGATGTTCATATAAATATTTGTCCAGTTAGAATATCCATTGATAATTTTAAGAATAATCTGATTATCTATATGGAATTATTTTATTTTGAATTATTCATTCAATATTATTCTGAATAATTTATTTAAATGAAATATGTTTTGGTTATTTATCGTCATATATTGAATATATTAAACTATTCATGATTTCCACTAATATTCACTTAGAATTACAGAGTATCTGAGATCACCTATTATATTTTATTTGTTCCAAGACACTAGGAAGTGTTTTTTGATTTATAAACATGAATAAACTATGGAGAATAATGGATATCAAAGAAACAATATATATGTGTACGTTATGTTTTAAAAAGTAATTTCGATTTCATGTATTTAGATAGTTTAACATGAATAATAATATATTCATTTCATTATGATGGAATTATATTTTTCTACTTCTCATATAATAATGTAACCACAAACTCTATGCTACATGGTTTTGGGGGTATACAATTGGTATAAATGAAAGTTAATAGAATCCTTTAGAACACGATTATGGAAAAAATATATTAGGGATTTTAATACTATGGTTCAAATTCATTCATTTTATATAAGAATATTTAAATATTTTGTAATGAATATATAATATGTATTTTCATTGAAACACATTCTTGTCTTGATAAAGGAAGTAGACATTATTCATGAGTAGATGAACCTATGAGTAATAAATAGAAAATTTTGTTTCATTATTGAATTGATAATTTACATCAACGTGATAACCTACATAACTAACTAGAATGTTTGACACTCTAAATTTATATAATTTTATTTATTGAAATTTAATTTACCCAAGCATATATATGTATTGTATGTTAATTTTAGCATTTGAAAATATTTTTAGAGAAACCGTGTTTTGGGTTATGAGACTATCCATGCATAATGTTTTTCAATTAACATAACAAATTTAAATAAATTGGTACTATAAATTGTGTTACATAATATTTTTATTCGATATAGTGTATCAATTTTATAGAAATTGAACCAATCAAAAAGAGTATGAATCATATCAATGAGAATACTTTATTAATGACTAATCTCTAGGAATATATAAATATGATTTAGTTAGATATAAAACTGTAACTAATAAAATTATAACCATATATTGGTAGCTAACTCATATTATGGGAAGTAACCATTCTCCTTGGGACAAACCTACTGATTCACCACACACTTTAATAGTCCCAGAGCACATAATTTGAATTAAAATTTTACATTAATTAGGACTGAACATCCATTTATTTAAGAAAACATGATATGTTCATCAGAGAAGATATGTTTCTAATGATCTATTTTTTGAACTATATGATAGAGAAATCGGTATTGAGCATTTTAATTTACTAGATGGAATATTTGTTAAACCGAGCATCAAAATAAAATAAGAAAATGTGGAATGCTAAAAATGATTTTTAATGAATTATGTGAGGGACTGAGATCGTTTTTGGGAGTCTTGAAGAGTTTTGGGAGAACCATAACTATAAAAAAATGTTTTTAAGGAGATGTAGTGGGTGTAAAATTTGTCTCAAACCATATGGCCTAAGGTAGAATATTATGCAGCCTTTTGTCGGTGGATAGAGGCAATCACATGGGATATGAACGGTTAACCAAACTATATTCTTAACCTACACAATAGTGACAGAGGAAGTACTTAAACTCTATTCACCACACAGGTTGTGCACTGTTAAGAAAACTGTGTGGGAAAAACAATGATGGGTTCTCCATGTGTCCAGAAGACGGTGAAATGATGGAAAAAATTTCACTAAATTGTGAATCCCATTTCATGAACTGTTCCATGTTTTTAAAATTCTGTATAAAATTAAATTCAATTAAAATGACATAAAAATTATTATATCTATTCATCCCCCTCTTTATTCCACGAGACACCCGACTTACCACTATCCCATGTTGCTCATGACCCATCATTTCCTCCTTTGGGATTCAATGAAATCCAACAGGTCTTCCCCCATTTCCTCTTTAAAACGTTGATGATGTGTCTTAAGTCCCTTATTATCCCTCTTGCTGAATGATATTTTTTCTCTATATTGATCGATGAGGTGTGCCCGAACCACGATTTTAGAAGAATTTTGTTTTTTGAGTTTTTCATCGATGCAAGGGTATTTGTAGGGCCTCTAAGGACACCTTATTTTGTATTACAACATCCTCAAATGAATGAATGGTTTGTGGGTTTGATTTTACTCACCATAATCATTTTAATATAATTTTTTCATCTTCTTCCTCTTTTTTATAAAATTAATATGAAGTTGTTTTGTATTTTTGAGACCTGTAATTTTGTGTAGAAGGTTTGGATTATCATTGAAGGCATGCACTAACATTATAGGTGTGTATATATACATATCAATATATATATAATCCATGTATTTATTCCCTCATGTACATGGTAATATGTTAATTGGGATAATATATATATATATATATGTGTGTGTGTGTGTGTGTGTGTGTGTGTATATGAATGTATGTCCATCCAAGTGTGGGGAAGTTTCGAGTCTGCTCCGATAAAACTACTAAGTGCCAAAGAGGGTTGTCAGATTTTGTATGTATAAATCGGTCTGATTCCATTCATTTGTCCCAATAAATTTAATAATTATTTCATTAATTTTATTATCAAATTTTATTAATGGTTTTCTATGAAAGATATTCTTTCTCAAATTATTTTCATCATGAATTAGATGGGGTGATTAATTGAACAAATTAATTTTTTATAAAGAAATAATTATTTAATAATGATATCCCTCCAATGGTGGTGTGTGGTATTGAAAATTAACGTTAATGTTTACAAATTATTCATGCATTGCCTATGGGGTTGGGTTTTCTTATTCTTGAGGTTATGTTTGAAATATGTCAGGTTTTGGACAGTGCCTTTCAATATTTCAGAAATTGGGGTTTCTTTTCTATATTGAATATATTGAATGAACAATGTAGAATCTGAGTGCATAACCTTTTTTATAAATAGAATATCTTTCTTAATAAACGGTATTTTTCAATGTAGTTAAATTCAAAGTTTTCAATGGAACTTTCTATGTTTCTCTTGAACCTCAAAAAAGTAAATTTTCTTATTAGTCCAAACAAAAGGAATGAATTTATCTAAACAAAATTCTCTTGATGGCTTGACTTTGAGAATGAAATTACCCATGTATGAAATTGGTAAGTGTCTAATTAGAAAAAAAACCTATAATGTGTTTGACTTTTTTTAATGAGGGATTACACATGTAGGTATCTCCCTTATATACTATAGGATATTCTCTATTCATTCAAACCACATTAAATACTATTTCAATATTTTGATAATGTAAATAACATGTTTTTTATGGAATGGGTTGTAAGGATAGAAATACCATACATGATTTTTTTTAATTGAAGTGACCATATTATAATAAAATGAATTTCCAATATTAGTGGAATTTAATTTCAGGACTTTAATTAAATGGTAATTAATTATTAGTTTCTTTTCATTGAATTATGTTGTTTTACATGGAATGAAATGTGATAGGTGGTAAAAATAACACTTTTATTTAATTATTTTCAACGATAATATTTTTATCTAATTTTATTTATAGTCATTGATTACCTATATTTAGAGGAATGTTTATTACATTTTCTTTTGTTTGAATTCCATTATATATAAAAGGTGTTAATTTTTATTTCTATTTTAGTGTCTTGATCTTTTTTATGTGTGTTATCTTGAGATATTAAAACTCAAATAATGTAATTTAATTGATAAGTGCTTCATTTTTTGCTAAATTCCTTATACCATTTCGATGGCTTGAATTTTCATTTGGATATCACGGTATATTTGGTTCATTAAATTCTCGTGATGGAATGATATATTTATTGAGTGGTAAAATATTTTATAAAATAATTTCATGGTGATATATACCCTTTTAGATATCACTCATTTGAAATGAGTTGGGAGAGAACATGGGTTTTTTATTAAGGATTCTTGGATGGACTACCATTCATGGGTGGTTATACCCCAATCCACTAGTTGGGGATGCTTTGCTTTTCCATAAAAGGAATTCTCAACTGTTTATTATACTCTTAAGTTATATCGGTTCCCTACGTGAGAAACCATGGAGGGACCTTTTGGAACGATGGATACACTATGAAATGAGTGATACATGGTCCCCTATGTTTGATACAAGGGGCATACTCAAAAGTTACTATTCCAGGTATCTTTAAAATGGATTCCACATTGATCACCTAGGATGAACTCTATGGTATTGGATTATTGGATTTTTACATTATAATACTTGGTATTCTTTTATATCCTCTCGGATAAAAATAATACTCCACCTCTAGTTTTGATAGATTTTCTTAATTGGATTTCCAGTAATGATGAGATGTATATACATATTTATTACTATGATTTTTCTTATGCATCTGGATGAGTCTTCTTGATAATCTAGATCATTTTAATTATGACTTGTTAATTAGACCCCAGTCAACAAACATGCTTGGGGTATAACTCTTCTTGGGATTCATTGGCCACTTGGGAAACTTTTCGACCTATTAATGATTGCACATATACTCCATTCAGACATCCGACTTAGGCCAAAGTAGGTGATTATGGACGAGTGTCCGGTTAAGAACCCAAAACATGTTTTTATTATTTAATTTGTTACTTCTCTACATTAATTCATATTGGAACATTGTATATATTTTTATATTTCACAATATGGTTTGGCCTAAACAACATCATTGACAGAATAATGTGATATATATCTAACACACTACTCAAGATACATTTGGAAACCATGTAGATATTCTTGATCGCATGTCTTTGGATACATTTATTGTTTTTTGCTCTATAAACGAGTGCTAGGTAACATATGACTGGGATCAGGATCAGGATTTCAAGAAGTTGTTTAATGATTTCTTTCATTTATTTTTCTATATTGTACTACGTGATCCTTGTAGGAACACCAAACATTATATGAACAACTATATGGAATTGGGGTTGATCACATTATTTTAGTTCTTACAATTATTCATCCCCTTCCATTTTATTTTGTTCATAAATTCTGATAACAGTCACATATTACCTATGATTATTTTGTTTTCTAATAATATTCAATAGTTATATAACTGTGTATAGTATATGAAATGAGGTAATAATATCCATACTGATACACTTAAGAGTATTTATAAATTAAATTTCATCATATCTTGTTTTCAATATGTCATATATTATTTCATATTAAACGTTAAAAGAAGATTAAGAATAACATTTAAGGATTTTGTTGATGTACCTGGGTAGTGATAAGTTGTATAAAAAATTTATTATCATAGAATTTGTGATTTATAATGTTTTATAATTGGATAAAATAATCACATTTGAGGAAATAAGTCAAATCCAATCAAAATAAAATGTTATTTAACTTTGGAAAAGACAAAAAACATTCAATAATATCTTCTATTTTCCTTATGTGGATTGATATTAGGAGGCTTTTCTATAGAATGTTTTTATTTTATGAAATATAATCACTATGCAGACTCATAAGGGAGGCCAGTTCATTTTGATGGATAAATGTGACAACTGTTTTAATGAACAGGAGAGAAATATATTATGTACACATATGCATACACTAACACATATTTGGGATGGTTTTTATATCTATAATGATGCATATAAGAAGGGATATGGATGCTTCCTAATGCATAAGGATATCATTATACGTTATTCCTCATATGAATTTATATTCCATGAGAAATATTTCCCATCTCATTATTTATAGTTAACTGTGTCGATTTAATTATTAATTATATCGGGTAATTATTTGTATGATTAATGGTGTGAAATTAATATTGATCACAAAATTTAATATATTATTTCCCTTATAAATTATTCAAAAATGTTCTAAATAACATAGTTGTAGGTGATTAATGATTATAAATTATAAATAAAATACTACACTATGAAATAAAAAATGATAAAAGATTGTATAATTCGAACATATCAATCTAGATGATCTATGATGATGATCTAAAATGAAGCAATAATTATGGAATTTACTATTAAGGACAGAGAATTACTAACTGTGGGGGATAAATCATATCTCGAAAAATTGAGGGTTCATACATATATTCATTTGAAGAAGAAAGAGGAATAGTATGATAATGAATATCTAAAAATTAATGTGATAAATGTTCATGTTTTCATTCATGATTTTTATAGAATAATAAGATTTTTGTACCATTAATGTGTCCCCTTAGAACCCAATTTTATGAAGGAATAAGTGGATTATGAGAAAAGTGAATAATTATCAATCCATCCTAGAATTATGAGGTTGTATTGGGATTTTAAATAATATTTCATGTGTAATGTGATGAAGAGAGATATTTTTTTGTATGTTTCACATTGATTGGTATGTTTGAATGTTAAGGATGAAAGACAGAAGTATAATAGGATGTTACGACCATTATCTATTCCATAATGAAAATGGTAAAACAAAACCATGGATTTTTTCATCAAATTCCCACAACCATTAATGGTAATAATAATATATGGGTTTTAGTAAATCATCATTAAATGTTAGAACACTTAATTTCTGTTGAAAAATATATCTTTATTGGTCATTATAATTAGTTATATATTATGGACGTGGTAATAATTCATGTTTTACCAATATAAGATGTATCTGATCAGGATTTGAGTGTTACCACAATGTTTTGTAGACATCTCCAAGATGATATGTATAAAGAGTTAATTTTCATCACAACGTATCATCGTTAGACTAAGGGTTTTTATGAGAGGAATATTCAAACAATAAATGATGTGATGAGATCTATTTATATATATTTTAATGGATGTTGCGATCAAAACCTTACATTAGTTGAATTATCAAAAATTAGTGGCTTCCACTATAGAATTCAGATGGATCATTATAAATCCTAATATGATATAATGTTCAAAACTCTGATATGTGAGTCCTAATTTTTAGAAATAATGATTTTGTTATAGGATGTAGCTATGGAAATTATATTAATGGTGTGGGACATTTAGTAGAAGATAATAGAATCACAGTGATAGAGAAAATGTTGTGTATACCATCATAAGAATGATATGGAGATTGGTGTTGGTGATACAGAATAACATAAAATATCATCCTATAAGAGGATGATGTTGTTTTGAAACAATGTAATGGAAATCCTAACAAATTTGGATTGTTTTGATAATCATTTCCATATAAATATGGTTAATTAGGAATTGGTTCTTGCACTAAATCTCAGTCATGTTCATGAAATGTTCCAAATGTCTATAATAAAGAGTTACATACCCAATCATTCATATATACGAAAGTAAAATTTGGTACCACTAGAATAAGAAATTACATATGAAGATCTACCAACATAGATTCTTGATCACATATATAATGTTCTATGAGACAAGGAAACTCACATGGAAAAAAATTTGAAGTGAAAAAAGAACATTGAAAAAGCTACATGGGAACCTGAAGATGTAATGACATTGATTCATCCCCATATGTTAGTTTTTTAGTGATGAATATTAATGGTTAAATAAATTTTATGGGGGTGGAATTTGATACCCTGATGTTATGTGAAATATATTTTATATGTAATTTTAATTTCATTGATATCATTACATACATGAAACACCCAGTATCAATTAATTGTAACTTGATATAAAAATTTTATTATTTAAAATTTTATTTATCTTATTTCTAGTGTATTAGTGTGTAATAATAGTACAACTTAAAATGCGGATATATTTACAGTTATATATGTATTAAATTAATTATATTTATTTTAATTGATTATAAAGGACAATAAACAACATTTATTTGGGGAGGGAATATTTTTCTAATAATCATTTTTATAAAAATAGTATATTTATATAAAAAAATTAATTCCTATTTTTAATGATTCTAATTAAATGAATATATTATTTACTTGATAAAATTTTTTAACATTAAAAATTATTTTTATTATGCATTGATTAATAGTAAATCATGTTTTTTGATTATTTTTTTTGTTTTAAAATGTAATTTTTCAATTTTTGCTCACAGAAATTAAAATTAATTACTAACATTTAAAGGCACTAAATAAGATAATATTAAGAAAATATTTATAATCTTGAGGTTCAACTATCATAAAATATTCCCCTTTTATTTTAGTCCAATTTGGATAATAACAAATATGAAATGAATCACCTAGATAATAAGTAAATTAGGTAAATATTGATTATAAATAAATAACAAGGTTATATGTTTTATCATACATTTTTATTTGATTAAATTACGTTCACCCATAACACTATAGGCTTGAAATTTAGTTTTTAAATGGAAAATTGTTCATTAAAAAGATATATATGTTATTTAAATCAAGGAAATGATCAAAATGTTACCCTTATTATTTTTAACAATCGTTATAGACTAACATTGGAAAAAAAAATTATGATTAATGAATATATGTACCAACTTCTTGAATAATGAAATTATATTCATTATGGTAATTAATTATTATTTTTACCTACTATATATTAACAATACATTCATACACAATTCTAATATATTGTTTATTCTATTAATAGAAAATTAAAATAAATGATATTAGAAATATTAAAAGTGAAATAAATTCAATAAATTATAGTTTTAAACTAATTAAATAAGATTATTTGAAAAATTTAAATATATTGAAAAGCTTATATTTTAATTAAAAATTTCTCTTAGTTTCTATTTATTCATATTAATATATTCTTGTCAAAATTATAAGAATGATATTTTTTAAAAAAGAATATAAAATTAATTTACAAAAAAAATAAAATTTTATTTAAATAAAATAATGTCTTCTTTATACATACTAAAATTTAAAAAAATCCTTTTATTGCAAAATTTTTTTATTATAATTAAATAATTTTATCCTTTAATATTAAAATATTTGTTACCGTAGTAAAAAATAATGGAGGTCAAATAATGGTTATTCAAAATTATAATGATTAAAATTACACAAGAATATTTCTAAATTATTTTGGAATATGGTATTACAATATTATATTACCTTATATATGAATCAATGGTTTTTGGAGTCATTGTTCATAATAAATATTTTATTACAATATATTATTTTTAGAAATTCTAAAAGTGCTTCTCACTAAAATTAAAAAAGGTATCATACTCCCTCACTTTTTCAACCCTGATAAATTCTTCTATGATATCCAAAATAAAAAACTATTTAAGTATCCCTACACACATAATATTGATCTTTTAGTTCCAAAATCCCAACCAAATACCCCTTTAGAGGATATCAAAGGTGTTATTCCAAGGAAGAGGAAATCACCCTAATAGATCTCTTTCTTTTACACTCTTCTTTATATTTTCTAAATCAATGGTAATTTAAATTAAATAATTTATTTAAAATCTTATATATTCCTATGATAAATTATTATTATGAAAAAACAATTACAAAATTTTTATTCCATTAAAGGAGAAGTTAATGTTTCTATAATGTATATGTATGGCATATCGTCTCTATGTAAGGATACAATTCAAATTTCATAACTATTATTTACAGACAATTATTATGAGGTGTTCAGTGTTCAGATATTTTATTTTGAAAATATTTATAATTATATACACATATTATCACATTTACCTAATTTCCATCAAATATATTTGGAAACTGTAAATTTGCTCATGAGTACGTGTGGAGAACAACCTCCACCAAGCTTTGTGATTATTTTATCATTTATATTTTTTACATGTGTGGTAATTATAGATATTTTGATAAGTATAAATGATATATATATGGTATAATAATTATCCTAATGGTTAAATAATATTTACCTTTTTTCATTTCCTGTTTTGATAAATGGAAAATGTTCTCATGTGAAAATAAGTCCTTCCATGTCCACGAACGTTGTAGTTAATTTTTCAATAACATTATTTTATTGATGAATTTAAATATTTATAAAATTAATATATTATATATTAATATCAAGATTAATATTCTATATAATATGGAACCAAGATAAATGTTAATGTATAATAATAAATAAGATGAAATAACTATGATCAAAAATAGCTAACACTATGAAATTAGAATTTCTATAAGAATTGTTGATAAAAGGGGGAGTTGAAAGGTTGTAATAAAATAACATATGATATAAATGTTTTAAAATGAATGTGTAATAATGTTACAATTAATTAAAATTTATTATATAGCATGATTTTTTCTTTTAATGAAAGTTAAACTCGAGATAAGGTTTTTATTTCAGCATCTGAACAATGTTTGTGTTTTTTATGATTTTATCTCTACTGGGTAACATTTATCTTACATATCCATAATTTTTAATAATTTTATTAAAATTATTTTATAATTTACCAATTATTGTTAAATTAATTATTACCCATGTTTTACACATTTAAAAATTTGGTTAAAATGAATTTTATTGTCAATTTTCCAACCATGTACTTCGTTAATTTTTGAACAGAAATTTCAATGGAATTTTTTTAACATGTATGGAATGAATGAATTTTCCCATTATTATGACTACTTTTCTTGGAATCATCCTTTACATGTTTAAAAGTATCTTTATAATGAATTTTTTTTACTTTTTTAGTGAACAACCATTATTTTAATAATTTATTTTAAAGTTGAAATCATATTTTCCTCAATAATTATTTAAAGTGATAGTTAAAAATCATTTTACACATAAAATAAAAACAATTTACACTAATTAAGATTTAATATGGATAAAATACAATGATAAAATTCATATTCTATATCAGGATGATTTATGTTTATGATGAGTTTTTTTTATAAAACCCATTTCTTTTCCCTGAGTTATGTAATGATGATATGATTACGATACCCATTTCTTTTTCATGGTTAATAATATTATGAATTATTAATGATACTATAAAAAATATTTTTTTTGATTTTCGTTATGTTATGGTGGGACTAATATCACCCTCTAATGCATTGGGTAAATATTGATATCGTGGGATATTAACAGGACTAAAATGGGTATTCATCTTAGTTTAATATTGGAATTCTTACAATTATGATACTATTGGTAGTGAATCATGAATAATAATATAGTTTATGGTGTAAACCCATTTCTATATGATATTATCGTAAAAGATCTAATATTACTAGAGAAACTATTTTTGTTCATATGTGTACTCCACAATTCAATGTGTTATGTCAATGTTCTGATACCATGTGTCACGTTTATTTAATCATTTATAATTCATGTCCTATTAATTAAATATATTAAATACAAAAATCAATACTGTGAAATATTATATGAAAGATTTAATTTCAAATTGTAAATTTCATTTTCATATAACGTTAGTATCATGTTATACTTATGTAATTATTTATATCTCTTTTTTATACCCTTAATAAATATATGTGTTCAAACTTTTATTATGTTTCCATTAGTTGGGTTATGAAGAAATGTATGATGTATGATATTTTTTTGATGGTTGAGAGTTGTGAAATATATTTTGGAGGAAATTTTGATATTTTATGAATAATTTGGTTTATATTCCATGTTTCTCAAGTTATAAAACATATATTATTCAATAGTGTATCTTTATGATATGTAATTAATATTAATATATTTATATATAATATTAATTTTTTGAAGTATGGGATATTTTAATCATGAAAATATTAATATTATGAAATTTTTATATAATATTTTTAATAACAGATATTAATAATAAATGGTTATTGTAAAAATTGCCTCGTAAAATGATCATATCCATGGACCTTTCATAATATATATTTATATTAAAGAAAACAATATATTTATATAAATTTTCACATAATTAAATAATAATGTAAACAAACCATAAAAATTATTTATGTTACAATGTTATTGTAGGAGAAAATTAAAATTAGTCAATATTAAAAAATAAATACATTGATATTGACTATGCCACCCCTAATAAACAACATATTCTAAAATAATAAAATAAACAAAGAACATATATTATATAATCTTCTGTATTTAATTATATATAACTCAATATGGTTTCTATGAAGGTATCAAGTAATATTATTTTATTATTATTGAATTTATAAATATGTGATGATAAAATTAAGATAATGATAAGTGTTTCTTACATCTTAATATTCTTACAATGAGTGAAAAAAATTATTATTTAACACAATTCCAAATTTTTTTATTAATTAATACTCGTTATTTGTTTTTATATTATTTCATCCAATTTTACAAGGGATTATAATTATTTTTATATCCTATTTATCTAGTGATTTACACGTCAAATATTACAATACATATAAGGTGTTTTTTAATAAAATTTAATTTCGTGAGTCATGATTATTATTGTGAAAAATTCTACATTTTGTAACAAATGATTTCAAAATAATTATTTTTATACCAAATAATATTAATTCATGGGTTTTAAGATCAATAAAAAATTTAAAATAAATTTCTTTCAACTCAATGTATACCAATGTTGTAATGGTCGTCCATAACTCAAATATCATCATCGAGTTATTGTTCTTCTAATTAATATTATTTCAACTGTGATTTATTTCATCCACACTATGTTTTTAATTCATGGTAATTTCAAATTCTTAATACAAAAAATGTGTTTTTATTATAATCTATCCTTTCAATTAATTTATTCCCCATAAAATTTGTATCATTATTTTAACGAGTTCCCATCATCCTTAAGGGAGGCTTACAATATCATTCCATATGCCCATTTCCTAATAATGAGTTCTTCTATATTTAGAATAGTAATTTTTTTGAATTATATTCCATTCATATTTACATTTTCCACTATTAAAAATGAAAATATTGTACTCTTATTATAATGTATATTATAATAAAATTATTGCCAATTTTTTGTTATTTTTATATGTTTCTAGATAAATTTTATTATCATTGAATCCAGATTTTATTTTGAAAGCATTATATACCTTTAATGAAAAAAATATTTATGTCCAATTTTAGAAGTTATTTTTTTAAATAAAATGTATATTCTCCTTTTTTAAAATATGATTTCCCATTCAACGATTCCATATTTTGATTTTAGTCCACATTATTATTTATAAATAGAATTCTTTTAAATTTCCCAAATATAAGCTCTGTGAAAATAACCTCCAAAAATTATGCATAAATTATCCTATTAGGAAAATGTGTAATTTGTTTTCCAAAAATTAATGTTATTATTTAACATATAAAGTCCTTAATTTTATGGAAATTGTTTCAATGAAAATACCTCCAAATGTTCATATGAAATACTCTTTTATAGAGTATGAATTGTTGGGGATCAATCATTTACATTCTTGATATCAATTTCAGTGATATCATCTAGAAAATCTGTGAATAACATTTTTCATTCCATTGGTTATTTTTTATAAGACAAGTTATTGATTAAATTTTGAACCCATATGAATTGATTATTTATGGGTAGAGACCTACAACTACTGCCTATTTTTTCATAAGGGTTCATATATTACAATATAATTATTTTTAAATATGGTAAAATTGGAGAATAGTTGTACTACCAAGGTAGTTCATGACTATAATTATAGATTAAATTCTTTCAATATTTTTTCAATGGGTATAATTAGTGTATATAAATGCTACTATTATTGTTCATGAGTATAATTCTAGTTTTTTTATCATGAGTTTGGGAATGAGTATAATTTATATTTAGATATTATCTAATTGATGTGAATGTGTATAATTATGGTCTAACGAAACACAAATTTTTATACATCAGAGTAATTAATATTTATATATTCTCACAAGGATGTGAATTTGTATAATTTTTGTACATATATGAACATATGGTTTTAAATGGGTATATTTGATTTTAATCTCACATCACAAGGTTATACATGACTATAATTTTAGTTTTTCCTTCCCCATAAATTTTTTTTGGTGAATATAATTGTGGTTTATCTATACCCACATTTATTTTCATGAGTTGAGTTGTGTTTTAGATATATTGAAAAGGTTTTACATGAATATTATCATAGTATATCTATGTTCATAATTTTTTTCAATAATATAATTAGGGTTTAAATATGATCATGTTGTTGTGAAAAATTATATTAATTGTACATATATGTTAAATCGATTTTGTGTAGAGATGATCCCATTCCAATTAGTTCACAATATATTTATTTTTTATACAAATTCATGATTAACTTTTATTTTTCATATAATTATGATCAGTAATTCATATTTTGTATCTATTAATCTAATTCCATGTTATATTATAATTGATTTGGTATTACATATACTTTTATAGTTATTTATAGGGAAATATTATTATACCATGTAAATTTAATAATATATTTATCCAATTTTTTTTATTTAACAGATGGTTTTGATCTAACCCTTAATGACAAATTGATGGGTTTTTCATTACTATGAGTTCATTATCAGCCAATTATTACATTATCCTTCATTTTATTATAGTGCTGATCATAACGTATAAGGTGTCTAAATGTTGTTTTAGAGTTGTTCTGATATGTATATATAATTAAAACAACCATAACATTATATTATTATATAGATGATACTAAAAGGAAACAAACCATTTAATCTTTGGATTTTTAGATAACATTAATGTTATAATTTCTATATTATAGTAATGTTTAAAAATAAATATAATGAAATATAACATTATTTAAAATAATGTGTTTATTAAAAAATTCAACATTTAACTCTGACTTTTTTTGGATTCATATCTGTAATGATTTCAGAAAAATTAAATTCATTTTATAAATGGTGAAAATTAAGATTCATTTCAAAATTTTAGTAAAACATGAAATAATGAATCATTTATAAATCAACACGATCATTCACTTTAAAACATATAAAACAATGAGAAATTTAGTTTATAATAATTGTAAAAAATTGTCCCATATATTTTAAATTATTTAAAACATTTAAACGAATATTATAATTAAGAATGAAACATTGAAATGAATAGAAAGAACATATACATCTACCTTAACCAACCTCCATTTTAGATTGCCTTATAGTTTCTTTAATGGGTCTTATGGTAATTTCATCGCCTAAAGTCCGTGGTAGTAATATTCAGATATTATTATGGTATATTAATGTAATGATAAGTCTATCCATTTTTTATGCGGGGGGTAGGAGACAATGTTACCTAATATAAGTGAGGGGATTTTATCTCTTTAAACTAATTCAATTTTTAATATATATTTAAATATTATTAAAGTGAAATTGTATCCAAATAAGTAAAAAATTTAATATATTCAACCCTTATAAATATTAATTCTTATCATATAGGATTTATATAAGTTATTTGTTTTATTTTAATATTTGTCCTTCTATTTTAAACACCTCCCATATCATATTCTACTATTACCTCATCAATGAACTTTTACCTCAATTAATATTAATAATGGCTCAAAAATAAAATTGGCCCTATTACTATATTTAAAAATTCAAAATATTGTAACAATTTAATCATATTCTATATCTATGATTCGAATAAAATAATTTTAAATTTAGTGAAAAAAAATGAATGATAATTTTTTTTGTAAAACTGCATTTTAACCATGATATATAATATAATTTAATTCCATACCTATGAAAGAACTAATATATTAATGATAAAATATTAGAACGAAAATATTATATATAAATTTTATTAAAATAATTTACTAATAGGGATTAATTAAATATATTATTATAAAAATAGATAACATTGCCAAAAAATTTTTTTATAAAAATCACCACATTTTACCTTCAGGTTCTTTTATTTGTTCAATTTGATGCATCTAAAAAAATTGAATCTTAAGGGTTCTACCTTCAAATTATTTCATACATTTAGATGGGTTTTCCAAAACACTATGGGTATCTGCCTTCAGAAATTTATAACTCACACCTTGGTCATGAGCCATTTGGGACCCATGTATATCATCTTCCTCATTGGTCTTTGGATTCTTTGTCTATGCTTTTATATATACATGGGAGTAGGGGAGCACATAATAGGGAACATTCTCTAGATGGTCGCGGAGTTTTCCATTAGTTATATTTTATTTTTGGGTTATATTTTACTTCTTGTACCATGATGTAACACATGAAATTAAATACATGATTATATAAAAGTGTCATTAGCCACATTATTCCACTTTTTACATTTATTATTCTTCTACCATTATCTTTTGTGTCACGGCCCGCCTTCGCCAAAAAGGAGGGAAGGGTTAACAGATTTCCAGGTCCTTCCTTCTTTATGTTGAAGGAGAGATAATGACCCCCGAGACCCGCCTTCAATAGATCTCGGAGTGGCGACTAGCACCAAGGGTATAGAAATTTCTCACAAATGGAAGGAATTACCCCTTTTTGTTTTATAAGATTGAGTGGTAAGATGATGAAACTCATCAACACCAAGGTAAAAGAAAAGTAAAGCCAAAATTAAACCATCCACACATGAATGTTCCAAAAGTGAAGCCACAAAGTACAAAAGGTGACTACTACGGTAAGTACCAAAGAAGAAAAGCAACAACTGCAACTGCCCAAAGGTCTGAGCTAGTATGGTTTCGCATGATCCCCAAAGTCCTCCTAGAAACCTGAATTTAGTTTTATATACGTAGGGTGAGCATACAAATGCACTCAGTAGGGAAAACCAAAGACTCTTGTGCACAAGTGGGGGAACGTGCTAAAGTCCCGTGAGAAAGGAGTAAACCAAACGCCTATCAAGGTAAAATATCCACCCAAGCCTCACCAGGGAACACTCTCCAAATAACGCAAGTCAAGTAATATATATAATAGGAGCAAATCAATGTTTGGGTACCCCAAGCCACTTTCCCACTGGTTATTGAGACATCCTACGCATCAGAAAAATCCCGCCATTCTCACCGCAGTCCCACTCCCACACCCGCCCACACACACCTGGGCTACAACCACACGCAGTCCCACTACCGAAATCCCGCCCACACACACTTGGGCCACAACCCCACGCAGTCCTAATGCCGAAATCCCGCCCGCACACACCTGGTCCACAACTATCACACGTAACCATGCCTGCAATCACCTACGCCACAACAACCACCACCACGCCCGAAGACACCTGGGCTAGAAAATACACAGCCACGCCCGAAGACACCTGGGACTCATCCCGAAGACACTTGGGAAACCACCTGCCACACACACCTGTCCAACCACCACACTACCCCACCCGAAGGTTCTTGGGCTAATAATAGACCTCATGCCATCACAGCATGCCCGAAGATACTTGGGCTATCTGGGAAAGGGAGCAGAAAAGGAGCTAATAACCAGCCACTGAGAATAGTGTTGGAAAAAACACACTCCCCCATGAAATGGGGGTGTTCGGAACCATGTGCTCAACTTGGGTGGGGCGCGAATAAGAAACACAAAACTAAAAGTATAGATATAGGTAACATGCACTCACCCAAAGTCTAGGTTTTTCTAACCAGCCTATAGAACACAACACCACTACATCCAAGTCACAAGTCATGACTCTCACCAACAAAACCCATTTGTCCCATTCTTGTCTCATGTTCGGTAGTAATGTTAATGTTTAAGCACTACTGGGAAACTATTAGGCATAAGCATGAGTTTAGGAAAGTAAACAGTCAAACACCAATTTAATCATTCTCTTATAATGTTACAACAACAAGGAAAAAATGAGATCCCTGAATTACTAAAACCAAAGACAACTCGGGACACTACCCTGTGTCCCCTCTAAAAATATTTTTCATAAACAGAGGATCCCACCCGAGTTTGTGAGATAAACAGGTACCCACCCGGTCTTAAAACTCACAACCACCAGATCCATACCAACAGGGGATCCCATCCCCAATTTCACACAACCACCAAGGGTATAAAGACAGGGGATCCCATCCCCTCCCACGTCTCCATCAATCGGTCCGAGAGGAAAATGACCAACTACCACCACCAACACAAGTCAGGGCCATGTCGGTATTTTCAGATTTAAACGAATTAAGACACTCTATGATTTCAATTTTCATGTGTTTTAACTGGGGGTTATCAAAGAAGGATTGATCCTGGTGCCTCAATTTATTTGGACGGATATACGTGATTAACCAATTAATTTTCACAGCAGGAGTTTACAACCACAACAAGCCATTTAAAACATCAGTAGGGGTTCATTAGAGCACAAAAAACGACCACCAACGGCCTCGATTTTCAGAATGCGTAAGCCAGCACAACTCAGAAACATGATTTTAATATTACAAAATCATCTATCACAACCCCCCATCATTCTTTATAGGATTCGTTCATTATCTTTAATTAGGTCTGGTTTACCCAATTCTATAGAATCAAAAGCACGACCACCCCGCATGATACACAAAAGATAGAGGCAAAGGAGAAATTCCCTACTTGTTGATAGATTATCGACGTTTAGGTCCGGCATGAAACTTTATGGATAACGATGCGGTGCGCCCGATGCACAAGAAGCTACTTGTGAAATTCCACGATCAAGGAAAGAGAAACCATGGCTAACCCTTGGTTTATAAGTGATGGGGATGGTTGAGGTGAAAACGTGAAACCGTGTAAGGTGCGAGGGTTGTGAGTTGACCACGTGGCTCCACTCGTCATTAAAGTGGGTCGTGTGGTTTAAACCAACTCATGAAATGATTACCTATTTAATTAAAATTCTTATGCACGTTACGGGTCTTTAAATCATGATTAAATGAGCCAAAATAGGGTTTAAAACCCTATTTGCGCAAAAAGGAGCGCTACTGGAAACAGCATGACAAGGCTGGGTGATGCTGATCGGTCTCACCGAGATGCCACCCTTTTGGACCCGGATTTTGGAAAAGGGAAGGACAAAGAGAGTCTGGGTCATCACATCAGATACCTCTCAAACTATTCTCGCCGTCGAGAATTTAAACAACCCAGAAGGAAAGGGAGGGTCCGAACAACCACCCCGAAAGATACCTCTCAAGAGTGAACCTCGTTGTTAACTAAAAACAACTTTTTTCACGAACCAAGAATCATACCATGCCAAACTGCCCGGGCATGTGGGTTGGGGAGTCTCCTCCCCCATGTCAGTATATTATCCTCTTTGGGCAGCACTGACTCGCCCACACAGGTTTAATCGCATCCACCTTAAGGTGTCTTGATTAGGGGTCGGGTTCTCTCCTTCCCCATAGCCGGGAATTTTCACACACAATCAGAGGAAAGAAAACCAGTACATTTCATAGCCAATAGACGAAACGTTCTACCACAATAGGTACAACAAGGAAAAAAACTCAAAACAACCCTTAGTACTGGGCACGCATCTGTGCTTCCCTCTCCCACGTACTCTCCTCAATCCCACCATGTCTCCACAACACACGAACCAAGGGGATGGTTCGCCCATGAAGGACCCTCTCCTTACGATCCTCGATCATCACAAGTCTCTCCACAAAGGTCACGTCATCCTCGATGTCCAGCTCACCCCAATCAAGGATGTGTGAATCGTCGTGCAGATACCGACGGAGCTGGGACACATGAAAGACATCATGAATCCTTAGTAGCAGCAGTGGCAACGCTAGCTGATAAGCCACTTCGCCGACCCGCCACAACACTTCGAAGGATCTGATGAATCTGGGAGAAAGCTTACTCCCCTTTCCGATCCTCCGCTGCCCACGCCGAGGTGAGACCTTCAAGAACATGTAGTCCCCAACCTCAAACTCCAAGGGCCTCCTCTTGGTATCAGCATACGACTTCTGTCAGTCCTGGGTCGCCTTCATCATTTCCCGTATGATCTGAACCTTTTCTGTCGTGTTCTGCACCACCTCTGGGCCAAGGATTCCTGCCTCTCCTACTTCGGTCCAACACACAGGTGAACGACATGGCCTCCCGTACAAAGCTTCAAACGGGTCCATACCGATGGTAGAGTGGTAGCTATTATTGTAGGAAAACTCTACCAGAGGCAAGTATCACACCCATGATTCTCCCGAGTCCAGAACACATGCCCATAGAATATCCTCCATGGTCTGGATGGTGCGCTCTGTTTGTCCATCTGTCTGGGGATGGAATGTAGTGCTAAGGCACAACTGGGTGCCAAACGCATGCTACAATCCTCTCTAGAATTGCGAGGAAAGCCATGCATCCCTATCCAAGACTATAGACCTCAGAACTCCATGAAACCGCACCACCTCATCCACGTACTTTCGTGCCAAAGCATCCATAGTACCCGACTCCCTGATTGCCAGAAAGAGAGCCGATTTCATCAACTTGTCCACTACCACCTAGATGGCGTCATACCCTCCTTGGACCTTGGGTAGTCCCGTGACGAAATCCATCGATATTTCATCCCACTTCCACTCAGGGACATCTAGAGGCTGCAGTAGGCTACCTGGAACTCGGTGTTCAACCTTCACCTGCTGACACAATAAGAACATTACCAAAAACTCTACCACCTCTCGCTTAACTCCGGGCCACCAAAATTGCCTCTTCAAACCATGGTACATCTTGGAAACTCCTGGTTGTACAGCCAGGGGTGTGTTGTGAAACTCACTGAGAACCTTGCCGCGCATCGCCTTCAGGACAAACAACATTTTCTGGAAAAGAAACTGGTTCCGACCATCCTCTGTCCATACTTTCAGAGCATTGCCCTAGTCAACTCGGTCATGCATCACCTCACACTCTAGGTCTCCCCACTGAGACTCCTCCACTTGCTGAAAAAGTGATGACTACACTGCCATCTGATATAGGCATCCTCTGCCGCTATCCATCTTCGCATCCAGGTGTAAGGCGGCCAACTCCTCTATTGCCTTCTAGGCGTCCGCCGAATCTCGAACCGCATCCTTTTGAATCCTCCTGCTCAAGGAATCAGCTACCACATTACCCTTTCCCTCAGTATAAGAGATCTCAAAGTCGTAATCCTGGAGGAACTCCACCCATCTTCGCTATCACAAGTTTACGTCCCACTGGGAGAAGATATACCTCAAGATTTTGTGATCCGTAAAGACCACAAAGTGTTCCCTGATGAGGTAGTGTCGCCCTAAATTTAGCGGAAAAATGACTGCCACAACCTCCAAGGCGTGGGTGGTGTAATTACGCTCATGGGAACGCAGCTACCTGTACCCATAAGAGATCACCCCTTGTCGCTGCATCAGCATGCATCCCAGGCCATGTCCTGAAGCATCACAGAACACCTCATAAGCCGCCCCTTCTTCTGGTAATCTCAGCACTGGGGCACTGACCAACTTCTCCTTTAGATAGCTGAAGGCTGACTGGAACCGCTAACTCCATACGAAATCCTGGTCCTTCTTGGTCAGAGTCGTCAAAGGGGCTGCTACTCAGGAGAATTTGGGTACAAATCTCTAGTAGTAACCTACCATCTTGAGGAAACTTTGGACTTCTGCCACATTCGTGGGTGTTTCACAAGAAACAACTGCCTCAACCTTTGATGGTTTGACCGCTACCCCCTACTCAGAAACTACGTGCTTGAGGAAGTGCACTTCTCGTCTCCAGAACTTGCATTTTTACAACTTCCCATGGATCTGGTGCTGTCGGAGGACCTCCAAAACTATCCTCAGGTGCTCTTCATGGTCCTCTTCTGAACTCAAATAGATCAGGATATCGTCGATTAACACAACCACGAACTGATCCAAGTACTCCCAGAAGATGGAGTTCATAAGTCCCATGAACACTGCCAGGGCGTTTGTAATACCAAAGGGCATGACGACGAACTCAAAGTGTCCATACTTGCACCTGAACGCTATCTTCGGGATTTCGCTCTCTTTCACCCTCAGCTGGTGGTACCCAGACCGCAGGTCGATCTTCGAGAACCATCCTTCCCCTTTTAGCTCGTCGAAAAGATCATCTATTCTCGGAAGAGGGTACCGATTCTTTATCGTTACCTGATTCAGCCTCCTGTAGTCGATGCACAATCTGAGGCCACCATCTGCCTTCCTTGCGAACAGGACTGGAGGGCCCCACGGTGACGCACTCAGACGATCATAACCCCTCTTCATCAGATCGTCAATCTGTATCCACAACTCCCATAGCTCTGATGGTTCCATCCGGTAAGGATCCATCGAGATTGGACAAGCACCGGGCTGCAGGTCTATCCCAAACTCGATATCACGTCGAGGGGGTAGATTCATCACCTCCTCAAGAAAGATGTCCATAAACTTACAGAAGATCTCTGGAACTTCCACCATTTTAGCATCTATTGATTCTACTGTCGGCTCGGTCAACATGGAGAGGAGAGGTTCCGCTCTATTGTTTCCCTTCAGACTGCTCCGCTCGCCGGTGAAGGTAACACGCCGGCCGTCCAAGTCCGAGAACACCACCCTTCTTCAGAAACAGTCGATGATGGCACACACAGAAAATAGCCAGTCGATGCCTAGGAATAAATCGTATGGATGGATCTGTAGTAGAAGAAGATCCTTAACCGACTGATGTGGCCCTATCATCAGACTACATCCCCAAAAAACGAACAACAAGTCGGTCTGACCTCCGACTGGTGTACCCAACACCAGGGGCACTGGAAGTTTCTCGACATCTAGACCCAAGGCACGGGCTAGACTGGGTGCAGAAAAGGAGTGAGAAGCTCCGGTATCGAACAAAGAAAAATCAAGAGCGCTAAACAGACTGATCGTACCTCGAACAACCTCTGGCCCTGCGGGAACTGCTGCCTCTGCGGCATGTAACTATCCACGCACAGCTCCCCTACCCCTCGGCTGTCGGCGACCTCCCTGACCACACACTGGTCGAGGTCCCTGTGGAGTGCCCTGAGGTCGGCCTCCTCCTCCTACGTCTGCCCTCGGAGGAGCAGGAGCTCGCTGTCCCTGCTGCTGCTGCTGGAAAGGTCTGGCTTGAAGCGGCTGCTGGGGCGGGTGCTGGGGATGACTGCCACTGTTGTACTGCACCTGGTCAGGGCACTGACTCCAGAGATGTCCAGGGATCCCACAGATGAAGCACCGCGGTCCCGGCCCTGAAGGAAAAGGGCGAGGGCCGGGGGATCGAAACTGAAACTGCTGCGGTCTGCTCCCTACAGGTCAGAACCTGGAGGGTCCGGACACTGGAGGCCTGGTGCTGACGGACTTCCCCTTTGATGGTCCCAGTTGGATCCCCTCTCATGACACTCCTCCTAGAGCATGCATCATCTCCACCACTTCAGCCTTCTTCTGGACCTCCACGTACGTCGGAAGGTGAAAGGGGATAACAGCATACTAGAGGGAGGTTCGGAGCGCCTCCTCCAAACGTCATGCTCGAGACTCCTCATCGGGAAAGTGGTACGGAGAAAAACGTAGGAGGTCATTGAACTTGATCCCTAGCTCCCCCACGGACATACTCCCCTGCTGGAGGGAGAGTAGTTCCTGCCTCTTTTCTGCCTTCATCATCGAGGAGAGGAATTCCGCCCGGAACTCCCTCTCAAAATCCGCCCAAGCCACCTTAGACTCTCTCCTCTCCCCTAGGTATAGCATCCACCACTGACATGACGCTCCCCGCATCTGGCTAATGGCCAGAGGAACCTAGTACTCAGTCGGGGCCCGAATCAGGCCGAAGGCTATAAATAGCTCATCTATCCAGCCTTCCATCTTCATATCGGAGGTGCTGCCCTCGTACTTCTCAAGGGCCTGTCGCTGGAAGGCCCGAAGAGTCTTCTGCCACTGGTCGCCCTCTTCCTCTCGATCAGCTCTCTGCCGATCGGCCAAAGTAGTCACCGGGGCCTCGATCGCCTGTACCACACATGGTCGCCTTCCAGGTTCCATAGCTACAACGTAATCAAGGAATTCCTAAGCCCAAGTAGTGAAGAATATAATTCTTAAAACTTCATAAAATTTTAAATTTATTTTTAATTCCCAAGACATCACAGAAACACAAGAACACAAGTCATTCTGATTCATGTACCTTTCCTAGGGTCTCTACCCTGCAATCAGTGTGGTCTCACATGGTCGTTCGGTAGGTCCAGAGTCCTTACATCGGATCACGGGGGGCTCTAAAATCTCGTGTCCTAGCTGGTCTTCGATGACCTACTTCATGCGCCAGGGTCACCCAACACTGTTGCCTTACCATCCCATACAATCCTCACTGTGCCTAACTCCAGAATCCATCCTATATCTCAACCTTTCCTATGATACCATTCTGTCACGACCCGCCTTCACCAAAAAGGAGGGAAGGGTTAGCAGATTACCAGGCCCTTCCTTCTTTATGTTGAAGGAGAGATAATGACCCTCGAGACCCACCTTCAATAGATCCCGAAGTGGCGACTAGCATCAAGGGTATAGAAATTTCTCACAAATGGAAGGCATTACCCCTTTTTGTTTTATAAGATCAAGAGGTAAGATGATAAAACTCATCAACACCAAGGTAAAAGAAAAGTAAAGCCAAAAGTAAACCATCCCCACATGCATGTTCCAAAAGTGAAGCCACAAAGTACAAAAGGTGACTACAAAGGTAAGTACCAAAGAAGAACTGCAACAACTGCAACTGTCCCAATGGTCCGAGCTAGTATGGTCCCGCGTGATCCCCAATGTCCTCCTAGAAACATGAAATAAGTTTTATATACGTAGGGTGAGCATAGAAGTACACTCAGTAGGGAAAACCAATGACTCTCGTGCACAAGTGGGGGAACGTGCTAAAGTCCCGTGAGAAAGGAGTAAACCAAACGCCTGTCAAGGTAAAATATCCACCCAATCCTCACCAGTGCACACTCACCAAATAATGCAAGTCAAGTAATATATATAATAGGAGCACATCGATGTTTGGGTACCTCGCGCCACTTTCCCACTGGTTATAGAGACATCCTACGCATCGGACCAATCCCTCCATTCTCACCACAGTCCCACTGCCACACCCTCCCGCACACACCTAGGCCACAACCACATGTAGTCCCACTGCCGAAATCCCGCCTGCACACACCTGGCCCACAACTGTCACACGTAACCACGCCTGCAAACACCTAGGCCAGAACAACCACCACCACACCCGAAGTCACCTAGGCTAGAAAATCCACTTCCATGCCCGAAGACACATGGGCCTCATCCCGAAGACACTTGGGAAACCACATAACGCACACACCTGGCCAACCAACACACTACCTCTCCCAAAGGTTCTTGGGGGAAATAATGGACCTCAAGCCAGCACAGCCTGCCCGAAGATACTTGGGCTATCCGGGAAAGGGAGTAGAAAAGGAGCTAATAACCAGACACCATAATAGTGTTGGTAAAAACACCCTCCCCCATGAAATGGATGTGTTCGGCACAATGTTCTCAACTTGGGTGGGGCACGAATAAGAAACAAAAAACTACAAGTATAGATATAGGTAACAAGAACTCACCCAAAGTCTTGGTTTTTCTAACCAGCCTACAGAACACAACACCACTATATCTAAGTCACAAGTCACGACTCTCGCCAAAAAACCCCATTTGTCCTATTCTTGTCTCATGTTCAGTAGTAATTTTTAATTTTAAGCACTACTGGGCAACTAGTAGGAATAGGCATGATTCCAGGAAAGTAAAGAGCCGAACACCAATTTGAACATTCTCTTAGAATGTTACAACAACAAGGGAAAAGTGAGATCCTTGAAGTACTAGAACCAAAGACAACCGGAGACACTACCCTGTGTCCCCTCCCAAAAGATTTTTCATCAATAGAGGATCCCACCCGAGTTTGTGAGATAAAAAAGTACCCACCCGGTCATAAAACTCACAACCACTGAATCCATAACAACAGGGGATCCCATCCCTAATTTCACACAACCACCGTGGGTATAAAGACAGGGGATCCCATCCCCTCCCACGTCTCCAGCAATCGGCCCGAGAGGAAAACAACCAACTACCACCACCAACACAAGTCAGGTCCTTGTCGGTATTTTCATATTTAAACGAAATAACACACTCCCTGATTTCAACTTTCGTGTGTTTTAACCGGGGGTTATCAAGGAAGGATTGATCCCGATGCCTCAATTTATTCGGCCGAATATACATGATTAACCAATTACATTTCACAGCAAGAGTTTACAACCACAACAAGCCATTTAAAAATCAGTAGGGGTTCATTAGTGCACAAACAACGACCACCAACGACCTCGATTTTCAGAATGCATAAGCCAGCACAACTCAGAATGATGATTTTAATATAACAATAACAACGATCACAACCCCCCCCCCTTCATTCTTTACATGATTCGTTAAATATCGTTAATTAGGTCTGGTTTACCCAATTCTATAGAATCAAAATCACCCCCACCCCGCGTGATATACAAAAGAGAGAGGCATATGAAAAATTCCCTACTTGTTGATAGATGATCGACGTTTAGGACAGGCGCGGAAATTTACGGATAATGATGCGGTGCTCCTGATGCACCAGAAGCTGTTTGTGAAAAGCCAAGATCGAGGAAAGAGAAACCACAGATAACCCTTAGTTTATAATAGTCGGGGATGGTTGAGGGGAAAACACAAAACCGCGTAAGGTGCGGGGGTTGTGAGTTGACCATGCGGCTCCACTCGTCATTAAAGGGGGTCATGTGGTTTAAAACGACTCATGAATTGATTAAGTATTTAATTAAAACTCTTATGCGCATTACGAGTCTTTAAAACATGCTTAAACGAGTCAGAATTGGGTTTAAAACCCTATTTGCGCAAAAAGGAGTGTTACTGGAAACAACTAGATAAGGCCGGGTGACGCCAATTGGTCTCACCGATCGGTCACGCCGATCGGTCTCACCCATCGGTCTCACCCATCGGTCTCACCGGTCGGTCTCACCGATTGGTCTCAGCAATCGGTCTCGTCGATTGGTCTAGCCGATCAGTCTCCCCGAGACGCCACTCCTTTTGGACCCATATTTTGGAAAAGGGAAGGACCAAGAGAGTTTGGGTCATCGGATTTTGTTTCTACATTATGTTGTTATTTATTTATTATATATTCTTACATTTTTATATCCTAATTTTCATTCTTTATCATGATATGTATACAATGATCTATGAGGTAATATTATCCCGATCGACACACCCTGGTCCCTCTCTTCTAGTCAATAGCCTCTCACATTTAGGGAGATGTTCCTGAGGTCATGTGGCAACCGTTTTGGATATGTCATTAGTGGTCAATCAAGTTGGGAAATTATAATTTTCCTCATTTGGATGAAATTAGAGGGATATGTATCTGATTATAGTATCATCTCTTATAACATTATGAATAATAGTTGAGATTGATTAAAAATACTAAGGATGAATATGAAATATTAATCATTGACGGAAATTATTTTATGTTACACTTTATAAAAAAAAATTCTTGTGTGAAATGAGAAGATATAGTGAGATAATTCTAGAGTCTATGATAATATAAATAATAAATTCATTCTATCATTGATGAATCATTACACCGTTATAAAGGCAAGTTATACACTATTTATATAATCCAAAGAGTACTGTTGACCATTTATTTGAGGGTTTATACCCAATTCATTGAAGAAAATTAGAATCCACCACCATCCCATGAAACATAGATATAGTATCATTTACTATAAAAAGGGTAAAATAATACCAATGACTTATGGATTCAAAGGGATATAAGAGGTGTATAGTATGAGAGAGTAAAATATCAGTAAATGGAAGAAGGTAAAGAAATAATTTACCATATATTATAATTGTGGAATGAATTACCTTAGTATTGGATTGATGGAAATGAGTGTTTTATATATTTTTTGATACGAACAACACCATTAATTTTAACTTAAGGGTTTCAAATGGGTTTCTGACGTTTATTTATTCCTCTTTATGGAGATGGGGGACCCATCAAAAAAACACCCCATGAGTTAGGGGAATATACCTCAAAATAATCTATGGGATCAGGTAGGTTTTTTTATTATTAAATGCTTTTTGTAATGATTAATGTTCATTTGTATTTGTATTCCTAAATATTATTATATAATTATTTTATCAATGATATTTTTGAAACATATAAGGATTTTTCTTGTTTTTATTCATTATGTATTTGATGATATATGTTTAATGATACTAATAAACATGGAAAGAGATAACATTGATATTTGATAATTTAAAAAATCACATGATTAGGGGAGGATAAACCTTACTATGTTCATTATTTTATGATAATAATGATAGTGAGATTCCTCTGTGATAATATATTTAACATTGAAATTCATGAGTTATTTGATGATTTTTATCTATAATGAGTTTACTACATATTTGATTTACTGTGATATATTAAACTACCTACTACTTTATTTTTGGAAGAATTATTGTTTTTATTAATCCTTATTATGATCAATGAATTTGAATATTTGTAATGTGACATTAAGAGACACATTATATTGTCAGGTGAATATAATATTGATTTAGTGACCGTCATTCTAAATTTTTTGAAATTGAATTTAGTTACACATATATTAGAAGAATCTTAATGATATTAATTTTTAAATTTATTATGATGAATTTTGGGAGTTACCATTTAGGTTTTATATATGTATTATTTTAATTAGAAAACCATATCAAACCAATTTTTAATTAGTAATGAAAGTAGGAATAAAATTTTTCTGTTTTATCGATCTTATGATCAGTAAAATGTTAATTTCAATTCATATTGTATAAAACATTTATCCTGGATATAATTTGTATTTATATATATGTAATTGTAAATTTATAGATGAATAACCAAAATAAGAAATTGTTTTAATGTTTTATACAATTATCTATCATAATCATAAAATAGTCCCACAACTCTATGAAATATGTCTTGAAAAAAGATATGAATATATTACATCAGAGTTTATGGATAAATAGAAATTTAAGAAATCATATATTAATGTTCATTGGAAGGTAATTTTTAATGATAAATCATTGTATTATGATCAATGATCTTTACCACTCCCCATAAATAATATCAAAAAATTTCCATGTCCATATCTTCACTTTCTCCTATGCTCACCTATATGAAAATTTATTCATATTTTATTCCATAATACATTTTTTACATAGAATTATATCTTATTAAGAGGAATTTTTTTATCCCTTCTTATTATTTTTAATTTTAAGAAGGTTATATTCAAATGATAGACACTTTATTAACAATGAAAAATATTAATTTACAAATAAATAACTTATTTATGTGGGTTGAATGTATATAAAGAGAAGTGTTTGTTGAGTAACATCGTGTATAATAGAATATACGACACATAAAAACAATAATATAATATAATATACGTCCCTAAAACATTATAATATCTTTATTTTTTAAAAGATTTCAATATCATTGATTTATTAAGATTCTTTTAATTATAGTTTTAAATTAAAAACATTACATTATTATAATATTATTATCTAATCATGAACATAATAACCTCGCCAATTAGTTATAGGTTTAAAATTGGGGTAATTAAATTATGATAATTATATGTTTTAAACCTGTATTAAATAAATTCAATAGTTTGATTCATATTATAAATAAAAGAAGAATCATTTTCATGAAAAAGAAATGTTTCTTTTGGAAAAAAACATTTTTATAAATGTCTATTTAGTTTTTATTTTCCCACGTAATATAAAGTTATAATTTTAAACTTTATATATTTATTTTAAAAAAATAAACTCCATTTTAAAATATACAGGTCAATAATATGTCTTGGTAAATTTTTTATAGTTTTTAAAATGATAAATTTATATATATTGATAATTTATTATTTTTAATAAATAATTACTTATCATTTAAAATATTAAGAATGTTATATTATATTTTAAATTGATTTTAATGTAAAATAAGTTCAATAATATTATAATCTAACTAATTTATTTCATTTTAATTAATTTCATATTGAATTATAATATAACCATATTTTAAACATTTGAATGTTTTTTAGTGAATTAATTGGTGTATTCAACCTGTTTATCAGTTTAATTTTAAAATGAATTCTACCACATTCGTAAATTGAATATAGAGAATTTTATTCGATATTTTATATTATAATAATATATAATAAAAATATAATCATTAATTTTTTATAATGACTAATGAATATTCTAATAACTAATTATGATGATTACTATGGAAATGGTTTTACCTGGGAATTATATTAATAATATATGGGTATAAAATGTCCTAAAAATATCCAAATAATATTTAAATAAAAAATATTAACGTATAGCCTATAGATTTTGGGAATGAATTATTATTTATTCTTTTTTCTTGAGAAAAAAATGAGTACAAAATTTTCATTTAAAAAAATATTATATGTATGTGCTCTGGAAAATTTATAAAATGACCCAAAATCTCTTATAATGTTTACACATATATGAAATTTGGTCATAATATTACTAAAATCATTAAAATCATTTAAAATCTTAAAACATTCAAAATTAATTTTTGTTATGAGGAATTTAACATATAAATTCTTTTGTTGCATCGCTATAAAAGTTTTCTAAATATGAGGTAACGTTCTGAAAAAACATTTTCATATTTGTTATCGATCATCATCATTAAATATATGAAATATTTATAATATAATTTCCAAAGTATCAATAATATACTTATATTTTATTATTTTAATGGAACTAACAACATTTATCTTATCTTCCATAATTTTAGGAATAAGCTATTGATCGTGTGTATAGTAAACTGCCGCCACGAGAATGGATATGCCTTGTTTTCCATCACCAACTCTCATGGTTGGATATAATTATGGATTTTATATTTTTATATTATATTTATGAAATTAATATAATTTTTAAATTATAATATCACACAAAAATTCATACCTTCAATACCCATTTGAAAATAATAACATCGCTCATGTTTATGATGACCTACCAATTTATGATCCAATGTGATGTGTTTATTAAATGTACATCATTCATGAAAGGTAATAAAGACACATAAAATAAATACATTTTTTATTTGAAATGTAATTCTACCCATTTAATTATGGTATCATATATAACTTTTTACATTCCATTATATAGAGGATATGATAATCTCACCCATGTGTACAACAAATATAACATCATGAAGCAATGTGGTTCATTTTCTAGTAAAAATATACCAATATGGTAATAAGGATAGGTTTATTTAATATATGTGTTATATAATAAATATTAATGAATATTTTAATGTTTTTATAGTTTTCAGCTTTAGTTCATTCCATTCACTGAGAAAAACAATAAATAGGTTCCATGTGTTAGTATGACCTTCAATAAACGCGAATGTTGTAATCTATTTTCTATCTATAACTTTTATATGTTTCTCAAAATAAATATATAATGCCTAATTTTGAGTTTTTTTAATGGATAAAATTATTGAAATTTTTTTACCATGATGTATGTAGAAGGACATCAATTAACAAACGAAATCCTTAATGAATAATGAAGTAATTATCATATGTTACAATGATTTTAGTAATGAATTATGAATAAACATGTGTTAATAAAAATAAGATAATAATATATGGTATTATAAATTTTATTTTGGACCAATATTAGATTTATATTATACCTATATTTATTATAGACTAGTTTTCTACAAATGTGAAGGATTTCATACCCAAGGCAATGGGTTTTCATGTAACTTTTACATATGTGAGACATATTCCATATTCACCATTTAATCCTTTGTGTATTTTATATAATTACCCTAATGAAATTTTATATCTTTTAGTTATTTTTATTTATGGTATTTACTGTTTTTTATTTCTTTCTTTGGTTTTATGAATTAAAATTTTCAAATGTCGTGACAGTCTATTTCACAATCACATCATTGATTGGGATTGTTTATGTTTAATCACCCCATTGAGTAAATATTTTATATTTATATCTAAAAATATATCAATTTCATTATTATATGATTATTGATAATAATTAAATATAATAATACAATTTTACATTTCTTTGGTACTTAATATTAGTGACAAATTGTTTTTAATAATATAAATATTTATTTATCACATTAGTTAAAAATCATTTATCATCCAAAAAGATGTACACTAAATATGTTCTATATTGTTTTCAAATTTATAAAAATTATATATTAATTTTTTTTTACAAATTGTACTCTTTTTAAAAAAATGTTATAAAATAAATATTTATCTTGTTTTAGAATATTTTTTTGGATTTTTTTTACCATTTTAAATGAGTCTTTCTTTGACGTGTAATATTTATTAAAAATTTACACATTCATATACAGACAATGATTAAATTATAATTTATTAATTTTAATTAATTTTTTTTTATATTTTTTTTGGAACATGTAGTTTCAAAATGAATTTTTTGATGATAATATTATTTTTCACAGGAATATCATTAAAAAAATTACATTATTTCTATTCAAAAATAACATCAACCGTTTTTTATATATATTTTAATCATTATATATAATGTATTTAAATAATAAATATTCATTATTTGTATTTATTATGATAATTTTTACTGTGCATGTAAAATTTTACTATCATTAACTATATTACACTAGCTGGTTTAGGACTATGATTATTTGATTAGAGTAAATGTTAACATTTCATTTGGTTTTTTTTATAATATGGATGGTAATTTTTATTGTTTTCCACCATTTTCATATGAAGAATAAATTATTATTATCAAGATATGGGTGGATCCCAGATATAGATAACCCCATGAAGCATTGATATGTCTCATGAGACAAATCAGTTGTACAAAATAAATTTTTTTCATCCATATGTTGTATAATACTTGTGAAGGGTCATTATAAATTCATTAAATTATTTTCTTTTATTCATTCCGTCATTATGTGATTAGTTATGGATGTCCATTTGATTATTATTTTACTTATAATATCCATGGATATGGTTCAAGATCATGTGATTATATATATGTATTTATTTCAACTTCACCTATTATTTCCAAAATATTATATCTATTTTGTTTAAATTAATTTTTCTTATTGTATTCCATGATATATATATTATATATAATTAAAAATTATTTAATACATTATACTATTAACATTTAATATAATATATACACACCCAAATCTTATGTTTTATTTTCCCCTGGATACTATGATGTGTTTCAAGATAAATATACAAGGATATAATAAGGATAATAATGGAGTTATGTTAGAAAATACTTTTAATATTTCATGATTTAGAATTTATATATTACTTCAAGTTTTTATCTATATAACTATGAATAATAGACAATTCAGTCATTAGGGTTGTTATTTCTTATATCCTATGTAAATGTAATAAACTAACAAAAACATTTATGGTACTAGGGTGGGAATATTTGAATCAATGATGTATATTTTAAATTAAATATATATATTATATACATAAATAAATTATTTTAAATACATGTTATTATTATTACTTTCTATATATATAATATATGATCTTATTCTTAAAAAAAAATTCGTGAAAAATATTTTCATCATGAAATATGAGAATATTTTAAAATAAATTTTATTACTTTTATGTGTTAAATCAAATTAAATAAATTACATATTTTGGATAATATTCATTAATATTAAGAAATTAGTTAAATTTCATTTTTGGTTATAGTTATTATAAAAAATATTATAAATTAATTAGTGGAGTTAACGATAAAACAATTTTTTGTGCGTTAGTTGTGCCTGTGTTACTTTTTTTCCCAAAAACATTGATTTTTTTGATTAAAATAGTTTAGAATATATTATAATTTGGTATAACTTAACTAATAAGGTTATTTGTAATATTAGAATAAGTCCCCAACCTTAAACAGGATATAATATTTAATTAGGTTAATAATTCAAATTGAGGATATTTTATGGTTTAGAACATTATAGAAATAGGTCATAACATATACATAAAAACATGGATATTACATATAGTAACTTCTATGAAGTGTCAATTTTTTTCATAAAATGAAAACTCCTGCAAAATTAAACATGGTTAGTTACTTGTTTTAATCAGTATGACTTTTCCTTGATCCCATCCTTTACCCTATTCCTCTTTTAGTGCTATGAAAAAACACTTCAAAAACAAGTGATGAACATAAAAAAAGAGTAAGGGTTATAAATTAAAGAATGAAAACATTATTCCATCAATACATAAATAACATAATCTCATTAACATACCTTATTAAATCATAATATTTATGTATTACACGTAGAAATCATATATCATAAATGTACCTTGTGGAATCTATAACAAACTAACATTGGAGCATTCAAAAATATGTAGGGAGTTATGTTTGGAATACCCACTACAGTATATTCCTTAAATATTTTAGAAGAAACATTAATGTTTACCTTTTTCACGTTACCAAATTCATTAGAGAGATATCTTGGGCTCACCTTCCCTAGGATTATCACGGAACCACTCATATGGGTAACCAAATCCCATGAACCATAACATAATCGTAACACATGAACAAGCATAATAGAAAGATAGAATTTCAACATTGCAATAAAAATATAAAATTTTAATATATTGACATAATCATTAAATTTTAAAAACCATTTTCAATGCCATAATATTTAAAATGATTATATCGTATTTATGTTTCTTTTAAAAACATTACGACTCATTATGGAATCCAAATTTCAAAAAATGGTCGTAGTAGTAGAAATTTCGTTATTACCGTGTATGTTATAAGAAAAACAATTTTTTTATTAACACTATTTGTAAAAAATAATCTTTTTGGATAAAATAAAAATTCAAAGGGGTTCTTAATACAGCGTATAAAATAAAGTTGTGTATAAATCGAAGAATGACTTGATGAAAGAAGATTGAGAAGAAGTCTCTTACCACGTGTCTGACATGACTAGTTCATCCTTTAATATACTGAATAATAAAATATATATAATTTATACTTTCTTCAGAACATTATTCATGTTTATTATTCCTTTTATATAACTTATTACCACTTGATAAACATTACATAAGCATTTATGTTAATTACGGTCGTTTTGTCGATATTTCATACTTGTGTCAAAATTGAACATCTTATAATTACATGTTGCTCATGTGGTAAAATGTACATTATATAAAAAATTATATTCATGAGTTATTTAACATATATATCATATATATCCCCTGTATATATATAATCATAGTAGTACATAATATTTTGAGATAAAAAATGAAATTCATCATTCATGGAGACAGTAAGTCATACATATGCATGATCCTTACATTAATTTCTATTTCATATTTACTGGAAAGAAAAAATAATTATAAATATGTATATTATTATTTAAGGAAAATATAATATATAATTAATTAACACTATCCTTTACACGTTACCCATATAGAATGAATGAGTTATATCACTTTGAGGGGGCAGTAGTCCGCACTTCCGGAAATAAAATTATCATATTTACTCATTTTGGAAACCATAAAGGTATAGTATAAATGAAAAATAAATAAAAATAGAGACAATATAAATATAATATATATCTCATATAAATACAGTTCCATCATAATTGCCACCATGATATGCGGTACAAGATAATTGAACAATCATCGTTTCGTTAGCAAATAATCCTTCGTGCACAAAAACAGTATGTTCATATCTATTAGATAGAGGTGTGAGGATGTTTAGTTATAATATATCTCATAAAAACTGTATATTTTATTTAATATACTAGTTTTTTATTATATAATGTATTAAATAATGTTTAGGGGGTTGAATAAGTAAAATAAAATAAAATAGCTTGAGAGAAGATGTTACATATAAATCAGGTAACTCCCTTTGGATTGAACCAAAAGAATTTCTTTAAGGACATTATACTTATGTTAATACTTCTATATGGAATATAGGGATGTTGGGAGATTATTTTATTAGAGGTTGGAAGATCCAAGGGGCTTGAGTGGTGTGAGTAAGGGGTTAGAGGTGGTGGCCTTTTATAAGAGGTAGGAGGGGCTCTTTTGGAATGTTTAAAAGTATTATTTTATTATTCATTGATTTATGGTTTAAAAACCTTAAAAACATATTACATGAAAATATATGATGAATATAAGTCTTAATATAATCATCCCATAATAATTTTATATATTTTTAATATTTTTTTAATACTTATCATTTTTATTTAACCCTTTTTTACTTTTATCATTTTATCAAGAATTTAAAAGTTTGATAACAACAGCAGTTGCCAAAAAATTACACATAGGAAATTAAAGAGTCTATAATATAAATGTATACTTATAATAACTTTTTGGATGAATATATATTTTTTTGGAATTTTATTATATATAATAATATATTTTATATTTTAAAATATGAAATTTATCATTTTTTACACTATTCATATCATGACTTTTTAAAAAATTTATAACAACATGATTTATTTTAAAATACATCATTAATACAAATATAACATGTACATATCATCCATAAAATTCATTGATGGCATCAGATTATCCAAATTGCATTTAGTTTAACATTTTTAATATCATTTATTTGAATAAATTATTAATTAAGCAATCATTTCATCATTATAGTGTCATATTTAAATTTATTTTTTTAATATCTCGAAATTATAAATTAAATAACATGGTGTAGGAATTTTTTTTATTTTTATAATTACTATTTGGTTTCAAATATATCACTCATATGACCCAATATAAAAAACTGGTAAAAGATATATGTTTTGTTACATTTTTTGAAACATTAAATTAATTTTTATAAAATGTCATTTCACTTAAAAGTGGATCCACGGGGTTCCAAAAGAGACAAAAGGATAACTGTGGTCTGAAATAATTTATCTAATTGTATTATGACACTTGTTAGGATAATTTAATATTATTATAATATTATTTATAACCATTATTTACCAGATTTACCCTTTAACAGTGAAAATTAAAATATTTACTGAGGTTACTAATCCCAATTTCTGAAAATAAAAGTTACATATATACAATATTTGTACCACCATATTCTCAATATGAAATCCATTTTTACATCTTCAAAACAAAGAAGTTTCATAAATTAATTTAAAATTAATTCCATGTTGTCAAAACCAAATAATGTGTTTTTAAGAAATAATAACTATCAAAAGTTGGACATGTGTTTATGTATAATGAAAAAAATGATATTACAAACACTGAAAAAAATTATATTAAAGGTTAAAAATATAATCCAATTAATCTTTGAATCCAATTATATGGAAAATCTAACTATATATATAAATCTAATTAAAATACAGTTTTGTCTTAAAATGCAGTATATTTAACTTTTAATTAAAAAATGATATTTATCTAAATAATACAAAACAAATACTCAAAGTAAATTTTGATTTCCCTATTCTAATGAAGAATTTTTTTTCTTAAAATTTATCATATAAATGTGACAAAAACTAGATTTAAAAAGCGGTTGTCATCAAAAGCCTCTAAAACAATATTTTAAAAATATTAGTGTTTTCCATGCATAAAATCTGATATATTCTCATTTTAAGCATCTAAATTTTATTGCATAATTGAAAAAAACATAAGAAATATATATAATCATATTGTTTTATTTCTTTTCATTCCCAATAATACAATTTATAGACATTAACTACCATTTAAAATATTATAATTTTATTATTTTTCAGTAAGACTCACCCTTGTGTACAACATGATATTTTGGAGAATCCCAATGTAGCATGTTGGGTATTCCATAGAACATACAATCCCCTTTAATATAAAATTAATATTTAATTAAAAAATACTAATAAATTTGAAAATTTCATATTCTTTATTTACTTGGGATGTTACACCATTCCCCCTTTTAGAAATTTCATCCTTCCGATTTTGTTCACACATCAAATAAATGAGTGTATTTATCTCTCATAGCATTCTCAGATTCCCACATTGCCTCTTCAACCATATATTGTTTTTCAGAAAACCTTTACCTTCTGAATTACCTTAATCTACGACAGTTGGTCCCTTTAGTCAAGAATTTGGACGAGTTATTCCTCATATAAGAGATTCTCTTCCAACTAAATTACTTCCAGACTCAATGCATGAGACAGATCTATCATATACATTATCAACATTGAATCATGAAAATCATTGTTTACCTCTGATAAACGTGGATTTAATGCCACCCTTTAGGCAATAGATCTAAATTTATCTAGGATTTCATATGGTCCAATGAAACATGGACTCAACTATATCTTCTTAAAAAAATGCATCACACATTTACATGGAGAATCCTTATGAAAGACATGATCACCTACCTCAAAAGAATAATCCCTCCACTTCTTATCATTAAAACATTTCATCCTGCTCGGAGCTATTCTCATGATCTATTGAATCTAATGAAATTTTTTAACATCTTTTATACCAATTTTTTCCTCAACAACTTCCTTTCACCTACTTCATCCCAAAAAGAATGATTTCATCATCACCTTCTATATAATTCCTAAAATTGTGTCATTTGTATATTGGAATTAAAGATATTATTATAATAAAACACAACTAAATAATGTTGTTGGTCCCAAGTTCCCTATAAACCTAATGAAAAAGCATGTGTCTTTATTACATGGTATGAAGTTTTCATACTGACTTCCCATATCATTGCAGATGAAATGATGTACTAAATTATTTTTCAGTACCCAATATATTATGAAGGCCATTCCAAATTTTAGAAGTGAACCTCATATTATGATAATATAAAATGTCGAGGGAAACTCCAAGCAACCTGACTATCTCTTTAATATACAACCAAGAATGTCGATCTAGAGATAGTGTATCTCGAATTTGAAGGAAATGAGAATATTTAACCAATCGATCAATGATAATCCAGAATTCATTTTTACCTTGATATATCTTTGGTAATCCCACAACAAAGTCCATGGATATATTTTCCCATATCCACTCTAGCACTGGTATAGGCTAATTTATCCCTTTCGGTAACATCCACTCCTCTTTAACCGTTTGACATGTAAAACACATCACAGTAAGGTCAACAATATCTATTTTTATTCCATACAACCAGTAATACATCCAAATATCTCTAAATATTTTATTACTTCAATGATGAACTGAAAATGGAGAACTATATGCTACAAAAAATAACACTTTATTCAACTGGTAATCACAAGGCACACATAAAATCTTTCCAAAACTAAAAACAGTCTTTAACAATGTTGAACTCAGGTAACATACCCTTCTAATCCAATTATAACTTTTTTCTAAATCTCTCTATCATCTTTTTTCTCTTGCATTATCTTATCTACTAGGGATGATTATAATGAATCCTAATACAAAACAGACGAATTTCTTGCACCCACAACTTCTATTCCAATGTTCATCAAATCGTGTTTCAAAAGATATTGTTCCAAGCGTAACATGGTTAATGCAACATTAATATTTTTACTCAAATAATCAACAAATTTATTTTCTTTTCGTGGATGGTAATGATTTGTGAAATCATAATCCTTGATTAATTCCATCCATCTCCTCTATCTCAATTTTAATTCTTTCTAGGTGAATCTAAACTCAAAACATTTTTTATTATGGTATACTTCACACTTTATTCCATAAAATAGTACCTCCAAATTTTAAAAGAAAAAACAATAGCACAATACTAGAAAATTTCTATATACCCACGTTTTGAAACTATTGATATAGCCCATGAAACCATGGGTATAGGTGATACACATAGTTTCAGGAACTGTGGGCTCCCGTGGCATTGGGATTGCCCTATACCCATGGTTTTTTCTGAAACTGTGGTTATTTCCCACTAGAATTTAATATTACCCACGGTTATGGTAAACAGTGGGTAAACATCTAAACCCACATTTTACAGAACTGTCGGTAAACATTTTTTCAACATGAATTATATACCCACAGTTAAGTAAACCATGGGTAGTCTTCTTTATAACACACATACCCACAGTTTGTTAAACCATGGGTACATATAGTTTCCCATCATCATATATACCCATAGTTAAAATAACTGCGGGTATAAATTATTTTCCTAGAAACAACAGCTACCCACCTTGGTTTTTATGTGATACTACAATAATTTACTACTATAAAACCACACCCTTACCCCCTTTCATACCCCCACTCTCCCCCTAGAAAGAACCCCCATGCACCCCAATGGACAACCCCTCCCCTCTAGACACCCCATGTACACCCCCACTGGACACCCCCTAGACACCCCCACTATACCATCTGGACACCCCACCCACACGTTGTACACCAACCTAGACACCCCCTTGGACACCCCCACTATCCCCCCCCCCCCACTAGACCCCCCCCCCCCCACACACTGGACCCCCTGGACAGCCCCACTGGTCCCCTTGACCCCACCCCTTGGACAACCCCTAGACACCCCCTAGACCCCCACCCCCCACTAGACACCCCCTGGACAATCCCGTGGACACAACCCTTATGAGACCCTCCCTAAAAACCCTTACTAGACCCCCACTAGACCCCTTTGACACCCCTCCCCCTAGACTCCCCTAAACACCCCTCCCCCTACACCCCCACACCACCTACCCCTACTACCCCCTCCCCCTCTCACCCCAACTGCCCCCAACCTTTACCACCACCCACTGACCTCCCAACACATGCACCCCCACTACCCCTTGAAACCATCCCCCTCCCTTAGAACCCCCCCCCCCCACACACACACCTGCACCCCAACTACCCCTTCACCTAGCCTCTCCCCCATTCAATCACCCACACCCTCACCCCTACCCCCATTCACCATGCCCCAACCCCCCTATGAAACCACTGTGAAACAATGAAAACCAAAATTCAAAAACAATAGAACCACATTGAATTGTTTTAACCTATTAAAACATAAGCCGAGCTGACCAATGTGATGAAAGAAGAAAAAAGTTATTCCCTCAAAATTCTTAAATAAATTCTTATTGATGATGACTGAAAAACATTTATCTCTTATTGAATCCAAATAGAGTCTAATATAGGATAAAAAATACTTTCAATCACTGGGTTTCTAAAGTACAGAAGATTATGTCGAGTATACAAAGACACCATTTTTAACCTTGTAAATATAAAAATGTATTTACTTGAAGTGGTATCCACTATCCATGCACTATATCCATCATCTAGAATTGCCACATCAACTAGATATGTCATTACTTCAGCTCTTGAAACAAATTTTTTTGTGTGCCCATACACTTCACTAAATCCTGATATTAGAAATTCAAAGGAATTGTGAATACTCACCTTTATTTTTGATTCCCCTTAACACGATGAGCCCAGTATGTGCGAGGTGCGCTCTTTACCTTATCTGTCATGGGTTCCTCAGAAGATGAAACCCCATGAAAATCCATGGAAGAATTATTTCCACAATTATATTTCTTGTATGAAAAGTTTGTAGCATTCCCAACACAATCTATATGATGATATGGGGTTAAGAAAATGGAATCTTTGTTCTTTCCACTCTCAATATAAGTAGAGGTCTAGAACTGTAAAGCATGTGATCTAGGAACCTAGTTACAAGTGGTACTAGTTAGTGGTAGATTGAATCCTTCAATTCCATCAGATCTCTTCAAGGGAGAAGAAATCACAATATCTAAAATATGAACATTAAATTTGTCACAACTCAAAATTTTTATAGTTGGAATCACACTATCCATTTGAGAGGTATATGAATGATTTATTGATAAAAAGTGAACTAAGGAAAGATTATAATTACCTCCCTATACAGAACAACTTTCCATCATATATACTAATTTCACACTACAAAAAACATCTATATGAGGTTGAAATTCACCAACTGTCTTATTGAAATCTTTAGCAGCCAATGCAATACTAGAAAGGGATTTCCCCAAATAAGGGGAAGATGACTGCCAAAACATGTGGCACAGTTTTCTCTTGTATTTTCCTAAAGTAGAATCCACTATCATTGACATACCTTTTCGGTTCATTGTAGAAATCATTCATTGCTCTTGACAGTAATTAGAAACCATTTCATATTTACTATGATCATATTCTTCTCCATGTTGTTCATCAAGGATAACCTTTGATAGAGCATCTTTAAATAAAATTACCTCATATGCTGGATGACACCAATCTACTATATCATCCCAGAAGATAGTATTTTCCACCTTCTCTTGAATAGGAGGAATAGGTTCACTAACCTCTCTATTATAGGAAATTAATTCTAGAACAAGATCATCCAAAGGGGGGATTTTTACGACCAAGGATTGATTGGTTGGATTTTTGGAAAATATTTGTGGTACGAATGAGGCATATTTGATTAAAGAGGGATGGGCTTTCTTAAAAATAATGTCATTAAGATAACTTGCATGAAGATGTGTTTAACATATATATAAGAAGAACACATTCAATGTGATAAAATAAGGAAGAGGACTTGTAAGAGGACTGAGGTGAAGGTATGTATTAAATAATTACAATTGAAATGAAATTCATGATTTGGAGATATAGATATGTGTTTGGAGCATGGATGAACGTTAATATAGGTTGGAAATTAGATGTGGATCATGTTCATTAGTTTAATTAAATAGGTGGATGATATATTAATTTTGGAATTGATCTAAATATCAGAAATATGGAATTGATTTAAATTACATGAATGCTGGAGAAAATTTAAACTAGTTTAGTAGGATATGGTTACACAAAATTTCAATTGTATGCATAAATAATGTTGTACAGGGAGTTGGTAGCTTCCATGAAGCTATTATAGAAAGGGAACTATAGCTATAGATGTGGAAAATATGGATAACATACATTGTTCATGAGTAAAAACATGCAACAAGTGAACACAACACATTCATGGATCACATTGTTTCAGGAATCATGTTTTTGGGTCACATTACAGTGATGTTTTGAATGAATACTTTTGGTAATATAGATTCCATAGTATTCAAAGTCGTAAATGAAGAATACAGTTTTGATATATTCACGATTTGATTTTAAGGAATGTTTTTAATAAAGAATCAGTGGACCTTGATCATAAATGAATATTTTTAAATAAAGATTCAAATTTCAAGATTCTCAATAGTTTGAAAGGAGAGTTTGAATGTCAATATTTACATATTTCAGTAGATCACATATTTGACCAAAATGAAGGTTTTCACGCCTGTAAAACCAGAGTTTGAAGAGGAAAAATAAGAAAATGTATTTTATATGTGTTATGCGATAGTCCATTGGGTGTCTTGGACAAGATATTAATCACCCTGCTTCTAGGTGTGATATGTTTAAAATTTGAATGTCATTCAAGGGGAATTCCAATTTTTGATGTAGATAATGACAAGTAAATCAAGATAACCAAATTATCCTGAGGCATTTACTAGACATTTTCTAGATGAGTGTAATTCAATGGAAAAACAAAACTATTTAGGGTGTCTCTATGAATGAACGGAATCTTCATAAAAGAACTGGGGGTAAGATTCACCATGTTCCTGAAATTTTATCAGAGAATGAAGCTTTCTTTAGACAACCATATATATTTATTTTGGGGTTATTTTTGTATTTATGGTTGTGTGTCACTCCACTCAAGTTATGTGATAAGATAATATCTTCCCTTCCCCCAGTTGTGATCTTCTAACATGTCTTGACACCTTCCATGAGGTCAATGAAGGGTTTTCTTGGAATTTCAAACCAATCTATCTAATGTATAATACAGTATATTTAGCTCTAAGTTATTTCTATTGTTTCTTTGGGATAGACTCTAATCATCAACTCGAAAAATTTATAGTAGCTCATGATATGATATTACATTGTTAAATTGGTTGCGACTATGAATTTCCATTTATTAATCCCCACACATTACATTTTTCCACCATTTATACCCATAGAATTTTCAGAATCAATATATATTTCAAAGTCACCTCTATATACTCAATATAAATTCCAATGTCCTCAATACATATTCGTGGAAATTCATAATTCATCCCAATCTATTCTCAATCCCTCCTTAATTATCCTTGTTTCATAGGCATTCCCATGGTTCAGACATAGACTCTGGTATATGATTACTTGGATAGACTATGGTGGATGGGTGATGCCCATGGGTGGGAACAAGTGTCCCAGCCTCAATGAATCACCACTCAGGAACAATTTCCCTCATAAACAATTAATTAATACAGTTGCAGAAAATAGATAAAATTTCGGCAGACCCATTCGTATGTTGGACGTCCATGTTGAAGGAAAAGATACTTAACAAATGAAATATAGTAAAGAAGACAACAATGAAACACACTATTAATCCCTAGACTAACCAGATCACCCTCCCCTTTAAATAAATCAGTGTAGCTTCCTCTTAGGACCTTATGGGTCCCTTCGCAAAATATAAGTGCCCTTCGTCCTTATAAAGTGGTAAAATTCATGAGTGGCCAATGCGATAAAAAAATAAAAACTCCACTAAAACATACCTACCTCCTCTAATTAAACTAGTAACCTTCCAACATATAAAAATTGGGACACTTAATGGGTCCAATCATTTTCTTGAAGAAACAGTGAAATAAATATAAGTTTAAAAAGTATATTTTTAAATAGTAGAGTCCTATTTATTAAAAATCACTCTTCTTATTAATTGTATATAATCAAATTTTCTGAAGTTTTATCTTAGTTGGCATTTGTTCGGTGCAAGTTTTTTGGGTACATTTTCATTATATTTATTTTATCTTGTTTTTATTTATATTATCTTGAAAATTTTCATTCACTTGGGCTCTAATTGACTCAATTTGATTACATTTGGTTCATATCAGTTTGTTTTTGTGAATTTCAGTTGCGGTCATAATGGTTTGTAATCATTATATTTGTCCCAATTTAATTCATCAATTGTAATATCATATTATTTCATGTTAGATAAGTTTTATTTGGTCCAATTTAGTTTCATTAAATTTTTTTTATTTTAATTCTATTTATATGATTTTGATCAATCAAATCTATTTTGGTAGTTCTAATTTACAATTATTCGAGTATGGTTTAGTTAGTTTGTAAATGTTTTTATAAAAAAGTTTCAGTATAGTATTTATTTGGTTTTATTATTTCCATAATGGATCTAGTTAAGTTGATTAAATTTTGACTCAATTCAAAGCAGTTTGGTTCTACTTGGTTCATGTCTGGTTGGCATGGGTTTAGGTATGTCAGTTCTGTTTGGAGAAGTACAAGTTTGGAATTGTTTGGTTTGGTTTTTTTGTTGTAATTATGTCACACATAATAATCAATTTTATAGAACATATAATATATTATTAATTACTAAAAATGAATATCAATCACTACTGATGTTTTTAACAAGGAATATCACCATTTTATATAAATATAATAACCTAGGAATTCCATTATCAAGATACATGAACAATATGAAAAAATCACATACCTAATCCCAGGGCTTCATAATGAGACCAGTTATTTTTTCATCAAAATTGTCAAGATCATATACCAAGACCATTTGTGAGCTTTAATTCTCTAAACAACATTCAAGAATCACCTATAATTTAATAATCAAAATTCTATATCTAAATAATCTATATTATATAATATCTATAATAAAATAACAACTAATACCTAAGAGAAACCAATGAAATAAATTTCAAGGAAATTTACCCAAAATTCAGAAAGCCTAATGATCTAAATACCTACAATAGAGTATAACAAAATTTCACTATAAAATCTAGAAAACCCTATGCAAAAACCAAACATACTCACCTTCCATGAAAATAATGAAAAATTGATTGCATCATACCCACATCAGCCTCTTTGGGAGACTTCTGGGAATGTTTATGCGGAAAGTGAAAATTATAAAGGACCTCAAAAACATGATCCTAAATTATTAGTGTTTTCGATTATATCCAAATAACAAAATGTAATGGTATAAAAATGCAGTTGTATGTGGTATAATATTCTGAGGTATACATATATCCTCATGCCTGTACAATAGATGAAGACCCTTTTCTAGGAATGGTGTGGGTGGGAGGGGGTTGTTTTATTACTGGCAGGGGATGGGCTGGGGGAGGGGGTAGTTTCAGGCCAGGGAGGGGGTAGCTGCATGTAGTGCTAGGGGTTACATACACAAGGAGGGTCAGGGGGGAAGCTGCATGCATTACATGGGGATAGTGGAAGGGAGTGGAGGGGGTCGAGGATAATGTAGGTCGAGGGTTTGGGGGAGGGGGGATGCTATAGGTAGGTGGTTGGGGATGGGGGATTCTCCATGTAGGGAAGGGGGCACATGCAGGTAGGAAAGTGGGATGGGGGGAGCTACAGGCAAGCATGGGGTAGGAAAGGGGAGGTTGGAATGGTGTTGTAGGCAGTGCGTGGGTGTGGGGGTAGGCGAGGGTGGATTGTAGTTTCGGAGGTGGGGGAGGGCAAGAGGGCTACTGTAGGTAGGGGGTTGGGTGCTGCAGGAAGGGGGCTGTGAGAACATACAAAATGGGAATGTATTTGAGTTTTTTCCATTTAGTGGTAGTGGAAGACCTACTATTGAGTAAGAAGATCTTATAATTGGTATAGTGACATCCGAGAGCCGAAGATTGATATTTTTCATGAGCTTGAGGATGATAATAGAATATTAGATAGATCTATTAAATATATTTCTATACCAATTAGAATAATAAAGCAATTAAAGTATATATATACTCAAATAAAGAATCATTGGCATAAGGATGATACATTCTCACGAAAAATATAGACGTTGAGTGCAATATGATACCTAACAACCCAATTGTAAACACTTTTCTTCACAATTATTAAAATATTTTTCTGATACTAAATTTAGACACAACAAGGAGTTTATTTACACATTGGGGGTAAAACATATTAAAACCATTCATTTTGTTATCTCTTATTTATTTAACACTTCACACATGGTGGTGGTTGTTGTGAATTCATCTATATTTCATGGTCTTCTGTATATATTTCATAATCACCTGTCAATCCCACACTAAAATAGACTTCTAATAATAGGAATATATAAAAATATGATTACTGTAGAAAACATAACACCATTTTGGAGCCACCCTATCCCATAATGATGAGGAATTATTACCAAAGTAAAATAAAACTTTTAGTTCTAAAACAAACCCAAATGGTTAAAATATATCACCCTAAAAGGCTTATGTATCCAGCTCACACTCAAATACATTTATGAAAATATAAAAATACGAAAATATGATTAATTTAGAAAAATTAGCAGCATTTTAAAATCCACCCTATCCAACAATACAAAGGAATTATTACCCCCTTCTCTTTGAAACTTTGGAATCTCTATGTTAGGATTACATTTATAAGAATCATATTCAATGTTTCTTTACATCATGATTTTAATCCATCATTGGTACCGCTATCAGTGAAATGTGCGGGATAATTCTTTGATATCACCATCTATGCACATTTTAATAAAATTTATTGTTATGAAAAGTTTGATCCTCATAGAGTTTGTATGTTCAAATAGACAACTATTATTTAAAATAATGGGGATTATGATTAGTTTCTTGGGTGATATTCAAATGATAATAAATTCTCCCAAAACTCAAGTGGGGATTTTATTTCCATTACGTGATTTTCATTACTAAATCTTATTTTTGTTATCCCCGCATAAAATAAGGTGCATGTCACTATTGTTGATAGACATGATTTGGTACATCCATCCAATACACGGATCAATCTAAAATATGTTATGAAGGAATGTGAACCTCAAAAAAATTGTCTTATGGTTTGTGTGTTCCTCTAAATCATCAACCACCAACAAGATGTGATTCAATTAGACATAAAAAGAAGGTCATGGATATATATATATAGACCACATGAATCCTTATTAATTTATGACCATTAAAATTAAGTTGAATTTTTTTTGATATGATGTTTAGTTTGATAAATTGGTGTGAATCAATGTAGAATTTTGTAGGAAAAATATTCCAACTAAATAAAACTCACACATATAGTTAAATATATCAACTCTATTATATTTCCAATTTAATATGGAAACTTATATATCAATGATTATGGAATATAGGTTTTTGGCCAACTAGGGACCCAAAAAACAATTCAACATAACCCTGATAGTCCCAGATTATGAAAACATTCATCCACTAAGGATAAAATTAACAAAATTTGTATAATTTTACCATTGGATGACTCAAGATTGATATCAACAATAGTTAATGTAAATTCATCCCTATATATTTCTACCCACTAACTATAATTGGGAATTGACCTAGGAGTTAGCTCCACTAAAAGTCTTAGAAATCATATTGTCACTTGTTGCATTGATTGCATCCATGGAGGTGTGATGCACATCAATATATCTATAGAATAAATTATACCCTGATTAGATGGACATAACTCCTCCGCATATCATTTGGAATCCCAAAATCTTAATATTTAATTTCATGTATGATCCATAGAAGTGTATCATGGAATTCATGGTTTAATGCTATCCTAATATGGGTATAGTAGATATACATGTAGTAATGAAAATTATAAGATTCAAGAGAAACATGGAAATACTTGTATTTATTTTTATCGGTTCCAACCAGTTAGATATTTCACTAGATGGGAAGATCATATATGATAGTTCATTTAAAAATGTAGATCCATGTTAAAGAATAAAATCTTCCATAACCATTAAAATTTCAAATAGTTAAAAAACAAGAGTTTTTTTTAGTTTATATCAAATGGAAATGATTATCCTATTCACTAAATATGAATCTTCCATAGGACAATATATTGGATATCGGTATATAAAATATCTACAATGACTTCCAAACTCCACTTTTTCCCATGATATACACTAGTAATTTCTTGGAGTTTCAATTCATATCTCAATGTCTAGAAGATATTATTTTGTTCTCCAATCACAAATATCAATTAAGTCTTACAATAAAAGGAAATAAACCTGGTGGAGTAAAGAATATGACTATCATGCTTAAGCTAGTGATGATGTCAGATCCAATTTTGAAGCCTTCTTACAATCATATGGTTCCACCTCATAAACCACAAGATTATTAATAAAACACACTATAGGAGTGAATGAAACAGATATGTTTTCTAAATTTTGAAGACAGAATGAATAAGGGATCATCATTCTCAAAAATAAAAGGTCTCCTGTTTTTTCATAGTTTCCCTAGTAAATGAATTGGTCAAATTTATATAGATTAATAGACCTAATTTTAATTGTTTAAATTATCTCTTATATTATTAATCCTACCAATTAATTTTAGGGAATAACATATATGACTAATCCCTCGTTAAGGATATACTCTTTCATATTATTGACTATTGTAATGTGAATTTGGTAAACCCCCAAAACTGGTGAGTTTATTCACTATAACTCCATTAGAGGATGAAGGTTTGTGGAAAAGGAATCTATATAGATACCCCTGTAAATTTAATTAATAGATTACAATGAAATATTCCATTCAAATTCATGATTTACACAAGGTGGAACTAAATTATCTAGTTGTGACCCTAATTCCCTCATTGAAGTCAATGGAGAAAAAATCATCATCTCAATATTATAATATTCTATACAATTGAAATTAGAAAATGAAGGAATTAATATAAGAGAATATGTAGGAACACTTTCCAGTCTAATCTATCGTGGTCTTATTACCGCTATCACTTGCAAAATAGGTACTACCACACCAAATGAAACATTATATAATGAGGATTCAAAGTGAAGATTTTTCAATTATAATCAATTGATAGACCCCTTCACCAATGAAAAATACTCATAAAAACATAACTTCTATATTCATAATCATAGGTACAAAGATCACGAAAATAACCATATTAAATTGTACCAAACAAATAGTTAAAAATAAACCAACCTCAAATGGTAGAATTAGAACCATGATGATCCCAACTGCTTTGTCAGATTCCAAAACATGCAGCCGACCCAAGAGAACCATGATACACCCAACAAATAAGGATAAATGTAATTATCTTAGAACCTCAAAACCCTAGGGTTTGACCAAATCAAATAGAGAAATAGGATAGAGGAGAAATCTATGAAATTAATTTAATAAATAATATGAATGCATACCTGGAAGTACCAACCAATAACCATCATTAAATTTAGGTGAGAGGGAGGAACGTGAGGGAGATGAAAGAGGCGAACGTCACATGGGGTGTTCGACAGTGGGGGGTGTCTTGCTTGACTAAAGAGGATTAGGGGGTGCGGGGATGTCGCCGCATGAGAAGTAGCCGAGGTGGTGGGGGACGTCTCCAGAGGAGAGGGAAAAGAGATGGTAGGGGTGACATCTCTAGAGTAAAAGATGTTGAGAGGGGCTGGGGAACGAGAGGTGGATTCCATGATGTCGAGGTCAGGGAGGGGAGGGGAGGTCCAAGAGGTTAATGTTGGGGCAGGGAGGGTAGGGTTCATGCTGGAGGAGCCTAATAGAAATCAGAAATCATGCGGGTAAGCTAGTTAAAATTGTGAAATTAGGGATTAATTTAGACATTTGTATCAAAACCATTGGAATTAATGAAATATATCACTTAAACCCACATTTTCACCAAACTGTGTGTATAGATGTATATCGATAGACATACATTATAGTAGTGGTTGCTATTTGAAAATAATGTGTACCATAATTTAACTCATGATGTTTTAACTGACATTAAGTATAATAAATTACATTTTCATTCTTTATTAAGACGCAATCATATCATTTTAACTAAGTATCACTCTAGATAAAATAACACACCATTTGTGGAAGGCAGTGACAAAACTAGTGCATTCACCAATATACTTTTCAATTCTTGAAAATAGTCATCAAATTCTTTTTCCCAAATGAACATAACACCCTTTTGAGTTAACATACTCAGTGGGAAAGATAACTATGAAACATTTTCAAAAAACCTTTGTTAATAGCCTTCCAAACCAAGAAAAATATGGATATTGGTTTTATTTGGGGGACATGGTCATTCCTCAACAACATTTATAATAGAAAGATTAATAGTTAATCAATTTTTTTAAATAATGTGACCGTGAAATGAAATTTTTTGTAACCAAAACACTCACTTTCATAATTTCCCATAGAATTTCATTTCTTTTAAAGTTAGAAAGACAATCCTTAAATGAATTTCATGCTCCTATTTACTTTTATAATGAAAAAAATATCATCAATAAAAACAGCCACTATTTATCACGTGAGTGAACTGAGACATCACTGCAAAAAATTGTTCAATTCTGATTTTGACCATTTGATGATACTGATTTGGAAGTTCATTTACCACGGTATACCTTCCCTGCCCAATTATCATATTTCCTCTTTGAAAACCCATTCGGAACAATCATATATTAGATGAAGCAACATGGTAATCTTGGAAATATATATTATTTAAATCTTACCATAAATTAATTTATGGATATTGATTTAACAATATCCTAAATCCAAAACATGTCCAAACTAACCTATGATGCCAAATCTAAGGCCTCAACCTTAAACATGTCATAATTTTAATTAAGTTATTAATTCACATTTTTGATATTTTTAGGTTTAGATATTTAGAGAATTAGGATATAACTTATACATACCAACTTTAATATTACATTTAGGCACTTATGCTCTGTATTTATTTTTTTATAAAATAAAGACACTTAAAAACGTGTTTTCATCCACTATTTAAATAGAATGACATTTACTTGATACAATATTTTTCCATATTTCACTTTAAGTACAATAAAAAACATTTCAAAACAGGGGTTTAGTAAAAAAATCCCAGAAAGAATTTTCAAATAATGAAACAAAAATAAGTCCATCAATACATAAAAAACATAATCCCTTTATAATACCTCATGAAATGATAATATTTATGAATAACACAAACAAATCATAAAACATAAATGTAACTTGCGGCATCCATAACATACTTACAATTTAGCATTCACACCTATGTTGAGAGTTACTATTGGAATACCCATCATAATATATTACCTAAATCACATAGAAGAAACATTTAAGTTTACCTCTATCACGTTATCCAATGCATTATAGAGCTATCTCGGGCTCACAAGCCCTAGGTTTGTCATGGAACCACCCATATCCGTAAACAATTCTCAATAACAATAATGTAATCATAACACATGATCAAGCATAAAGGAATGATAAAATTTCTACATAGAAATGGCTATAAAATATTAATATATTGATATAATAAATCCATTTTAAAACCCATTTTAAATAACAAAATAATTAAAATGATTATATGGTATTTATTCTCCTTTTAAAAACATTAAGGATTTTTAAGGAATCCAAATAAAAAGTAATGCTCACGGTGGCAGAAAGGTCGTTGTCACCACACACATTAAAGGAAAAATTCTTTTTTTAGAAATATGTTTTTTTAAATATTGTTTTTGATAAAATTAAATTTAAAATTGATTTATTATACATCAATGAATAGTATTTCTTGTATAAATCTATGTATGCATTAATTAAAGGACATTGAGATGAAGTCTGTTTCCTCATGTCCGACTTCAGTCGTTCGTTCGTCAATCTCTAAATAATAAAATAAAGTTAATTTATACATTATTAACAAAAAATTAAACTTTATTATTCATTTAATATCACTTACTAACATGTTATAAACAGTACATACTCATTTAAGTTAATAATGGTCATTTTGTCGATATTTGATACTTGAGTCAAAAATGAACTTCTTATCATTACAAGTTTTCCATGTTGTCAAAATTCCATTATCTCTAGAATGAAATTCAAGATTTTGATATCATATATTATATATACACATATATCCAGTATATATATATATATATATTATTAAATAACATTTGAAGATAAGAAATGAAATGCACTATTCATGGAACTGTTAAGTCGTACGTACGCATGAACACTATTTTAATTTCTATTTATTATTTAATGGAATGAAAAAATAATGATACATTGGTATATTATAATTATAGTATAATATAATATAAAATTTCTTTAACTCTATTCTTTATACATTCCACATATGGCATGAACGAGTCATATCACTTTGAGGGTGCAGTAGTCTGCACTCTCTCAAATAAATTATCATATTTACCCGTTATGGAAACCCTAATGGTATTATATAAATGAAAAATAAAAAAGAATAGAGGCAATATAAATATAATATATTTCACATATAAATATTGTTCCATCATAATAGACACCATTAGAGGCAGTTGGAGAAAATAGAAGAATCTTCATTTTTGAGGGAGTAGTTCAGCATCCATAGAAATAGTATGATTGTATTGATTAGATGGAGGTGTGTAGAAGTGTAATTTGAATAATTATTATAAATAAATCATAGTATATTTAAATGAAAATTTATGTTATAAATAATTTAATAAAAATAGTTTATTGGGTTGGATAAAGAATGTAAAATGAAATAACTTGAGAGAAGACATTACCTCTAAATCAGGTAACTCCCTTTGGATTGAACCAAAATGATTTCCTGATGTTTTTTTATGACTAATGTAATTCATATTGGTGGGAGAGAGATATGATGGGAGATAATTTGAGTAGATTGTGGATGAGAAAAAAATACTTTAGAGGTGTGAGTAATTGGTTAGAGGTGGTGTCATTTTATAAGAGGGAAGTGGGGCTCTTTAGGAATGGTTGAAAGTATAATTTTTTTATAAAATTATATTTCGGTTTCAAAAGGCCAAAAACTCCTTAATATTAGATATATGATAAATATATATATAAATAAAATAATATAATAAAAATTGGACAAGTTATTGATATTTATTAATCCATATCATTTTTATTTAATGCTTTTTTACTCTTACTATTTCACAAAGAATTCAACACTTTGAGAATAAAAATATTAACCAAAAAATAAAAAATATTCAATTTAACAGTCAATAATAAAATTTATAATTATTATCACTATTTGGATGGAACATATATTTTTTTTCATTTTATAGTATTTACTAAAATATTTTATATTTTAAAATATGAATTATGTCAATTAAAACACAATTCAAATGATGACTTTTTTAAAAATTCATAACAACTTTATTGATTCCATAAAACTTTATTCATAAAAATATAACATGTATCTATCATCAATACAATTCTTGGACGACATAAAAATAAAAAATATTATATTTATTTTAACATTTTATACAGAATTTATTTGAATCCTTTAATAGTGAAGATATTTCTGCATCATCATTGAGTCATATTTAAAATTATTAATATAATGTCTAAAAATAATAAATAAAATACCATGATGTAGGAAATATTTTTATTTTTCTAATGATTATTTATATTCTAATATATCACACATATAATCCTACATAATAATTGTTTTAGTTAATGAAATATGTTAATGTTACATTTTTCTAAACTTAAAATTAATTTTTATAAAATGTCATTTTCACTTAAAAATTGTTCCATGGGGTCCCAAAATTGACCCATGTATTCCCATTGTCACAACTATTTCATAAAATAAGATTAGGATATGTGTTAGGGTAATTTAATATTATTATAATATTATTTCTTACCCTTATTTATCAGATTTAACCTTTAACCATGATAAATAATATTTTTACTGAAGTTTCTATTCATGATGTCTAAAAATAGAACTAAACTATTTACACAACATGAAACTCCTGATTAAAAATATCGAATCCATTTTTCTATATTAAAAACACAAAATTTGTAGAAATTAATTTAAAATTAATTCATGTTGTCAAAACCAAGAGGCGGGTTTTTATGAAATAATAACTATCCAAAAATTGGCATGTGTTTTTTTCTAATTAAAAATTGAGAATATTAAAAAAGATAAAAATTGGAATATATGGTAAAAATATAAACCAATAAAACATTAAAACCAGTTACATGAAAAATAAATCTATATAAATAAATCTGATGAAAAGGAAGATTTGACATAGAATTCAATATTATTGACTATTCTTTAAAAATTGAACATTATCAAAAAAAATACCAGAAATATTCCCAATGTAAATTATCTACCCTATTCTAAAGAAGAAGTTTATTTTCCCAAATATAACATTTAAAAGTAAAAAAACTACAATTAATATGGGTTCTCCATCAAAAGGATCTAAAACAACCTTTTAAAAATATTAGTGTTTTTCATGCTCAAAATCACATTCATTCATAGTTTAAGCTTATAAATTTTATTGGATAAATGTTAAATAATTTTACAAACATGTATAATAGTATATTAATTAGTTTTATTCTTTCCCTATAACAAAAAAAATGGGCATTAACTACAATTTAATATAATATTATATTTTTATTTTTCAGTATGACTCGACCTTGTGTGCAACATGAAATTTAAGAGAAACCATTTGTTGTGTGTCAGGTACTCCATCTAACATAGAATAATCTTTAAATTAAAATTAATATTTATTTCAAAAATATTATTAAATATTAAAATTTCATATTCTTTATTTATCTAGGTTGTTACAATTAGTCTTCGGTTATTATTTACCAAGGTGATAAACTAGTTATATTGGTGAGGAAAAAAATGATAAATAAAAGTAAACATAAAATATAATGTGAGGAAATTATTAAAAGAATTTTTCATCATAGGTGTTGAATATATATATGATCCATGAAATAAATATACTCAATTATTTATCAATTAGGGAGGAATTTCTTGTGAGTGTGACTTCCCATTATAATATTGTTTTGTGTAATTAAAAAATGTATCTCCTCCTATGTTATAAAAGAGAAATAACGTACCTTAATTATCCAAATTTAATAATCATATTAGATCATCCAAGCCTACCAAAATTACTTCCAAACATATGTATAAAAATTATATCGATGAATGTCTTAAAAAAATTCTATCCCTAAGGTCCATAATAGGATAACTAAATGATGTTTATCTATGAAAATATAATATTCTTAATGATTTTTTTAAAACCATTATTAATTGATAACATTACAATATTCATAAAAGAATAAAATATAATAAAATGTATCAATAATATATTTAAAATTTATTATATTCTAATAATATTAAATTGACTCCCCATTCATAAAAAATGAAACTAAATATATGATCATGTGTTCGTTAGAGTATCACCTCGTGAGTTAATGTAACCCATTTCCCAAAAAACATCGCATGGTTTGATATAATGTTGTATTTAAAATATATTCATAATATCTATGTTATAAATATACTTATTTATTTATAATATCTCTTATGTATTCTTACATTCCAGTCTCTTTAAAATATGATAATTTCCCTTGTATATACGTCACACTACCTCATCACAAAGCAATGTAGTTTTTTCGATTATCACTTACACAGAAAGTGATAATGATTAATTTAATGATTATATGTGTTATATAATGATATAGATTCTATAAGATTAATATATCACATAATTCAACATCATTTCATCCATTATGAGAGTGATAACTTTTCTCAAGTTTATATATGGCCTACAATATTCACAAATTGATGAAATTAATTTTTGATGTCTAATATTCAAGAATGATTCAAAAAATAAATGTAATGATAAAATATGGTATTTATAACATTATCATCATCCTATATATTATATAGTTATGTCATATATATAATTAATTTATCCTTATTAATAAAACATGCATGATTAATTATAGAAATGAACTCTCATGATATTGAAAAAAATGAATTATTATTTAAATTTGATTGGTAAAATGTAATAAAATAATAATATAAGTTATTATTAAGAGGAATATATATATTTTATACATTGATATGTTTATTAAAAACAATATAAATGAGGTTAAATAATGTTTATAAATTGTAATACAGATGTAAGTGATTTCATCTCAATTTCTACTCCATTAGAAATTATTTAAAATTATGAACATATTTATTTTTAGGTTGTATATATACATACCTATTGTGGTATTTTAGATGAAAATATATTTATTAAGGATTATTTGTTAATAAATTCTTTTTTTATTTTAATAGTAATGTATAAAATAAAATCTGGTCTAAATTCTCTTTTGATATGTTATATTTCCGTCCATCATCCAAAATAAATTACATTAAATCACAAGCTATAATTAGGATGATTTGAATCCGTGTAGCATTTATTTTTTGGTCAATTATGTTATCATCTGAGATTTATTTTTATGATTATTTTTCATTTATGATTAAATTTATCTTAAAATTTTATATTCTCTGTATCATTAATATGATTATGTCTTAAATTGTATAATATTTATATAAATAGTTTTTCCATTGAATGATTTTTGAATAACTATATTGATATTAGTAATAATGAATTCATAAATCAATACTCATATTGATGACTCAGAAAATTATCATGGAATTAAATCGTTTATTTTTAATATGTGGAATTCTTGGATGTGCTGTGATAGATGGCCCTTTAAATTATATAGTACATTAATGAACTTATAGGTTACATGATACAAATGCCTGAATGGACTTAAGGCCTTAATTTTTATTGATTTTTCATAACCCCCCTTTCAAGGGATGAGGGGGAACCCATACAAGGCATGTAGGCTCAGGGAATACATGGACTGAAGGACTTAGGGAATTCAACCAGACTATCTACATGGAACTGCCCCTCCCCACCATCTGCATCATGATATCAGCTCTCCATCTTCGTATGGCCGTCTGGCTAGGCTTCCTGTGAAAGCACAGGCTGGTCTCGATGGCATAGTCGTACCCTCTAATTCTAAAAAACCCATTTTCCTATGCTCTAGTGAGTGCACATGCTCTAAATCATCATCTAGGATTGCTCCTTTTTTTGTAGTGTGTCTGGGGAAACTGTATGTGGCCCGAAGTCCGTGAGGTGGCCCGAAGGCCTTAATGGTGGCCCGAAATCTCTACTGACCCGAAGTCCTGGGTGGCTCAAAAGCTATAAGGACTCCAAGCCCAAACCGGTGGACTAAGATGAATAGTTCCAATTGCTACGTTATAGAACAATACCTGGTACAGTAACTGCTATAGTGCCAACTACAGTACCCACACAGTGTACAACTCAACTACAGTACATGGACAATGTACAGTTTTATACAGTACCCGCACAGTGTACAATCTCTTACAGTACCCTCACAATGTACATTACTACTACAACACTGCTACAATACTTTTACAGAGCTATTACATTGATGCTATAGTTCTACATCGTCACTGCTATAGTACCCAGATATATGCCTCTACCTGGTTTTGAAACTGGTACATGTGGATTCACTTAAGGATACCTCACCAACTAGGTTGAGGCTCTTGTGCTCAAATGAGAAAAATGAGTTTTCAAAATTATGTGGTTTTTAATAATATTTTTAACATTTTTATGATTAATATTGATAATGTAGGTAAAATGATGCCTAAGATTATGACATCTAAATGATAATAATTTACTTCCTTGATAATTTAGTTATTATAATCCATTATATTTGATCATTTATATTATATCATAATGCCTTTAATTATTAGTTTATTAAATAAATTAATTGTTATTCAATTTATTTAGCATGGAATATTAATTTTGTATTTATGATTCTAGATATAAGTCTATATATATAACCCAAACTGATTATTTGTATTGACCAATATTTAGTTTTATTTAACAACTATTTGAGGAGAAATTATTTTAATGTGTTATAGGATGAGGAATGTTTTTCATTTCAAATCATTGAATTGTGTTTCCAAATGTAAAATAGATATAATGATGGTATTTGTTCCTTCAATATATATAAATTAATTATACATTTTGGATTATACCCCTTTTTCTATTCTAATTTATTAATGTTTACATTTGTTTTGGGAAACTATATATGTGGTCATTATAGCTGGAATTATAGATATTTTAGTATAATATTTGGGAACAATATTTATAAAAACATAAATTCAAGAAAATAACACTATGATGTACTTTAATGAGATAATTAATTGTAGAAAAGTATATTGAATTTTTTTGGAAGGTATTATATTGGTTATATAGTTATATATCTCTTTATAATTAATATAACAAGATGTGGCTCTAGTAAAAATATACCTATGAGAAAGAACTCTAAAATGTGAATTACGATCTACTATATAATTATTTTGAATGAATCAATGGGACATACTACATACCTATTTGGAAAACCTAGCGTATATTCATTGGTTAATTAATATTTTAATTTCAAACCATTAGGAATGTTATCATATTATTCCAAATAAACATATATTTAGGATTCAATTTTTAGAAATTCATTTTTATTAAATATATGTTTATTCTAAGAAGAAGATTAGAGTTACACATTTTGAATTAAAATTAGTAAAATTTTGATTTTCATAATTGTATTAAATTTTTTAAAAAATGTGAATATAGGAAAGAACACTGTCAATGCCCTTCCCCAATATAAGTATTTGCCTACTGATTGAAAAAATATAGTTGGTATTTGAATTGATAATATCATGGGAATATTAGGGTAGTATAATCAGGTTATGGAAGTAATTTTTTCATGAGGGATATACTGATTGATATAAAGAGTGAGTATGTTATGATAAATCTCATTATATGGTATAAAACCCCATCATTTAGTATTAAAACTAATAATGTGGTAGACAAGGGATGGATTAAGTACCCTTGAAACAAATTTCTAGAATTATGATTAAATGAATATAAAATTATTTAACTTGTAGTTTATTTTTTCAATGTAATGTTAATCAATTATGTCCATTAATATATTTTTCTAAAAAGGATGACGATTTATAGAACATTGAATGTAATTTTGTTAAAAAACATTTTTTGAAATATATTTCTATCATGAATAATAGAATAAAATAAATATATCCTTCCTTAGTTTATAGAACAGTATATATGAATGGGTTTATAATAATGAAAAAACCTTAAAAGATTATACATTTTTTGAAAAAAAATCTTATACCACATAGAATGTATGATTCAAAATTTTATTGACGGGTCGATGCCATTTGTCTGAGGGGATCACGTCTTTCAAAATATAATCATTATCAAATGATTTTTTTGGAATTAATATGCGGATTAAAGTTAATATATCCTATTTTATATAAGATAATTTATAAAAACAATTCATTGAATTACAACTAACAAAAAAATAATATGTCTATAGAGAAGACATGATCAATAAAATTTTGAAATGTTGAGAACATTGGATTGAAATGGATTGGGAAATACTTCACGGCCATGTAAATGTGTCCTCATTAAAGAGAAAAAGTTCATGAGGCTAAATAATGCATCAGTATGATAGGATAAATAGATATTGAGTGCATTAATATAAATTAAATCTGTTATTTTTCAAAATAATTTTCTGGGTGTCAAGTGAACCTACAAAAAATGACACAAAAGAAAATATCCAAGGATTATTTGATGACTATATCTACATATGAAATATAAAATTATCTGGTGGGAGTAAATAAATCATATTTGTAAATTAAGAGAGTTATATATTTTATTCTATATGGTCTCATGGTTTTAAATATTCAGTGTTTTGTATGATAAATATATATTTTCTTACCACCATAAGAATGTATTTCCTGTAAAATATCCACGTAAAAATCTCACTAAAACAAGAATGTGTCAGGCCATACCATTTATCATACATAAACATGCATTATTTGTGGACATCATTATCATAAATTTAGTTATATTTAATACAATCATTTGATTAGCATGACATTAAAAATATGTTTTATATATTTTTTAATATTATTATGAAATTATTATTCAGGATGAGGATATTGAAATACTTATCATAGCATGGATAAATAATCATCAATTTCGTATATTGATCCACCCCTAGTATTTTATCTCAATGAGATTCCTTGTGAAAAAGTATAAGCACAATCTGTTGATAGAGAATGTAACCATCCAAATAAGGAAATAACTATTATACATTGTCAAATTTATATATATCCTAAAAAATTGTTTGGATATCCATAATAGAATAATTTTTATTTTTAAATTGATTTAATCCTTGATGCAAGAGTATTATCCAAGACTACCGATAGAATAGGAATTGTAAAATTTATGGGCATAGAGAAAAAACAATAGGATTTTTTATAAAGGAATATTTCTATCGATTATATCACCTTGGTGATACATTATTATTTTTTATTAATAAATCAATATCAATGAGGTTGTGCATAAATTATATTTAAATCAAAGTTATTACTCTAATGGAAAATTATACACATCCTCCCATTGATGAAATATTTGATAATCATCATGTATTTGAAAACTTTCAAAGAATACACTTTGTTATGGTTATCATAAATTGTGTTTATAGAAGGTTCGTATTCCAGTGACAACATTCTAAACAAGGTATGTACATAAGAGTTTAAAAAAATGTGATTGGATTGATTAAGGAACCCTTTGTTTTTCTGGATCTAATATACAATGTTTTTAATTAATATCAATGAAATTTTGTTTTCATATTCATTAATGATTTTGTAGTTTATTCTAAAATATGTTAATATCATTTAAGTCACATATACATTATTTTTGAGGTGATTTTAAGTAATTAATTGCGTTAGAAATTTATAATTTTTTATTTGTGGCATAAATATTATTCTTTTAATTGATATATTATCTACATGGATGGAATATCATTTGAAACAATAGGGATAAAATAATTTAGATAATGTTTTATAGTATCTAACAAAACTACGATATATAGTTTAGTTGGTTTCGAAATTACTATTAATAATTAATGAGAAATAATCTTTATTGGAAAACCCATTGAAAATGATTACTTGAAAGTGTCATTTTCTTATGGATAAAATAATGTGACGAATGTTTTGAGAAAGTGAAGATAAACTTTTCTAAAAACATTATTTTGACTCTACCATCTTGAAAGCAGGGGATTGATATATATATTGACAAATAAAAAATTGATTTTTTTTTTACTTTTGAAAATTTATAATGTTATTTTCTCTGCATCAAGTCATTTGAAGACTCGTGATCTGAACAATCCAAAACATGATCTTGAGATAGAAGATGTAATAATTAAATTTAACATAAGGACATATAATCTATATTGTTAATGATATGAGATATAGGTGGGATATAAGTTCCTAAAATAAATCTTCTCAGAAAAATATCTCAATATGAGGAATTGGTGATGGATTGGGCTACTCAAATATTATTATTTCTAAATACAGAACCAAATGAGGTAGAAAAATAAGGTATTTAAAAATTTTATGATGAATTATAAAGTAATTATTCATCAAATTAATATTGATGGGTTATAAGTAGTATATATATGTTTACTATTTATTTGGGAGTTCTTAGAGAATAAAAAATATCACTCCTTTTCAAATGATTGTGAAACCATAATTATTTCACATGATAAAATGTTCTCCATATGATGATTAGAATACCCAAAAAAATAAATTACTTAAATAATTGAATGTTAGTGGACATTTTTAGTAATGTTATCTTTCTAAAATATAGATCGATAATATTTGTTCCCTATATACATGAGTAAAAAATAGAATTATTGGATGGAACTCATATATTGAATTTACATATACACATGGTAGTATGGTGTTGTATATTGATTGGGGTAACATTTCATGTGGGACAACATTAAACATGAAATTGAAAACTATGTATAGTGATTTTTGGTTTTTTAGTAGGTCATGGATAAGTGATAGTATCCTAGTGGATTCATGCACCCACATAAAATTCCTTTTTAGAGATGTGATGAAATTAAAATATAATTCTTCATACTACTATTAGATACTCAATGGAATAATGATTCAATATGTGTTAATATTGATCATGTTAAAACATATACACATATATATGATATATTATATTTTCAAACTATTGTAATCCTTTCATTGATCTATATAAATGATGTTGTAAGACATTATTTCACACCTATTTCTATTGAGTCTCCTCAGGATCGTCATTCTACATTGAATTTTTTTAAATCCTATCAAACTGATTGTGAAACTAATCATTATTTGAGCACCACCAACTATCCTAAAATTGACAGACAAACTAAAAGGACTATTTAACAATTTTATAACATGTTGAGCTTGTGATTACTCTAGTTTAATGTAATGTATGATCTATTTATACCATTAGTAGAGTTTACCTATAACAATTGTATAAAATCATGTATTAAAATTTAGTGATGTGAAGAATAATATGAATAAACATGTAATTGTCCAACATTATGGGATGAATATTTGAAAGGAAACATGAAATATAATATCTTGTTGAAGAGACAATAATGATGGTAAATAAAATTTATGGCCATATTCAAGCATCTCAATAATAGAAAATGTTTTATGCTAAAAATAAAAGGAAGGATTTCAACATTATAGTACGATATTATGTTTTCCAAAAATCTATTTTCATGGATGGGTGTAAGAGTGTTCAGTTATAAAGGAATGATGAGACCTAGGTACATCAGACCCTTATAAATTTTTAAATGAATTAGAGTTGTGGAATTTTATTCGACAATTCCAAAAAATATATTCTATTTAAAATAATTATATCAAAACATAATTTTAGGGAACTAAATTCCCTATGAAAAATAAGAAATCATCCATTAATATATATAATTATAACATGGTCTATATTACAGTGAATATCTCATCTTTATTTGGATAATATATATGATTATTTGAGGAATCTAATCACTCAACATGTAAAGTATCATTATATAAATAATAATATATAGGAAGAAACATGGGAACTAGAGAATGTTTTGATGATTATATACCATTATTGGTTTATAAGGTAATATCCATGAAATTTCATAGGTGAAATATGTTTGGGATGGAATAATGTAACACCCTGAGACTTAATGATATAATACCTTTTATGTTTAGTAAATCTGATTACTATCCTCTAGTACATGAAATCCTGAACCTAAATTATATTAATTGAACATTATATTTTAATAAAAAATTAATAAAATTAACTTTTTAATATTTTATTGAATTAAAATTTATATTTTTCTTGGATTAATATAATTTTAAAATTACATTGTCAAAATATTAATAGAATATATTTTTCATATTTTGACATAAAAATAATATTTTATGAATAATTGAAAATATATTATTTAAGTATTACTAATTTTATTTATAATAATGACTATAAATATGTGTAATTAAGAAAAATTAAATAAATATTTTATTAAAATAATGATCAGAACAAGGTAAGAAAAGAATAAATATTTTCTAGAAATCTGTATAATTTATAAGAATTTTTTTTTGTTTTAAAAGGCATAGTGTATAAACATTTTAAATAAATAAAATAATAATTAATTAAATATTATTACTACTAAATAAAAATATTATATATATTAATATAGGAATATATATCCATATAATGATTTCTTACTCCATATTTATAAAGTTATTATAAGATTATTGAATGCTTGCAAATTTTAATTCCCAAAAACACATTTTCAGAAGAAAAAAAATATGAGATTCTATTAAATGGATTTTTTATTCATAATTGCATTGAATTTATTAAATGAATTGGATATTTTTGAATCAATTTAACTAATATTACGCCATATTTTAAATATTATTTTTTTTATAATTATTAGTAAAAACAATATAAAATAATTTACACATTTATTATTTCAATGTGGTTTTTCTCATCACATGCCCTTATGAAAAATTAATATTTCTCATAGATAGAATAATTATTTTATAAATTGGAATTAAAATATTTCATCATTGTATAGAAATTGAATAATATGTGTCATTCTAATTTTAGGATTAAGGTATTAATCACTTAGGTTAAAAATTAGTTTTCATGTGGATAACTGAAGTGATAATAATAAGTAAACAATAAAGATAAGGGAAGAAACTATCTAAAAATGTACATTTTTATGTTTTGAAGATGATTATTAACCCTAAAATCCTTTAACATCATTATTTTTATATTTTGGGGGCAATTGGGGTTACAATTACTTCCCATTGTACAATATATTTGGGTATTTAGAAAAATACCACTACTCCCCAATTATGAAATCAAACTCCATACCATCTATTAATATCACCCCTCAAGTTATTTTGGTAATCCAAAACCTACCAAATTGTAACTCTATAAAACATTCACAAAACAGAGTTCTTGTTCTATTACTTAATGACCAACCATGTGGTACATGATAAGATATTTAAAGGGACTTTCTATAAGAATATGTAATCACCTTAACAAATCTATTTCTTTTAATTTCATATTTTCTATAATTTAATTATGAATTCAGAAATAAAAAATTAATTAAAATAGTATATCTGATATAATTATATTATGTTATGTTTTGTAATAATAATTTTCCACCTCATCTTCTATAAAATAGGAAATTACATTATTAATCTTTTGTTCTGCAGATTACTTCTGTATATACTAATATAACTCGTTTTCAATCAATACATAGAAAAATTTGGTATAATAATGGATTTAATGTATATATAGTAGTAGGGATAAAAATATTACTCTTTAATTTTATATCTTATATAACTTCTTGCATTCCATTCTATTTATAATACACAAATGTCGCTGGTGTGTGTGACAGAATACCACATTACATTGCGAAGTAGTACATTTTTCAATAACTCTTTACATGGAATATAATAAGTATATATTTAGTGAATATTTGTGATATTTATTACATGATATTTAGTTCAAAGGATTTATATATTGTGCACATGATTACCCTTCCATGCATTAATGGAATGATATTGTCGCTCATGTGTATTATCATCCTAATATCTAATTGAACCGATGTGATTCATTTTCTTTTTTTATACATCACAAATGATTCTAAAGAAAATTCAATTGAGTATTATAATTTAAAAAATATTTTAATGTTGTTACTGTGAATCTATATCCTATAAAAAATAACTTGAACATTCAAAAAATCATGCTTGGTAAAATAATAAAGTTAACACTGAAAATAATTAAAATAGTGGAATATTTTTTAATAACCAATGTAAAAATGTAAAAATAGGATCATATATCATATTATATATTTTGATATGGTTTTGGTAGAAATAAATAAAATGGATAAAACCATTAAATAGTAGAACCAATCATGATCAACCAAAGATAAGTGTGATGTAAGACATTTTGTCTCAATATCCATGCCATTGGGACTTATTTAAAATTATGAAACTATTTATTTATGTATAGTGTTTATACCACCCCTTTTATTTTTCATACATGTATATATAAATATTTATGACTATTAAAAATAAAATTCATGTTATTCATTAAATATTAATGTTATTAAGAAAATATATGCTAATTTATCATTCAATCATTTATATTTTCTTCTTTCTCTAAAAAGACTTGATTTTAAAGAATGTCATTTAATTATGAATAAATGAATATAAGATATCATTTAATTTTTATTTGTATAATTTTCTTGAAAAATTTATTTTCATGATATTAATAGTCATTTGAAAATAAATTTCTTTTAAATATATATATACATTAAATTTTTGATATAGTTATTGTGTAATCTTTGTACCATTATTGCATAAGGCGTTTACATTGAACAATGTTTGATTAACTTGGGAAATATTGATAAATTCATATTTTCTATATAATTAATATAATTTGTGATAAGAAATATTTTCATGATTTAAATCTGTCATTAAATATATAAAGAAATATTTGGACATACATTAATGTGTGGGACCCAAAATTCTATATCCTATGATAGATCGACATGTCTTAAGAGACAAAAAATTTCAAAAAATTATAGATATTATTGCAAATATATTTATATTTTTTGTTAAAGGTATTTACTATAGTGTTTTCATTACATATATGAACATAAAATCCAATAATTAAGCATTTATTTTATTTTTAATTCCCATATTTTTATTATTATCCATGAGATTTTAATATTTATATTATCTATAGATTCATTTAATTATCATTTTATTGATTTAATGAAATGAGTTTTTGGATATTTACAAACCCATATTTTTGTTATTGAATCATGATAGCAACTATTATACCTAATTGTTACTATTCATCTAATCTCACCCTTATTTTTTCCCTACGGGATATGAAAACGAATTCATGGAATGAGTTCCAAGATGCTAAATATTTTCCATTAATATTCTTTTTAACTTATTTACCAACTTAAAAATTGGTAACATATATATATAATTCTCTAAATGATTCTAAACTAATCAGTCATTTAGAATTTTACCTCTCATATATATATGATTGTATTAATGTAGACACTGGCACCGTTTTCCAGGTGTCAAGGTTATTAAAAAAAAATTATAGTTTTTTTCTATTTTCATTATTGCATCTAAAGGGTATTTTTTTATTGAAGTATTTTTTTCATTAATATCCTGGTAAATGTTATTTTGAATGAATCTATTTTAGGGTGATTCATTTTTTTTAATTATTTAAAATTATTTTTTAAATTTTAATTATTTAATCATGAAATGTTGTGAAACACATTTTTAAATCCATGGGATCCTCATGATATAATGAATGTCAAATTGGACATGACACTATCGTGTCTAAATTATTGATGGGTGGAGTTCTATATCACAGTATATTGAGTTGTTAATTTCTTATATCTAATGAAATTAAAATTTCTATATTTTAATAATTTGTTGTTGATTTATGCTTCAAATTAATTCATCAATATGTTTTTTGAATATCTATGCTAGCATGGTTGTACATGACAATATTATCATTTAGATATTCATAAAATGATGTATATGAGATTAATATTATTATATCTATTATATCAAGGTGAATCATTAGTATAATATCAGTTTATATATGTTCATAATAACTATCTACTAGCATAATTGCAGTTTACCTCAGTTCATAAGGATTTGAAGAAGTTAAATTTTGGTTTATAGGTGCTCAAATCATTATTAATTGGTATAATTATCATTTATATATTCTTATAAGATTTTCATTATGTATAATGATGGGTTTTTATGAAAAAATTCATGTTTATAATTTTGTTTTTCCTATGAAAGTACAGTTTTGAATGTGTATAATTGTAGATTAAATTTTATCACAAGGTGGTTCATGAGAATAATTGTAGTTTGTAATAGAACACATTCTTGTACATGAGAAATAAATGTGGGTTTTCTATTCTTATAATGTTTTTTATGGGTACATATTTCATCCATCGATGATCATAAATTTTCAAATGAGTAAATTTGCGGTTACTCTATATTCACATGATTTTTTATGGATATGATGCCATTTTTTATAATGTCTAGATTAATTGTACAAAATTACCCATTTTTAGATAATATTCACATAATTCTTCTAAATGTTACATTCTAATTATCTCACATTATTATTTCATGTTACATGTTTATCATGTGTGATTATAGGTCTTTTTATCGTTATATAATCTGAATTCATATTGTTACATGTTCTTTGTATAAGATATTTATCTGCTTCTCATGTAGACATATATTTTTATTATATAAAAATTGATGATATGTTGATGAATTTTTTTCTAGAATAGATTTATGTATAAAAAATTAATATATTTTCATTCCTATATTTCTGTTTCTTACTACATCCATGTAAATGTATTAACGTTTACATAGATTGTTTATAATTTAGAAAAAATTAAAAATTATAAAAAAAATTGACTTATGTAGTTGATAATAAAATATGATGATCCTAACATTTTTTTATTATGAGATGCTAAATGGGTAGAATGGTTTTCATAATGATAATTTAAAAAATATATTTACATTTATTTAAAATTCTTATACTGTTACTGATTATTTAATGTCTGTTATCACCAAACCCGATAGTATGGGTCCATGGAATTTAGGATTTATCCGAAGTAGGGTTAGATTTTTTGAATATTTGTGTAGTTATTTTATTGAATTAGATAAGATATTATTTTTATACTATACTTTTATGTGTACAGTATAGTTCAATATATAGTATAGCATCATTATATTTTTTTAATGTTGGGATTTTATTATTGCCGAATTATTACATCTATGTTGGTATACTTTCGTGTGGATGTAGTTGTTGAATAGGAAAACCAATGGGTAATAACCCAAAATAGTATTGGTTATGTATTAAATAAATATTCTCTGAGGGTAATAATTTGTGAGATTAATACAAAACACATGCATATACATTTTTAGATGGTATGATGTGGAATATAACATTCTCATTATAATAACCCATGATTGATTAATTTAATAATTTAATCATGTTATTATGTTTAAATTTATTATAGAACCGAACATAACATAATATATATTGTAGAAAGATATTTATATAGGTAACTACGTATGAAATAATATCACAGACTTAAATTGAGGTATCATTAGAGAAAAAACATATTGTTAATCATTAATATTCATATGATCATTTACATAGATTGTATTGTATATTATGATAAAATTTTTATATTACTATTTAGATGCAAAAATTAAATTTCAAATGAATCTATGGATGTTAGGTCTCTATATTCACTTAAGACATATATATATAAATTAATATTTGGCATCAATGGTTAGGAGTAAAATCATATTCTAATTGTGATTCAAGAGGTGAGTTTAATTATTTTAGCTAAGATAGTTGTGGTCAAATCCCATTTAAAAAATCATTCATTGATTTACTAGACTATTATATACAATCACTCCTTTATTTATTAGTTATTGTTAATTAAAATGGTGAGGATGCATTTTATTTACATGGTGTTGATTTTACCCCTCAACATTTATAAATATATATCTATTAAATAAGATTATTATTAATAACTTGTTTCACCTAAAATAAAAAAAATAACTCATCACAAATTTAATTAATATAATTAAAAATTTTAAGAATTAAAAAACCATTAGAAAATATAATGAATTTACTAAAATGGAAATGAAAAAAATATGATTAATAAAACATAATGTTTAAAAAAAATTTAAAATGTTATATTAGAAATATATAAATATATAATTTTAACATGAAACAAAAATTTATAAATTTAAATATTAGTTTTTATAAAAAGAATTTCATTTTTCATTTCAATATATGAAACATAGACTACTATGATTTTTCATTAAAATTTATATATATATATATAATGTGAATTGAAATAAAATATTTTATTTGATAATGCCATATATTTTATTAAATTATAAAATAAAAATAATGATTTTACAATAAATTAAATAATTTTTATTGAATATATACTTTTATAAAGTTAGTAAAATCATTTTAAAAAGCATTGTTCTATTTATAAAACCATTGTTTAAAATATTTTTAACGAGAAAAAAAATTGTACACTAAAAATTGTTTTTAATTTCATTTGTTAAATATATGATTTTAACAAATGTATAAATTAAATCAAACAATAAATAATTACAAATTTTGTTCTAAATTAAAAAAAATTAATTAATAAAATTTATGTTCTCCTTAAAACATGTATACACTGATTAATTTTACATACCATTATAATATAAAAAACATTATTAGAAAATATTTGTTTACTTAAAAAAATTTAATTATGATTAAATTAAACACACAATTCCCTTATATGAAATTTAATTTTATGAAATATTATGAAAAAGGACAATTATTAAATTTTTAACCAATTTGATATATGTTCATCATCACATAATCTTAAACAATTATTTTTCTAAAATAGTATATATATATATCTATATTAAATGATAGAACCTACTATTAATTTTATCTTATTTATATATGTAAATAGAATATATTGGGGAACAATTTAGTTTTTTAAAATCAATACTTCGTTCGAATTGTTACCATATATTTTTAATGAAATATATATTATTAGCATACAAAATCCTTACCATGTTATAATCCAAAAATAGTAATATATCTTTAAAAACTATTAAACATAATTGATAATGAATAAAATATAGGGTAAAATAACTTTTTGGGGTTTTCTCTACATTACATTACACTAAACTCTCTTTTTTTACTTTTTTCAAATATTTTCTCTTGAATAGTGTCATCGAATTACCGAAAAATTCATTTGGTAACAAATTCTTCATTTTCTTCACATATAGAAGGGGATCACCTCCACACATTCAATATTAATCACAACATAAGAAATTTCCTTAAATCCCTTCCAAATATTTATCTATTATAATTAAAAGTAACTACATAAATCCCCCTTTCACCTTATGTTGTCACAGACCATTAATCATCAATGTGACATTCAAGATAATGTTCAATGACAAAAATTTATTATTAATTATTCATATTGTTTTTCCTCTTTATAATTATCATAGAAAATTATCCTAAATAGGATAATATAATTTACACATTATCATTTCTATACATAATTTTTACCGTATTAACAGAAAACCGCTTATTTATTACATTACATCTACTATACAAATTATAATATTATTGATCTCCCATATGTGAAGACTACTACATATATGAATCAATGTTCTCTATTATACATAATTAAATAGTTTTAAAAAATAATTTTAATTTCTATCATATCCTATGATACATGAAACTTCATATATAAACAAACCATAATGTACTATTAAAGTAAAATTATTCAAATATCTTACATCACCAAAAAATTGAATTTAAGGAAATAAATGATAAAATATAAATTATGAATTTTTTTATATATGTATTAAAATAAAATCATTTGTTATTAATTTATTATAAATTAACATAAAAATCATTTGAAAGAAAAATAAATTATTTTCTAAAAATGGTTGTTTTGAACATAATATTTTCTATAAATTATAAAAATCCCAATTTTGGAATTATTAATTTGAAATCTATATATTATTTACATGATCAAATTGTTTTCATTCAATAATTTTTACTATAGTTATAGGACAATAATAATTCCACATTTGTTGTTAAATATGTATTTTTTTAAAATTTCATTCCACATTTGAGGAGTGTTGATTAAAATTCATTACAAAATTTATACTTATTGAATTATAAAAAATTAATTATATATTTAAAAATATGAACATCACAGTTTTATAGAGGGTAATTATTTTTAATTAATATGAATACTTACCATTATAAAATATATCACCTCAATAAAAGTTAAATTATGATAACATTGATTAAAAATTTGTTATATGTCAGTAATTATTTATCAAAATTAATATTTTATAAGAAAATTTAAACCATAACAGCATATGGTTAAAATTTAATTGTTTAATGGATATATTTACATGAAAATGACTTATATTTTATTTAATATAATGAATGAGACATATTTCCACTCAACTTGTATTTTATATCCTTTATGTATTCAAGTAGTGATAAATATAAGTTATGATTGATTACTAATATAAATTTTTTGAATACAGAAATTATATTAATAATATAAATTTTATGATAATTTATTTACTATATAATTTCAATAATTTTTTAAAAAACAAAAAGGAAGATTTATTATATTAATTGGAATATAGAATAAATAATATTAAATAAATTATTAGTGGTTTAATTTCTGTTAGTTATAGTGTTTGAAAATTTTAACAGTATAATATTATTAACTAAATTTGTGACCTGTTACTATATATAAAATATAAATTTTATATATGTCTTTTAAGTCAAATGAATAAAATACTATCAATATTGAAATTAATGATATACGTTTAGAAAAAATATTATTTATTTATTTAAAAATTATAAAAATATTAAAATTATAAAAAACATTATCATATAGTTTAATATTTCAGAAATTCTCTATTAATCTTTCCATATTAAAGTAATAATTAAAAATATAGACAAAAATATTTAATTTTTTTAAACATAAAAAATATTATAGATTAACTAAGGGATAATAAAAATGATAATGTTTAAAATTAATTCAAAATTATTAAAAATTGTATTGTATGATTGTATTCAAACCATATCCATCAGTATATTTAATACATGTCTATTTGGAGGAACATAGAATGGTAATGAATTGATTATAATGTAATAATTTGTGGAATTTACAAAAGTACCCATAACCTCTATTATATAAGTGATCATCCTCCCTCACTTCATTACCCCACATTGGGACTTATTGATCCAAATAACTCTACAAAATATCCATTTTCATCTTACTTATATACATACTAGTGATTTTTTCAATTAAATAATCATGCACTAGATCAATGTATAATGGATCTAAAAAGCCTTTATAAATGAGTGGTCATTTTAAGAACTGATGAATTTGTCTTAGTTATTTTAAATTTAATTGTAATACAACATATACCTAGTTACCATCATGTTAGTTGGGAAACAACAGTATCATTCATGTGTACATGTTAGCCACTACCTCTATAAAGCGATATGATTCGCTTTTCATTTTTATATTAAATGATTGATAATGAGAGATACTTTTTGAACATAAATGATTTCTATGATATGATAATTATGTACAAAATGTTAGTTAATATTTATATTCATTTCTTTTAACCCATCGAAAAATCATATTAGTGTTTACACATACGTACGGTATACTGTATCCATTAAAAAAATAATTGATATATATATATGTAATATTTATGGTTAAATATAAATATTTATATAATTAATATGTATGATATTTTTATTAGGATTAGTATTTTGGATAATAATAAATAAATATAAATGTACAAGGGCATGAACTACTAATTTAAAATACTCATTATAAAGAAAATTGTTCACACCTAGAAATAAAAAATTTAATAAATAATTATTAATAAATGAGGTTATTGAAATGATAAAGGAATAATGTATGATATTATATTTATAGAGATTACAAATTTATAGATTTATAATAAATATAAATTTTACACACATGCGATTAGAGTGCTTTTATGGAAAGTCCAAATAAAGTTATGTGTTTCTTCCAAAATCACATCAATATTTAATACTTTTTATGTTTATGTATCTGGTGGGGAATATATATCTTCTATATAAATATTTACATAAAATTTTATTATTAATTAATTCAAAATATTGATATTATTTATTATATCCAATTTTACCCAGGTTTTTATTTCTTATCTATTTGTTTGAAATCGATCTTCTTATTATTTACCAAACTGCGGAATTTTTTAGTTTAAAGAAACAAATATAAAAGGAATTTTTTAATAAAAATTGAATGAATTTATTTTCACTCATTTATGAACTATATTATTTTTTATGCAAAATTTATTAACTAATATGATTTATTTCAGTGAAATTAGTATCCATTTAACGAACCATATTTTCTTAAAGTAAATTAAATTTATTTCAAAATAGAATGTTTTATATCTTCTTAATTTATTTGAAATGATATTTTAAATTAATTTTTATATCTAATATGACATCATTTGATGTTATATATTAATTAAATGTGTTAAGATCCAGGGAAATTTATTTATTATTTCTATTAATTTTTATTCTTACGATTGAAGGATGTTTATGAAACTCATTTCATTTTAATAGATATTTTTACTATATTAATGAAAACCCCCTTATTTATTCTATTAAACACACTATATGAAAAACAAAATATTATTGATATCCCATATGTGAAGACTCCTTCCTCATTGAAGTTTTTTTCACTTTTTTATATAACCAAATAACATGTATTTATATAGATAAATATTTAGTTTTAAAATAATCATCACATTTTTACATCTTGGTATTTTATGAAATAATTTTTTAAAACAATTTTAATTTATATGATATCTTGTGATACATGAAATTTTATTTTTAAACAAACCATAATATTCTGTTAAGTTATAAATATTTTAAATGACTGATATCACCAAGATGACATATTTAAGGAAACAAATAATAAAATCTAAATTATGAAAATTTTGTTGTTATATATGTATTAAAAATAAATAATTGGTTATTAATTGAATATAAATTATAATAAAAACCATTTCAAAGAAAAATAAATTTTTTTCAAAAAACAGGATATTTTGAACATAATATATTTACAAAAATTAAACAAATCCCAATTTATTAATGTTTGTTAAGAAGTATATATACTATTTACAAGATCATTTTTTAACATTCAATAAATATATATATAGTAATAATATAATATCAATTCCACATTTTCTATTAAAAATGTATCTTTTTAACAAAAAATATAGTTCTTGCCCCATTTGAGGAATGTAGATTAAAACTAAATAAAATAATTTATACATATTGAATTTTAAAAAATCAATTATATATTTAGAAATATAAGGTTAAAATTTTTTTAGAGGCCAATTATTTTAGTAAATATAAAAACTAAGAATTGTAAAATATATCACCTCAATATAGGGAAATTACGATAATATGTCTAAAAAATAAGTTAAAAGTAGTTAATTATTCATCCAAAATAATATTGCATAATTTTTTTTCAAAATGTAATATCTTATGGTTAAATTTTAATTGTTTAATAAATAAATCTACATGAAAATGTAATATATTTTATATAAATGATTGAATGAAACAAATTACCACTCAATTTGAATATAATATCTATTATTTCATCATGTAGTGATAAATATAAGTTTTTAGTGATTACTAATATCCAATTTTTGAATACATAAATTAAATTGATGACATAAATTTATTTTTAATTTTTTCTATTATATAATTTCAATAAATTTTTACCAAACACCAATAGAATATTTATTCTATTAAATAGAAAATTTAATAAATGATATATTTATTTTTAATAGTGGTATAATTTCTGATAGTTATAGTGTTTCAAAAAATTTAATATTATAATATTGATAACTAAATTTGTGTCATGTTACGATAATAAAAATAAACTATTATTTTTATATCACTTAAATTAAAAGAATATAATACTATAAACATTGAAAATAATGATATATATTTATAGAAAATATTATTTAATTTTTTAAAAATTATAAAATTATTTAAATTAATCATTTTTTATGATATGGTTTAATATTTAATAAATTTTCCATTTATCTTAAAATTTTACCTTATAAATAAATATATAAAAAAATAATATTTAATTTTTTAAACATATAAAAATTATTATATAATAACTATGTAATAATATAATTGATAAGGTTTAAAATTATTTCTAAATTTCTAAAATTTTAAAAAATATATTGGATGATGGTATTAATACTATATGAATCCTAATATTTAATACATGGATGTTTGGAATAATTTGGAATGAGAATTTATTTATTATAGTGTAATATTTTGGGGAAAATCATTAAGTACACATGCCCTCAATTATATAAGGTATCATCCTCCATCACATCATTACACTACACTGGGACTTACTTATCAAAATAACTCTACAAAATATCCATTTTCATCTTACAAATATACATATTAATGATCTTTTTCTAATAAATAAACCTACCCTAAATCAATGTAGAGTTGATCTAAAATAGACGTTATAAATGAGTGGTAATTTTAATTATTGATGACTTTATATTTGTGATTTTAAATTTAATAACAATATTAAATCTACCTATATAACATCATGTTAAGTAGGAAATGATAAAATCAATGACACGTACCTTGGAACCACAAACTCTATAAAGCGATGTGATTATATTTTCATTTATATATTAAATGGTTGGTAATAAGAGATATATTTATTAATATAAAGTAATTATATGATATAATAATGATCTAATAAATAATAAATAATATTTATATTCATTATATTATATAAATTCAAACATCAGAAAATCGTTTACACGTACGTACGGTATATCGTATCAATTAACAGTATAATGGATTTATATATATAATATGTATGGTTGAATATAAATATGTATATAATTAATACATATTATATTTATATCAGGATTAATATTTTGTATAATAAGGAATAAATATAAATGTATATGGGCTTAAACTAATAATTTAAAATAGTATTGATATAAGAAATATACACACTGAGAAAAAATTATTTTAATAAATAATTATTAATAAATAAAGTTGTTTAAATAATATAATGGAATAATATATGATATTATTTGTATAAAAATGACCAATTTATATATTTATAATAAATCTAAATTTTACTCACATAGGGTCAGAGTGCTTTTATGGAAGGTCCAACTCATGTTATGTTTTTTTTCAAAATCACATCAATATTCGATATTTTTTATATTTCTGTATCTGGTGAGGAATATTTCTCATTCATAAAAATGATTACTACAAAATTTAATTATTAAATATTTAATAATTATGGTATTATTTATTGTATACAGTGTTACCCTTGTTTTCATTTCTTATCAAATTATTTGTAATTAATCTTCTTATAATTTAACAAACAAGGTAATTTATGAATTTGAAGATAAAAATATAGAAGGATTTTTTTATAAAAAATAGTGAATGAATTTATTTTCACTCATTTATGAATAATATTACCTTTGATGCTTTATTTTTTAGTTAATATGATTTATTTATATGAATCATTCTTCTATTATATCTATTTTTTTTTATTAAAATAAAGTAATTTTATTTCAAAATAGAATATTTTATATCCTTATGATTTATTCAAATATATATTTTAATATACATTTTTGCAACTAATGTGATGTCCTTTGATGTTACTTAATAATTAAATATTATATGATCCATGGAAAATTATATATTATTTCTCTAATATATTTATTCATATGATGAGAATATGTTTATGAAAGACATTTCATTCCCTATGTTCTAATATGATGAATAACTTATGATCATTTGGAACCCATATATTTGATTTCCCATATTTAATGTGGGTATCCTATATCTACCACGAATGAATTGGGTAAATTTTTATATCTAATTTGATTAAAATAATTTGGATATACAGTTAATATATTTCAGTAAGGGATATTTTGTACTATAATAACATTTGGAATGGATCGAGAAAACTATGATTATTTGGTGTGTGAACTGATTCCACTATGATAGTCCTAGATATGATACTTCAATTTATAGAATTGATTTTCTATGATTATATTAATTCCACAATTCTATTACTTATTCATATTTAATACTATCATGGATTGTGTTGATCAATTTCTTTTTGATCAATTTCTTATGAAATACTATGATTTGTTCCATGAGTCGATACTATAATCAAGGACATACGATATAAAATTTTAAAATGTTATGCCTTTGTTTGTATATCAATATTCTCTTGTAATAATTATATAATCATTGTCATCTACCTTATTTTTTCTTTCTAAGAGTATAATCACAACCTTTTAATATTTTCCACTTCAATGTTTATGAAAAAATTATAATGTATGATATCTTCTAGAAATTTGGAAATTATAAATAAATATGTTGGATATTGTGTAGAATTTTATAAAGTAGTAGTTTATATTATTGAGCCTCTAAATGTAGTATACCAATTTAGATTCTTGTGGGGATCAAAATGTTATTTAATTAATTATACTATATTTATATATAAAACGATCGTATGAAATGTGTATGTCATTATAGTAGGTATTAGATAATGGTTTAGATAATAATTTTAACCATGTATTAGGATACATTAATAATAAATATAGTAATAAATATATGTATAGGATAAAATATTAATTCTTTGAACATGAATGAAAAAGGATAAAAATAAGTTCTCATAGTAGAAGGTGTCATGATTTGAACATATTATATATTTTTTCAGGCTTATTTTTATTACCACCATGATTAAAGTTATTCTCACAATTCATTTTGGTATTAGATTATTTTCAAAACCAAAAGAAATCATGTTAATATAGATTATGATGAAAAATAAAATTATCTTCTTCATATGAAACGAACTATTATGAGATATAGAATGAAAATTCATTTTTTATAATTCCAAAACAATCCTCAATCAATGAATCATGATTAGCATCTAATCATGGAATGTAGGAAAACCACCATATTGAGTTCATTTTGAGGAAAAAAACTACCTTATTTTAGTGACTACACCAATCCACATGGGTATTGATTAGAACCATTAAAAATATATTTCCAATACTTTAATGTTAATAATATGATAATTTTATTTGATTAATTTATCAATTGGAAGGTGGGAATATTAGTGCTGGACACATATAGAAAACATGAGCGTAAAACAATTAATGCAATATATAAAGTGCGATGAATTTAGAAATTAATTTTTCAACTAATAAATTTAATTTATTCTTTTTAATAAAGTAGATAAATAATTCCTTTATATAAAGTTGATGTATAATGAATATATATGTTATTATAAGGGAAATATGAACATACATGCGATATATGATTCTCATATTGTCATTTAACATTAATGTAATGTTGATCGATGAATTTTTTTAAAACAAAATGTCTCTAAATGGATTTATTCATACTGTCCATCAATATATACTATAAAATTAATCTATGTGAACTCATGTTAGAGATGGATATTGTATTTACAAGTCAATATCATATCTATGAAATTGAAAAAAATGGAATTCAATTGGAATTCAACAAAACATGGTTAGAAGATTATGTCATATCATTTATTCTCAAATATTTCATGGATACATGCATGATATTTTATTAATGTGTTTGAAAAAATTATCATGTGTATAGATAATGGTCATTGTGAATTAAAATGGTAAAATTATTGGATGATGTTTTTTAATGCTTCAAATAAATGAAAGACATATCAAAATACAACATCCTCACTCAATTTACAAAAATGAAAGGATAATGATAATTATTTTAATAGGGGACCAAATATAAGGGTTATTAATGATTATGAATTTCAATAACATATTAACACTATAAAAAAGGGATATTTCAAGAAATAACTATTTCTATTGAGTGGTCTGATAACAACATGGTGATATATACACTTACCATCCATTCTATTACCAAAAAAGTACTATTTCATTCTGAATATACCCCTTATTTTATTTTTAATGAACTTTTTAGCGTATCATATTACTCTTCAAAAATCATATGTCGGGATACTGGTTAAACCCCCTAATTGTATGAAGATCACATCCCATGTCATTTATCTTTATCTTGTTATATAATTTGGAAATTTGTTTCCAAAATTTTTTTTCCTTCATCATCTAGTCGAATATGAAGTAATTGTGTGATGATTGCTTTTCGTTAAATAAATACTTCATCAATTTATATTTATTTTATGTGATGATTGATTATAAAAACCAACCTATAATACCACATATTCATAATTAAAATGTTAAAAATTTATTGGAATTACATTTATTATAAGTGTTAATATTTGTAATGAATGTAACATTCTATCATGTGGTTTTGGAAAATCATAATTAAAAATATATGACAAATAAGTGGGAGATTATTGATTTTTAAGAATATATTTTTCTAATCATCATCTCAATTGTGATGTTGAAATTTCAGTATAAGGCATACCTGATGCTAGACCTATTTCCAATAATCCATATAGAATATCACCCATTTAGTTTATAGAATTGATGAAGAATCCAAGGTAGAAACTAGAAAATGGATAATTGTTTCTCAGTATGTCACTATAGGGTTTGAGTTTTATGGTTGTTATGTAAAAAATAAAGACGAGGTAAACATTAATTGATTGTCAAGAACATAAAAAATTCTCTGTCATTATCAAATATCCCCGACCATATCATTATGAATTGATAGATAAACCGCATAGACGTCAGTATTTTTATATGATTGATCATTTTTTGGACAAAATAAATTAATGGTGAAGAAGGGAGATGAACATAAGACATTGATCTATAAAAGGTATAGATACTATGAATTTATAGTGATTCTTTATAGTCCTATTAATTCTCCAACTATGTTCAGGTATTTAATTAATATTATCTATAAATAATAATTCATAGTTTCTGGTTGTCATTATATAAGATATTATTTCATATTCAAAGTGAAAATAATATTATAGAGACTATTTAAGGATTGTGTTGAAGATCTTAATTAGGTATAAACCCTATGAAAAAATCTCATAGTGTAAATTTTGGCTTTAGAATGACTTATTCTTGGATAACATAATCATTAGTGAGGTTATATCTAAAATTTGATCAAACAATGTTATTTATCATTGTAAAATACTAAAAAAAATTCTATGTACTTTAGCATTCCTTTTTTGGATCGATATTAGGAGGGTTCTATAGGGACTTTTTCTTATATGAAATATAAATAATATGTAAACTCGAAAGGGAGTCTAGTTCATTTGGATATATTAATGTAGTAAATGTTTTAAGAATTGAAGAGAAAGATGTAATGTACGTATATTCTTCAACTACCACATAGTGAAGAAGGGTTTTAATATATAATTATTCATATAAGAAGGTATATGAATGTTTTCCCGTGCATATGTATATCATTATACCTTATTCCATTGTGAAATTGATGTTCCATGAGAAAAATTACCCAACTACTTATGTTGAGTTAGCTATGTAAATTTTATTATTAATTATATAGGGGGATTGTCAATGTGGTTAATGGTGTGAAATTTATATTGATCTAAAATTTTAAAATATTATATTCCTTTTTAATTATTAGAACATTTTCCATATTACATATCTGTAAATGTTAAGTGATTATCACTTCAAAATACATTACCACACTGAGAAATAAAAAAATATGGAAGATTCTATAAGTCTAACATATGAAGATAGATTATCTATTATGAGTATCCAAAAAGATCTAATAATTATAGAATATATTATTAAAGATATGGAAATATAAACCATGGGGGTAAATTATATCAATATCGAATGTTTGTTCTATGATCTATTAATTTGAGGAAGAAATTTGTAGTTGGATTATTTTGACCTTCAAATGAATGTGATGTATTTAAATATTTTGAACCATGATATTTTTGGAATAATAAGGTTTTTGATCATTGAATGTTTCCCATTAGAAACAAAATTTATTAAGGGCCTAATGGAAAATGGAAAAATTACATCATTGCCTATTAATACTAGAATTATGTTGATGTATTGGAATTTCAGATAATATTTTCTTTAGGATGTTGTAGTGAGTGGTATTATAGAGTATGTTTCATGATGATTGGTATGTATACATGTTAATGCTGAGAGACATATGTATAATGTAATGTTATGACCATTACCCATACCATAATGAATATGGTGAAACCTCACCCTAGAGTTTTTCTTCAGACTCCAATAAAATGTTAAAAAGGAACAAGGAAATGTGGGTTTTAGTAAATCATCTTTAAAATTTAGGACACATATTTTCTATTATACATGACATATCACTGGATCATCATAATCAGAAATATATTAAGGATGTTGTAATATTTATGGTGTACTAATATTAGGTGTATCTAATCAAGATATGAGTGTTAGATCAATATTTTATAGAAATTTTTAGGTTGATATGGTTATAGAGTTAATTTTCTTCACTACTTATCAACATTAGAATAATGGTTAGAATTAGAGAAATAATAATATAATAAATGACATGATGAGATATTTTTCTATATATTTCAAATAGGTTGGGATCAAAACCTTACATAAATGAAATTATCTAATAATAATATATCCCACTTCAACATTTAGGTGGATGGTTATAAATCCTTAATGATAAAATTTCAAAACTCCAAAATTTGGGACCGGACATTTAGAATTAATGATTTTTGGAGAGGATGTAGTTATAGAAAATAGAAATAATTTTAGAGAATTTTATTAGAACATAATATAATCATTGATTTGGAAAAAATGTTATGTTTTCCATCATAAAAATGATCTGGAGTTTTATGTTGGTGACACATTATACTATAAAATATATCCATAGAAGAGGGCGATTATGTTTTGATAAAAGGGAATGTTAATCCAAAAAAAACTTCTTGTTTGGAAATTCATTATCATTTAAATATGGTTTCTTTTCACTTGGTTATTACTCTAAATCTCTCTCAATATTATGATTTGTTCTAGGTTTATTTAATAAGGAGATACTTACTTTATCTTTCACATATAATGATGGAAAATTTCATAATATAAAAATAAGAAATTTTATATGAAGATCAAATTAAAAATATTCTAGATCAAACATAGAAATTTATATGATACAAGGAAACTCACATGGTCAAAACGTATTACTGAAAACACTAATTTGACAGTGCTCTATGGGAACCCGAGGATGTAATGAGGTTGTGTTATCCTCATGTGTTTGTATGAAAGTGATGAATATTGAATGTGAAATAAATTTTATGGGGATAGATTGTCAATCCACGGTATTTTTGGAAATATTTTTTTATAATTATATTTAATTTCATTGATATCTTTCAATACATAAAACACTGAGTATCAAATAAATGTGATATATTATGGAAATATTAATATTTAAATTTACATTTATCTTACTTATAGTAGAATGGTGGGTACTAATAGAACAAAATAAATTATGGATAAATGTATAATTATATATGTTTTATGTTAATTATTTTGTTTTTAATTTATTATATATGATAATAAAAAATATTTAATTGAGGAGGGAATATTTTTCAAAAAAATATTTCTATAAAAACAATTTATATAAATAAATAAAACCTATACTTATATTTTATTGATTTTCTATAAATAAATATATTATTTACATTATCAAATGTTATAAACTATTAATATTGTTTTTATATGCATATAATAATAGTAAATCATGTTTTATGCTTAAAATTTTAATTTCCTATAAAATTTAATTTCCAAATTTTTTTCACATAAATTAAAATTAATTACTAACACTTATTGGAATTGAATCAGATAATATTAATAAAATATTTAAAATCTTGAGGTTCAAATATGTTAAATATGACCCTTTTATTTTTACTTAATATGAATAGTATCCAATATGAAATTTATCACCTCGATAATGGGTATATTAGATTAATATTTATTATAAATAAATGATAAGTCTATAAGTATTCAAAAAAATTATTATTTGATCAAATTAATTTTACCCAAAACACCGGAGGATGAAAATTAGTCTTTAACAGGAAAATGTTCATTAAAATGACATATATGTTATTTAAATTTAAGAAACGATAAAAATGATACCCTCATTGTTTAGAATATTCATTACGTACTCACATAGGAAAAAATATTAGTTTTAAATGAATTTAATTATGCATTTCTTGAATAATTTAATTATATTCATGATGGTAGTTTATTAATTATTAAAATCTACTAGATAATGACAATAAATTTTTACACAATGCTATAATATTGTTTTTTCAATTGTTGGAAAATAAAAATAAATGATATTTTAAATATTAAAAATGAAATAATTTATGTAATTTATAGTTTTACAGTAATTTAATAAGTGATTTATATATATTTTAATAGTTTTAAAGGTTATATTTGAATTAAAACATTTTATTTATGTATACTACTTCAGATTAAAATATTCATGTTAAAATTAAAAATAATGATATTTTTTCAAAATAATATATAACTAATTTATTTAAAAATAATAATCTTTTTTAGATTAAAAAGTTGATTATAATATATTATAATTTTTTCTAAATATTCCTTTTATATTCTTTTTTCGTCTTCTATGTAAAAATTTATAACTTTTAATATTAAAATACTCGGTACCATAGATAAAAATAACAATGTTTAACTAAGGGTTAATCATAATCATTACGATGAAAATTACACCCAAAAATTTCTAAATTATATTGGATGATGGTATTAAAATCCTATATTGCCTTATCTCAGACTCCATCATTTTTTGTAGTTATTGATCTTGAAAATTAATTAATTATAATTTTTTACATTTAGAAGTTCCAAATATGCCTCTCACCTCAATTATAAAAGTGATCCTACTCCCTCACTTCTATACCCCTCATAGTGTCTTCTATGTCATCCAATATTAAAAACCATAACATTTAAAATTCCCAACACACATAATATTGATTTGTCAATTTAATAATCCCAACTCTAGATCCATTTAGATGATATTATAGGAGTCGTTCCAATGAAGAGGTAATCACCCTAACTAATCAATTTATTTTAAAATATTTATTATATCATCTAAATGAGTAGTAATTCCTATTTTATAATTTATTTAGTATATTAAATATTATTGAGAATAATAATTATTTTGTAAAACCCATTACAAAATCTATATCCCATTAAACGTGAAGTGATGATTCTCTCATGTGTATGTATGCACTACCATTACCATGAAGAAATAAAATTATTTTTTCCTCACCATTATTTATAGATTGTTATTTTTATGGGTTTAATGTTCATATATTTTATATTTAAGTATTCATGATTATATAAATATAAAATCAATTTTACCTACTTACCAAAAAATCCTTCGGGAAAACTATAATGTCATTCATGACTATGTGCGGTGTACCACCTCAAAAAAGTTATTTGATTGTTTTATCATTTATATTTTTTACATGGGTGGTAATTAGAGATATTTGGATAAGAATATATATGATATATATGGTATAATAGTTATTTTATAATGATTTATTATTATTTACCTTTCATTCATTATATCTGTTTAAAAATGAAAAAACAATTTGCGTAAATACGTCCTAGCATCTCCCTGAACATTGTAATTAATTTTTATGATACAAGATTTTATGGAGGATTGTAAATATGTATATAATTAAAATATGATATATTTATATCAAGATTCATATTCTATATAATATGGAACCATTATAAATGCACAAGGTTCAAAATTACTATGACAAAATACTTCGGATAGATAAAATAGATAACACCATTAAATTAAAATTTTAATCAGGGTTATTAATAGAAGGGGGCATTGAAATGTTATAATAAAATCATATATGATACCAATATAAACATTTATGAGTAATATATTTATAATTATTTAAAATATATTATATCAGATGATGTAGTTCTTTCAAAAATATTTAAACTCAAGCTAAGGGTTTTATTTCACAATCTCATAAATAATTGGGATTATTTATGATTTTTATCCCCTGGGGAATAATTTTCTTCTAAAAACATTATTCTTAATAATTTTTTGAAAATTATTTTGTAATATGAAAATGATTGTTAAATAATTTTTTACCCATGTTTTACGGATTTTTAAAATGGAATACAATGAATGTTGTCGTCATATTCCAATCCAAGTACACTGTTACGTTTTAGATGGAAATATGGAAGGAATTTTTTTAAACTTACACCGAATAGATGAATTTTCACATTTTCATGAATAAATTTTCTTTAAATATTCTTTTTAATGGTTTTCAATTTATATTTTATAATTTTTTTTTCTTTATAAGTGATCGACCAATCTTGTAATATGTGATTTTAAAATAGAAATCTTATTTTCTTAAAGTGTTGTTAAATGTGATATTTAAAAAAAATTATCTAAGATGAAATAATCTAATGCTAATTAGGTTTTACTGGGGATATAATATGTTGATACAATTCATATTGACTATCTATATGGTTTATTTTTAGGATGAATTTTTTTTTAAAACCTTTTTTTCCCAAAGTTATGCTATGATGAAATGATTAAGAAACCCATTTTTGGGGTAAAAATATAATGAATTAATAAAGTTATTATAGAAAAAAATTTATTATTTTCATTGCGTAATGGGAGGGAACAATACCACCCTAAAATGTATTGGAGAAATATTGATATATCTTGATATAAAAAGGAATAGATGGGGATTTATCCTATTTTAGTTATGGAATTATCCCATTATGATTGTCTTGGGTGTGAACCATGACTAATAATATGTTTTAAAGAGTAAACCCATTTTTCTAGGATATTATCATAAAAAATCCATGTCCACTAGGGAAACTATTTCTGTTCATATTTTTTTCCACAATTCAATGTTTTATGTCAATATACATATATCATGGATTCTGTTCGTTTAATACTCTATTATTATTCTCCTATTAACATAAAATATTCTGTACACAAACTTATAATATGATATATTATATGAAACATATAATTTGAAATTTGAAATTTCATTTTTTATATGACCTTACTGTCATGTTATATTTATGTAATCATTAATATCTCACCATTTTACCCTTAAACAATTTTGGTCCAACCCTTTACTTATGCTTCCATTCCTTGGGTTAGGAAGAAATGTATTAGTAAGGATATGTTTATAATGTTTTATAGTTATGAAAAATAAGTTGGTGAAAATTTCAATATTTTAGGTATAATTTGTTTTAGATTCCACGTTTCCAAAGATAAAATACATATATTAATCATTTGTTGAATGCTCTAATATTTAATAAATATTAATCTATTTATATATAATATTAATTTATGAAATTTATGGGATATTATAATCATGAAAATATGATTATTATAAAAATTTAATATAATAAATTTATTAAGGGAGATAAATAATAAATGGTTATAGTAATTATTAACTCTTAAAATGATCATATTAGTTCACCTTTTCTATCTGAGTTTATTTTATAGAAAAATATGTCATTATATAAATTTTCACATAATTAAATAATGTATTAAATAAATACTAAAAATTATTTAAGTTATAATGTTATGGTAAAAAACATTAACATTTGTCAAAATTCTAAAATACTTAAACATATATTGTTTAAGCCAACACGAACAAACAACATATGATAAAATTATGAAATAAATAAAGAGCATATAATGAAAAATTTAACTCATTTAATTATATATATTGTAATATGGTTTCTATGAAATTATATAGTTAATTTAATTTAATTATTATAGATTTTATAAATATGTGAAGAGAGAATTATGAAAAAATTAATTGTTTCTCATACCATAATATTCCTCCAATGAGATAAAAAATTATTATTCAACACTATTCATACATGTTTTTTATATTCATATTTATTATTTAATTTTATTTTATTTCATCATTTTGTAATAGGGTATATTATTCATTTCTTTGTGCTCATTATCAAATTATTTTCACCGCAATGATTATATTACATTTAATTTTTTCATTTAATAAAATTTAATTTCAGGAGCCATGTTTGTTAGTGTGAGAAATTCCGTATTTTTTATCCGTTTATTAAATTCAAATGAATTTTAAAAAAAATTATATTCATTCATGGGTTTTAAGAGCAATATTATTTTTCATTAATTAAATGTCATTCAGTACAAAGAATAAAAAAGTTGTAATGGTCGTCATTAACAAACATATCTTCACCTAGTTATAACGATTCTTATTGATATTATTTCTTTTATTATTTCCTTCATCTTTCCTGTGACTATAATTTATGGTACATTCAAATTCATACAATGGAAAATTAGACATTTGATTAAAAAATTTCTCCTCAATTAATTTATTCAACAAAAAATTTCTATCATTAGTTTACAATAATTCAAATTATATTTAAGGAAGGATTGCAATATATTTCCATATTCATATTTACTACTAATGATTACATTTATATCTAGAATGATAATTATGTTTTAACTTAAATGATATATTTATTTACATTATCATATTTAAGAAAATAAAATGTTAAAATCGTATAATATTTTGTAATTCAAAAAAGATTTTTGAAAGTATTATTATTATTGAATATTTCAGAATAAATTGTGTCATAATCCACACTAGATTTCAATTTCAAAACATTGTATTGGTTTAATGGTACAATTATTTATGACTATTTATAGAACTAAATCTTTTAAAAAAAATTCTCTTCTCCTTTTTGAAAACATTGTGTCCCTTTCAAAGATTCCATATTGTGATTTTATTCTACATAGTTATTTAGAAACATAATTGTATTCAATTTCCCAATAGTGATATTTGTGAGAATAACTTTGACAAATTATATATAAATTACTTTTTAGAAAAATGTTAGTAATATTTCCCCATGATCACTTTTATTGTACGAAATCTAGTGTTCTATTTATCATGAAATTCCTTATTTATGTGGATTTTGTTTTTATGAAAATGACCTTAAATTTTATTATATAACACTATTTCATAGAGAATTACTTTTTGGGTATCAATCATTTTTATTCATTATCTCAATTTCTGTGATACCATATAAGAAATTTGTGAATCTCATTTTTCATTCCAATAGTATTGATTGATATTATAAATGATTGATTAAATTTTGAAATAATATGAATTGATTATTGAATGTTAGGGTAGTGTATTTACTTCTAATATATTTTTTAAGGTTTTATATCTCACAATATAATGATTTATCATTTTGGTATAATTAGAGAATAATTTTACTCTCAAGTCCGTTCATGATTATAATTATAGCTTAAATATTCTCAAAATATAGTCAATGGGTATAATTGTTATTTAGAATTTATAAAACTATTTTTTAGGAGTATATTAATATATTTTTATTTCTTAGAAGGTCCAGAATGAGTTTAATTTCTATTTGGATATTTTCCAGATGTGAATGTGTATAATTATGGTATACAAATGATAAAATTTTTATACATGAGTGTAATTTATACTTTTTCTTCAAAAGGATGTGAATGGGTATTATTTTTGTTTATCTGTACACATAAGTTTTCACATGATTATAGTTGCTTTTTTTTCTATGATCACAAGGTTATAAAGTATTATAATTGTATTTTAGCCTTCCTAATAATGTTTTTGATGAATATATTTGTAGTTTATCTATCCAAACATTAATTTTCTTATTTATAATTGTGATTTAGATAAACTCAAAAGGTTTTGTATGAGTATTATTGTAGACTATCTACGTTCAAAATTCATTTCAATAAAACAACTATTTTCAAACTATGGTTATGTGGATGTTTTTTATTATATAAATTGTTTATGTTTGAAAAATATTATATGTGTAGACATGATCCCATTTTTATTAGTCCATAATACTTTTATTCTTTATACTTATTAATGATTTAATTTTTATTTTCCTAACATTATGAGCAGTAATTCATATTTATTATCTCATCAACCCAATCTATTGTACATGTTAATTCATTTGACATTACATATACTTATATAATCATTCACAAAGAACAATTATTATTCCGTGTTCATTTAATAAAATATTTATGCCTTTATGGTTATTTAATTGATTATTTTGATCAAACCCTTGATGACCAATGAACAATTTTTTTATTACAATGTGATTATTCTCAACAAATTATTACATTTTCTTTAAATGGATTATAGTGATTAGAATAACAATGGAGATTTATAAATGTTTTTTAGTATAGTCTTGATATGTGTATCTAATCAAAATTTCATAATATATTTTATTTTATAGATGATAATAAAAGGAAACAAACCATTTGTTCTTGGGATTTCAGATGATTTATGGGTTATAATGTTTATATTACAGAATTTTTGTAAAATTAATATAGTTAAATCTCGCATGATTTAAAATATCGTGTTTATAAAAAAATCCCTGATCCTGGTAACTTTGTTCTAATTCACTTTAGTATTGACTGTAGAAAAATAAAATTCATTATTTAAATGGTAAAATGATTATTCCTTTCAAAAATTTATTAAAAAAATCACTATTCCAAAATAAATAACATCATTCATTTTAAAACATATTAGAAATGATGAAATTAGTTAAAAATCATTGTAATTTTTTTTTCAATATATAATATATTTTTTAGAAAAATTTCAAAGAATATTTTTATCGAAATAAATGCTTACCAACCAAATGGGAAATAAATTCATATATTTTTTAAAAACATTTTCTAAAAGAATATTAGTACCAATGAGAGGAAAATAAAATAATATATTAAAATTACACAACATACCAGGGGATTATAAAAACGAAGGGATTTAATGGATAATATGAAAATATTTTTTGAATGTTAAATTTTTATTGGAAATATAAGATACAAAATATTTTTTTACATATACTATTACGTTATATTAGTTCAATATTCATAAACATTCAAAAGATGAAGTATAACAAATATTGATTTATAATAAATATATTTTATGAATATAAAAAAATAATTATATCTATCATTCCTTGTTAACTTCTAATTATAAATTTATAAAAACATCTTTATTAAAATTAACATATATGTGAAAATAATTTATCTTCTATTCAGGTTTTTGATTGATGGTTCTGATAACTTCACTGTTGACTTTGTTTTTTCATCTCTATTATATTAAAAAAAATTAGTATCATATTTACTAATATTATATAATTTATTTACAATTTATATAAATAGGGGACGACATGCAGATAATATTCTATCTGTTTACAAGATTGAAATTTACACATTTTTTTAGATGGAATGAATGGATGCTAATTAATAATTATACATTATCAAATAATAAATATATCAAATATATAAAATTTATTCATTGAATCAATCCTTAAATCCATCAATTTTAATATTAAATGAAAAAAATAATTACATCGCTTCATGGATGTGGCTGTCTACACATTTCCATGAGCAATGGCAACATTTCATAACAAAGAGAATTAAGTTGGTAAAATATATTACATTGGGTAAAAAAATTATTATAGTTATTATAATTATGAAATTTTATCCTAATTATTATTTATCATTTATAAAATATTACTTAATAATGATACATAGAAATTATTTTTACGAACTTATATATCTCCCTCGACTAGACTCCTTCATAAAATACTTTAAGGTTTATTGGATGGGTATTATGGTATGATCATCACTTAAAGTCAATGGATACTAATATTTAGAGATTATTTGGGAGGATTAATGTAATCATAAATCTATATAGTGTTATGGGGAAGGGAGGATAGAAGGTTCCCAAATATAAGTGAGGGGATTTTCTATCTTATAAATACATCAAATCAAAGAATATAAGTAATTATATTCATAGGAAATTTCCTACAAAAAAATTACAAAATTGAATATATGAAATCATCAGGTATAGTTATTATTATCTTATAGGATTCATAGAATTTGTTTCATAATTTTAACAATTATCCTTTTATTTTGATATCCTACTCTATCCACTTGTACCATTAACTCATCAAAGAATTTTTACATCACTTTCCATTCATAAGGACCCAATCTGAAATTAAACCTACTACTATATTTGTAAATTCTATATATTGAATCCATTTTATAATATTATATTTCTATAAATGGATGAATGTTATTTTAAATTTAGTTTGAAAATATAAATTAAAATGATTTTTGGAAAGCATTATTTTATCCATAAAAAGAATATAGTATAATTTCATACCAAGAAAACAGAAATATATGAATTTTAAAATATTTGAATGAAAATATTATAAAACTATCATAAAAATAATTGACTAAATGTTTTTAATTTCCCATATAATTATAAACACAAATATCATATATGAAATGTTATTTAACACAAATCACCATTTTTAACTTTAAATTATTTTCTTCATTATATTTGGAGCATCTGTAATAAAATAATTATTTAGGATGACAATTTCAACACTCAACCATATTTATCTCATATTTTCACAAATTTCAAATAAGAAAATGAGTAAAAAAATATTATTATTATTCAATTAATTATTTTTATAGTCTTAAGTGTTTTTATATTACAAGAAACTATTACCCTCAGATTATTACCATGGAGGTCACATAGATAACACTATTTTCAGGATGGACTAAATTTAACATGGATGGTGAAAAAAGAGGCAACCCATGTACTTTTCACTATGTTGAATAATTCAGGAATCATTGTTGTGAAATATTCAAATACATTTATGATTATGTTAATATAGCCACATCAATTGATGTTGAAATTAATGGTGTTATCAATGTGGTGATTGTTGAAAAGTGGAAATGTTTTCATTTGATTTATCTTACTCAAATACTAATGTTTAGTCTATAAGAAATGGAATAATTCATTTTTCATATAAATTGAATGCATGTTAGTGAAATTTTCTGGATGTGATTTATGTCATTATTTAACTTATAACATATACAAAATATCTATTAAATAATCTTTCAAATGAACTTGCAAAAAAGGGTCATTTATCATGAGTTGATAAGGTGTATCAAGATTCTTGGTGATATTTTTAAAATGTATATTATAAATACTCTTCCATTACCCCTTTGTAATATTTTTTCTTTTCAATATAGGATACTTATTATTTTTTGTATGATCCATTTTTATGATGAATAATATTTGTTTATACTCTATTATTATTGTAAAACAAGTTATCAGGGAAATCCAAAATTTCATTATAGAAATAAATCATAAATTCACTAGTTTGGACAAAGAATAATCCCTAATTTTTAGAGAGATTGGAAGAATAATATATGACTTCAAATTTTTATATTCCATTATTATTTTTCTGTATCTTCCCCTAAAAATCTATCATTTTAAATATTACACTATGGAATATTCTGAAAATAATCCTCATATAGTAGGAAATATCTTCATAATAACATTATCTAATGTATAACATTTTAATCCTTTTATCTATATAAAAAATGCATAATTTTTTATGAATCATAATACTTGTATATAAAATTAACCCACAAATTTTCTTTATAAAAATCAGTTATTAATAAATAATGGATCATATCATATCTGAGAAATGTGATAATGATAAACATCATTTTATTAGATCCTGTATAGAATTAAAAATTTAATAAATTCAAAATATATAATTGGGTTTTACATTTCATCTCCAATTGAAAAACAAATTCCTATGTCAATTATTAAATTCATTCTATATATTTAAAAAACTTATAGATTATACATTAGTAATCTCATAAACATTAAAAATATAGATTTCATATTATAATGGACCCACCCCTGAAATTCTAGATCTAATGTATACTACCATTACATTGGCATGATGAAGAGGAATCCAATTTCGAATTACCAAAGTGTTTTACAGTCATACTAAACCAGAGATATACATGAGTATAATATTAAAAATGAATACACTAATTATAACATAAATGTTTTCCTTTTAAGGATATTAATAACATTATTCCATCTACAGTTTCCTTTCATATCATTCATAGTACATTTTAGGGAATAAAATTGAAAGCATATGTATTAAGGGTTATATAAAATTCTCAGCAAGGATAATGTTTAGAGGAAGAGATAATTAATCAATGAGAATAAAAACTGAGGAATCTTTAATAAGTTAACACACATACCATTAAATCAAAGAACTGTGATGTAAGTGCATGAAAACTATTGAAGGTTAATAACTAGAAACACATGTTAATATAATAACTAGATAAGGAAAAATAAATATTAAAAGTTAAGAAAATAAAATATATTCTATTTAATCAATGAACTAAAAATTAATTGTATCCATATATATGAAAACAAATTCATGGGTGAATAATAACAAAAAAAATGAAGGAATGTTTTTATTACTGTATAAAATGATACATAGGTACATGATACCATTACCATAAAGACCATTAATTAGACAGTTTATAATATTGGGTATAAACTCATCTATTTTTTGAAACTGAATCATCACATTAGACTACTGATGCATTGAGGAGATATCTACAATCAAGCTCTAATTGTGACATACCTATCCATAGAACTACACATATATAAAATAACCAATAAATAAATATGCCTTATCAAATTACCATTTGTTGTATAAGATACAGATTTATCAATATTTTCCCAAATATTAAAATAACATTCAAAATAAAAACAATATATAAATGGTATATTGTTAATGAGATAATCATATATAATAAAGTTGATATGGATACATAGGGTAAATTTAATTTCAAAATGATAATCAAAAATTGAATATTTCAAGGGGACTAAAAGAAACCAAGAAGTGAATTTTAATATTACCCATGGAAAAATTAAACATAAACCATCTAAAGAAATAACCTAGATGATATAAATAAAACATATCCCAAGTGGAGTATAAATAAAGGGTTGATGTCGACAATAAATATATATAGTAAAAATGTTATCATAAAAAAATTAAGAGAAACAAAATTATTTCAAAAAAAATAAAAAAAAATCATTGAAAATAACTTTTAATAATATTTACCTGAAACATTATCCTTTTAAACATAAAAAGGATTAATCAATTAAATGAAGGATTGTAAAAATGTATATGTCATGTGGAGTAAAAAGAAAATACATCTTTCACGGTAAAGGGTTAGTAAAAATCCTTGTTTTGAAAGTGTTAAAAATATTCATTTTAAAACATGGGTAAAATAATAAATTTTAAGAAAAAAGTTAATAAATAATATGTAATATGTTAGAAACCATTTTTTAAATATTGTTTAATAAAAAAATGTGTTTTAGAAGAAAATAAGTTCTTTGGCTAAATATAGAAATGAAATTGGGATTTCATAAAAACATTTTCTAAAACAATTTGTGTACCAAAGTGTTAAAATAGTACTAATAATTAAAAATGTCCTTGAATAACTAGATAATAATAATTTTAAATGGTTTATTAGAAAATGGTAAATTAATATAAATTGATTTAAATTCCAGTTTAAACCATTCAGAAAAAATGATATCGTAATGTAAACCCTTGAAAATATTATAGTGATGGTGTGATAATCAATCAATGAATAGATTATGTGTATCATTTATAACTCTAAATTTAGAAATATAAATACTTCAAAATATTTTCAAATTAAATATATAGTCTATTTTAGAATATTAACAAAAAAAATGAATTAATTTGAGCTATTATAAGATAAATTCTTTTCAAATTCTTTTCCACTTTGTGATTTGTAAACAAATCACGTTAGGAGAGATAATTGAAATTGAGAGTCAAAATATCATAAATAATGATTTATTAATGTTATTATATTTAAAAGTTGTTGTATGAAAAATATATATAAGAAACTATAGGCAAAACAACAATGTGTTTTTTTCAAAATAAAATTCACAAGAAGAAGAATAAGTGAGATTACAAAGATAATCATTAAAAATGTTCTCAAGGAGAATAATTTTTAAATATTCTATTATGTCACATAACACACTGAAATATATGAATAATAATATCCATGAAGGAATAACATTAAATTACCTTTATAATATCATGAAAATAAATATATTCATGATATAACATGTCAATATGAAGTATATGCACCAAATAAAATAAACATAGCGGATTCTAACTAATACGTCTCAATAGAATGTAAATTGGGAAAAAATATCATAGGATATGTTACTTGTTATTAATGTACATTAACATATTTTGTAATAGTTTTAAACATGTTTATATCTAATACCATAACAATCATCATATTTATAATATCATATATTAACATCTTATAATATCTTATTTTCAATTTGTTTAAAAACATTCATTATGATCCTTATTTCACGTTTTAATTCCATTATTTCTCAAGATTGTTTATACTTTTTACATATTTATATTCTAACATAGATCATAGTATTATAATCTTCCAAATTTAACCCATGATTTAATTATATATATTCTTTATATATTTTTTGTTATAATAATATATAATATTTTTAGATAATAAAAGAAATGATCCATTCATGAAGATGGTAAGTTATACATACACATGAATGATTCTTTCATTTCATTTTAGTATTAAAAAAATGAAAATTTAATGAAATATATTTATATTATAATTCTAATTTTATATCAATGTCGTATATGTATCATTTTTTACTAAAACCATCATTTATATGTTCTGTTTATTCTGTGAACGAATCACATAGCTTTGAGGGGGTGGTAGTCCACACATCCACAAACTATGTTATCGTATTTAGACAACATGGAATTAATAAATTTGATAGTTACATAATAATTAATGAAGAATAAACACATTATAAATATCATATATATAATATATAAATATTTTTTTCTTCATAATTCCCAACTATGAAAGGTGGTAAAGTAAAAAAAATGATTTTGTGAGGTTCTAGTTATCTTTAAACATAAATAGTAAATTCATTAGCAATTATATAGAAGTGTGTGTATGTGTATGTGTAACCATTAAAATTATAAATATTAGTATATTCCATATACTGGTTTTTTTATTTAACAATGGAAGAAGAAGGATTGAAATAGTGGAGAGGGAACTAAAACTATAGAGCATGGGGAAGGATGTTGCCACATAATTGGGAAACTCCTTTTAGTTTTCACCATAGGGATTTAATTGATATATTTATGAAAAATGGGAGGCTTCAATGATTAAGGTATATATTTTGAGGAGTAATTTTTAGAGATTTTGGCAGATCACAAGTGGCATTGGAGGTGTGAGTAATTGGGAGTTTTGAGTTCTTTTTTGTATTAGAGGGGAGGAACTATTGTAAATTATATTAAATGTTATTCCAAACACATTTTTACTATCTAATTTGGCTCCAATTATAAACTAAATTCAATCAATGGTAATATAGGATCAAAATATGACCATATAATTGATTTTACTGCAATTTCATTGTCATTTTGGCTCTTATACTTATGGTTTCATCCATTATTATGCATAATTTCACATTAATCAATATAAATGATTTTATTTTCATTGAAATTATTTATGGTCAATATAAAATGTCCTAATTATAAGTTATAGACTATTAAGACTCTAAATATGGAATCTAAATTTCAAATTCCAATTCCCAAGTGTGGCTGTAATTAATTTGAATTTAAACCCACATAAGGGGACACAATGTAACGTTTCAAAGTAAAAACATTCAAAACATTTCTTTGTTTTTATATATTATTTAAATTTGACATTAATTATAATGATATAAATAATAATAATTAAAGAAAACTATTCTAAATAATCTTGGAACACAGTCTGAAATATTATTTATCATTACTAAATAAATATATGAAAAAATGATTTTGAATTAAACTTTAGTATTTTTAATTATCCATTAAAAAATAAAAAATAACATAAAAATAAAAAAATAAAACTGAATTACTTTTTTCATCATTTAATGTTTTTTTATTTTGAAATATAATATTTTTTAATTATTCCAAATTACCAATTAAAATATGTTCTCCATTAAAAGAACATGGAACTTCCTTAAATATATAGGTTTGTATGTGTAATATTGGTTTTGTACTTATCTTATTCCTATCAAATATATTGTATTAATATAAAAACAATTTTATTAAAAATATAACATAGTTATTTCATTAATATCACTCACTAATATTAATTATATTAATATATTAGGGTAAAAAATATTTGGGGGAATAAATATAGTTTCATATAAAAACATTCCATTTATATTCAATTGGTTATTATGTTAATTTTAAATTAATTTTGAGATATTAATTTAATTAGTATTTGTGAAATTATATCACCATCATCAATTATTTATTTAATAAGTAAGAAATGGATGAAAATGATTCAATAGAAAGGCACTAGGGTGGCCTAAAATAATGCAATATTAGGGCACCACCACATGTAACTTTGACCCCGTCAAGGCCTATGAAGCTTTTATTATAAAAGAAAAATGCACCAAAGGAATGGATGGCAAGATATGAAATGTGATCCTTCACTTTGTTCCCCTCACACCAAGTGCGAACCATCCAGATGTTAGTGGAGAGCATAACATGGAAATTTCTGTTGATATAGACAATCAACTAGGGAATAGAACCAATACCTTACAAGGAATTAAAGAGGATTATAGAATTATTTTTAGCTTAAATAATAGAGATGTTCCCTTGTTGACAAAGGCTGATACCAGTGATAAAGGCATGAGCATCTACCTAGAGGGAAGAGCTGTTGCTATATTGAGTAGTGCATGTCAAGATAATTAAGCCCCATGTGTATTGGAAAATCCATCACCCTCTCATTATCCCAGAGAAATAGGATCCATATATATTAAACATCAATCCCTTTGGGATGGGGAAGCCATTAGATCAATTGGTTATGAATAGTGCTACCACCAAGCTTGGAGGTATGGGTATATGAGGAAAATACGTGATGGTATAGAGCATACTGGCATTTTCTTGAGAGCCAAACCAGATCAATAAAGAAGTTTCTAAATATAGCAATGATACCCCTAGAAAGTTAGTTAATTATATTCATATCATCAAATTTATCATCTATGTTGAAACCTGTTAACTAAAATAATAATATTTTAATAATATATTTTTATTTGGTAAAACATTTTCTTATGTGTAACACAAGTCATTGAAGAGAATATTTTGTGTTTGTGACATATGTTAACCTAGCTTTGCATTAATTTCAACTATAAAATATATGAAATTTATTTTATAAAATATATATATTATAAATTATTGGGTTATTATATTCCCTTACATGGTTGGTGTTGCATTCCATACATGATATAAAATGAAATTTCATTACATTAGAATTTTGGAGTGTTACATTCTCCCCTCTTTAATTAATTTTTCCCCCACCATTTAAACTCAATCATGGTAATATATTGATAGATATTCACTATTTTAAAATCACACATCATAATAATTTTTTTAAAGAAATCCTACAAAAAAAGAGAATGGGAAGTTCAACAGTCACTTAGAATAATGCATAACTATTTTATTATGTAGTGGATCATTAGTGGGAAAAAAGATACGTTATTATAGGAAAATGATATTTATTTATATCGTGTGACTGAGGTCATCAATCAAAAACAATTGAATGATAAATGAAATTTTGAGGGCCTCTAATCCCTATATTTGTAATTATTTAGAATACTAGTAATTCAATAAAAATTAAATTATTATGAAAATATTTTTTATTATTCCTCTCCCCATGTTGAGAAATTTCATTACTTTTTAAGACTGTATTGAAATTTAAATAGGTGATATGGCTTAATTTTTTATGAAAAGTTCACCCTTTTTTGTGCTTTGATAAAATTAAAATTCATAACTTCATTTAATGTTTATCGAAAAATTAAATTTCATCACTAAATCACTGAAACAAAATATTTACTAATCAAAAAGACAATACCAAATTTATAAGTCATTAGAGTTTTTTATTACTATTCTCTAATGGTAATATGGTCAGTTCAGTAATCCTTAAATATAAGAAGAAACACTATTGGTTCATCATTAATATATATATATTTAATTGATTAAAAACACATATTAATAAAATATTGTGAAGGATTGTGGTTGGGGAGAAACCTTATCATCCGTTTCTTATAAGTTCATGTCTCGTATACATACCATATTTTAATTTTTTTATCACATGTTATACAATATATAATCGTATAAAACCATATTAATATAATTTACTGATAAATATGATGTTAATCTATTAAATAAGGTTAATCAATATATATCTGTGAATGTATGGATTTGAATACAACCACAAATATATAAACACTTCATACATTTATTTTTAAATAGATCCTTTTTCTATAGTTAAACATATAGAAGATGAAATTTCATAAAACCAAAACCCATAATGATAACATAAATAATCATATTAGAAAACCCATAAAGTAATTTTTAATATGTATAAATACTGGAACATTATTTTTAATCTTATTTACCTATGGTTTAACCTAAGTTATTCACTTTCAATATTCAAATCCATCATATTAGTTTCTAATGAAATTGTTAATTATCTTTTGAATATCCTTAGGAAGTGTCAACCCATGTTCGTAGTAAGACCCATTGTCCTGTACCAGGTTATGTTGATTCAAGACCGATGCACCTTGTTATAGTCATTAATCCTTGGCACATTTTTGCTAGAACCACATACACCAGTTGTATATTTGATGGGTTATATTGTATGTAAAACCATGTAGTCTCTATCAAAATAAAAATTTGTGATGTTATTCTATACTTATCATAAAATTCAGAATTTGGGATATGATCTCTAATAAATGTTTTCAAAAATCTAGTTCCCATGGTTGCTACTAATATTACTCTAATACCTACTATAGAAAACAAACCCATAATTCCATGAGTAGATGTGTATTACCATTATAATAGTGTTATTTGAGGGAATAAGTTCCCAAAGGACCAATGAGTTTACTAGTATTAGAAATTTATAAACATACATGATTCATGTATTACACATGCAAACAATAATTTCAAAATAATTTTTTTCATTATATGTTTTTAATATCCTTATTCCATATTTAGTATCCTTGAATATAGTTCATAGTACACTTCATGGAATCTTGGAGAACGTCATAATAATTAGAGTGATATCAAATGCTCATTATGTGTAAATTATTGAAGAATAAATAATGATTCAATGAGAATAATAATTATAGAATGGTAAATAATTGAACACACATACCATGAAATATAAAATATGATAATGAATTTAACAAATCAATATATAAAGGTAATAACTAGAATCCTGGGATATTGAAATAACTGGATAAGGGGAAACAAATATGGATAGGAAAGAAATAGAAACACATTCCATTTTTCAATGAACTAAAAATTAAATGTATCCATAAATATGTATATTAAAAATCATATGGATGAATAATATTGGTATCTAAATGATTGACATGATAATTTAATAGATAATATTATTTCCAGGTATACGAAACCATTATCATCATGAACATTAATCAGATTAATTTCAATATCTGTTATAACCCCATTTAATTTGTAAAACAATTCATCAAATGATAATACTGATTCATCAAGGGGCTCTTTATAAATGGACCCCACCCATGTTGTACCAATCTAAAAAATTCCTCATATATGTAATAATTTATTTAGAAATTCACCTTATCAAATATTTGTATGGAGTAGAAGATATATTTTTAACAATACATCCATAAATAATCAAATAACCTTCAATGTAAACTCCATCTAATAAATTTTATATAGTTCATGAAATAATAATATCCATAAAAAATAATATAGCTACTTATGGGAAATTAAATTTAAAATGATGGATAATAAATAACTTTTTTATAAGGTAAAAATAATATTCCTTTTTCACATTAAATTATTATAAAAATTACATGTTCATAAATCGATAAAATGATTCCTTTGAAGACATGATAAATTGAAAAAAAGGGTAAATTTTTTTATTAATAATTTATAAAAGGATAAAAAACTTTTTGAAAATTTATTAATAATTAATGGTTTTTAGAAGAAAACATTCTCCTCTAACTAAAGATAAAAATGATGTCTATTTTTTTCAAAATATTTTCTAAATAATTTTGACTTAAAAGAGTGGAAATTGTAATAATATATGAAAATGTCATGAATTAACAAATGGGAATAAAATAAATGGATTCATTATAAAATGACCAAATAAATTTCACAAATGAAATTTCAAGTGTAAAGTATCTCGAACAAAATACTATTGTAAATAAACACATTATAATATTATAATGTTTGGGTAGTAATCTATCAATGAGTAGATTAGGTGTATCAACTATAAATCCATATATAGAAGTTGATATAAATAAACTAGAATTATATTAAATTATTCAAATAATCATGGAATAATAAAAATATTATGATGTTATATGACCCAATAAAATAAATTTGGTTATGAGATTTTTTTCCACTGGGAAAATTTAAACAAACTTTCTCGTAGATGAAATAGTACAAATTGAAACTCTAAAAAATCATGAATAATTAATGGATCATGATATAATATTACAATGTTTTAGTATGTAAAAAATATATAATAAAATATGTTCATGAAAAAAAATTATATCAATAGAAAATTAACTATAAAAACGAATTTATATTTCAAAGACAGTCAATAAAAAATTTCTAGAGGAAAACAATATAAAATCATTCCAAATTGTATAATACCACATTGAAACATTTCAATCATAACCTAGTGAAATAATAATACTAATTCAAACTTATAAAATCATTATAATAAAAATACTCATGATATTAAATGTCAAAGGGAAATTTATAAACTATATAAATGAAACACAATGCATAACAATGAATAATTATCAACCAAAATTAAAAGGTGAAAAAATCCATTACCATGAAATTATTTTTTATGAGAATGTTTCTAATCATCCATTTTTATTTGATTACACATTTTAATAGATAAAAATAATAAATTAATTGTATTTATAATATCATATGTTTACTTCTTACAATATCTTACTACCTTTTGTTAGTAATCATTCATAATTTTAACTATATAGGATGTTAATTACCTATATTATCATGTATGTTTTGACTTGTAACTAATTATATACATAAGTTCACCATGTATTCATTATATCTAGAATATGAAACAATATTTAATTATATATATTCAGTATATATCTATATTTATAATAATCTATAATATTTGTATATATAAAATGAAATTCATCGTTCATGGAGACGGTAGGCTATACACACACATTAACGATTATATAATATTTTCTCATATTAAAAGAATGCAACATAAATGATTTAATATTATATTATAACTAAATTATCATATATATGTCTTAAATATTTCATATCATTATTAAAAACATCTTTTATAGGTTTCGTGTACAGTGTGAAGGAATTTCATCACTTTGTGGGGTGGTAGTCCCCAAATGAACTATCGATGTTATCGTATCTACAAAATAGATAAAGAACAAATTTATCATTTATATAATAAATATAGAGGAATATAAGAATTATAAATAACTTCTATATAAAATATAAAGATTTTGTATATCGTAATTCCCATCCATGAATGCGGGTAAATGAAAAATAAACAACTTGATTTTGTGATGTTATAGTACACTGTACAGATACAAGGTATGTTCATTACCCATTAGATGGATGTGTTAGTAAGTTTATTTATAAAACATATCAAAAAAATATCTTAGTATATATGTCACATTTTTTTATATATGAATTGAATTAGAATAATTTAAATAATGGAGAAAGAAATAAAACAAATGAGTATGAGGAAAGATGAAACCATGTAACCAGGAAACCTAGTTAGGTTTTCACCCAGTTGATTACAGAGATTTATTACTAAAAATTATTAGGATTATGTTTTTGTTAGGTACTTTGAAAATATATGTGGCTATATCTTGGTCGATTCAAAGTGTCTCGAGAGGTTTGAGGATGTTCAAGGTATGAGTTCTTTTTTATAGTGGAGGAGAAGTATGACTCTTGTAAATTTTTTAAAATCGAATTACACACATGTTTTTTCCCTTGAAATTGTCCCAAATAATAGATAAAATTATACAAAAAATAGTATAGGTTCTAAATTTCACCATCAAATGGATTTTGGATGAATTTCAAGGACATTTTGTGCCTTTAGTTTGATGTTTTGTACCTTATTAAGCTTAATTTATACTAATTCATTGTAAATAATTTTAATTACAATAGACAATATTTTTTGTCAAAATTTACTTTTTCATTAATATATATTATAAATTATTATTATCCATATTATAGAAAAATATTTTCCAAATTAATATCACAAAAGGATTAGAAATTAATTTAAATTTAATCCAGTAGATGGGATGACAATGAAAATTTTAAAATTAAAAACATTAAAACATTTTCATTGTTTTTGTGTCCATTTTCATTTTTAAATTTATTACAATGACATAAATTAGATTAATTAAAGAATTATTTATATTTTTAATCTAAAAAACAAAACAAATTTTTTTATTTTATAGATAAATTATAAGAAAAAAATAATTAAAATTCATCATTTCTCATTTTTTATTAAAACAAATTCATAGATAAATAAAAAAAATCACCATAACTTTTTTTTTAATTTATGATTTAAATATTTTGTTATATTTTGAGAATTAATATTTATAAATTTTATATTTTTTAAAGATGATTCCACATTAAATGGGTATAAATGTTTCTTTATAAAAATATTTATTTTTATGTGAAATGTTGGGTTTTTTAATATTCTATACCGATAAAATATATTGCATGAAAATCACAAATATCTAATTTAATATATAAAATATATATTATAGTAATATGAATCAATAATTTTAATTAATTTAATTTATTTGGATGAATCGTCATTGTGGGTAACAAAATAGATTTCAACAAAAATATTCCCTTTACATTCAATTGGTTCTTATGTTAATTTATAATTAATTTGTGTCCAATGAATTCATTTAATATTTGTGTAAACCATATTTTTTATAAGTTAAATTATAATATTCAGAACTAAAAATTTAATGTATAGGTCATTTCCTACTATATTAAACAGAAATATTTTAATAATATATTATTATTGGGAAAACATTCCATATTATGTAAGGCAATCCATGGAAGAATATCATTGTTGTGTGGGCCAGATGCTAACACAATTTCACATCCATTTCATGCTATAAAACTTTTTAATTCATTAAAAATTGAAATTATAATATAAATTATTATTATATTATATTCCCTTAGATGATTGGTGTTGTGTGTCCGGTATGTTTTCAAATAAAATGTTCCCACTTTATAATTTTGTGGCCCTGCACATATCAATAACTATTATGTTTTTCACGAATATTCCATTGAATTTTAAAACATTAGTTCTATATCCTAAATAAATATACCTCATTGAATCAAAATTAATTATTCATTCTTATAATACCCTTGAATTTAATGATATAATTTTATTTTAAAAAAACATCTTTCAATAGATATGGTTTATTATCATATTTTGAATCTCTATGTACTTTTTTTATGATCAGTTTTATAACTGAGATAGCATATTTCATGTTCACCTGCCCTCAAAATGTTGAAATTATAAACATGTTGAGAATATCTATTATGATTTTTATTAAATAAAAAACATCATCATAGAAATTATATATATGAAATGAGAATTAATTTCATAAAGAGAATAGTCCTTATAGAACCCACCTAGGTCATAACTTCCACAAATGATCGGTCTTATTATGAATCATTGAAAAAAGTACTAAAATATATTATATGAGACTAATATTACATAGAATTTAAATCTTATGAATCCCTATTTAAATCATTATATCATTGGTATAATAATCTATATTCAAAAACTCAATAAAACAAAAATTGTGTTACTCATTAAGGACATTCCCGAACACATAATATTTATAATTATTATCAACATCACAATATATAAGAATCATTGGTATTATATATAGTAAGAATATATTTTTTATTAGTGTGATTATAATTATATATTCTATTATTTTTATGATGTTTTCTAATTTAATTTACCAAATGAGTTTTATTATTATTATACCAATTAAAATGTAATTATAATACTTGGGAATCTAAAAATAAGATGACAGCATTTTACGAAATCATATCCATTAGTGTAAAATTAATACTATTTTACTATATAATGAGTTTACTAGGATATTCCTCTTAAACATTTATATTTAAAATACAAAATCAACATAATAATTTCAGAAAATATTATAGGATAGCTAAGATGAAATTAAATTGTGAAATCCAATATATAGATAAACTAAAAAAATTTCCTTTCATATTGTAATTATTATCATATTCATTCTGAATATATTAAAAAAATGTATTTTTAACCTATTTTCTATGGTTATCCATTTCTACCAGGAGTTAGATTGGTTAAACCTTATTCAAACATTGTCATGAACATTCCAGTTTAAATATATGATGGATTCACATGTTTTATAATGGATGAAATCTAAAACATAGTGGTTTGAATGTGATTTTATCTCACATTATTATCTCATGTTATTTTTATTATATGTAGAATATTCTAATGATTTACATTTAGAATACTACGATATAATCAAAATGAAAATGTTTAAATCATAATTTTTACAAATATTTACATAACCGCCAGTTAGTGATAATCCCCTAAAAATCCCAATATCATTTGAACATGTCCAAATGCATCAAATTTATTTGGTAAAAAAACTCTTCATTTAATGATATATAATGATATGAAATTGAAAAAATAAAAAAGATAATATATAGATCTATATATAGACTACACCCATCTTATGTCCCCCTACATAGGAGTCACTAATCTAGTTCCTTGATCCATGTTGTCAAATGACCTCTACTATGCCTCCCCAGATTCCAGAGGTTTCTGACTAATAGTGAGGGTCTGAATGGTCACATGGGGAGAGTATTCCATCCTTATTAGAGTAAACCACATCAAAAATTGATAAAAATATAACAACAAATATATTACTACCTATGAATATACACAAAAAATCATCTCCTAAAGGTGGGAGAAAAACAAATCCCATAGTAAATATGTCATGACATGCTAAATTGTTCATTATTAAAAAACCAAAAATAAATAAAAAAAATAGAATACCCAAAATAGTCCGGACTTCATGTCTATAATTTCATCCATTTACATTCCAATCCTGACTTAACTCCAAATAACTGGGTGTTTTCACTTATCCTGACCTCCATGTATGTTTTCTGTTCAGGTACCAATGGACATTCAAGTAGCATGCGAGTACAACTCAGTAGCCCAAAACCAATGGAGTTTAAAAATTTCTATTATAGATAAATCGGTCATTAAATTGATTATATATGACATATAAATAAACATCATTTTGAGTGAAATTAGTAAACTAAGTTTAGTTATGTCACTCCTAGTGTTATTCTCAATTTCATTTCTCATACCATCTTTAATACGTAGTTTAATTCATCATGTTCTCAATAGATTAGGAATATTCATCAGTCTCAATGCATAAAGGGAGCTAAATCATGTTTCACATATCATAATGGATGGTAGATCATCATATATATAATACAATCACCTTGAACCACCAGTCCAGGTGGTCTCAACAAATACAAACATTATTGAAGTATAACTATATCCCCATGCTTAGTAATTGTATATTAGGGTGGAATTTATATTGTCTGTCTACCATGACATTTTCATATAGAACCTCATTTTAATAGACCACTCTATGAAGCCAGGGGAACATGCTTATAAATATTCAATCGCAACACATATATCACACCGCAATCAATAATAACCAATACAAATTGAAATATCAGAATCCCCAACAACCACAAAAGGAATTAGTATTTTTACATAATCTACTACAGACATTTACCATTATTATCATATTATAATTTATCCCTCTTCCCATTTCATATTCCTGAATCACCAATAACATTGAATTTTTACCAAAAACTAACCCATTTAAAACATTAATTCATTCCACTATAATAATTCACTCAACGCATTTTTCATTTACCATTATGATCCCAATAATTCATTTCTTGTACATGACAAAATTCATTTTACGCATTTCCATTAATCCCATTTAACAAATTTTTATTCCAATACAAACTAACATTTATCCATCATCCACATCACGAAATAATTTTCCATTTATACCTTTTTTAATCACTACATTAACAAAATTACATGTTCTATATGAGATATATCTATTTGAAAGTCCATCATACTAATAAGTTTTCTACTAACCACATTCAGGAGTGATGGAGAACCACATGGGTCCCCCAAAATCGGTCAAGTCAGCCTATATTCATCCCATTATGATAAATATTTGTTCAAATCCTCTTTTTTTTTGTTCATTTTACCAACTATCAAAAACAGTATTCAATGTACAACATGGGGTACCCATAAAATCATCCATAAAATGCACAAAACAACACAATAACTATGGGATATTACTTCTAGACCAGATACCGTGAATCTGTTGAGTAACACACTTTTAATCATTGATATAGTTACCGATCCAAATCCACATTCAATCCTGAAATGATATTCCTCTAGAACATTGTTAGGACTTTGGATGAATTTTTCTCATGAGTCAACATTAATCTGGAAAAGAGAAGAAAATAATTGGATTATACTTACCTAGATATTCAATCTACAATCGACGGTGCTACAAATATCCTTGAAATGAAGGATAATCACCCATGAGAAGTCATGGTCTCTAGGGTATGTCACAAGGGAATCACGGTTGGACAATGGGATAACGAATATGTGTGGGAACTTAAAATCCCATAGATTCAATTTTGTAATATTTTCAACATCACTAGGTCAAACGAATTACCTACAGGGTTTACCATAACTATGTGCAGACCATGTGAAAGCTTCAATCCAAGGGGAGTTCGGTTGCACGGTTACTAAGGCATTTCAACACATTTAAATAATCATGTACCAACCATATGATATTCTAACACCCATGGTTTCATGATTTTCTTATATAGGCTACACTGTTTTCTTAGTCATGTGCCAACCATGCCCCTTTTACAGATTGGACCAGTTCTCCTTTTAATCAATCTTGAACCTCCATAACACCCCTCATATTCCACATACCTCCAGGAATAATTTAATTAATGAAAATAATATATTTAATAAAATTTCTAAAAATGACATAAATCCATGAAATCTATTATCATAAAACATCACCACATTATATTAGATCATCCTTGAGCCACTCTTTCAAATCATTATAATGTATATAAAGTAAAAAGATGCGGACAATGATCGCACATATCTAACACAATTTCCAATTTTTTCCCATGACTGCTCCCATGTTTCAATAAGACATGAACAAATAGAAAAATCATTCAATGTAATAATTTCTCAATATGATCCACAATACGAACCAGGTTCTCCTTAAAGGATGTATCAGCCTCAGACTATTAATCCTATACACTAATCAAATTAGATGGTTTAGAGAGATAATTTTGAAGTTGTGAAAAATGAAAATTATCCTTAAAATATATATACATAATTGGATGATCCAATTAGAAATCCTTCTGTCTGATACTCTCCACAATATCAAATAGACCCACATTCATGCATGTAAACCTGCCATGTTTTTTAATCTGACAGTGAACGATCCTTGGAGACCTCTAAAGAAACCAAATACCACTCACCATAAACTCATGAGGTCTATGATTACGATATTCATATGAATTCAATCTACTATGATCTATTTCTAAATTTTTCAGAATAAATCGATCATTTTTATGTCTCTTGCATGAGACTTATTCTTTATAGCATAGAATCACAAATTTTTGTCTAAAAAAATATATATCTACATGGTCTCCCATAGAGTGCCAAAAAATGTTTAATCTAAATCATAGCCTAGTAAATTTTGTTACATAAAAAATAAACTTGACATAAGTGTTTCTCCCATGAACCAAAGAGATATTGGATACAACCGTCAATATATCTTCCAAAACTAGAATTGTACACTCTGATTTCTTGTCTATATATGGGTGATATGCCGTACTAAAAAACACATGGATATTGAGAATCGTATTTAATCCCGGACAGAAGTGATATTTGAAATTTAGAAAAAAATCAAAAACTGTAGTTGTTAACACCCCATGAAAATACACTATCTCTCAATCATATAACTTATCCAAATAATGAATAGTGATGTTCAATGAAATAGGATAGAAATGAGCCACCATTGTCAACTGATCCATAACTACTGAAATTTATTCATTCTTATGAGACTTCATCAGAAGACATACTATGAATTCCATTATGGTGCCATCCCAATTCCACTCCAAAATGGGTAGTGTGAGTAAAAAAACAACTCTGCGGTGATGCTCAGCCATCAGCTGTTAACACCTAAGAAATCATGCCACAAAACATACAAACTCTTTCTTTATTCCTATCTATAATTACTACCACCAGAGATTATGATACATCTTTTTCAGAACCTAATACAATTCCCACTACGATTCATAGAACTCACACATTAAGACTTCCTACACACATACTGACACAACTACATGGTCACAAAACAAAACTAATACATTCAACATCAACAACCCAACTATAAGGTGACTCCCCACCATTATAACTTTTCATTATTGCTAAATACTATGGATTGTCATTATGACTTTCCTCGACCCAACTCAAAATCATAGAATCAACTTATTGGTACATAAGGGTCATTATCTTTATCCCATCATGTACCTCCAAATAAATTTCAGAAAATACCCCCATCATATTCCTCTCATAGCTAGATCCATAACCGCATGATTCTGAGTCTTCCGACTCATGGATCCCACAACACTATTCCAGTTTCCTAGACTCTAAACCAACATAGTATAAAAATAATTCAAGTATTCTACCCATAATCACTTACAAGTTTTAAAATTATGCTACAAAATTATGTACTTAATACCTTTATATTCATTATACACCATTAAACTATCCCCCAAAATTTAATTCCCTCAACCCATTAATCCATACACCACCATCGAAAACTCAATCTATTGAGTAGGGAAATTTATTTTGTGAGGTCTCAACTATCTTGTACCATATTCTACAACTCAATCATTATACACAAATAAATCCCCATGTCCTACATCGAATGCATCACCAAAAAGGTGTAACTCTAACCTTGTTAGGGTAATACCATGATTAATGTAGTTTTCAACCACTTCTTCCACTCTTGAAAAAAACTTACATTCCACAGACCATTCAAAAATAACTCCCTTTTTTGGTAAGACAGTGTGTGCCACAAATAAATGAGAGATATATTTAATGAATATTTATTAATAACTAGCCTATCCCAGAAAACTACGAGAGTCTGATTCATTCTTGGGCTACCCCCAAGACACAACAACCTCAAATTTCTTCAGATCCACATACACACATGCATCAGAGAAAATGTGACATAATAAATTCACTTTATCAGTTCAGAAATTAATATATAATAACATTGAGAAAAAAATATTATCTCTTATTGTACTCAAGAAGATTCTAATATGTTTTTAATGATCATCATGAGTTCTTGAGTACATGATGATGTAGTCAATGATGACTTCCATGAACTGATCTAGACATGTTTGAAATATTTCATTCATTAATTCCAAAAATACAGATGATTAATTGGTCAACCCAAATGGGATTTCTACAAAAAAAATACAACTCGTACCTACTCCTTTAGTAAGTTCATGGAGTATTAAAAGAACTATCCATAATATTGTGATATTCAAATTAGAAATAGATCTTATAAATTAATAAAGAACCACTCATTTGGTCAAATAGAACGTCAATTTGTAGAACATGGAATCAGTTCTTAACCATCATATCATTCCACATCCAACAATCACCACGTATCGGCAATAATCCATCACCCATCCTAGAAAACTGAAAAATAGATCCCCTAGATGTTGTAAAAAAAATGATACCTTTTTTCTCCCACCCCTCCAAATGATCATCAATGTGGTGGAGTTATACAAGTGACATTATATATGGTGGAATGGAAAATGGTTCCATCCTTTGAATAAACTCGATGGTAAACTCAACGTCTTAATTGGGGGAAGACCTATGAAATCACTCGAAAAAAATTATGAATCTAATCACCCTAGAAGAAAACACATCGTAACAAACTCTTCCATTGTCTATCACAAGAAAAGACATTATGCTTGTGAGTTCTCACAACTATTGAAACACTGTCCTTGTATGTCTTACTAAATCATTTAACTCACTATGAAGGATATAAGTGCCTCTATAAAAAGATGTTAACATTTCCAGATAGTTGTACCAATTTATATGGGCATTGTATAACACTAACCAATTTATAGCCATTATTATATAAAAATATAAAATATCTAGGATAATCAAGACCCATAGATATTGGTACCCACCAACCTCCAGAGCACAACCTTTACATCACATGATACCTTCACCTTACACCACCAATAGAATATCAATCAACATAATCCCACACATATATTAAACTAGTAGGATAAACACAATATCAAAATTAGAAGTTATAAAATTATGTGTGGTTCATGTGTCAAATAAAGAACTATGAATCATGGATGAAATAAGAATCATAATAATAACCAAATAATGTCCACCCTCACCACCTCTAGGTCTTGTCAAAACTGTGTAAAGTTATCTTTCCCCATTATCCTAGTCCCTAGCAATAGTACTAAATACTACAATGCCCTTCTAGTAAGGACACTCAATCCCTAGGGTTCAATGTCCACCACACTTATTTGTATGACCCATGGGAATCCAACTATCTTGCTATTATAGGGTAACAAACCCACTGCCTACACATAGAATCTTCCTATGACCTCTGTCAACGCTTAGTAGTCTTGTTTTCCTACAAAACCTCTATTGGTGACCCATTCTTCCACATGAGAAGAACTCCATAGGTGCTCAATCACACTTATCATGCATGTTCCCATGTCTTCAAGACTCTTAAAGGAAATACTTATATCTACCCTAGGAGGTTGACCCTATATTTTGACTACATTGTACACATCCACCCTAGTAGAAACCCCAAAAACAATTATTCCAACCTTTGGAACCCACACTACTAATCCGCCCAAATGGTTCAATATTTACACTATATGAATATCCTTTTAGTTTTTCTTTTAAGATAAGGGAATGATGCACTACCTCTGTAACCTATTCAAACAAAAAATATTCACCTCAAACAAGATCTCATGTTTAATCCCATATAGGAAGTGTATCTTCCATAGAACCCTCATCTCTTTCAAATAAAAGAATAATGCTTTGAAAATCATTGAAATTTAAATAGTAATCCATCATTAATTTAACCCCTTGGCAGAAACACAAAAAATTTTCTTCCTTATCCCTCCTCAAGTACAATTATATAAATTATATAGAAACTATTCCATGAAATCATTTCATAATATTCCTTCACCCTTTTCGGTCTACACCATGATATTCCTCCAACAATATTCCTAAAAATGCAACATATAGGACTCCGATATGACTTATTTCTTGGGAGGAGTATTCAAATGGTCAAGAATAAATTGGATGGACTATATCTAGAACTATGCTTCCTTTTATTCACCCTCCCTAGTAATGGTTAGAAGTTACTATTTTTGAAACTCTCTGGTTAGCTCAAACATGCTCGACACAAGCAGCTCTGGGTCTCCTTCCATCATTTTCATGAAGTGGGTGAAGTTTTCATGAGACATAACTTCTCTATTGTCATGGATCACCACATTCTATTACGCCATTACTAGTGGTGTTTTTTAGGAAATATCTTATTTTTTTGATGCTGAAACATGTATTCCTTGATTCATTTATCTAAAATTCTAAATATGAGCTTTAAGACACAAACCATATGTCTTCTATAGTTCATATAAAATAAGGATCTCTACTTCTAATATAAAACCCATTGCATACACTATACAAGAATTTATATTTATATCCACAACACCACCCTCGACAATCGCTACCATGGTTAATGGCTAACACGGGTAAACTGAAATAAATGGTATCAAATCATACATTGGACACGATTAAAACTAATTACATACTTACTATGCAATTATTTCCACTATGTACATTTTCCATTTCGCAGCATTCTAAAACTACAAGTTTGAACCATATATAAAATTTATTAAGAATAATTCTTTAAATAAATTTTTTTTTAAAAGTATCTTTTTTACCAAATATCATTAATTAATAAGACACAATTTTCATCAATTTAAAAAAAACAAATGCATTTTACCCTCTATGTCCTACACACACATTCCATGTGTGTTCCTACCATGATTCATGTAACTTATATACTTATGTTTCTATTAATATTAATTTATTTAACAACCCCATTCCATTCTGACCATGCTAAAACTATCATAAAACCATCACATAAAACAACATGTGTGTCACCCAAATGGTGAGATATCATTAACTGTAACAACACACATCAATAACAAAAATTACCACCAAAGGTGAGATGGGGTTTCCCTCATTAATGGGTTAGATAACACCAACAATGATCTCATTACCAAGTCCGAAAACATTAATAACCTCTTTTCATTCATTCCCAAATAGTATGTCATTGAAATTCTCTTCTCGAATTCACCTTTGTAACATCCCTGGCCTCAAAGACTCTAAATTGGTGCCCCAATCCAAGTCGTCACATGACCTCAAGAACTACTCCCAACATAATAAAGGTTATTAGCTAGCAGTGTAGTTCTAAAATAATTTGTGGGGAGAATATACCCTCATTACCAGAGTAGATCAGAATAGATAATAAATAAATAAATAAATAAATATTTAATAACCAATGTACATGAAAAACAACATTCTCTCAAAGCTAGTATGAAACATAATGAATAGTAAATATGTATTGACATTCTAAAAATGATCAATTCAAGAAAACTGTAAATAATGAAAAATAGTGGAATTCCCAATAAGGTCATGAATCTATGTCTCGAACATCATCTATGTACATTACTAGACCAAAAAATCTCCCATGAAGTGTGTACCATTCTATATACATACCAAAAAGTTTGAAGTATTCTTGACTACCTAATTGTGGCCTATACAGTGTATGAGTACAATGTAGATAGACCCACTAGCAATGACTAAATAATATCAATTCTAGATAAATATTAAATACTAGTGATAACATATGAATATTAAATAAAATGAAATTTGGGTGAAATTAGTTTTCCAGGATCACATAATTCATTCCTAGTTTAATTCAGAATTCCATTACATAAACCATATTCACTAAATAATTTACTCCAAAAAATTTACAATGGATTATGAATATTCAACTCTATAAATACATAATGGTACTAAATCAAGTTCACTATCACACAAGGGGAAAAACATATTCTTTTATACAATACACTCAACTTGAAACCTTGATCTGGGTGGTCTAATCAAATGTAACCATTATAGAAATTGATCACCGAGTGCTTACCTAATCCATTCTTATTGGGGTAGAGTTTTGAGGCTCTATCTAACTCGACCTGTGGGCATAGCACCTCATGTCAATACCCAACTATAAGAATACATGTGCATATTATTATATATACAACCACCACACAAAAATCACATTATAAATTACCACAACCAATACAACTATAAACTACACAATACATGACAACTAAAATTGGAATTTGTATTTTTCAAACAATCTATTACAACATTTATAATTATTCTCCAATAATCATTTATCCCAATTCCCATTTTATATGCCAAATTAAATAACAATATTACTAGTTTTCCAAAATTAAACCATTTTGAACATAAAACCAATCCTATAAGTGAATTAGTTTAAAAAATTCTTCAATTCTGATGTTTAGTCCTGTTAGGAATTTCATGTACAAGAAATGATTCATTCAACACATTCCCAGTGATCTTATTTTAACCATTTACATTCTAATAATAACAATCCTTTATCCATTATCCAAATATATATATATATATATAATTATCCACGATTCTATTCTTTAATCATAAAATAAACTAATATACATGTTCATTATGTGATTAACCTACTTACAAGCTCATTCCACCCCTAATGTTTCCATTAACCAGGTTCGAGAGCTTCTTCACACCCCAAGGGTGGCCCTAAATCAGTGAAGTCATCCTCTATGAATCCCAAAATAATCATGGGGGGTTAAAATCCACATTTATGTGTTCATTTTTCCATATCTCACTAAATGTATTAAAATCACAAAAGAACATTGGTACCCATAAACTCAACCAAACATAATAAATACAACAAAATGACTGTGGGATATAAATTGATGACCACCTACCTTGAATCTGTTGACGAACGCACTCTAAATTGTTCCTTAGATCCTGATCTAAAAAAATTATGATGCCTATACCTAGACATGACAATAAAAAAGGGTTTATATCTCCAAAAGAATAGTTCCAAAGATGAAATTCAGATGTAGAAATAATAATAAAAGAGATGATTAGACATAAACAACACATCAATCTGCAACCAATAATGCTCAAAATGACATCGAGATGAAAGAGAATGGCTCTTGGGAAGATATACATCTATGCTTAATCACTAGGCTTTAAACAGATGAAATAGTGAAGACAAATTATTGGGTTCTTCAATCCCATAGTGGTAATTTTTTAAATTTTTCAACTTTGCTAAGTCGTACAGTTGAACCGCATGGTTTCCAAAACCATTCACAAACTGTGTGAAAACTAATTTTTTAGGGGAGTGGGGTTTCAATGTTAACAATGATGGTCATCATTGTTTGACTAAACATGCCTCAACCTTGTGACTTTCGACTTCCTAAGGATTCATGGTATTCCTGTGTAGGTCGCACGGTTTGCTAAGCCATTCACCAATGGTGCACCCTGCACATATGGACCAAGTTTTCCTTCCATTCATACCCTAATCCTCCTGAATACGATCAAAAATTACTTTTTCATTCCATGATCCTCTTGATCCCCCATAATACTCACAGGTTTATTCATACTCCTAGAATTCTTTTCAATAACCAAAAAAAAATAGATTGAAACCATTATTTATTTTATCATATACTTCCATGAAACATGGGATCTTATAACCCAATCATTCATGAACAAGCCATATGCCTCTATACCAATGAGATGACTTTCTCAGTGCCCATTTTCCCTCTATAAAATCATTCAAAATAGAATTTAAATCGTCATAATATTATAAACCAATATATATATATATATGTATAAAAACACACACACACATAATACTAAAAAAAAAAATTTATGCTAGTAAAATTAATTATTAACTGAGATCTTGGTAAATAAAAAAAATCTTCAAATATCATACAAATAATTTAATGAAATGAATGAAAATGTATTTGGAGTAGTTTTTTAATATTGATCAAATATATATATATATATATATATATATATATTCATAATATATAAAGATTATATCCATGAATAATAAACAATGGAATAACATTTAAATAAATAATGAAATAATTAATTTAATAATGAGATAATGAATTATGAAAAATTCACCAAACATTTCTTGTTATATATAGTTTATAATTTTAACATAATTATTATTTAAAATAAATAATTTTTTAATAAAAATAAAATAATAATTTCTTGATATGAACTTATCATATCATTTTTTTCAAAAAATGATAGGGGAGAGTCCTTTTATTAAAAAATAAATAGAAAATTAAAAAGATATATGGATGAGGTCATATAAGAGATCATTCCCTCATTCCAAGAGAATCCAAATAAGAAGATCATAGATTATAGTCAATCTCATAGGAAGTGTCGTAATAATTAAACTATTAAAAGTCATATTCTAGAATATGAAAAAAATTTATCATTGTTTTTATTGATTTTTTACTTTATATTGAATTTATTTTTCAAATCACACAAAAAGTATAATTTAATATCCATTATGTTAATGTTTTATAATAATAATTTATAATATGTATGTTATTAATATTTATAAATTGAATTAATTATTTTATATAACAAAAATTATATATAGAGATAATATCCCAAATAAGATTCTCGTTAATTTAAAATTATTAAATTAAAATGGAGAAATTTAAAATCAAAAAATATAAAAACATTAATATTTCATTATTTATTAATTTATTAGAAAATTACAAACAAAAAATATTAATTTTGTAAAACATATAATTTATAAGTAATAATATACTCTAGATAATTATACATAATGTATTTTTTATTAAATTTTAACATTGAATAAAAATTTATAAAATATAACATTAAAATTCAATAATATATTATAAATTCATAATTTTTTTTAAATATAAACACCTTTTTATATAGCTTCTATGGTATGATGAAATTAATAAATAGTTTCAAAACAAAACTTTTATACACTACTTATCATATTCCGTGTATTACATGATTTATGATATGTCTATTAGTGAATATGATGGACCTATGCATATTATATTTATAGAGTTTTATTTTATGATATATTGTGATATATTATTAATGATACATCAGTATATTTTTAGTATACATTTTTTTTGGAAATTATACTTTATATCTATTAGGTTTTATATGCTATTTCTAGAGATATTAAAAATATTAAAAATATGTAAATAATTATTATATACAGATTCATATATTGTTATAGTAATATAACATTAAAATTACTATATAATATTTTATTGATTCCATGAAATATGAAATATGAATACAATGTTGTTAATTTCAATAATTATTTTAATAATCTAATTTACTAGTGATAACTGATACCACAATATATATTATTAGATATTTAAATGTAGTTATAAGAATTTTTTGCAATGATATGAATCCCAACCAAAATTTCATCACAATATAGAATATTTAATATATTTAAAATGGAATGATGAATATTGGAAATGTAAATACATGGGGATGAGGAAAAATTTTCATCCACAAATATAAATTATAATGATACCTATAAATCATTCTAATGACATGTTCTTCAATGTATTAACCATGGATGGTGCCTGAATATTCTGTTGTATATAATAGACACACCATCTAGACTGGTTTTTCATTCAACACATTTGACATGAATTAAAAGGATATTAACCATACTATTTCATCCAAATATCTTTTGAGAATACCCTCTTCCATATAATGGATGTGTTCATTATGATTTCTTAGGGATGATCATCAACATATCATGTATTAACTCAACAATTATTAAACATGTTTCCAATCCTCACAAAACATGCATCACATACAAACTTTAAAAATTATCTTATTACATCCCTTGAAACACAACATTCAATGATATCCATCATGGAATATTAAATTAAATTTGACAATATAATTTTCAGATTCCCTACGGTATTCATATATATTCCAAATGATTCAAATTATAACATTCATTGAAATATTTTATGTAGAAATAAAAAATCATACTCCAATTATATAAATTTAATCAAAGAATATTTCTATAGTTATAGATGAATGATAATAACAATATAAAACCCCTTTATGATTTACCTAAAAATGTTTATATGATATAGTTATAATTATCATGTAGTCTTGAGATTATATGAAATTATGTTTTTAAATGTTTTATGATTCAACAATTTTTATCATAAAAAATATTTTTACATTATATATCTCTATCATAAATACATTAAAAAATTGTTGTTTAATTTATGAATTATTAATAACACTTTTATCTTAATATTTAAATGCATAGTAATTTTTATTAATTCATTAATAAATAGATAAATTATTTTATCTGTCTAATATTATTGGATTCAAAATTATATATTGGATATAATTATTTTGAATTATATATTAAATATTTTCAAGGATGTATTTTTTTAATTGTGTGATGAATTTAAAATTATAGGTTTAATTTGGGAATGAATTTTCAAATAATCATAATTGTTTTTTTTATTCCAATTATTATACAATGTAATTTATCTATTCATTAAATATATCATTGTTGATGTTTAATTATGTCATTACCATCCCCCACAAAAAAACCCTTCTTCAAAAAATTGAGATTACTGTGAGCCATGGAGGCCTTCGTAAATAGACCCTAGAGATGGAAACTTGCAATAAGAGTATAAAACAAACAAATGTGATTTATCAACCTTACATATAATATAATTATTAGATAAGAAACTATTTTTATCATATTATAAATGAAACAAAAAATTTATTAATTATCTAACAAAAATATATATTTTCTATAAAATTAAATACAAAATAAAACATCATTAATTATTCGATATATGCTCTATTCCTCAAACAATAAATGTACATATTTTTCACTAATTATATCCAAGAAATATAATAAAACATTTATATTAATATTAGTGAAAATACATTTATGCACAACATTATCCTCTTCAATACCACTTATTGAATATCAGAGGAGAATATTAATGCCTCAATGAATAAAAAATAAAATCAACACAGACCTAACAGTGTTAACTATAACCCATCCTATCCAATTCCACTAACCCAATATAACATTATAGTATAAAAACTCTATATTAGGTGAATATTTCATGATGGTTACAAAAAATGGTATTTCCATGGGTTTTCCACTCATTGAAAAAATTATATAATTATTTTGGTTAATATACTAAGAAAAAAACATACTATATCATAACAATATCCACATAAAAAACTCTCATCATAGGATAATATTTTGAACAGTATAGAAATATTCCTTCTTTCCCTCTTACTATAATTTAAAAACATCAATGATAATAGATATCACATATTTCTTCATTTTTGGTGACCTTGAAAATTTATTATAGAAATATCATACTATGTACCTACCATTAAAAATGATTACAATTTATAATCATCAAAATAACACAAATAGGAAGGATATTATATTAAATACCATAACAATAATCTCAAAAAATATGTTCTTATATACCTAATATTATCCATCATATCATAATCTATTTATTATGGGATAACAATAAATATTTAGTAGATAATGATACATTCCATAAAAAATATTGATATTAAAGGAAAATCCTGACAAAATTTTTTTGATCTGGTTTGGTAATTGGACTTATTTGGGGTCTATATGATATAAAAAGAAAATATATCATATAAAATATCTATAAATATTACCAAAAAAATTTCATATCAATCCATCACTATCATTTCCAAAAATATTTTTACTATATAATTACTAGTTATTAACTACAACATCAAACACAATACTATAGACCAGTACAACATTTTCACAAAAAAAACTCTATCATTCAACTTTATCATTCTATATAATAATAAAATTAATTTGAAAATCATAATTTTCATATACCAGATATATAAAATTCATTTTCCATTTATTTGTCCCTATTTAATACTTTCCCATTTAGTAACACACAATCAACTCCGTGATATTGAATAATTTATGTAACATATTGTACACAACAGATACAATTTGTTAATCACATCCATCAAAACATATATCATTTCTAATAATATAATTAATCAATTTATATGAATTTTAAATAATGTTTTTCATTTCAATAAATCATACTACATGACCCTAGTAAACTATAACATAATCCCAAAGTAAGAAAAAACCATTTCATTTTTGGTATATCTGGTCATTACACTAATACCGAAGCCCCACCATAACACGTCCACTACAACTATTATCAAACAACACCATATACTTCAATACATACATAACATAAAAAATTATTACATTAAAAAATAGAATGTTAAACTCCAAAAATAGTGGAAAACAGTGATATCCTATAAAAATTAATTTTATCAAATGAATTATTCTTCCATATACAATCAAGATTTTAGGATTAAACATTACAAAAAAACATTATATATTTATAAATGTACAATTTATTAATATAATTTCTGATTTAGTAAACTGTGAAAATTAAAATAATATCATTATAGACATTAAATGTTATCATTATATGACACATCAATAATGCATAATTTAAAAAACAACAACAAACACAGTAGTGGAGTCCTTAAAAATTTCTATTCCAAAAACTGACAAATAATTATATAATTTCATGTATAAATGTCACAAACCATCCCCTGATGCTAGTATCGTTACTACAACAAGCCCGCCTTCCATAGGCCATGGGCTGGCGACTCGCACCAAAGGCATAATTTCCTAAAACTGGGAAGGCATTGCCTTTATAAATCATAAACACACACAACGAAAGTACAAGTGGAAGTAAACACTAAGTAAAAATATGAAATTCTTGTGTACTAAAATTAAAATGGGGGCCTGAATAGAAGCCCAATTTTAAAGTATATAAACATCTAAAAACAAGTACAACTGAAAAAGGGATAGACAACTGAAAGGTGAAAGCAACTCCTTGATCATCCTCTGAGGTTCCTACCTGAAGGGAAGGTACAGATTTCCTAGACATCACTCCATGTCCTTCAGACTCCACTGTGTACTGATACATCTTAATTTCCTCCTCCGGGTACCATCTAGTCCTGGCACTCTCGGCCTCCGTCAGCGTTGTCCGTCATCTGCATCCAACACAATGAGGTGTGGGCGTAGCCTGTGCCGGGGTGAGTATAGTGATACTCAATAGGGACCCCGAGACCCTCAAGGTCTCACAAAATCAATCAAGGATAAACCAAAAAGTAATATTTCAATGTATAACCATTACTTAGGTATATGCCCATACAAATACCAACGTTATCAAATAACCCATATCAATCATGAGGAATCACGAAGGTCATTGACTCAACTCAAAACATGATTTTCATTTTTGAAACCATGACTGGTGGAGAACTCCTCGTCTATCGTGTACAATGGCCCTGTCGTGACACCAAAGCGCTTATCACTAACCTTTGACTACTGAGGTACTCTTCATGTAAAGTAATGTGGGTATGCCGCCAACTACTATACGCTCCGTCTGCTGTAGGTCTGCCCCCAAATATAGTGTGCTCCCCCTAGTAGCCTACATAGGTACTCCTCCTGTCGAGTATCGCAGGTCTGTTGCCAACTACCAGGTGCTCCATCCACCGTGGGTCTGCCTCTAAATACTGGGCACTCCGTCCACTAGGATAATCGAATCACTCTGAGTCAAATTGGTCAATAAGTCATAAGTTCTATATCTACTAGGTCTCCGCACCCTGTCTTCTCATCACCGGAAGGATCCGCTACACGATCTACTAGTCGATACTCCATGTGTCACAAAGTCTCATATTGAAGTATCTCAAAGTAATACCTCATCATTGGGGTCTCAACACAACAGATGGTGTGTCAATTGGACACCCGGTCTGTGAGTTATTAGCATTATAGTCACGGGGTCCTGGTTGGATTCGGGTACAAACCAACATGACCGTGACTCAACTATACCTCAAACTACAGTGGGGTATACTAAAAAGGACGACTATTATCCAAGAATACCACCACTTCTGATGGTTCGTCAAATGGACGTCTGGTGCCAAAGATATGCCTCAAGAAGGTAATTGGCCAGTAATTGGTCTGGGTCCGGTCCGACCTAGTCAGACCGACTCAGCCCAACCCAGTCTGGGCTGACCCGTTCAAACTTTATTTTCTGACCCGGACCATTGGAAGGTTCATTCCTCTATGTTTTGACCTGATCCGCTGGGCCCGACCGAGCGGACCACAGGGCGGTTCGGCCCGGTAGTCTCCACATAGGCGGCTCGGTAACTCGGCCCGGGAGACCAGGCCGGTTCGGCCAACGACACCGTTGAGGAATCTGCGAGTAAACTCCAGGAGGCCAGTAGGTAGGCCGCGCGGGGCGTGGGTATGCCGGTTGGTCATCGGTAGGCCACGGGTGCAACGGGCAGGGCGCCGGGGTGCCTGGCAGGGCAACGGGGTGCCAATCAGGCCGCCAGCAGGGGTCAGGCAGGCCACCAACTGGGTTCCAGGCAGGCCACCGGTGGGGGGGGCTCGGGCAGGCTACCGGCCGGCCGCAGGGGCAATGGGAAGGCCTCTAGTGGGGTGATTGGGAATCGGGGAGGCCATAGGCGGGGCGCAGGGGCGCGGGGGCGCTGGGTAGTGTGCCGGAGGAGCGCGGGGGCACCGGGTAGGCCGCCAAGGGGGTGTCGCGATTCGCGAAGGCCTCGGGTAGCGCGTCCCTTGTTCACCATCCTCGTCGTCGTCCCCTCTTTTTGAAATTGTCGTCATTGAACAAGAACAAACAAGGGGAGGTTTGGAACATGTTCGTGCTTCCTGGGCCCTCCTCGTTACAATGATAGAAATTGGCGATTCTCATACCATATCATTGTTCGACGAAGAATGAGGTTTATATTCAAATAAAAAATAACACAATACACCATACCTCAAATTTGGTGATCGACGACGGAGTCGCGGAAGTCTGTCGTCGTTCTGTCAAAGTCAGTGGAAGAAGATCCCGGAGAAGTCAAGTCTAGATGATGTCGTCGGCATTCATCATGGGCGGCAGTTCATCCCTTTCTTACCCTGGATGAAGAAGGATGAAGACGGTGTTCATTGTTCTTTATTTTTCGTGGGTGACAGTTCATCGTTGAAGGAATAATTCTCCAAGAATTGGGCATCATGTCACTTTTCCAGCATTTTTCCACTTGAAGATGTCGTCCCAAAACCTTCCTCCAAGATTCCTTTATATAATAGAGGGAGGGTTTGCCTAAAATTACATTGGCACATAATTCATATTTTGTGAATCAGAAGAGTGGGCCCCCACATAATTAAATTTGTGAGAGGTGGCATATTTAATTAGGTGGATTGTCTAGAGGATCTCCCACATTAAAGAGGGAGAGGTGAGAGGTTTTATCCTCCACCATTAATAGAGGTCGGGTGGTCCCCACCCCTATCATTTAATAGTGAGTTTATGGGTCTCAGGTGGTCCACACATTGTAACCTCTTACAGGAGGTAATGTGTGGGTGGGCCCCACCACCATAACCTCCCATGAGAGGTTAGGTTGTGGTGGCCCCGACCTACTACCTCCCCTTGGAGGTTTTAACCACCTAAATAAAATAAAGTTAAAACATTATTTTATTCAATTTAATTAAAACACCCCAAAAACTAACTTCCAAACATGTCAAAACACAACTGCGGTGAAGGCCTCAATAAGAAATTACTGACACTGTGGGTTAAATTGTTCCCACATATTTCAATTCTGGGCACTTGTTCAAGAGTTACAAAAAGCAGTGTGTACATTTAATGATCTTACCCGAAAAAAAATTCAGAAATTGATTTTGGGCACATGGGGCCTCAGAATCATGGGTCGTTAGAAAATACGGACTCATAAAATTCCCAAGAATTTAAAAAATACAAATTTCCATGGGAAACTAGGGACTTTATATTCTACCCACCTCATGGCTTTAGGTCCCTATAAGATACAACTCGAACTAACAGAACAAATGGGGGTAATGAGCACACATCTGAACCTCACACTCTCATGTGCCCTCCTGAAGGTTCTCGTGCTGCCAGTGAATGTGAACCATAGGTATCGACGGTCCAAGTATGACCCACACCTGTCAATCCTCGATCTCCACCAGGACATCTGTGAAAGTCGCCTCGTCATCTATGTTCATCTCCCCGTGGTCGATGATGCGGGATGGGTTGTGCACGTATCTCCTCAGCTAAGATATGTGGAACACATTGTGCACCCGATGCAACTGAGGTGGAAAAGAAAAGTGTTTAGAAACCTTGCCTACTACGATACGGACCTGGAATGGTTTGATGATCCTCAGAGATTGATTGCCTCTTCGGCCAAATCTCTGTAGACCTTGTCGAGGTGAGACCCTTAGGAAGACATGGTCTCCATCTTAAAACTCCAGATGCCTCCGTCTCTTGACAGCATAAGACTTCTCGCTACACTGTGTAGGCTTCATCCTCTCCTAGATTATCAAAACCTTCTCCCTAGTAGCCTATACCATCTTTGGTCCCACTAGTGCTGACTCTTTTGGGTCTGCCCACCATAGCGGCGATCTTCAAGGACGTCCGTACAAAGCCACAAAAGGTGTCATACTGATGGTGGAGTGATAGCAGATGTTGTATGCAATCTCCACCAAAGGTGAGTGGTCCTCCCAGATGTGACCAAAGTTGTGCACACATGAAGAGAGCATGTCCTCAAGGTTCTGAATGGTCCCCTCAGTCTGACCATCCGTCTAAGGATGGAAGACAATGCTCAAGCGAAGCTATGTCCTGAAAGCCTCCTGCAACCCATTCCATTGCTGGGAAGTGAAATGTGCGTCATATTCGTAGACAATAGAGGAAGTTACACCATGTAAAATCACAATCTCTTGCACATAGTGGAGTCCCATGCTCTCTACTGAGCCCTTCTCTCTGATCGGTCGGAAGTGGGCCGACTTTGTTAGTCGGTAAATGATCACCCAAATTGAATCATGAATCCTGGATGTATTTGGAAAACACATCACGAATTACATGGATATCCCATCCCACTTCCACTCTGGGACCTCTATGGGATGAACCAAGCCTACTGGTACCTGGTGCTCTGCCTTCACTTGCTGACAAGTTTGGTATCGTGAGAGAAACTCTACTACAGCCTTATTCATACTTGGCCACTAGTTCTGTCATTGAAGGTCTTGGTACATCTTCGCAACTTCAGGATCTACTGATATAGGGGAAGTGTGGAACACTGTCAACACATACTCATGATGTTCAATTGTTACCATGGTACATCTTCTGAAGTGGAGGACGTGCTCTCCACCTTCAAAAAATCCATCAGGTTCTTGCCCTGTGGATATCCAAGCACATCATGTCTCACAGTCATCATCCCCGTGCAGCGCCTCCCTGACTCACTGATGAAGTGGAGGGGTTACTATAAGAGACTAAAGATATGTTGCTCCATCCCTATCCACAAAAAATATATGTAAGGCGGTCTCCTGATCTATCACCTCTCCTAGAAAATGTATACCAGTCCTCCTACTATGTGCATCCGCAACAACATTCCCCTTACGAAGAGTATAGACTATCTTGAAGTCATAGTCCTAGAGGAACTCAAGCCATCATCGATGTCTTAGGTTCATGTCCTTGTGAGAGAAGATATAGCTGAGACTCTTATGATCAGAGTACATGGTAAAATGATTTCCCATCAGATTGTGCCGCTATGTCTTAAATGAAAAGACCATTGCTGCTAACTACAGTTCATGGGTAGCATAATTTTCTTCGTGTTATCTCAACTACTGAGAACCATATGTGATCACTGCTCGCTCCAGAATCAGGAAATACCCGAGTCCAGTCCCTGATTCTTCTCAGTAGACTATGTACCCTATGAATTCTTCGAAAAGCCTCCAGATGGGGGCACTATTCTGCCTCTGCCTCATCTCCCTAATGATCTTATGGAATCTCTATGAACATAGGAAGGGTTTCCCCTTCTTCTTCAAGGTTGATAGTGGTGCTATAACTATAGATAAATATGGAATGAATATCTAGTTGTATCCAACGAACCCCTGAAAACTCCATACATCTGTCACACTCCTAGGTGGCTCCCATGCAAGTACCACCATGATATTTGGTGGATCCACTACAACTCCATCCTCTGAGATGACGTGTCCCAAAAAGTTAACCTCTTCATTCCAAAATTGGCACTTCAAGAGGTTAACATAATGCTGGTGCTCTCAGAGTGTGTCCAGTACTACCAGAAAATGGTAGGCATGCTCCCCCTCAGTAGTCGAGTAGATCAGTATGTCGTCGATGAAGACGACGACAAAGAGATCGAGGTAAGGCCAGAATATCTTGTTCATGAGACACATGAACACTGCTGGAGCGTTGGTTATGCCAAACGGAATAACCAAGAACTCGTACTAGTCATAACAACCCCAGAAGTCCGTCTTCTGCACATCCTCATCTTGAAATGTGAGGTGGTGATATCCTGATATGAGGTCTATCTTCGAAAACCATCGTACTACCTTGAGCTGATCAAAGATTTATTCAATCCTCGGGAGTGGGTACTTGTTCTTCACAGTCACCTGGTTCAGACAATGATAGTCAACATAGAGCCTCGAGCTCCCATCCATCTTCTTGGTGAACAGAATCAGGGCTGTGTAGGGAGAAACACTAAGACAGATGAATATCTTTCCCGGCAAGTCCTCATGTTGTACCCTCAGCTCGCGAAGCTCAGTAGGATATATCCAATATACTAGAGTAGATATCGATATTGTCCTGGGGTACATGTCAATGTAGATGTCCACCTCTCTACGAGGCGGTAGTCCTGGAACATAGTCAGGGAAAACATCTGTGTACTGGTCCACCACTACCGGATATGTCAGACTCTCTACATCAACTGCTCTGAGGGTAAGGAAAGCCAACTGGTGAGTGATCGGCTGCACCCTCCTCAGATTATGTCCTTCATGTGATATAAACATTCCCTTCTCACTGGTAAATTTGAACCTATTCTCATCAGTGCGGACTCACCGCACATTTTTCCTAATACAATCGATCTGAGCATGGAATGTAGATAACCAGTACATACCCAAGATGACGTCGTAAGGCCCCGACGTCGCTACTGGGAGATCCCAGCCGAAGATCTCGCCTCCTAGAGTAATCTCGCACTACTAGCACCAGTGTGTAATCATCGAATCAGCTCTTGTTAGAGTCTCTAGCTATAAGGATCAAACCAACAGCTCCTTCGGAATCACCGAGCTCCGACCAAGGGAAGTGGAAATGAAAGAGTGATTATCTCTTGTGTCTATAAGAACTGCAGCTAATGTGTAATAGACACAGATCATACCTCGAATCATCATCGGAGTGCCGTGATCATAGGCCCGAGCTGCCTGAACTTGTGCTCTACCCTGTCCACCCGCTCCCTGTGATCAAGGAAGACCTCCTGGTGGTGGTGGAAGTAGCACCTCATGACGTCATCCACCCCTAGCTGCACAGACAGCATCTCTGCCACTTCCTCCTCTGCCCTGTGGACCACCTTGATCATACCTATTCCTCTACCTGGGAGGTCCCTCAATTGACTGTTGATTGTCAGAATGACGGGTCAGACAGTCACGAGCCATGTGACCTAGCCCACCACAAGAGTATCATTGTCTGCACCTGACATGACTGGCTCTGTTTCCACTCTGGGTGCCCTGTACAACCGATCTTGAGTCATGCATTTTATCACCTATGGGTCTGGTCCTCTAGGACCTCTACGTCATCTGTCCACTGCCAGCTGCAGAAGACTCCGCTGCAAGTTGGATAATGGTGGTTCTTGCTACTGGAGACTGATCAGCAAGAAAACTATCTACTAGGAGGGCTCTCTCCAACACCCTCATCTACGTCGGGATGTTTTGGGATATAACTGAAGCTCTAATCTCTCACTTGAGTCCCTAATCAAAGGACCAGGCCCTGATGAACGAGTATTGAAACATATCAGTGGAGTAGTGTGAGAGGTCGAAGAACCACGCTGAGTACTGTGCCACCGTCATGCTACCAAACTATAGATGAAGTAGCTCCTGAATCCACACCACTCGAAGGGTAGATAATACAAACTCCACTCGGAACAAGATCTCAAAGTCTTCCCATAGATGTGATGACTTATCATGAATCTGGATCATCAGGCTCCACCATCTGCCTGCTGCTTCCAAAAGGAGGCTGATTGTAAAGATCACCATGAAGTCTGATGGGGTCCCTACCAGTATGAAGACTCTCACCACAGCCTCTAGCCAATCCTCAACCACCTGTGGGTCTGTCTCTCCCCTGTACCTTGGTGGCCTCTAGCACAGGAACTCGTGTAGTGTGCTCAAGTGGCGTGCACTCTCTGCTGCTGGGGCTGGCGGCATTGGTGGCCCAATGGCAAGTTTTACCACTAGTGCCTCAACTGGAAGAGGGCCCTATACTGAGGCCTCATCACTCAGCGGGCTGTCAGTATGTACAGCTCTCGGGGCTCTAGCTGGTCGTCCGCGGGGAGGCATCCTGAAGAAACAGATGTGACTTAGTCAAAAGACTAAACGTGGTGAGCTGACCTGGTTTGAGCTGACTTCATGAAATATTTTTAAAACACACAAGAAATTTGTTTTTCCATGCACTGAGTCAGAAATCATAAGTCAGGGTCCTGGTGTATGGATATGCCAGCCGCCCGTACCAACACTGGACCACCTGAATTGAAAACCACACTTAGTACCCTTAACACTATTGCTTCATAGAATGAAATATCAGATTCCTAAGTTCTGCAGTAGAACTGATGTCCTCTGATACTAATTTGTCACGGCCCGTCCCCCGGGGCCCGTATCGTGACTACCCCAAGCCTACCTTCCATAGTCCAGGGGCTAGTGACTAGAACCAAAGGCGTAATTCCCTAAAACTGGGAAGGAATTTTCTTTATAAATTGTAGACACACAAGACTATAGTACAATATGAAGCAAAAAATAATTGAAAACTTGTATAACAAGAGTACTGAAAGTAAAAGTGGGGGCCAAAATAAAAGCCCAACTATAAAGTACAATAACAACATAAAACAAGTACAACTGAAAAAGGGACAAATAGATGAAAGGTGAAAGCAGCTCCTAGATCGTCCTCATGGGTTCCTATATGAAGGGTAGGTATAGATGGACTTTATAGTACTCCACATTCATCAGACTCCACCGTGTGCTGATACGTCGTAAGGTCCTCCTCCGGGTACCATCCAGTCCTGCCGCTCTCAGCCTCCGTCAGCACTGTCCGTCATCTACATCCAACACAACGAGGTGCGGGCATATCCCATGCATGGGTGAGTATAACGATACTCAGTAGGGACCTTGATATCCTCAATGTCTCATAAAATCCAACAATAATAAACAAAAATGTAATATTTCAATGGATAACCATTAATTAGGTATATGCCAATAAATATACCTAAGTTATAAAGTAACCCATCTAAATCATGAGGAAAACTGAAAGGTCATTGACTCAGCTCAAACCATGATTTTCATTATTGAAACCACTACTACCAGATAACTCATCCTCTGTGATGTACAGTGGCCATGTCGTGACACCAATGCTCTTCTCTCTAATCTTAGACTGCTGAGGTACTCCTCCTGTCGAGTACCGTGGGTCTGCTACCAACTATCTGGCGCTCCATCCGCTGTGGGTCTACCGCCAAATACCAGACGCTCCACCTAATAGTCTACAGAGGTACTCCTAATGTTGAGTATCGCAGGATTTCTGCCAACTACTAGGAACTCCATCCACTATGGGTCTTCCGCCAAATACCGGGTGCTCCGTCTACTGGGCTAATGAAATCACTCCAAGCCAAATCGGTCAAGAAGTAGTCAGGTCTACAGCTACTAGGTCTCCGCACACTATCTGTTCATTACAAGAAGGATCCGCTCCATGAGCTATTGTTCGACACTCCAAGTGTCATGAAGTATCATATAGAAATATATCAAAGGACCGCCACATCATAGGGGTCCCAATGAGAAAGAGGGCGTGTCAGTTGGACACCCTGTATATGATTTATTAGCATTATAGTTTCGGGGTTCCAGTTGGATTCATGTACGAACCAACATGACCATGACTCAACTATACCCTGAACTCCAGAGGGGTATACTAAAAGTGATGTCTATACTCCAAGAATATCGTCGTTTTTGATGGTTCGTCAAAGGGATGTCTGGTGCCAAAGATGTGGCCCAAGAAGTTAATGGGTCAAAAATGGGCTCGTGTCCGGTCTGACCCCGTTAGAACGACTAGGGCCAACCACACCTGGGCTGACCCGGTATGTGTCGACCTGTTCAGACTTTCTCAGTCTGACCCGACCCAATGGGTGGGTCAGTCCGCTATGTTTTGACACGGTCCCCAAGGCCCGACCAAGCGGACCGTGAGGGCGGTTCTTCCCAGTAGTCGCTACATAGTCGGCTCGGTAACTCGGCCCAGGAGACAGGGCCGGTCATCCGGTGACACCATGAGGGAATCTTCGGGTCACCTCGGCAGGCAAGAAGGCAGGCCGGGGGGGGGGGGGGGGCGCGGGCAGGCCGGCTGGTCACCGGACGGTCGCGGGTGCAACGGGCAGGGCGTTGGGGCGCCGGGCAAAGCGCCGGGGTGCTGGGCAGGCCACTTGCAGGGGCCGGGCAAGCCGCCGGAGGGGCACGGGATCACCGGGCATGTCGTAGGAGGGGCTTGGGGGCTCCGGGCAGGCCACAGGTGGGGCGCGGGTGCACCGGGCAGGCCACCGACGGTGTGCGGGGGCACTGGGGAGCGCACCAGAATGGCGCAGGGCAGCATTCTGGCAGGGCGCGGGGGGTGTCGGGCATTGCGTCGGCGGGGGCCGGGGGTGCTGAGCAGCCCTCCAATGGGGTGCGGGCGTCACGCCAAGGCAGCGCGCGAGTGCGCGGGAAGCGCACTGTGGGGGCGCCGCGGTTCGCAGAGGTCGCAGGTAGCACAACCCTTGTTCTCCATCCACCTCGTCATTGACTTTTCTCCAATCCATCATCATCGATCAAAAACAATCAAGGGGAGGGTCAGACGGTGTTCATGCGGCACAATCCCTCCCCATTATGGTGATAGAAATTGGCGATTCTCATATCATGTCATTTTTCGACGAAGAACAAGGTTTATATACAAATACAAAATAACAAAAAACTCATTACCTCGAATTCAGTGATCAACGACAGTTTCAGGGATGTCTGTTGTCGTTCCTACAAAGTTGGAGGAAGAAGATCCCGAAGAAGATGAGTCGAGATGATGTCGGCAGCGTTCTTCTTGGGCGGCAGTGCATCCCTTTCTTGCTCTGGTTGAATAAGGATGAAGATGGCATTTGTAATTCTACATTCTTTCTGGGTGACATTTCATCGTGGGAGGAATAATTCTCCAAGGTTTGGGCATTGCCTCTCTTTTCTAGTGTTTTTCCTCTTGAAGAAGCCATCCCAAAACCTTCCCCCAAGATTCGTTTATATAAGAGAGGGAGGGTTTGTCTAAAATTACGTTGGCACATAATTCTAATTTGGTGAATTAAAAGAGTGGGACACACCTAATTAAATTCATGAGGGGTGTCACATTTAATTAGGTGGATTGGAAAATGGATCTCCCTCATTAAAGAGGGATATGTGGGAGATTTTATCCTCCACCATTAATTGGGGTCGGGTGGTTCCCACCCCTATCATTTAACAGAGAGTTTATGGGTCTCATGTGGTCCTCGCATTGTAACCTCTATAGGAAGGTTATGTGAGAGTGGGACCCACCACTATAACCTCCCATGGGATGTTTGGGTGTGGTGGCCCCCACCTCTAACCTCCCTGTGGAGGTTTTAACCACCCATATAAAATAAAGTTAAAACATTATTTTATTCAATTTAGTTAAAGACCCCCAAAAACTAAGTTGCAAACTCGTCAGAACGCATCTGCGGTGAAGGTCACACTATGAAATTACCGGCGCTGCGAGTTCAATGGTGCCCTCAGATTTCAATTCTGAGAACCAGTTCAAAATTTATAAATACCCGCTCGTACGTTTACTCAACGTACCCGAACAAAATTTTAGAAATTGATTCTGGGCACACCGGGCCTCGGAATCAAGCGCCGTTAGAAATTGCGGACTCGTAAAATTACCATGTATTTAAAAAAATCAAAAGGAAACCCAAGTATTTACAATAATAAATTATTTAAATAACTATAAATTTATTAAATCTTTATTTTATTTAAATAATTCTTTTATTTACACATTATGAAATGTGATTCCAACAAATCAATAATTTTACTCGATATCTATTTCTTATTAAAAAATGAAAATCACTAAATATCAAAGTATAAATATCATGGGATCAAGTTATATATCATAGAATCATATATACCCATTTGAATCACCCTGTCTGATCAGTATCATGAGATCAAATTTATTATTATTAAATATATTTCTCCATAGAATCCCCCTAGTGGTTGAATAGTCATGAAAAATAGACAATTGAATATAAATATATAATGAATAAATAACAAATAAACTACCAAAATAGAATATTCATAATCATTGCATGGATTAAAAAATAAACTCTAATTAAACAACATTAAAAAAATAAAATATTGATTTTTAAGGGTAATATTCAAACATACACCCATAAAATCCATATTTTAAGAACAACTATTCAAATTATTATTTAAATCACATATTTAATTTGAATAAATTTTAGGTATATGAAAAAGAAATAATTTATATAAATAAACCTTGATCATAATGAATATAATCTTATAAATCTGAGGACATAAAATATAAAATTAACTCTTAATGGTTCTAATGAATGCACATCTATAATAATTGGTTTTATTAGAATATATAAAATGATGTGATTAAATGTATTTCACAAATTTACAATCAATTATTTTATATATAAAATAACTCCATTATATATCACAGTTAATGTACAAATGGGATAAATTGTATATACAAATATAAATCATGTCATGATCTCCCTTTTCAGACCCCCCCTAAATATATAGATACGAATTAGTGTCACTCCACTCATAAAAAAACCACAATGTAATTATGGTTGTTACACTATAGTACATGGACATCTAAAAAACATTGGGAAACTCAAAACTGAGACATTATGAGAGTAGTTCCCAATGGATAAAGAACAGTAAAATTAGAATAATAAAGAAATAATCCAAATATGGATTTATATCATGGTGGATATGGCAAGAGAATAATGGACACTGAAAAAAATTACATAAACATGTAATGATTGTTGAGACTATGATGAATAATCCACATGTCACAAGATTATATAACATAATGATAATTCAAAAACATCACATAGATTATATATCATCATAGAAAATCATTTGATAATGGAATAATAAATACTTACTAGAATTTTAATCCATATAATTCATCTCTTAAACCTATTGAAAGAATAACATGTTCAGAAACAACGTTACAACCAATGATACAACATTATAGAATCACGATTCATAAATAAAATAGATAGACATTGGAAATCAAGGATCAAACCACATTACATAATATCAAAATCTCAATGGGATATAATCAATAATGATGGGATATAATAGACTATGCAACTGTCTTCACTTCTGTAACCTTAAATTTATAATAACTAGAGCCACACCATTTCACATCATATCTATTTAAATTCTTATTATTAAATCCAACTCTAGATATCCAACCTTCTCTATAAGTACCCATAAAACATAACAGTCTATCTAAAGATATATAATTTTCTATTATATTTCCATAGATAACTCATAATGTATTTTTATACATGATAAACAAAACTGTTACATTAAAAATTAATTTTTGTGAACACAAATATAACTTAATGAAACATCTCAATCCTGATCTCCACCATCTTGAATCATGGAAAATACTCTTAAACAATATGTAATCCTAACAAAAAATAATCATTTATTTTGAAATGAACATTATCATTGATACTAAACCTTAAAATTTAAATCTTTAACATGAATTACCTCCTGAATTAGGAAGACACTAACCAATTAGATGACTCTTTATATGAAATAAATAAAAAAATAATCATGGAAAACCCATAATATATAAAATAATTGATAAACTAATGGAAACATGTTTACTATATATTTTCTAACCATAACTAAATAATTACACATAAATGAATTTTTTTTAATTCTTACAACTATGTGGGATACACCAAAAAGTATAATTATTCTATTAAAAAAGTTTTTTAAACTAGAGAAAAAAAACTAAAAAAATATAAGTCAGTTATACATAATAATTTACTTTATTACTAACTAAAAATCCTTTCATAAGTGAATTTAATTATTAGATTCTTGTTTTAAAAAAACATTACTTTATAAAATTTGTAGTTATAACATTACAAGGACAAAAAACATTTAAAGAGGATTAAAATTTTATAGTAAAAAAATATAACAATGGCTACTTTTAATTAAACTCCCCAAAATGATAATTTATCATCTTTTACTATTTCTGTATAATATTTTATTTTTTTCAAACATCTTATATGTGTAATATATTGTGAATGTTAAAAAATAATTTTAATATAGAAATATAATGATTATTTAAAGTGATAATTAGGAATGTGATATGTTCACTAACTCAAAAAAATCTAAATATTATATTTTTAATGAGAAATAACTTCATAATAACCGATTAAAAACATAAATTAAACATTTTTATTGAAAAAATAAATCACAATACATATATCATGAAACACCAGATATCATGGAATATAAAAACTATTGATGGACCCAAGCATGAAAAAATATTCATGTCATCATATAAAAAACCTGACACATACAGTCTCCCAAACCCATGTTTGTATGCTCAACTAAAATTATGAAAGATCTTCTAACCTCAAAATATTTCTCTATAATAATCTCAAAAACATGATGAAGCAACATTATCCATGTTACCATCTTTGACGATATTCCACTCAAAAATAACCAAACTATATATTAGGAAAACAAATTTACAAAAAATGCAAACTCACCACTATACATCATATTTCTAGAATGAATGGCCATCAGGGATTATAATTCAATTTAGGTTTTGATATTCAATATATTATCTTAGTTGAGAGGGAACCGTTTAATTGTCGATAGGACCAGAGGTGGTCGACCAATTTCATTGTATTAATAACCATATGAACAAGGCTGATTATTTTTAAGAAATTCCAAAAGAAATTCCAAAAAATAAAACTAAAGCAGCACAAAGTATTCTATATAAATGGTATTATACTACATGTAACACTCCTGTATTTTTATGATTTATGTTTTTTAAATTTATTTGTTGTCTTATGTTGTATGATACACCAGGATAATATTTTGATACATGTAAATCCATCTTATAGTTAGGTATATGCAAAACTATTCTTGGATTTTGTTATGCTAAATTTGATATTCTTTTGAAAGAATTCCTATCATAAAATAAGATTTTATATAAATGACTAAATTTTATTATATTACCTTATAAATTAAAAATTATAATGATGGATATGAAAATTAGTAACTGAATTATGAAAATATTATTTACAAATATATCTATATAATTAATAATTTTTTAAAAACTAATTAAAAATTGAAATAACACCCTTTTAAACTAAAAAGAAATATTTCATTGAAATAGTATTTAAATTCAAATTAGCGAGCATTAAAATAATAAAGTAAATATTGATTTATTTTATAAATGAAATATCTATATAATATATTTAATAAAATATTTGAATTCAACTTATCAATTTTCAATACATGATATAAGAAAAAAAATCGGATAAAATGATTATTTTTTCATAAAATGCAGTTTTTCCGCCAATTGATGGTTCACACATTTTAAAATAAATTTTTTAAACTATATTATATTATATTATATTATAAATAACAAAATTCATTGAAATAAGAGTATTAAATATTAAATTGTATTAATATTTCTTATTTCTTAATAATTTTCATGTTTTGATGAATAGTAAAAGAATAATGCATTTTAAATGAAAACTACTTTTTTTAGATTTATTAATAGTTTAAATTGTATATATGAATGGTTTTAATGATTATATTGATTATATTTTTATCATTTAATATGATTTTGGTCATTATAAATAATTTTACATTTTAATTTATATGTTAAAACATTTCAAAATTTTGCATGTTCTATCTTTTAGAACCTGTTTTCCCATTCATATAATAAAATTAATTTTAATTTAATTATAGAAACATAAGTGTTTTTAATTTATAAAAATTAATTTCATAATTATAATTAGTGGTTCATATATATAGAAATATATTTCTTTAATTTTTGGGCATTATGAATAGTAAAAATAGTAATTTTATTATGTATATAGTGAAAATTTAAATCAGGTAATTAATGGTAAAAAATAATATAATATTACAGCGATATTTTTACTAATAACATTTGATGAGTTTATTTACATCAATATCAAACTTGAGTCAAAATTATATCCTTTAAAATCCACATGGCTGATATTTGGGCATTTAATATATTTTATTTAAATCATATATAGATATGTCTTATATAATTTTTAATAAATATATTACTATTAATATAAGTAAATAATGAAACTTTGGTTGACAATAAATACTAATTTGAAAAATAAAATGTGTTTCTTTATCATAATAAATTATTTTTAAATTTTTGGACATAAATAATTAAGATAATGTATTACACAATGATGATAGAGAAAATATTTAATTGATGAAAAATGAATAAAATAAATATAATTAAAATGACCATTAAAAGACCAAAAGACAAGACCAAATATTATTGGTTGAGTATATCACGAATATAATCATCTATGTTTTAGCACCCTCGGATTGAGGTATGTGGCCTTTGTTTTTGAATTTTTTGTGTTTAAAGTGCATGGAATGAGTTGGGAAGAGGTTGAGAGAGTTTGGAATGGTTTTGGATGTGTTTGGAGGCCTATAAAGGGGTGCACGGTTTGAGCACAGTTAGTGGAAACCGTGCGGATTCCCCAAGAAAACCATGCAGACCCTTGTTCTCGAGACAGTCGGACTCGCACGGCCTGCGCATGGTTTGAAAAACCGTGTGAGGAAACCGTGTGGACCTGGCTCTCGAGGAAGTGGTGTGCGCATAGTTAGCGCATGATTTTCCAAACTGTGCGGGCTAACCGTGCGGCCACTTAAAGTTAGGGTTATAAGTTCCGGGCTCACTCGGGATTTCCTCATTTCACTCCAACCTTCCTACCACTCGCGCCTCACTCAAGATTTTCAGTTCTCAAGGGTTTGAGGGGCTCTCCCACACATTTTGGATGCGATTCGAAGGGGTTTCAATGTGGATTCAAGGTGGTTTCTCTCGGTTAAGTCTCTCCTCTTGGTTTCCTTGTGTTTTCCTCTAGATCTACATCCCTATCCTTCTTATTTTTCTAGATCTACACTTTTTGATTGTAGATCTATGGTTGGGTTGACTTGGATGATAATTTTAAGGCTTGTGATGGTTAGTGAAGGTGATCTAGAGAGGTGTCGGTGGTGCGTTGGCCGAATTGGCGGTGCAGTTGTTCGTGGGTCATTTTCTTGGAAACCCTAAAGGTAGGTGGCTTCTCTCTCCACTCTACTTGGTTAGAAAAAGTGGTTCCTTGATAAAATTAATTTTTTTTGCTTGAAATTAATTGTATTTTGATGTGCGAAATTTGTGTAAAATCTATTGGGTGATGTTTTGGGGATTTTTGGGAAAAGGAGGGTTTTGTCGTGAAATGATTTTGTTGTGTATTTTAAAATGGGATTCTATGGTTTATTTGTGAATATTATTGATGGAAATGATTTTCAATAAATATGTTGTTTTATTGAAATAGGATTTGGCATGGAATATGGTTTTCAATAAATGGTTGATTTATTGAAGAGGATTGATATGCAACAGAATGGGTTAATTGCATGATTGTGTGACCTTGGTGGGTCATATTATTGTCTTTGGCTTGTTTTTAATGTTCTGTGGAAGTGGCGAGAAGTACCACTATAAAAAGGGGATGGATAGAGGATGGTAGGGCCACCATAGATGATAAGTGGACGGGAAGTGCTTCATGGGGTGAATGGGTGAACGGGTTGGACGGTAGCTCCACCATTTGGTTGTATGGTTGTTTTGTTGTGAATTAATTTGCAAGATAGAATTGTTCTGCTAATGGGTAAATGTTTGAATAATTGTGTCTTGTTTGGTTGGCATTCAATTGGTTTCTTGGGTTGGGTCTGATGGCTTGGTAAGATCATGGATGGCTTATGGTAATTGTTGCACATGGGAATATTTTATATAAACGATTTTATATAAATGTGTTAATGGTTTTATCCTAGTGGCGTGTGTAAGGAAGTCATTTGGGGAAATCCTACTGAGTTTTAGTACTCACCCCTTGATTTCATACTGTGGTGTCTTTACAGATGTTGTGTACCGTGACATGGGAAAATGTTAGTCATCACCCTCATTTAGTGGATCATTGTGATTCCTTGGACGATCTTGGAGCTTGGAGCTTGCTGTGGAGCTGTGGTGGAGTCATGGCTTGTGGTTTTTGGTAGTTTAGTTTCCGCTTTTTACTCTGATGTGTTGTGGACATTTCCAGTTTTATTGGGCTTGGATTGTATTTTGGAACAACATGGTTGTTAATGGATGGGTTTGTTGGGTTTGTTGGCATGCATATTATAGGTTGTTGATTGTTGGTTTGTTTTTTCTTAAGGGAAAATTGTTCCCCTTTTTTCATAGAGACCTCGACATTTATTTGCAGCCTTTGGCACCTTGGGAACCTCTCCTAAGGCCATGTAACCCTCACATCCTCTGCAAGCCAATGGAGTAGGGGCGGAGTGTTACAAGTGGTATCAGTTTTTTCGGTCATTTGGAGTTGATTCTAAGATTTGGTGTTGATATTCATTCTGTTACATTCATTAAGTCGGGATGGTAGCAAGGAGTAGGATTGTTGGAACATTGAATGTATAGCATAAAAGGACGTAACTAACCCTTTGATGCTGAAATTCTCGTTACGAGGGAGTTGGGTACATAAGTGTTTTGGAGACACTTATAGTCATTGGATATCTCATTGTCGTGGGTGTAGCCAATGAGTTGAGCATGGCATGCATGGTAGAAATGACTTCCCACTTTGATGCATATTTCATTGCGGTATAATGATTTATGATGTGACATGAATGTGTAAAATTTCATTGTGAATAAATTGGTATTTTGAAATTGGTTTGGTTTTCAAAATGGTAAAACATGGAACATGTGGAAATTGTGAACTGGTAGAAAGCCTTGTTTTGATAATGTTGCGAAATGTGATTGGAAATGGGATTTCGTGATGTCTAGGAAAGTAAGACACATGTTTGTTTTTTCCCTGTTTATAGAAATGGCACCGGGTAGGTGTCGTAGAGACCAACCGGAGGAGGCTGTTGAGAATTCTGTAGCACTTGAGCTTCAGATGAACCAGAACCTGGTGCAACGTATAGTTCAAGCATTCCAAACTGTGGGAAGTGGGATCTAAGTGGATGAACCAAGACATATGGATCATGTAGTTAAGATTCAAAAGCATAATCTGCCCATCTTCAGGGGTGATTCAGTTCCAGAGAGGGTAGAAGCATGGTTGAATATAATGAACAAGATCTTCGAGTTCTTGGGAACTCCGGTATAGTTAAAAGTGTAGTTGGCCACGTATATGTAAGAAGATATTGCCCTTCAGTGGTGGGAGTTGGTAGTCCAAGATAGGACTGACCAAGGTATTATGTGGGAAGGCTTTGAAGAATTGTTTAATAAAAAATTATACCCAAATACATTTAGAATTCAGCATATGATTGATTCATTTAGTTTTAAGCAAGAGCTTATGTCAGTGTCGGAGTATGAAACTAAGCCCATGAACTTAGTGCGGTTTTCACCTGAGGTGGAGGGTAGCACGTCGTTTAAGGAAAGGATATTTAAATCAGGGTTATGTAAATAAATCCATTCAAATATAGTCGTGATGTGTATAGATGATTACACGGAGATGATGAATAGAGCCTCGGTGGATGAGAGAGATCTGTTGGGCGCTCTGGCCGAGGGAAGCATGGTGGTACCCATGGGGAATAGTGGGGACTCTAACGCTGGGTTCATGCGGAAGAGGGAAACTTATTCCCATGGTGGGAATATGGAATATAATCTGATGACAGGATCAGTAAGTGTTCCTCCGAAGCCCCAGAGCATGCTTGGTGTTTTCAGTGTGGTTTGACAAGCCACATCAAGCGGGATTGTATGACACAACCTCAAGCATGTCATAATTGTAAGCATATGGGGCATCTATAGCATTATTGTTAGAGTGATCCAAGGTCGAGTTCGCGTGAAACTCCTCCGGGATCGCAAACGTCATATGCTTTGATGGGATGGGGACAGCAGCACACCCCTCGTCAGCAGAGTAAAGAGGGTCATGGTGATTCTTGGAATACCATGACACCTCAGTCGAGCAACAAAGAGCAGAGTGTGGCAAGTAAACATGTGTTTGGAGCTGATCAGGTTGTGGTGGATGATCAGTTGGGAACATCCACGGTGTGAGGTACTATTCTTTTAAATTATACCTTGATGCAAGTGTTCTTTGATACCGGTGAATCACACTCTTTTATTGCTGCATGTGTGGTTGATATGTTGGGTTTAAGGGTAGAGATGATGCCCTCAGTTTTGAAACTTCAAACTTTTCTGGGTTGAAGAGAGTGTCGAGCGTTCTTGTGTAGAGAATGTTGTATCGTTTTGGGTGAGGTTGAGATATTTTGGAATATCTCAATGCTGGAGTTGGATGGGTATGATGTAATCTTGTGGATGAATTGGCTGGTGGATTTTAAGGCCCACATCGACTGTGATGCATGGACAGTGGCTTTTATGACACTCGATGGAATTAGACATCTCTTTAAAGGAGATAAGAATGAAAGGAAGGGTGCAATGGGTTTGTTAGCAGTAGCAGTGGGTACATTATCGTATCAGTTTGCGGCGTTGTCATTGAAATTGGTAGATGGTGTTGAGCAGAGTGTTCTTATGGTAGTTGTGGATCAGTTCATGGATGGTCTTCCTGAAAAATCCTCTGGGTTACCTCCCGTAAGGCAAGTGGAGATTACGATTGATCTCATTCCGGGGAACAGTCCAATATCACTTCTATCTTATAGGATGACACCAACTGTATTGTGGGAATTGAAAGTCTAGTTGGAAGAGTTATAAAACAAAGGGTTTATCTGGCTTAGCATGTCTCTCTGGGTAGCGCCAGTGTTGTTTGTTAAAAAAAAGGATGGAACATTGAGACTCTGTGTGGATTATTGCAGACATAACCAAGTTATGATGAAGAATAGATATCCACTTCCACGAATTGGTGATTTGTTCGACTAGTTGAAGGGAGCCCAGCGGTTCTCCAAGATCGACCTGAGGTCGGGATATCATCAATTGTAGGTGAGGAAGGTGGATATTTCTAAAACAACTTTCATAAGTAGATATAGCCATTATGAATATGTGGTTATGCCCATTGGTCTAACGAATGCACCGGCTATGTTTATGGAATTCATGAATTAGATATTTCAGAGATATATGGATTCATTTGTGGTGGTGTTTTTAGACGATATTCTAGTGTATTAAAAGACAAAGGAGAAGCATGAAAAGCACTTGGCAATAGTGTTGGGGATCTTGAGGGATCATCAGTTGTATGCCAAGTTGTCAAAGTGTGACTTTTGGATACAAGAAGTTAGTTTTATTGGACATGTGATTTCAAAAAGTGGTGTTTCAGTGGATCCAGAAAATATAGAGGTTTTTGTCTCGTGGAAACCACCAAAGAATGTGTTTGAGATACGGAGTTTTCCTGGTCTGGCTGGGTATTATCAGCGTTATGTTCATGATTTTTCACGTTTGGCTTCACTAATAACAGCTTTGACAAGAAAAAATGTTCCATTCAAGTGGAATGAACAGTTTCAGTAGTGTTTCGAAGAGTTAAAGTGTCGCCTTACATCATCAACAATTATGTTTATTCTATAATCAGGAAAAGGGTGTGCGGTGTATTGTGATGCATCGGGATCAGGGTTGGGGTGTGTTCTCATGCAATGGATTCATGTGGTTTCATATAGATCACAACTGTTGAGAGTGCATGAGAAGAACTACCCAACTCATGATTTGGAGTTTGCAACTATAGTCCATGATTTGAAATTTTGGCGTCATTATCTCTTTGGTGAGAAATTCACAGTTTATACAGATCATAAGAGCTTGATACACATCTTCTCACAAAGGGATTTGAACTTGAGGCAAAGGAGATGGATGGAATATCTCCTTATGTTTGATTTTGACTTGATATACACACTAGGTAAGGGAAATTTTGTGGTGGATGCATTATGTATAAAATCATATGCTCATGTGGTGAAACATGCATCAGACTAGTGGAAGTTGATATCGGTTATAGCTGATATACGGTTGGAATGTGAGGAACATAGAGATAGATTTGTCTTCATTCTAGTTTGGTTGATTTCGTACATGGATAGACTGGTTAGAGAGGCACAGATATCTGATTCTGAGTGTGTGACCATGGGGTCAAGACTCAATGGTTGAGAGACCATTGAGAGTTTCCAACTGAATAGAGATTCAGTTTTCTGTTTTCGAAATCGAATGTTTTTACCAGTTTCTTTCCTAGAGGATCATCTTAAGGATTATCATCATTCTAGGTGGGCTATTCATCATGGAATTCAAAAAATGTATAAAGCACTGAAGGCGCAGTTCTGGTGGGATGGTACGAAAAAAAGTGTGGATGAGTTTTTTTTGAGATGCTTGACTTGTCAGCAGGTCAAGGCAGGGAATTAGAGGCCAGCAGGAATTTTGAAGTCTTTACCAATCCCTGTTTAAAAGTGGGAGTAGATAGCGATGGATTTTTTTACAGGTCTTCCATGAACTGTTAGAAAACACGATACCATTAGGGTGATAGTGGATCGGCTAACGATGTCGGCCAACTTCATCTCGATTCGTTAATCTCATACGATGGAGGATATATCCAAGATATATATCTGGGAGGTGTTAAACAGGCATGGTGTTCCAGTTTTGATTCTATCAAATAGAGATCCCAGGTTTACATCTCGTTTTTGGAAATCCTTACAGCATGCCCCTGGAACGCAGTTGACGATGAGTATGGTGTATCATCCTCAGATGGATGGTCAATCTGAGAGAATGATATAAACTCTGGAGGATATGTTGTGGGCTTGTGTAATGGATTTTTGTCGATCGTGGGTGGAGTACTTGTTGTTGGTTGAGTTCTCGTACAATAAATGTTATCAGGCATCAATACAGATGGCTCTGTTTGAAGCATTGTATGGGAGGCCATGTCGTTATCCACTATGTTGGGTGGAAACGGGGGAGTCCCCAATAGTTGGACCGAGCCTTGTCCAGGAGTCAACGGAAAAGATCAGGTTGATTAGAAAAAGAATGGAGACAGTTAAAATTCATCAGAATTCGTATGAAGATCATCATTAATGACCTTTTTCATTCCAGGTGGGTGATCATGTGTTCTTGAGGATATCTCCGAGGTTGGGACATCGTCGGTTTGGAAAGCAGGGAAAGTTATCTATGAGGAATATTCGACCTTTTGAGATTCTTGAGCGGGTTGGTGATGTGGCTTATCATTTGTCTTGGCCACCTAGGTTCAGTGTGGTGAAAAATGTGTTTCATGTGTCATAGTTGAAAAAGTATCAGTCAGATTGTGACCATGTAATTCGATGGGATCACGTTGTGCTAGAACCGGATACTTTGTTGGTGCACGTGCCAGTGCGGGTTGTGGATAGGAAAGAGAATGTATTTTGTGGTAAAAGCATTGGTTTAGTTCTTGTTTTGTGGAAACATGGTCAAATTCAAGAGGAGACTTGGGAGAGGGAGAAAGAGATGGTCGAGCAGCGGCTCGAGCTCTTTCGGCAAAGGGCGGGTTCAATGCATTCCGGGGAAGGAAAGTCCAATGGTGGGGAGAATGTATCACCCCCGGTTTTAGGTATGTGGCCTTTTTTTATGAATTTTTGTTTGTTTAAAGTGCATGGAATGAGTTTGGAAGAGGTTGGGAGATTTGGGAATGGTTTTGGATGTGTTTGGATGCTTTTAAAGGGGTGCACGGTTTGAGCACGGTTTGTGGAAACGCTGCGGATACCCCAAGAAACCGTTTAGAACCATGTTCTCGATATAGTAGGCCTCGCACACCCTATGCATGGTTTTCCAAACCGTGTGGACCCTAGCTCTCAAGGAAGTGGTGTGTGCGCGGTTATCTCACTATTTGTCAAACCATGCAGGCTAACTGTGCGACCACTTAATGTTTGGGTTATAAGTTCCAGGCTCACTCGGGATTGCCTCATTTCACTCCAATATTCCTCCCACTCGATCCTCACTCATCATTTTCGGTTCTCAAGGGTTATAGGGGCTCTCCCACACGTTTTGGAAGTGATTTGAAGGGGTTTCAAGGAGTATTCAAGGCTGTTTCTCCCAGGTAAGTCTCTTCTATTGGTTTCTAGGTGTTTTCCTCTAGATCTACATACCTCTACTTCTTGGTTTTCTAGATCTACACTTGTTGTGTGTATATCTAGGGTTGGGGTTTCCTTGGATGTTAATTTTAATGCTTATTATGGTGAGGGAATGTGATCTAGAGAGGTTTCGGTGGTGCGTTCTCCTGATTGGAGGTGCGGTTGTTTATGGGTCGTTTTCTCAGAAACTATAAAGGTAGGTGGCTTCTCTCTCGACTCCACTTGGTTAGAACTAGTTGACCAATGTTACAATTATATTTTGTGCTTTAAATTAATTGTGTTTAAATGTTAGAAATTGGAGGAAAATGCCTTGGGTGATGTTTTGGGGATTTTTGGGGAAAAGAGTGTTTTGTGGTGAAAGCTTTTGTTGTGGATTTTAAAATGGAGATTTTAAAACGGGATGATATGGTTGATTTGTTAAAATGATTGATGGAAACATTTTTTGAATAAAAAGGATGTTTTATTGATATATGGATTGGCATGGAAAATGGTTTTCAATAAATGGTTGATTTATTGATGTGGATTGATATGCAATTGAATGCTTTGATTGCATGATGATGTGACCTTAGTGGGTTATATGCTTGGATTTGGCTTATTTTTAATGTTGTTTGTAAGTGGCGATAAGTACCAATATAAAAAGGGTATGGATAGTGGATGGACAGGAGACCATCTAGGATAAGTGGACGGGAAGTGCTGCTTGGTGTGAATGGGTGAACGGGTTGGACGGTAGCTCCAATGTTTGGTTGTATGGTTGTTTTCTTGTGAATTTCTTGGAAAGATGGAATTGTTGTGCTAATGGGTAAATGTTGGAATGGTTGTGGCTTCTTTGGTTGGATTTCTTTTGGTTGATTGGGTTGGGTGTGATGGATTGGTAAGATCATGGTTGGCTTATGGAAATGGTTGCACTAGTGATTATTTTATATAAACTATTTTATATAAATGTGCTGATGGTTTTATCCTTGTGGTGTGTATAGGAAAGTCATTTATGGAAATACTACTGAGTTTTAGTACTCACCCCCTTCTTTGGCACTGTAGTCTCTTTGCAGATGTCATGTACCATTACATGGTCAATGGAAAGGAATCACCCTCCTTTAGTGGATCATTGTGATTCCTTGGAGGATCATGGAGCTTGAAGCTTGGTGTGGACCTATGTCGGAGTCATGGCTTGTGGTGTTTGGTTGTTTAGTTTCCACTTTGTACACTGATGTGTTGTGGACATGTCTAGATTTATTGGGTTTGGATTGTATTGTGTAACAACTTGTTCATTGATGGATGGGTTGGTTGGGTTTGTTGACATGCATCATATAGGTTATAGATTGTTGGATTGTTTTGTCTTAAGGGAAAATCATTCCCCATTTTGTTCTCCGAGCCCTCGGTATTTATTGCACGCCATTGGCACCTTGGGAACGCCGCTTAAGGCCAAGTAACCCTCACCTCCTCTGCTAGACAATGGGGTAGGGGAGAGGTGTTTCATAAGTGTTGTGTTAATTTTAGTTTTGAGCTATATAGCATAGATTATGGAAATTTAATAATTTCTCTATTTTAATGTTAATGTTTTCAAATCCATGATTTATTTAATATAATAGTTTTATTGCAGTATTCTCCCGAATATATGAATTCCACTTTGTATTTTTATAAAATGAAGTGGATTTATATTTTTCATTTTATTTTATTTTTAAATTTAATTCAAAATATATGTATATTTAATAATTACACAAAACTGATGTATAAATTTTTTTATTAATGGAAAAATCAAATTAGTGTTTCTAAAAAAAGTTAAATAAATATAATATTGGATTATTAATATATCTAAATAATTTAATAGATTTAAATAACCCCTTTGGGATATAGTAAAATATTTTTTTAAGGTTAAATTCTTATTTGGATCTTAATAAAAATCCAAAAATTAATTATGTTAAAATTGAAATGATTGATATCTTGTCAAAAAACTGTCGTATTAATATCTTAAAAATCATTTAATTTTTTGTAATTATAAACTAATTATTATTTCATATAAAATATTATAAATATTTCATTTATGGTCTTATTGAAAATATTAGTAAAAAATACACTTTTTTAATGTTTGGTCACTTGTTACCTTAGTTAATATTAAAATAGAGTAACCATTTATTAATTAAAATTAGAAGGAATAAATTGATAGAAAAACATGTCTAAAATTAATTTTTTGATTATATTAAAACTCTAAATCATCTACTCTATTTTAATCTAACATCTGGGATGATTTTTTATGAGGTTTGAATTTATTCTAAATTATTTTTTTGAAGATTCTAAAAGTGTCCCTCACCTTAATTATAAAAGGGGACCTCCTCCCTCAATTATTATCTTCAGAATGAGAAATTATGCTCTTCTATAACCTGAAAATTAACATCTAAACATAAATAGTTACATTTAGGATTGACGGTATTCTGAAAAATCATACCAAATTTCCTTTAAGAAGATATCTAGAACGAGCTCATTGGTGAACATGTAATCTCCTCAATCGATTCTTTCAAAATTATTTTCTTCCACATCCTCTTTATTAGTTGTTTTCAATATAATGTAATTATTCCAATATTAAATACATTTATATATTTTATTCTGATTACTTAACTACAATTTCCATCTTCTATAAATCCTATAAAAAATGAAATCACAATGCGTGTGTATTTATGGCTTACCTACTCCATGTCTTGGTAAAATTTGTTATTCATCACCAGTTTACATGGAAGGGTATAATATTGTAAATAATAAATATATATGATTATTATAAAAATATATTGATTCAAGAAAAATATATATATCATCCAATTATATATAATTTCAATGTTTGTGGAATTATATCACCGTTCATGTGTATGTATGACCCACCCTCTCAACAATGCGATACAATTCATTCTATGTGATCTAATTTAATAAATGATTATATAAAAGTATATAATGAATAAATATGATATATATTTTATTATTATAATTTTTTAAATTATATAAATGAATCACATGAAGAATAATTTGGATTTATATTACAATACATGCATCAAATAATACCTACAAGGAACCTTGATCTAACGTATGGTATAATTTCACAACCTAATTATTATTCAAGATTATTTACAAGTAAGTATTTACTAGGGTATATTTATCATAAATTATCATATTTCTTAAAGATCTATTGTAAAATAGTATTTATATTCTTCTATAATTTTCTTAATTCAATTTTAATTTTGGGTGATTTTTTACTAAACAGTGTGATTGGATTATTTTGTCTTTTTCATTATGAGGTACTTTCTAACATATCTTGAAAAATAATGAAAAGAATATCATGTATTAAATTATATGTAATGAATATATTTTTATAATTTCAAAACACCATATATCGAAAAAGTATTACCTTATAATAATTCATATTTATTTTCGAAGCAATTTAATTATTTAAAATTGCATGACATTATAACAAATGAATATGTTTTGAAGAAGAAATGATATTGCAATAAATAATTGTTTTCAAGTGTTATATCAAATTTATTTTCAATCTAGGATGAAACTTTTTATTTGGTATACATTTAAAGTATATTATTATTATTTTTCCTATGGTTAATTGTGTAATGGTATTTATTATTTATATTCATTTTTGAACTATTTTATGATGGAATGGTGTCTAAAAACACAATTTTATTTTATGTATTGTGATATGATAAATGATTTATGTTTTCTTGTGGAGTGAATATTTATGATTTCATTATGATAATGTTAGGACCTATATCTCTCTCTAATGAATTGGTTAAATATAGATAACTCGTGAGGTATATATGTTTTGGGTAAACCTATTTTCATGTTAACAAGATTTATGCATGGATATTGTTTTCTTGTCCATGTGTTTTTTGAAAGGGAATGGTTTTATGTCATTAATTTAATAAGTGAAACTATTATTATTTATAAATATTCACAAAGTTATAATATTATTTGTATACCTTAATTTAGTTTCTTATTTAAATGTTATGAACATATGGATTATGTTCTTTGATTTCCTTATGATTCTAGTTTACCTTTGATATGCATGTAATGATCTTCTAATGTAATCATCATGTTATAAATCTTTTTATACACTTGTTTATGATTGAATATCACCATTTTAACATTAATTATAATTTCATCTCACCCCTTTATTATTTTTTAATTTCCTAGTTTATAATGATATGTTTTAGGTAGTTGTACCAAAGGGAAAGTGCTTTTTGGGAGACATTGAAGATCTTCACTATAATATTTGATTGTGTTCTATGTTTAAAAAGAAATTAACTAATACTATCATTGGGTTTGTTTTATATTTATTCTTAAATAATGATGTTATATCCATGTACATCAATATTGGGTCATTAGAGTTGGTATCATAGTGAAGGTTAAGTTACCCTTTGAAATATAGAGTGAGAATATGTTAGTGAGATCCGTATATATATTTATAAGGATATATCTATTAATTTCAGTAATGATAATTAAATTTATTGGTTGAAATCCTTAAATTTTGGTAATTATAATGGTTAAAATAAGATTAAATCTAAGATGTTAGATATTTAATGTACTTCTCTTTAATGGTGTTGTTTTCCTAATATTAGATTTTCCTCTAATACTTTTGTTTTTGGGTATTAGACAATGGGGGAACCCATAGGAACCATGTTAATGATTAATGTAATGTGTAATACAACAATTTTCCTCCTAGAAGTTTTTTTTATTTTATTTGGAATATAACATATTGTCTATAATCATAAATAATCCACGATTAATTATGGACTTCCAAATGAGAAATGAATGGAACAACATTATGCCGAGACCATTATAAGGCAATGTCAACCTTATTTCAGTGGGTCCTATTATCCATTTTTTCCTAATCAATTGATCAGTACCACCAAAATTATATTTTATCACCATCAATATTTAGAACATTATAAATTTATTTTGTTTGTTTATATTTTAGTAGGAAATGAGGACCATTGGTGGTCTATAATCAATAATATAAGTCAGCAAGATGAAATTGAATCCATCAGATGTGATAATTTCAGAAATTATCTTTCAATACAAACATTCCCCATATTATTTATATGAATATAGAAAGAAGATATTAAATATTAAGAAAAAGGATGATGTATATGTTGGTATATATTTAGAATATTTTATAATAATTGTATGGTAAGATTCTAGGATACTCATCTTACGAGATAGAAGAATTGATCTCTTATTTGGAGGAATTGAAACATATATTGGAAAATGCTTTTCTATAATATAATTTCTATGATATGAAGAAATAATTCATTGTGCACATTAATTGTAAATTTAAGATTGTAAATATAAAGGATATAGTGATAATAAAATTAATATGAATCTTAATAATAACTCAAGTAGTATTATATGGATTTAATAAATTATTTTGACTTCCTACATTCCAAAAAATGTGTAATAGAGCACTTTGGGGAATACCTGAAAGGGACCAGAAGATGTATCAATTGTGGGAAGACTATACATTGACCAAATCAGTGTTTAAGTGATGCAATGAGTCCAACCACTAAAATTCATGGGGGTAAATCTCAAAGAAAGGAAATATTATAACATTAGTTCAATGAATGTAGGGATTTTGGAAACTATCAAAATAAATTCCCCAATCCAATTGTTAATATTGAAGATAGTTTATAAATAACTCTTAAATACAAAGAAAATTAGAAATATCCTGCCATCAATATTGGTGATGTTGAGTATGATAATGAAGTTGGTCAATGGCTGATTTTTTATGATATAGAAGTCTAAAATAATTTTATATAATCACTTTTATAGTATTATGGAATAATTAAATATCTATGTATTGTTCCACTTTTCATTTTTTCATATGTAATGAGTGGTACTAGAAACCAAGAAAAATAATTCATATTTGTTATGTAAAACACATTATGGGATGGATAACATATAATATGGGGATAATTTCATGATTATGAAATAGTTATTTTTTTATAATATTAATGAAGTGAAAAATAATATAATTAAAAATTGATTTATGAGGGCATTTATTGTGTATAGAAACTTTCTGGTATTTCTGTTATGTTGAAAGATTTATTTTTTTAAATCATGTTTATTTTCATTATGGTTTTATGGAAAGTCAAGACTTTTCCATGTATCAAATGAATAAATAATTAAGACATTCAAATGTTTGTAATGTGACCAATAATAAATACCTAATGGTATATGAGGGATAATTGTTAAGAACATTTTGTGCACCACATTGTATAGTTTTTCTACTTCCATAAGAATTGCAAAGAAGGTAATTTATGGAAATTTCATGTTAATATTCAGATATTTTTTTGTAATAAATGGTTATCACCCCATAAGAGGACTTATTCATATTCTATCACTTTTGATAATCACGTTGTTTTGATAATGAATTATGGAATGAACTATCATTTTATTTTATGATTTCATGATCGGCTAACACTTCAGGAATGAAATATTCAACCTAATTTCTTAGAATAAAATAAGAATTGGAAATTTTTCAGTGCATGAAATATAAAGATATTGTACAGAAATTAAGTAAGTATTTATTCTCATAAAAATTCAACATCTTTAGGGGAAATATCATGGAACCAAAAATATTATCCTAGTACATTCTTATTTGAGGAATTAGATATACCATTATATCATCAAAATATATGGATTTATGATTATTTACCTTCTCAAAAACATGTTATAGATCAATCTCCATAATAACTTGGTAATTATATTTCTCTTCCATATCCATGTATTCACTTTCTACCTATGTAATCGTATATGGAAACCTAATAATGATTTACATTGCCTAACTGTTATATTTCTATTAACCATCTGTAAAATGATTTTTTCTTATTAATATTAGGTATTTTAATTTCTCTAAATGAAAATTTATTGTATTAATCTTTTTAAAACATAGATAAATTTCAAGTGAAAATTTCATTTTTTTCAGGTCGAATAAAATACCCCATATATTAATGGGATAGATTTTTTTAATTTCTACAACTTCTTTTTTTGTACTCTAAACCATGATAATATTGTTCTATGCACAAAAAATTCTTATATTTTGGTATATGTGACACTATGTTTTGATTGTGTTACACTCAATTTCATATTCTTTTGACAGAATTAATATCACAGAAGACTGAGTTTAATTGAATATCTGAATATTATTATGTTGTCCTATAACTATGAAATTATAATGGAGGATATAAAAATTATTATCTAAATTATTAATATATTCTTTACACACAGATATATATATATATATATATAATTAAGCCTTTGTGAGAAGTGAATTATAATTTAAAATAACACACTTTGTAAATAAAAGGGAATGTTTTCCTGAAAAACTAATTAATGAAAATAAGTGAGGGTGTTAAATAATAAAATCACTCTTTATATATTTTTTAATGAAATATATATTTAATATATTATATAATATTCTTAAAATTAAACTCATTTGATTACTAATCATGATATAAGAACAAAATCATTTTTTCAAACAAAAGATTTATTTTAAAAAAATGTAGTCTTACTGCATTTTGTTGGCTCACCAATTTAAACTATATTTTTTATATTGTCTTTTATTTTTTTAAGGATTTAAACTTATTATTTGAAAGGGAGTGTCAAAATTTACTTTGTTTTATTTTTTGGTATTTTTCTAATAGGTTTAATACTTTGTTGAATTGAAAAAAATAATGTATTTTAATTGAAAAATAATTTTCATCAATGTAACATATAGTAGTAAATTATATATTTTTATTGATTTAAATTATAATTTTTTTATCAGTTTATATAATTTTTATATTTGAAATTACTTTTAAAATGTATTATGATGTAAAAATATATCTATATTTTCCATGTTCTATCATTCAAAATTTGTTTTCTCATTTTGACCAAGAGATTAATTGTAAATTAATTACTAAATCATCACTTTATTTAATTTTAAAAAATCTTTTCATATTTGGAATATGTGGTTCCAAATTATGTAAATTATATCGTTTATTTTTGTGCATTATGAATAGTAACTGTAGTAATTTTTTTATTAGAACAGTAAAATAAAAATTCAAATAACTGAAGGTAAAAATAATATTAAAAAATTATCTTAACATTTATCTTAATATAATAGGATACGTTTTTTTCAACCAAAATCATCTTTTAGTCTATATGATATCATTTTGAAACTATTTTGATAATATTAGGATATTCAAAATATTGTATTTAACGAATTGTTTTATATGACATAATATAACATTAATTATTATATTATAATTAATCTGTGGTTATAATGAATCTATATTTGACTATAATAACTCATTTGAAAGATAAAATTTGTTTATTTATCATCGTAATTTATTTTTATTGTTTAGGTAAAAATATTTAACTAAAAGGATTATACAAGGACAGTGTTTAAATTATTTAATTGATGAAAAATCCATCGAATAATTTTAATTAAATTGATAATGAAAACTAAAAGACCAATAAACATGAAAAAATCATATTTCTCGAAGATAAATCAACCATAATAATCAATGGTAATAGTTAGAGACAATTTGATGCCTCATGGAAACTATTGTGAATTTTGTAATAATTCTTTTAGTGTAATGTTAACATTTTCACATTCATTTTTTACTAAATATAAAATTTTTAATGTGGGATTTTCTAGAATAACTATTAAAATACTATTAATATTAATAAATTTAAAGGTTTTATCATCATAATATTATTTTAATTTTAATTTTTATTCAACAGATATGTATATTAAAAAATTTCATAAAACTAATGTAGTAATTAATTTGTTAATGTAAATGTCAAATAAATGTTATTAAATATATTAAAATAAATATAATTCTATTTAATTAATATATTATATTAATTTTATAATTCACCTTGACCAATTAAAATATTTTTCTAAATGTTATCTTCTTATATAGATATTTTAAAAAATTGAATAATAAAATAGTTTCAAAAATAACAATACTTATGTTTCATCCAAATAAGGTTTCATTAAATTATATAAAAATAATAAAATCTTTTTAAAAATAGAAATTTTTATGTTATAAATTAAATAATTTTTTTTTCAATTACACTCTTTTAATATTAAATCAAGTGTTACCTTATTTAAAATTAAATTAGAGTAACAAAGGGTTAATTAAATTGATAACATATATATTGGCTAAAAAACATATCTAAAATTTATTTTCTATTGAGATTATAACAATATCTATTTACGTATTCTAAAATATAATATTTTAGTGTATTTTAGAAGGGGTTTATTTTTTCTTTCAATTAATCTTTTTATAGATTTCAAAAGTGACCCTCATCTCAATTATAAAAGGGAACCTCCTCCCTCACTTCTCCACTTGACCTTGAGAACTAATTATCATATATATCCTTCCAATTTCACTTATAACAATTTATAGTTATATTATATTAAATTTTTGTAAGTACCTAGAAAATTCCATGAAAATGTTATTTAATTATTTCGTATTATTACGAGTCCGAGAAGATTGATGGTGGGTGATTCTAAGACCCTGTGTTCCCAAAATAGTATTTTAATTTTTTTAAGGTATGTTCAGTAGATGCGTAGGTGGTGTTTTCTATATTTTGAACCGATGCTCGGATTAAAAATCTGAGGGAACTTTTGAATCCATAGTGTTGGGATTCTCCTAAGAGAAGTTTCACATCAACCGTAGTAGGTCGGGAGAAAAACATAAATTTTGAACATTGTAGAAAAATAATAAAATAGCTTAACGTATTATTTTATTTTGTTTTCTCCAGCAGATGAGCAGTGGTGGTGGGGACCGGTGATGGTCAAGACAATTAATGTCTTAACTCATCAACTTTTTAACTACCTCGTTGTGAATTTAAAAAGGTTCATTAATTCATTTATTGAACCTCATTAATCCCTTAATGTGTTTTTCACCTTCCCCCCCCCACCTTTTTATATGGATCTCGGGGCGGGATTTGGGCACAGATTCTTCAAATGAGGCAACTGTATCGAAGTCATGCGGTAGCGTCCACCGACGGAGCATGAAAGCACGGACGACAATGATCCAGGATCAACGAACGTCGATGACTCCATTCAACGTAGATTCTCTCCCCGCTGCAACCACAAAACCTCGAATGGAACTTGAGGTAGGGGTTTTGTTTTAATAATGCTTATCTTTGATTAATTCTTCTCCTATCTGTTATCATGCTAACACAGAGGGCGCAGTCCCAACGAACAAGGCATCGACCCTCCGTTTCTTTTTTCACTGCGTTCTTTGGAGTTGGATTTCCCAATTTAATGGAAACACGAGTCAGAGGGTCACACTATGACGGCGGAAGTCCAGGAGGCCTGTAGGTATATAAGAGAGTGGAAATGGAGCTCTAGAGTATTGCCAGATCCCTGCGGAAAATCTGTCGGCGCGACACTGATGTGGTGGGGAAAGCAGGTGACGATGGCCGCCGGTATCAGACGACAACGGTGGTAACCGGCGGCGCCCTACGGATGGGATTTACATCATCATGCAATATTGGATACAGATGGAGTCCGACCCACGAATGGCTACTGAGGTAGAGGGGATGCGTCATTGTACACTGTCATGCACCGCGTTGAAGGGTCACGACTTTGAAGCGGTTGTGGTGGTGGCCGGCACACCTCCTCCCTGCGGGTCACGAGGGGGTGAATAGGTGGAACCACCTGGATCCACCAATTATAGATCTGAATGGATCTTTTTAGCCATTCCGCAAGTGTACCACACGACCCCCATGGGGTGCGCCAGCCAGCGGGATGAGCCGCCGTGGCCCAGCCCAACCGGGCCGGACCCAGACCCCTCCTAGGCCCAGATACGCTTATGTGATCATATCTATCAAACCAGATGTCTGTTTGAAGAACCTTATATGGTGTTAGTATCCTTGTAATGAGAAGGTCCTTTTGATATACTCCACGAGATTGTTGGAGAATATTGGATTACATACATGTTGGATCGACTCTGAATCCAACCGGGCCCTCAGCTATATAATGCTTATAACTTATAGACCAGGCACTTGATTGACGAGCATTCTGTTTCATTGGAACCCTTTTTACATGAAAAATTATTAGGTTACTTATTTATGGAAATTTGGGCTGGTTGAAATGTGATTGATGGATTGAGGAGTGTTTCTCCCATAATCCAGTGTGCTATGAGAGGGAATCGAGTAGCTAACAATGAGGCGGAGTTTGGAGACATCCTATGGAGATTAGTACCGAGCGATCTTGTGTGGGTCAGAACCTATTAAGACTATGTGGGACAGATACAGTGTTGGTCACTTATCAGTGATCTTATATGGGTCAGTTCATACTGATCTTGTGTGGGACAACGCTTAGCTATCTTGTGTGTGTCAGCGCATACTGATCCTATATAGGTCAGATCCTGTATGGGTCATCGGGGGTTAGTACCTATCGAGTCTGGTCAGGTAAGATATTGTGTGGGTATTTCAGGGATAATACCTATCGATTAAGTGTGGTTTAGACTCTATATGGTCAGCAGCAGTGTCTCCTGATAGAATAAGATTACATAGCTTCTTGACTAATCTTCTATACTGTTGTGCTTTACTTATACCTAGTTTGATCTGAGACATTTGATTTTTGCTTTGTGATTGAGATCACGTTTTTTGGGTTTCCTTTTAGGGTTCAGATAGACCTTCATGTTCCCAGGGTTTCTAATGGGTATTGTTATAGTCACCCCTGAACGGGATTCACCCACACCATTTTGTGTCTTGTGCAGATGACGAAAAGCTTGGCTGAGATTTGAGGGAGCCAAGACCAGGTGGTACACTGAAGAGATTGGATGAGGTGGAATGAAATGGAGAAAATCTATACCTAACCATTAGGTTTGATCCTCTTTGGGAAATTTGAGGATCCATTTTCTTTAGTTGAAGTTGTACCTTTCTGGTGGGATTGTATTACAGACCTTTTCCTGTAGTACATACAATTACACATAGTTTTGGTTACTACTTATGGTTTCACCTTACTATTCTATTGTTTTTTATTTTTTCATAGTGTACTATACTTTTGTGTTTAAATATTTTGAGGCAATGGATTTTTAATTTTTAGGAAATTCCTTTCTGGTGCATGTCGCCAACCCCTAACCTTTGGAAGGCAGGCTGGGGGTAGTCACGACATGGGCCACGGGGGACGGGTCGTGCCAAGGTGGTATCAGAGGATTCGATTCTCCTAAAGAACTAGGACTATTATATTTTTATTATAACAATAGTGTTAAATGTTTTGAGTGTGGTTTTTAGTTCGGGAGGTCCATCGTTGGTGCGGTGGTCATCTAATCCATACTTTAGGACCCGGAATTCTGATTTTTGAATCGGTGCACACCAACACTGAATGCTTGTGTTTTTGAAATGTTTTTACATTTATCTATTTTGAGTCAACTAACTAGTTATGACTTATAGATCGTGGCACACCTGTTTCTTTTCCAGATGGCACCGCGCAGAAAACCATCTAGTATACCTGAGAGAGTACACAATGACTACCCACCGAGTGATAAGGCTTTGGTGTAGGTCCCTCTTACTATGGGAGCACCTTCGGGTGCTGCACCAATAGCACCACCACCTGTTGGGAAGCCGATTCCACCAACCCCACCAGCAGACCATGCATGCTGACTGAGCAAGTTTCATGAGTTCTAGAGAAAAAGGCCTCTTAGGTTTCTAGGGGAGACAGATCCCTATACAGTTGAGTAATGGATAGAGGGTGTTGCTAGAGTTTTTCTCTTGGTTGAGACACTAGTAGATCAGATGTTTATCCTAGAATATTGACTTTTCACGGGCACAAAATGGAGATAGTGGAGCCTTACGCTTTAGACACATGACAAGGTGACCCTCACCCGGATGGACTTTGAGAGACACTTCATGGTTAATATTGTTCTAGAGAAACTATGCTCAATGCATATTCAAGAGCTCCTACACATATAGCAGGAATCCTGGCAGTAGACTAGTACTCAGTGATATTCATTGGCCACTCATGCTACTCCACCAACATGGTATGAGACCCATTCTTCAGGGACCAGGACCTTGGAGGAGGGCCTCCGTAATGAGATTCGAGCATCGATTATATCATTGAATATTCTAACACAAGATGGATTTCTCGAGTGAGAATTGTTGGTTTAGAACTTCACAACTGAGCACGCACCGACGGTGAGAGCCACCATTGGATGACATGATGCCAAGTCATCTGTAGGAGGTTTTAGAAAGATGAAGCTGAGGTCCAAGCGGGCTAGACCCACCTGTGGATAACCCCAGGATGCAGGGTCAGAAGTGTAGACCTCACGAGGGAGAGAATGTAAGATGGGAGGAAGATTGTGCTTCATGTGCAAATTGCAAGGTAAAGGAGTAGGTCGTGCAGCATGTATCGATTTGAGGTTATACCACTACCACCACTTGGAGGTCCACCATGACCACATAGAGCTATTGGATAGGGTCGGTCATATCTACAATAAGTAAAGGCTTATGACCATGGTTTTCAAGAGATGATTAGAGGTATGATCTGTGATTATTCTTCCCTAGATGCAGTAATTATAGAAACAGGATCCCATCACTCTATCAGTGCCATTACACTCGTTTGGAGCTCGAAGAATCCGATGGAGTCATTGGCTTGATTCTTGTGACTAGAGGTTTCTATGGGAGAATATTCAATGATTACACACTGGTGCAGGCAGTGTGAGCACACTCTTGGAGGCGAGAGCTTTGGCTGAAATCTCCAAGTAGTTGTGTTGAGGCCTTACAACATTATCTTGGATATATACTGGATATCCATAGATTATACTGAGATCGTCAATTTTATGTGCAATGTGTGGTATGTCCACAAGGATGTGATGAATTTTTCTTTCAATAGTGAGCAGTAAACCTGTGCAGTGCATGATGAGCATTCACAGAGGAGGTTGCTACTGATATATCACCAGTTGGTTAGACTTACCCTCAGAGCAATTGATGTGAGGAGTACGAGATATCCATTTTTTGTGTACTAGTATGTTGATGTCTTCCCTGATGATGTCCTGGGACAACCTCCACATAGAGAAGTAGACTTTTACAACGATATGTACCCTAGGACGACACCAATATCTAGACCAGCATATCAGATGGCTCCCGTGGAACTTCAAGAGATGCATGTATATCTAGAGGGCATACAAGGAAAGGGGTTTATAAGGCCCAGTTTTTCTCCATAGGCATCCCCAATCTTGTTCTCCATAAAGGCAGATGGGTTCTTGTGGCTTTTTTGAACTATTGTCACCTTACAGAGGCAACTGTAAAGAACACGTATCCACTCCCGAGGACCGATGATATCTTCGACCAGGTGAAGGGAGATCGATGGTTTTTGAAGATATACCTCATATGAAGTTATTATCAGCTCAGAGTAAGGTACGATGATGCACCAAATATAGCCATTGATGTCGGTATGTCCATTACGAGTTCTTGGTGATTCTTTTTGCTATGACTGGTTCTCTAGTAGTGGTCATGGGGCTTGTGAACAGCATCTTCCAGCCATAAATTGATCGCATTGTAGTGGTCTTCATCGACGACATCTTGATATTATCAGCGTCGGAGGATAATGACAACACGCACCCACTTATAGTCATTAATTCACTCTAAGAGAACCAGCTTCATGGAAATATCTTGATGTTCCAGTTTAGGATATGTGAATTCAACTTCATGGGAAGCATTATCTCACAGCCTAGAGTCATAGTGGATCTAGAAAATATTGAGGTGGTGCTTTCGTGGGAACCACCCATGAGTGTTCCTAAAGTGTGGTTTTTCTTTGGATTGGATGGAACTACAAGAGATATGTACCTAAATTCTCCAGCATAGCGGCACCCTTTTCATCATTGATGATGAAGGTGAAACCATTGTTGTTGACAAATAAGTGCCATTAGAGATTCTCGGAGGTGAATCAAAGACTGACCATTTCACCCATGTTGAGGCTACAAGAAGATGGCACTAGGTAAGTAGTTTACTGTGACGCATCAGGGAACAGACTGGGTTGTGTCCTGATTCAAAAGTGAGTGGCGATCAACTATGGATCGTGGTAGTTGAGATAGTATGAGAAGAACAATTCTACCCATGACCTGTAGTTAGAATTAGTGCTCTTCACAAAAATGATGTGGTGACACTTCTTTATGGGTGAAGATTTTATTGTTTACACTAATCATAGGAGTTTCAGGTATATCTTCTCGCAGAATGACCTGAACCTGAGATAGCGACGATGGATAGAGTTCCTCCAAGACTATGACTATGAGATATTCTACACTCATGTGAAGGGGAATGTAGTATTAGATGCTCTTAGTATGAGTTCTGGTCTACATATGTTGAGTGAGGTGACAGAGCAGCTAGTTGCCTTGCTATTATCCATCATTGATAGAGATGGAGAAACTTACCTTCAACCAATGACTATCACTCCCCCACTTCTACGGTGAGTTCATGATTCACATCTTGTTGACATTGACTGGGAGGCCTGATGTGATTATATATTCTCAAGATGGTCTCCTAAAAGATTTTATGATGTTTGGGAGCATGATGTTCTCTTTAGAGGATGAACTATAGTACTAGTGATGTTATGGGAGGAGGTCTTGAGTGAGTTCCATAAATCCCATTTAGCGGTGCATCATAGAGTGGAGAAGATTTTCTAGGACCTTTAGGATTGATACTGGTGGATAAGAATAAAGAAACTAGTGGCAGATTTTGTATCCCTATGCCTCACTTGACAGTAGGTGAAGGCCAAGCATCAGGTAAAAGCATTCTTAGCTCAGCCACATGAGGTACCAGAGTGGAAGTGGGATGGTATCTCTTTGTAAATTGTGACCGGGATACAACATACATTCAGGGACCATGAATCCATATGTGTGATCATTGACCGACTCACTATGCTAGCCCACTTCCTAGCCATCTGTGATTAGGGAGCAGTAGAGGGCTTGGTATGCCTATACATGTAGGAGATTGTGTGACTTCACAGTGATGCATCGACGATCATCCCATATTACGATGCACATTTGACATCTAACTTGTGGAATGGATTATAGGAAGTGTTCATAACCTAGATTCGCTTGAGCACCGCCTTTCACCCTCTGATAGATGGTAAACAGAGGAGACTATACAAACACTCGAGGAAATGCTCCGTACTTGTGTCCATGATTTTGACCACAGTTGGGAGGACCACCTACCCTTGGTTGAGTTTCCATAAAAAATTATTTACCACTTCACTATTCGCATGGAACCATTTGAGGATTTGTATAAGCAGCCATATTGGTCACCTCTTTACTGGAAAGACCCAGGTAAGTCAGGACTTACAGGTCTAGAGTTGGTATAGACTACTCCAGAGAAGGTGTAGATCATTTAGGAGTGGATGAAGACTGCACAGATCCGCAAGTAGTCTTGTACCAACAGGAGATAGATACCCTTGGAGTTTGAGGAGGGAGACTTTTTCTTCCTACGGGTCTCAAACTGACAAGGATTATAGAGGTTTAGCTAGGATGGAAAGCTATCTTCAAGGTTAGTTGAACCTTTCAAGTGCCTCGGCAGTGTAGTCGTATTTGGGTACTGTCTATCACTTCCCCCATAGATACACTGAATGCATAAGGTTTTCCACATTTTATAGCTGAGGAGATATGTGCAAGATCCATGGAACGTTATCAATTGGGGTGAGCTGTACATAAACGATGGGGCGACGTTTTTGGTGTTCAATGTGGGGATAGAGGATAGAGAGGACCAGTTCCTTCATGGGTGTTTGATTCATCTAGTGTGAGTTTTTTGGCTGTATTGGGACCACCAAGAGAGAACATGGGAGCGGGAGGCTCAGATACATGCATAGTACCCCCATTTGTTCATCTTTTAATTTGGTAGCTTTCAAGGATTAAAACCCCTATGGTGGGGAGAATGTAAAGTCCCTCAAAATTCCCTGTAATTGTTTTTAAAATTATTTAGGATTTTTATGAGTCCACCAAAATTAACGGCTTGTGATTCCGAGTCCCAGTGTGCCCAAAATTAATTTCTGAACATTTATAAGCTACGTTCACTAAATTGGCATGCAGCATTTACATTCTTTTGAACTAGTGGTCAAATAAAAAATCTGAGGGCAGTGTTGAATCTGTAGCACTAGGAATCACTTATGGGTTGCTTCACTTAGACCATAGTAGTTCGGGAGAAAAAGTTAAATTTTAGACTTTACAGAAAAATAATACAATAACATAACATTACATTTTAGTTTTTTTTTGTTTTTCTCTAGAAGATGAGTGGCGGTGGCGGGGACTGGTGACTTGTCAAGCCAATTAATGGCTTAAATCATCAACTGTGTAACTCCACCCCTATGCATTAAAAGTGGTTCATTAATTCATTTATTGAACCTCATTAATCCCTCAATGTGTTACTCACCATTCCCCCTCCTATTTAAATGTATCTCGGCGTGGGGTTTTGGAACATCTTCTTCAAGAAAGGACACACTGGTGAAGTCTTGCGGAAACATCCACAGACAGATGATGTAAGCACATGCATCATTGATCTGGGATCAGAGAAGGCCAACAACTCCATCCAACGTTGATGCTCCTCCCACCAAAACTGAGACACCTCCAATAGATCTGGAGGTAGGGGGATTATTTTCATAAAGAATATCTTTGATGAATTACTATCACACCTCTTTTCATGCTATCGCGGAAGGAAGAAGCCCAAATAAGAAGGACTAGACCCTATAACGCTTGTTTTTGGTTACGTTCTTTGGGTAATGTTTTCCCGATTTGACAAAAATTTGAGTCAAAGGGTCACACATTGACAGTGGCAGTCTGGGTGGCCCGTATGTGCAGACGAGAGTGGAAATGGAGGATCAAAGCATAACCAGAGCCCTGCAAGAGATCTGATGGTATGACATTGGCACGGAGGTGCCTGCTACAGGCACAGTTTGGCAACGGATGGCATCTGCTGGCTGCGGCAGGAGTGGGCTGTGCGCCGTCACACACAATGGAGGGGATCCATGGTAGCTGCAGAAGGTGGTCAACCCTCAGTCGGCCGCGAAGGCAAAGGATGTGCCTCGTTGTGCACCGCGTTGAAGGGATTAGACGTTGAATCCATGAAAGTGGAAAATGTTGGGTCCTGGTACTTATGAGTCCCACACATGATTATGTGGCCCCACCTGAAACTGCCAATAAGGGAGACAAACGGATCTGTTGAGTCGTTTGGGAGGCGGACCGTGTGACCCCCGCAGGTCGTGCATGCCAACGGGCCAAGCCGCCACAGCCCAGCCTTGTCGGGCTGGGCCGGGAGGGAAGCGGACCAAAGGGCCGAGCCTGTCGCGGCCCCACCCAACTGAGTTGGCCCAGGCTGGGTCAGACTCGGACTAGGCCGAGTTGACCCAAACTGAGCTGGGTTGACCATGGTCGCTTCGAGTCTGTCTGAATGGTTTAAACCAGACCCAGAACCCTCTTGAGCCTAGCTACACTAATGTGACCATATCTCCCGAAATGGATGTCTTTTTTATGAACCTTCTATGAAGCTAGGATCCATAGAGAAACAAGGTCCTTTTGAGATACTCCATGAGAGTTTTGGAGAAGTTTGGTGCATGGTCGAGTTGGAACGACTCCGAATCTAACCAATCCCTCGACACTAAAATACATATAACTTATAGACTGGGCATCAAGTTGATGCATCATTTTCTGCTTTGTAATATTTATGACGTGAAAGATCATTAGGGTTCATATTTGTGGGAATTTTTCCAGTTTAAAAATGACTGATGGCTTGAGATGTTGTTCTACCAGAATCAAACTAGTTATGAGTGAGAATCCAGTGGTTGGAAAATATGAGGCGGCTGGAGACATATCATACAGAGGTTAGTACCAAGCGATCTTGTGTGTCTCAGCACCAATCCATCATGTGTAGGTAAAATGCAGTGTGGGTCATCCCTGAGCGATCCTGAGCGGTTCAGTGTATAGCGATCATGAATGGGCCAGCTCATGTGTGGGTCCACGCTCAGTGATCCGGTGTGGGTCAGCGCATACCGATCCTATGTTGGTCAGATTTTTTTTGGGTCAATGGGGGTTAGTACCTATCGATATTATATATTTCAGACTCCATATGGTCAACAGTAGTTCCTCTTGACAGAATAAGATTATATATATTCTCGACTAATCAACTGTACTTCTTTACTTTACCTATACATGGTTTGAGTTGAGTATTTTTCTTTTTGCCATTGGACTATGATAATGTTTTGTGTTTTCCTTGTGGAATTTTTGAGTGACCTTAGAGGTCTTGGGGTCCCTACTAGTTATGGTTATACTCACCCCTTCATGGGATTCACCTCCACCTCGTTTTTTCTTGTGCAGATGATGAGCTGTTTATCTGAGTCTTGAGGGATCCAAGACCATGTGGTACACGGAGGAGATTGGACGATGTGGAGAAAAGTGGAGATAATTTATACCAACCAATCAGGTAGGATCCCTGGTGGATGATTCTAGGAATTGTTTTCTATTTCTCAGTTGTCGTTGTACCATTCAGTTGGTCTTGTATTCTAGCCCTATATATTCAGTACATACTATATCACTTACATGTGGTTACTAGCTGTGGATGCACCTTACACATCTGTTATGTTTTACTTTTTCATAGTATACCCTTATTGTGTGTGTGTACATGTTTTGTAGAAATGCCTTCCCACTTTCAGGAATTTCATTTCCGGTTCTAGTCTCCAACCCCTGGCCTATAGAAGAAGGGATTGGGTTAGTCATGGCATGGGCCTTATGGATGGTTCGTGAAAATCTGGTCCTCTAAAAAGTCTCTCATGTATCTTTAAGAGGCGATCTAGATGTACCTCATTGACAAAGTGGTAATACCCTCTATTGATTCGTTCAAAATTATTTCTTATTATACATCATATTCATTAGTCGTTTCCACTATAAGGTAATAACTCTACTATCACTTATAGTATTATATTTTATTATGATTAAGGAACAACCATATTCCACCTTCTATCCATCCTATGAAAAATCAAATCACTACATTTGAATACGTACACTTACAGTCTCCACTCCGTGGGGTAATCTAATTTTTTACCACCACATTAATTGGATTGCTATAATGATGTTTATAACAAATATATATGATTATTATAACATGATATTGATTCTGTAAATGTATATTTATCATCCACATCTATACCATTTCATAATTAACGAATTCATATCATCTCTCGTGCGTACATATGATCTACCATTTCCAAAACATGGTACGATTCATTCTCCATTATCTCAATTGACAAATGAATATATAAATATATATAATAAATAAATATTATATATATTAAAATATTCTCATTATGAATGTGATATAAATTTATCCGATGAATAATAAATGGGATTTATATGAAAAACAAGCAATAAATAATGCCTGAAAGAAGTGTAATATATTAATATTGTTGAACAAGTGATAATATGTTCACATATGATATCATATTTATAAATATGGTTCTAGAATTACTTTATAACTATATTTAATCCATTAAAAATGTTTTCTAGTACATAAAATGGAAATCAGAACTAATGTAATATATAATTTCACCTTCTCATTATTATATGATATTGTTTATACATAACTATTTACTGTGGTATATTTATCATCCATTTAAATATTCCTTAAATATTTATAATAAAATAGTATTTATATTATTCTAAAATTTTCTGAATTTAATTTTACCCATTGGTGAATTTATACTAAATGTTATTTAATTAATGTTTTTTTATTTTAGATACGAGGTACTTTTTGACTTATCTGGAAAAAGAATAAGAATAATGTTTTATTTTTACTAATAAAACATGAATATATTTTTATTCATTCAGAACACCATATTTCAATAAATCAACCATTGAAATATTTCCATAATTACTTCATAAAAATTAGTTTTTTAAAAAATCTACCATTTATAAAGGAAAATGTTCTTGGAGAAGAAATGATATTTTCCTTATGAATTAATTTCAAGTGTCCTGTAATTTTTTTTATCTAAGATGAGATTTTTATTATAAATATGTTTAACTTTTATTATCTATATTATTCTTATGGTTGATTATATTTATGATAGAATGATATTTTTGAAATCCATTAATTTTCCAGGTATTATCTTATAATTGAATGATGTTTAAGAAACCCATTTTATTTCATAGGTTCTCGTATATTGAATGATTTTTTGTTTTGTGGAAAATATATGTATAATTTAATAATGAGATGTCTAAGACCAATATCTCCATATAATTCATTAGAAAAACATGGATATCTCATGATGTATATATGTTATGTATGAACCTAATTTCATGTTCCCAAATTTTATGCTTAGATTTTGATTCCATGTCTATATGCTTATTTAAGGGCCACGTTTCATGTCCTTAATTTAAAGAGTAAACCTATTTCTATTTATACATATTCAAAAAGTATTATGTTTATTTTTATTCCATAATTTCATGACTTATGGTAGTGTTATTATCTTATGGATTATGTTATCTAATTTACTAATGATTTAAGTTTACCATTGATATGTATGGAATGATATTCTAATGTTATGATCAAATATTCATTCCCTTCATACTCATGTTTATGTTAACATATCAATCTTGGTTACCTCTACTAATAATTTGATTTCACCCCTTTCTTATGTTTTCATTTCCCCAGTTTATAAAGAATGGTTTTGTGTCAGAGTACTAAAGGTGAACATCTTCTAGGGAAACGTTGAAGATATTTCACTAGACTATATATTTGTGTTCTAAGATTCCCAAATAACTAAACTAATATGATAATTAGTAGTATTTTCATTGTATTAATCATTAATTATGTTATATACATGTATCTCAAGATTAGGGCATTAGACTATCCACCCTAAATAGATGATAATCTAGAATTACCCTATGTGGAACATCATGAACACTGGTACCAATGGAATTAATTATATAACCTATATTAATTAACAATATGACTATCGCAACTCATGTGGTTTCTATATTTTTTAATTCGTCATATGGGGAATAGAACGATGTTGTATAGCCTTAGAACTCTATGATCTGGTATCCCATTATCTTGTAACACCATGTCTTAATGGATTGGGGTTCACCAGAATCCCTCTTTACCAAGGGCCTATGGTTTTAGGAAGGCCATATGGGTGGAAGAAAAAAACCTATATGACATAATATGAAATTATGTGACTAGATCTTATGATACACTATTGTCTTGAGAAACCACTCTGATATATGATACAGAAACATGAATATTCAACTCTTTATGATTTAGAACAATGTTATTTTATATGTACCATAAGAGGGTAGACCACTAAGGTTCCAATGGAACTACCCCGCGATTGAATCACTAGAATAAATAATGTCACAAAATAATAAGTTCATATATCATTATCAGATATAATCTTGAAAAATTAGGTATTCAATGAAAAAAATCATGAAATCGGTCAAATTTTACTATCCTATTGAAAATATCAATATATCCTCCAAATTTTCATTCCTCCAAAACTAAGGAGAAATATCCACCTTGATCGTTGTATGAGACTCTTTAAATAAACCACCCTCTAAAAAACATTATTTTCATCAACTATATGTGGGAAACCCCCTAAATTCCACCCAACACTAAGGAAACATTGAACATATCTAGTTAACATTATAAATTAAAGGAAATGAAGACCTATTATATCCATTCATTTACTTTATGTTTTGACCCACCATTGAGGAACCATGGATGAAAAATATATATTAATATGGATTATAAATTATCAAATAATTAGTTGTTCATTCCATATAATACTTGTTGTTTATTCTCTAATGATATTTCTTTAACAGAATAATCAAAATAAATAAGGGTAGTTCAATAAATCAAATGTCACAATAAATCAATGATAACATAGGAATGATTATATAAGTACATCTATTCCAACATAACCATATATTTAACAATTTTATAGCTTTATGATTTGATCTCCTCAAATGTCTAAATTGAGTCCATACATTCTTCCAACAATATAACTACTTAATGAATCCCACAAAACAATTGGTTGACCCATCAATTATTTAATAACCCATTCCATCTTCCCTCTAATTAATTATACAAAAAAATGGTCACAAAAATTCATGTTGATAATATAACCCAAATAATACACTCAAAGGAAACACAACTTCTATTTTTGAAAATTTAGTCAAGTAAATCATGTTTGATGTGATCATCAATAAAAAAATAAACCCTTATAAAATTTTCTTTTAACCCATTCTCGTATATCATTTAAAATCAATCAAAATATTTCGCTAAAAAAATCATTATATCTCAATGAAATATAAATTAAATATATATTAAATCATTCATTGTAAAATGGTAAAACAAAAAAGAAAATATATAATTGTTAAATAAATTTTGTTATTTTTTTTAAATCAACATAACAATTATTAAAATAAAATTTGTCATGTATTTATGATAACATTTTACTATCAATGAACACCCTTTTCTATATTGCCTTGTAATACTTCTGTGAAACATTATATAAATATTTTTGTTTCATAAAAAGTGTCTTTAAATTCTTTAAAAAAAAATAAATGGAAAATACCAAAAATATTTCAATAAAAATTAAAGAAAAATGATTTCTTAATAAATTATCCAATTTTATTGACAACACATTATTATATATCAAATGTTTTTGGATCAAGTTATTAAAAATTAACCATATTATTGTATATCCAAATGAAAAAAATATAAATATTGTAATTTAACATCCAAAATTATATAATATATTAAAAATAATTTCATTCGTATATTTCAACCATCAAAATTGAAAATTATATAAGTCATTATCAAATATTTAGTTCGACTCAAGTAGTCTCAATAAAATATTTCTCAAATAAGTATAGTGATATTGAATATCGAAACTAAGAAATATGGAATAATAAAAAACATGTTTTATTTACCTTGAGAATATTTAAATTCATATGATAAAATTCATAGGTCATTATATTTAATAACATAACAAAATTTACAAATATTCCCCGAAATTAAACAATAATATTATATATATATTTAAAATTAAATTTCATAGTTTTTCTATATAATAATGTTTTTCAATATACGTTTTCAACTTCAGAATGAATTTTACTCTTATATATCAAATTTAAACAACTTATTAAATCCAAATTAAACAATTGTACCACATTATACCAAAAAAATCATATTATATAGGAAAAAATGAAAAAGTAAATTTATATTATATATTAGTCATAAAACAGTGAAAAATAACCCATTAAATATATCAAGACTGTATAAAAATAAATTATGGGCACTGAATTAAACAACCTTTTTATACATAGAACCATAACAAAAGTCACTTGTTTAAAATAAGACATTATATTTATAACAGTACATTTAAATTTGATGATTCAATTAAATTCAATGATATTATCTAGAATCAGCACAATTCAATCACTTGTGCAGTCATAATTTCACACATACCACAATTTTAGGAGTACACGTCAGTGAAAATTATCTCATATGGTATGATTATGAAGAAAAAGATCCTTGAAACTAGTTATCTAGGACACTAAACACATATTTTCTTTAAATACATTCTTAATGTTTCTTATGATAAGTTGAAAAAAGTAACTTTTAATTCATTAATGATGAGAAGATGAGATGTATATAAACACCTCAACGTGGACTAAAATTTTATAGGATAAGTGCATCAACCTTGAAAAATAAGTTACAATCAAGTTGTATGGATACAATGAAATCACAATCACTGATTATAATAATATCACTACCCTTGTGATCTAATGTATCCACAATAATGTTCCCTTCCCTCCATGTATTCCTCAACTCAACAATATTTTCCAAAATGAAAATAAATTTCTTAATAATGTAAATCTAGTCCATTGAATTTTTTGTTTTCTCATGTAGAATATCAACTAGAATTTTAGTATCAGATTCCACCATGGAAATAACAATTACATAAAGTTTACACAGGGATAATCCACTCCACATCACACAGTAATCTTCCCTAAGAGAATTAGATGGACCATTAAAATTATATAAGTTCACTATTTATAACTTCTTTAAAAAAATGATGCAATTATCACATGTGACTAACTCAAAATTATTTTTCGACTCACATACATTTCTACATTACAACTCTATAACTAACTTACATTATAAGGATCCTAATAATTACCAGTAATAAGAACAATTATGACCAGTTAATCCTTCCCATAAAAGAACATTTTTCGAATTGTAAATCAAGAAATAAATCAATCCCATAGTAGGGATTTCATCCATTTATTCCAAAACATATTCAGAAGAACAATTCAACCCCTTATTATTCAATAATATATTTTCCAAAATGTATATAAATTTTTACAAAAATATGGTATCCTTAGTTTAATATAGAAAATGAATCCCCTACGATATTTACTATGATTGCACCTATAGTATTTATGATACTAATTTCTAAAACATTGTAAAAATAATTCATAGAAACATAAATATAAATATGTATATAAATGCATGAGAAAATATTTATACTTTATATATTCCTCTTAAGGTCTCTCAGGAAATGTGGAAGAATAAAAAAACTCCCAAATAATTAAAATTCAAAAACAAAAAACATATAACTATGTTGTGTACCAAAAAAACTCAACATTTCTCAATTTCCTAATATCATATTAAAATATAATAAAACAATATTAATTAAATAGATATTGAAGGTACCCTATAATCACTTCCACATTTTTTCACTCTCCTACTTGGAAATCTTAATTCATATTTCTTAAAACCAAATTTATCCTCAAAAAAATATACAATATAAAAACCAAAACTACATTTCAAATTCCCATCATAGTATAGTATCATAAAAATAAATAAAATAGTCTATATTCACTCCACATACCATGTATATCGTAGACCGTGTAAACATATCAAAATGCATAACATTGTAGTGTATCAGGCATAAGAATTAAATAAACCTCATTCCCAAATCTAGTGATTTACAACCATAATATATTATATTATCTCATATATATAAATATGTCATACAATATATTAAAATCAAACCATAGGTTAACACATCATGTATTCATATACCTACTTTGATTATAACAACCTTTTCCATATATAATGGGTGGTCATGTAAGAGTTAGTTTCTATCCACCCATTCGTTCTCTAAACTAGTTTTTTGGGAAAAATCCAAAACCATATGTGAATCATTAATTCTAACAAACAAAATGTGGTGTCATGTGTGAGAAATAATTTTTTTATCAAAGTAACCCTTATTCATAATAATGGTATTAATTTAAATGGGTCATTATCAATTCCACCCACAAATACTAAACTAACACTACAATAGAATAAGAAATACAGGCCAATGATATATAACAAATCAATCCCCCCTTTCCCACATGATAACCCCCACAATCTTTATTAACATGAAATTTAATCCTATCATTTTAGTGATATTAAAATTTTTAATTTAATATAATAATTTAATTTAATAATTCATTCATTTATATATACTTAATTTAAGAACATTTAACATCCCTCTTCATAATTCATGATAATAATGAATCAATATGTACAATTTACCATAGCTTTTATCATTTCTAAATAACATATTTCCCTTTCATGGATCAGTTTATATCATAAGATTTATAAATTCCAACCTATTAGAAATTGAACATTATATTCATTCTAAAAACAGCCCATGTCATTGGATAATTATAACACAACCACACAATGAAAATACTATTTCATATCCAAAACACCCTCCATGCCACCACTATGATAACCAAAAAACTCAATACACCACCACTAAGATAATCCCAAATGAAAACCTCTTAAATAGTGAGAATAAGCTACTAAATAACAATTGAAATATTTTATTAATAAGTTATAAGGATGATATATATAATCAAAATAAATGAAAAAGTCACAGGGGCCAAAATTGATGGAGACTGAGGGTATCCCCTCGGACAACCAAAGCACAATCAACAGGAAGAGAATCACTATTTGAAAAAAAACACATGTCTATTACCATGATTTTCTTTTTATGTGAGATAATCCATCATATTATTTTCCTCCCAACAAGTATGATAAACCCTTATGATTGAATGATTTAATAAGGAATTGTTCATAATGGAATACATAATATTACAATGAAAACATATTAACCTTTCCAAGCATTGACTGCAACAACATAATCAATTTCAACTTTACTAAGAGAGATGGAATTATCCTCACATATTTTTGGACCATGGTGGATTGTAAATGCCTCAATAAGAATATAAGATCCCTCACCAAAATACATAGATAAATATGGAATAAGGGAAAAATAAATGTTTTGAACATCTCCTCCCCCACACATGATCCATTTGAGACAAGACACATTTGTATTCAGTATAAGACCATTCACAGGAGGAATCCAACGAACCCAAACACCATAGTTCATTATCCGATGAGAACCATCACATATTGTAAGTATATTATCAGCAAGAGAGAGAATAACCATAGGAAAATAAACTCATATTAATTGAATAACAAAGCAGATGAGAATATATAAAAATATAGATCTTATATAGAGGAGAGAATACTGATATTGATGATAAAGAAACGTGTTCTTTGATTACCATAAAATCTATCAATCCATTGTAGATAATATAATACAACCCTTTTCGGATGCACATTCCTACGAAAAAGGATCCCAAATCCAAAAAAATAAAATCATCCAACAAATCTACCATTCCTGCAGAAACTAGTAAACAAAAATCCTAAAACCATTAATACTCTACCCAATCACTATGAAAAAATAAATTATAAATACAATATTAGTGATCATTGAGACCACACTAGGACTTGGAATCCAATAGTAAGTTAATAATATGAAGATTACCACAAGTATGAATAACATTATGATGATTCATCCAAAAGATGTAAGTTGTATTTAGGAGAGAAGCCCCTACACCACAGCTTCGCACCTGAACTATCATAGATCGAGTAAGAAAGAGTCATATCATGAAATACTAAGAAGGAAATATTCCCAGTAGAAGAGGATATGATAAATCATTGATCAAAGTCTTCTGAAATAAATATTGTTTATAACCTACTTATGATCCTCATTGAGTACATCATCTGTGAAATAGAGATAGGAACAAGGCTATGTGAGACTAATATTTGGAACTGGACAGCTAAGAACAAATAAATTATGAATAACCCAATTAGTTTTCTAAATATACATGTCACAATACCCAAATATCCACCAATATTTTCCTATGATATTAGGAATTATAATATTCAATGATTTATTGATATGAGATCCATAATCTATGTTACCCCAGTTAGAATTAAAAAACACTTACATTCTTTTGATAAAATAAAACCCTAGACAGACCCCAAAGATATCTTCCTAAACCAGTTTTTCTTGTAAATACATCATGATATATTGAATAACTTTTAGACTTATCCCCCCACATAAAGAGATGATTTAATTTTATTTCTACTAGCCCAATGGTGATTACCTTCTTGATGAGAATCCCAGATGAAAATATTAATAATACTTTCAATTATCTTGATCACTACATTGGGGGAACTTTACATATATAAAACATGCATTGGAATAGATAATGAAACACTATTAACTAGAGTAATCCTTCCCCCAACAGAAACAAACTTACATTTCCATAAAAAACACTCCCAAAATACTAGCAAATTTTTTATAAAAATGATGAATCCGGATCCTCCTATTAGACTTAGGAGAACCCCAGTAAACCATTAGAAAATATTGATAATGAAAACCAATCCCCTCTTGTATGAGCAATGATATGATATGAGAGAACATATTGGAGATAAAAACATCACATTTAGATGTATTCACATGTTGTCCAGCTTGGTTTGAATACTCAAAGAGAGTTTATCTAGAATTTATATTTGAAGTTTCACTACCATTTATGAAAAATGGCATATAATCTGGAACAAAAAGTATGGGATATACCAGAGAAACCATTCCTACCATTAAAAGGATATATCAAACCATAATAGAATCTATATTTAAGGTTCCTATAGTGGACATCCTAGACTAGAATGAAATAGATCATAGAGATTAGTTCACCTTGTCCCATCCCCTAGACTATTTGAAAAATAATCTTCCACCATTATAAGTGAAATTGAGAACCATGGAGAGGAGAAGAACCTTTAGAGAATATAAATAGCCCACTCATAATATCCACAATTTATGAGATCATTGATAATGAAGGATTAATCCATCTGATCATAGTCCTTTTCCATACCAATATTAATCATCATGACTATCCCAATTAATTTTCAAATAAAGATCATCAATCATTTTTTATAAAAGGCCAATGACACCAAAAATGCATCTCCCATTGATCAATCTGTGTGGTTAAATAGATATATGATGAGGATGATGATAATATTATCTTTTATTAATAATGTCATCTGATAACTTATATGAAAAATTACACATGGTTTTAGGCCAAAACATAATAAAACTATTGGGATAATTAACATTAGGAGTTAGAGTCAAAACAACTGCTGATGTAGCATTAAGTAAAAGACCACCCCTGTAGTAATCCCAATTATAACACACCAGATTTTCTTTGATAATAGACCTATTATTGAAGAATAATGTACCAAAGAAACCATCTGATACAGAATATCCTTAAGGATTAAGGGTCCCAACCGTATCAAAGATATCTTATTTAGTAGGAAAATCACCCATCCTCTAATTGTAGAGATTCAAAATATTGGTAGGAATGATATAAAAAATATTTCTTGTGAACCCCAAGCATAAGAACAAACCCTTTGGGAATGGGTAATACCAAAAAGTGTTTTAGATAAAAAATACACTACTATAGGACCCGAAATTCTATCATAGCTGGTAAATGAAAAATCAAGAATACATATATTAAGTCTACCATGAAATTTATTCTCTCTAATACATGCAAGAAATTATGATATATTCTTCTCCTTTACTTTGAGCTACTTATATTTTGATCTTTCTTTGTCTGTCTTCAAAATTTCAAGTAATTCCTCCTCTAGACTATCAATTAAAATAAGAAGGATCTTATAGTAATTAATGTCCAAATGAGATTGTAAATGATGATTAAAGAGACTAATCTCTCCATAAAGAGAGTCTAAATTAACATCTAGGTTGGGATGAGAAGAAAGACAGGAATGAATACCACTCATAAGCCATCTTTTTTTTGAATATCATCCTAATAAAATCCATGAACTAGGGATAACTAAGAAATAATGGCAAAATACCTAAATCCTTATAACCACATCTAATAATTAGAATAGAAAACACCCTTTTTAAAACCCCCTGAATTAGAAACATGAATAATATTGGGAGGATATTCTAAAAGAGATATATAAAAATGATTCATAGAGGACCCTGAGAAAGATGAACTTTCTTGGATATTTCCCAAACATCTATCATGATAACTCCAAATTTAGTAACTACCCCTTTGGTTATTTCTCCATGTAAAAGAATCCCATGATAAACCAATGTACATATGTTGTTTAGAAGTAATAAAGGAGTAAAAATCCTGAATACCATTGTTTGGGTATAAACCTCCTAATTCTTTTCAGATTCATTAAGAGTTCAATTAAAATCACCTCCAACATACCATGATTCTGAGCCTTTATTTAATGTAGACATTGAATCCCAACGATCTATCCTCTCAGTTTAGTAACATTTAGAATTACCAATAGAATACAAATAATGACATAAATTATCAGTAATCATTATATAAATATGGTGATTTTAACATTCTAAAAATTCTAAATGGATTTGATCATTACATAAGAGAAAAATGTGAATTATGACAGACTATACATGCATTATGTTACCATAATTAATACATCGAGCTATGTTCTTGATCAAATTGGGATTAATCTTTGGTTCTTAGATAGCCAAAAAAAGAAACATATTTTGTCCTAATGAGATTCAAGATAAAATGACATTTTTTAAGAATATCACACCCATGGAATTCCATATAATTAAATAAATCAATGGGGTGAGGAGAAAATAGCATGGATTCCTAACTCAAGAGATTATCCAAGAAAATTTCTATTGAAAATAGATTTTGATTTTGAACTAGTGTCAATAGATCTTAGTCGGAGTATATATATAGCCACACATTTAGAAGGATTTTGAAGAATTCATTCCTCCAAAACATGTTAAATAAAGAGAAATGTATTATGGTTAGGGGTAAAAATATAGGGGAGAGGATATTTAAGAAAGCCACACAATGAACCTGGAGGAAGCTCATGTTGAACTAGAAAACACGAATGCTGATCTAAACCCGTCAGAGAGACTGGATGATAAAAAGATGAATTCTTCTGGTATGTAGAAGATCAAAAAAATGTTTCCAATGAAGGACTCTCAATAATTAATATGGAAAATAGCTTGAGAGTATTGTGGTCCAAAAGGGGAGGGACTGAGACCTTTGGAGAGGAGAGCTCCAATAGAATATATTCACTAGAAGAATGTTGTCCTTGATGATTTGACAAAACCATGCAAAAAGCCTCTCGAGGCACCACTGTAGCCATCCTGGATGAGGGAAAAATGTAGAGGACCCTATAACCAAAGAGGTAACAACATACACATGGTCAAAATTAGATATTAAAAATCTCATGGGATCCTCAATCGTTATCTCTAAAGAAACGAAGGACATGGAAGAAGAATCGCCCGCTTGATCAAGTTCCCTTGCTATGGACTTTTACTGGATAACCTAATAAACCCCATGTTCCCTTAATTATTATGAAATAATGTGTTCTATATATAATTATATGTTCTATAGAAACAAAAAGTTCAATATAAATGGAAATTCGTTTATTTTTTTATCACATTGAATTAATGATAGATTCCAAATATCATTTAATATTAATATCACTGTGACTCAATCATTTTACACTACTCAATTAATTATGATGTTCATAATTTTTTATTACACATCATGTATGTACATCATAGAAAATACCCAATGCACATGCCAGTCATATAACATTGAGTCATTATGAAACATATTTCAAAACGTTGTTGGGTACTAGCCCATTACCAGTAGATGTTGGGAATACATACTGTTTAACAAGATCGGAGGTCGAGGCTATCAGAATCATTGGAGTTAAATTTATTTTCTACTTCATGATCCAAATATATAATTACGTTAAATATGATGATCCTAATTAAATCTATGTGTTGTACTTTTTCCCACTTATGATTGATGGATTGAAAATTTTCAATGTTATCAACACTTTAATGACCCAAAAAATCAATGAATTAGTTTATTTTACTAAATGGATATTTTATTATTAATTTAATAATAAAAATAAAATATAGTTAAATTAAACATTATTGTATTTTTTTTCCTATAAATGTAGACAAATATATTATAATTAATTTTTTATATATTATGTTTGAATATATATTATTTTTCACATTTTTAAAATTTAATAGAATAGAAAAATATTTTAACATTATAGAAATTATGTTTGTTCCCTTAATCCAAATAAGTTTTATTCATATTGTATTTAAATGAAAAAATGATTTTGGAAATATTATTTTATTTTATCATATGTTTTATTATTCACATAATATTTGTATCTTCTTGTAATTAGATAAAATAATATTTTATTTTATTTAATTGTTTGATTTATCATTAAATTTATTACATTATTACATTTAATCAAATGTTAAATTATATATATATATATATTTATTCAATAAATAAATAGATTAATAATTTAATTTATAAGTATCATATATTATTTATCACTTTATTTTGGTCTCATTAGAATTACATGTCATTATCAAAATTAAAATATATATTAGTTATGAATTATTTGAGATAATTTTTTTGAGAAAAAATATATTCAATAATAATTATTAAAATTAAAATTTTAAAATATTATTAAAAGATGATTTTTTTGGGGTGTTTTTTTAAAACTATTCTGATTGAAATAATAAAACAATCTATCTGAAATAAAATTACAAAAAAATAAGATTGTTTGATTAATTAATTTAAGGGTAGTAAGCTAAATATATTTTAATTTCATAAAATTATATGTTATGAATTTAATAATGTTTTATGTTTTATTCAATACATAGATATATATATATATATATGGAAACCATTCTATTTCGAAAATAAAAAAAATACCTCGAAAAAAGAATAAATAAAATAAAATCATAAAAATAAATTTAAAATCAGGATGTTTTATTCAATATCTAGATATCGGACTGCCCTCCCCATGTAGTAATCAACCACTAGAGCTAGTAAGACCACATCAGGTTCTCCATACCAGCACCTCTATGACCAATGACCACTCTGATGAACACCTCTACAACTTATGATGTCTTTATATCCCTCCACTTTTTATGATGTAGCTGAATCCCTCTTAACACAATTCATTGGAATCACTAACAAGCTACTTTGAACCAGGAAAACACCACCCCTTATGTCTTCTCAAACCAAAATATATATCACATAGTCAACAGTATAGATGTGAACATAAATAATTTTATTTAAAAATATTTATATATACATTTTCCCACACACCATTCACCCCCACCTACATACCAAAACACTCTAAGAGTTGTCACATTCAATTTTGTATTTGATTCCCTGTGAAGCTAGAAGCCGCTATATATATTTATATCAACCTATAAACCCCCCATTATCTTATTGGAACCATCTATTACTTTATCATGTTCTTCCACCTACATATGGACTGAACTCCCTAACCAGCATATGGAAAACCATTTTCAGTCTCCGTTATTAATATAAGGGTATTCTAATAAATTTATTTTAAGAAAATAATTATTTTCACAATATAAATTTATTTTCTATATCTATGATTAGGTTCAGGTTTATTATATATAAGTATATATTATTTTAAAGTAATTTTATTCATCACATGTGTATATATATATATATTCTTTAATAAATTTTCAATTCCATTAATATTAAGACATGCCATATTAGTTTTATGATTTTGTAATGGGAATTTTCATTTATGTTTATTTAAAATTCTAATTTTTTATACGAATTTTTGTAGAAAGAGAATTTTTAAATATTATTTTTAGTTTGAAATTAATAAATATATATATAAATTTTGTATGTTTATAATAAATATTTAATTATTATTTTCCACACTCTATAACTATATATATAACAATATTCATGTTTTATGGGTCTACTATTATAAAGATATATTTATACACATGATGTTATTCAAAATTGGACACATATATGATTTGTTCGATGTTGAAGATAATTTAATTTCAACACTTTTAATTTCATGATTATAATTATGTATAAAAGAAAATTTATATGCATCTTCATGTTTATTATTTTCAATACATAAATGATTGGAATTATAAACAAGTAAGTTATTTAAATTTAAATTTAAGTAATTTATTCATATTATTGACGTATATGTATAAATATACATATATATATATATATGCACAAACATATTTATATGTTCAAATTTGGTTTTTATTGTACGATATTAAGGAATAATTAATTCATTACAAATCTTGTTTCATACAAAATTTTGTATCTCCAAGTTGAGATTGGATTAAATGTGTATTTTAATAATGTTAAATTATAATATTTATGTGTGATATGTAATTTTCATTTCAAAATTTAATGTTAAGGTTATATTTTAGTTTTCAAATAATATTATGATGAATGTAAAATTATATTAATATGTGTATTTTTAAGAGAATTATTTTATGAAAATAGTAATTTTACAATTAATATTATATAAAAAATTATGTTATATTTTATGTAACATGTAGAGTAATATCAATGATTCAAGAATGTTATAATATTGATATATATATATATACCCACGCCATTAAATATCATTCCATGATTTGATATAGGTAATATATCATATTCTTGAAAATTCACCATAAATTTAAGTTATTATCTAGTTTAAAATAAAAAATTTCACATTTTCAAAGGATGAGAAGTTTGATTGAAAAATATTATTTCATGGTGTTTTACGTGTGTAAAATAATTTGTCTAATGATTATTTAATAGAAGAAAAAATATATATTATTTTATGTAAATAAAATTTTAAAATTAATATTATCATATGTATAATGTATTATAAATTTAACACATTATTTTTTAAAGAATCTAATTTTGAATTAAGAAAATTCGTTAGTCATGGAATAGTTTTTAATAATTATAGTTATAACTTTATATAAAATTCATTTCATGTGGTAATGAAAGAATGTTTTAATACATGGATGTTCAATATTATTAATAGTCCCTAAAAAGGTTCAATTACATCTGTTTTGGTTATAAAAATTCTTTCTATTAATTTATTATGAGACTGAATATTTATATATTAATATTTTAATATAATTTCATTTTTATTTAATGCATTGTTATGTTTTTGATGATAAAACACCGTATAAAAATGTATATATATAATCGAATATCAAAATTTTTTTATGAGAATTGGAAAATATAGATTTTCAAATGAATGAATATTGAGGAGTGAATAGATTCATAAGGAAAGAGGGTCGGACCTGACAAACATCACAATTTAAAGTGGCCCTATTTGTTTCAAAATATTACATAATATTTTATGATAAATCACTCAATTGTTGTAATGAATAATTAATGTTATAAGAATTTTAAACAGAGTGTTATAATTTTTTTCAAAAGGATTAGTATTTTCAAAGTATTTTGTATATTTTTTTAAATCATATGTTTTCTTCAAAAGTATTTTTTGTATTTTCAATGGTGTAATTATTTTCAAATCCATTTTCAAAATCCTATTTTCAATGTTTTTTATAGGGACTTTCTTGCAAGATATTATATTTTTACAAATGTTTTTTAAATTATCATTTAAAAATTATAATTATTTTCAATGCATTTTTTATTTTTTTACAGAAAACACATAATTTAAAAAGTAATAGTAAAATTATTATCATTGGTATTTTAAAAAGGAAACATATTTCCAGAAATGGGGTTTCTCTTGATTTTTAAAACCCCATTCCTCATCCATTTTTCTTAACCTATGTCTTTTATAAAAAAATTACGATCATTTAGTGGTTTCTTGGAGATTAGATTTAAAAGTAGAAAGAATGGAAAAACGCTATTTTTTGTAATTTTTTTGGTTTTTTTAATTTGATTATATATAAGACCGATCCTTCTCCAAATAATCATATACTATGAATGATCCTCAAATTTAAATGACTTTATTTTTTCTATTACATTATAAAATAAAATATAAATCATTTTTTTATAATGGATCTAAAGGAAAGGTTCTGGGTCTTTACAATCATCGTTATCTATCGAAAGTTAACAATATTAAATGTGGTATTCTGAGTTTTATAATCTAATGGACTATGGTTTATTTCCAATAGTTGTGATATTTGGGGGTTTATCATTATCACAAGACCCAGAGATTCAAGATCATGTATATTTAATGTTATTCCCATATTCAATTTAATAGGATCCCAAATTTATTGTTTTTGATGCCACATAATGATGAATTTTGTATATTTTAGTATTAGGTGATATTAACCATTATGTTTCATTTTAATACTATGAAACCATGAATAAATTCATTCAATTTTGTGTCATATAGACTATACTTCTATGTGATGAATTTTTCATTATGAATGTTTTGGGGCATAGTCATACATATACTATTCAAAAAAGGTATCAACCTTATTCTTATATTATCAAAAATGGTCAATGTTTTCCTTATAAATGATCTGTCTATGGTAAAATAATGTCAATATGAAGATTATAATCAATGATTTTTTGTTGAGATGAGTGGTCATGAACAACCATTGATTGTCGTCATCAATGATTTTCTTTGTTCATGGGATCTTGATATTCTATCTTTAGTTTCATTTATATCAATGAATTATTTCTATATCCTCTTCATATATTTTGATGATATTGTAAATGAATGGTTATTTGAGGGGTGGGTTATGTAGGATGGATAATATCATTATTCATATGATCTTTTGATTCTTATTTTGGGGAATTTTCCTCCTCATGGGTAGTTTGGATCATGTTTCCCTACATCCCCCACCCCATGTATAATTTTTCAATTCTCCAGATTCTCTGGGAGGAATTGACAAGTTTAATGTTTTCTTATAAGGATATTGATAGACATAAATCATCTTTTTTTAAAAATCATTTATTGGAGGTGATCTAATAACTTCCCCTTCCTTTATGCATCCATATCTGAGGTAAAGAATACGTATCTTTGTTCTAGTAGGCCTTATACCAATTGATTCAAATGTTTTGCGATGTTTTTATTTTGTATGTTCATAATTTATATTTTATAAAATATATTACATTGAATAATATAATTTTATTTAGGCAGGTGGTCATCATGCTGTGTTTTATATTGAGTGTGGTGTTTTCCCTCCCATTTTCAACTAATGGTGCCTGATTTGGTACTAGTTCCAATTATATATCTCATTGAAACATATCTTTATTTAGGGATAGGCCATTATGGGTATCATAGAGAGGTAGGATTTTTCGAGGGAGGTATAGATATAAAATATAATTTCTTCACTGATCCTTTAACTCATGAAGTCCCCTAGTTGTTTTTACGTCATCAATGCTAGTTATTGTTGGTTATGATGTGTTTTTTCAGATGTATATGGTTTATGATTTTCAAAAAATAGTAGGACCTCAATATTCCCCTAGTAGATAAGTATTTCTACTTCTACAAATTATTTTATCTGCACCCCAAATTGTGTGGTAGCTCATTAAAACCCAATAGAATAAAAATATAATAAGTCTCTATCAATGCTTGAGAATGGATCTCATATGAAACTCCAAGAGTCATCATTCAATAGTGGTAGGATAACCTAGTCCAAGGATATGTTCGAATTCATTAATTAGATTTTATTTTCTCATTATAGTTGATCTCAGGTTCAAAATTCAATCACCTTGTCATTCCATGGAATTATTTCTGAATTTGGTATTCCTGGGGATCGGGGCCGAATTCCAATGTGTTTTAATGGAATACGGGGATTGGAAACATAAATTCATTTTTTTAATCTTTATACTAAAAAATGTGTATTATTTATCTACATTTGCGATAATTCATGGTTTTTATAATTACATTCAGGTGATTCGATGATATAATCATTTTTACATCTTTTAGAAGGTGAAATATTATAGTAGAATTTTTGGACACATTTCATATTCTAATTAATACAATGATATTATTTTTCGGATCCATTATTCCATTAATGTTCATTTATGATAACTATGGTCTTAAATATAGTATATAACTATGTCTCTATCTATATTTCATAGAATCATGAAACATTTCAAGGTTCAAGTGGGTGAATTCAACACTATCACTTATAGGTTAGAGAATAATAGAGTCTTTATGTATTCATTTAAATCATTAAAGGAAATAAATTATTTTTTATCATATAATTTTCTCATGTACGTAAGTTATCTTGGAGTCACATGCATGTTGAAAATCAATAAAAAGTGGAATAAGTCTATATGGATTTAATTGGGTTGATTCATACCCAATCATCAAGGAAACGACTTAGAAATTAATAATAAATTCATTTATAATCTTCATGTTCTATAAAAAACATGCTTCGACTACTATAGATTAAAAAGGATGATAGAAGGATATCTTGTTATATTGTAGGTATATCCACACTATAGAGTCTGGTTTTCTCTTGCATGTTAAAAATATATGGGATCAACCAGTTAATACCGTAGCCTATACATACCTTGTGGATTACCTTAAGATATTAAAATTATATGTAATATAATGGAATTAAAACTAGCCTCATATTGACTACTCCCAATATTTTTTTAAATGGTTTTGGTAAAAGACTCAGTTATTATTAAAGAAAAGAAACATCCTCTTTAACTGGGTAGAGGGAGACCCACTATATAGCCCAAAGGCCCATTGGGAAATTATCCCATTACATGGCCTGTAGGCCCTTTTTTGGCTCAAGGTCCATTCTATGAATAGTACTGCTATAGTGCCTGCACTACTACAGTGTCGTACAATACTCGTCTGTACTACAGTACCATTCCCCCGCTATAGTACCCCACCACCACTACAATTCTCGGAGTTGCTACATCACCTCTTCTGATATAGTATGCTAAATTACTGCTACAGTGCCTCTGCCAAATGGGTTTTGAACAATCGTTTTTCATGTAGAATTATTGGGTTCTTTCCACTAAGATAAACCCCAAGTACTACACCCAAAATGTTCTTAAAATGGATATTGTTGTTGAACAAGAGATTTTTCATGAGACCTAGGATGATGACTTGTTTTATATGATGTTGTATAAACATGATTTTCTTACCATTAATCTAGGGGAGATCAAAAGAGTATAATGGATAAATCAAAGTATCATTGGTTATGATATGCGGATTTTATTATCTGATTCATTAATTATTGTCAAACTAAGTGGATTAAATCCATAAGAATAAATATTTTGTTGGATAATGGATTATACAATGAGAATGTGAAATTTTTTCGAATCATATTAGAGATATACATTGAGGAGTCTTTTTCTATTTCATACATTCTTAGTGATGGAGAGAACTCAAGAGATTTCTGAGAAGAGAGATTCATGAGAAGCATATTGTTCAAGATGGTGATGAAGATAAAGATGAGTTAGAGGTCTTTATAGTGAAGAAATAAATATAAAAATATCTATTCTATCTGAATATAATAGTGTACTATGTCCATATTTCTTACATGAGTCATTTTTATGTTTCTTATTGTGACCTCATTCAATAGGAGGAGATTGATGATGTGAAATACTATTTTCATGGGTTCTTATTACAATTTTCGGTTCTTCCACCAATATGACTCAAATTCCTAATATCATGGAGAGAAAAAACTTATCTTATAAGGGTAAATTTTTCTACATAGTTTTTCATAAAGTATTTTTTAACCATAATAACGAAAATGATTTAATGAGTGCATCCTCGGATCAATATGGAGGACAATAATGGGTATATTAATGGTCAAAGAATCTATAAGGTGGTTGTGCTTGATAGGGAGATGGTGAATGATATCAAATTGATAAAAATATCCTATAAAATATTGAGGATGTTTTACATGGATATGTCTAACGATATATTAGAGTATGAATTTATCTTCAATGTCATGTATTACATTTGTTTCATGGAGTGGTATGTGATATGTTGTTTAGATGTTATGCATAAAATTCAATCTCTATTTATCTTAGGGGTTAATGATTTGTTTCCATTAAAACTATTTGAGGTCTATGTCTGGGTAATCTAGTATAATCCATCATGTTAATCATAGAATGGAAGGTTTCATCAAGTAATTTTAATTGTGAATTTTTCAGAGGGAATGTTATCATGTTCTAAAATAGGACATGGATGACATATATCATTTCTCACTTTTTATATTCTAATGTTATGTTTGTCTTTAAAAATATAATTAAAAATTACGTTTATATATTTAAACATCTCAGGAATATTTATCAATTATATAGTGTAAAAGGACTGACATAAAAAATAATAGCCTATTTTTATAAAAATAGTATTCAAATCATCATCGTTGGACCATTCAGTGTAACATTTCCAATAAAAATGTAGCTTTACATGGAGGGTTTTGGTTACCCAAAAACATATTGGGAAAAAAATAAATATTTTAGGACCTAGTCAGTTTTGTTTCTAAAAGATATGGTAGTTTAAAAATGTTTTTTCTTTTCTGTTGTAGTGTCACACTAGTTAATAACATACATGAATCTATTCCAAGGGATTTTACTTCTATAATTAAATCTCACAATCATATCCTATTGGAGTTGGAGGAAATTAATAATTGTATCATATGGAACATTAAAATTGAGGTTAAGTGTCACTAATTTATTTTTAAACCTAATGCTATTCCCATAATAGAAGATAGTTTCAATCTAAAGAGAATAGAGATGAAATTGAATGACATGAAAGATAAAAAAATTATGAACTCATTAAATGGATATAATTTTACGAGAAATACACAATGGATTGATATAGTGACAATTGTTGTAGTTAGGGATACATTCCAAGAATTTTTATAGACCATATAACATTTTATGGAGATAATCATGGGATTTTTCAATGATAGAGTAAGAAGGGGGGTCGGGTGAGGTGATATTAAATACTAAAAATACAAATGGTAATGTCATGTACTCTTCTACCATTTATGTTCACATCTATTCATGAAAACTATGTTGGCAAGTCTTAATCATTAATTTATATCTAACTCTACTGATGAAGATTTAAAATATTTATTATATTCGATTATTCTCAAGAATAAATCATATGTGTTTGGGTTCTCTATCTCATCTTCCATATATATTCACTCTCATGACTGTAGTTTGTTGGTATGTACTGAGTTGTAGATTGAAGTGTGGGACTCTAAAATTTTATGCAAGAAAATCATATAAAAAATAAATTTTCATTTCCATATGATATTAAATAGGGACATCCATACTTAGGCTAATATTTATAATAATTGAATTTACATGGATTACTACTAATATTGTTTTAAGTGACCAGGTATTTAGAAGGATTGTAGATTATTTTTTGAAGGTTATTGTTATGCATTATCTAGGGATTTTTTCGGTGACTTGCTTCGTATTTCAATTTCATGTGGTGACATTCTTAGTTATTTTTTATGATTGATTCATGGGTATAAGAATCCTTGGAATGATGTTTAGCTTTTCAGAATATTGTTTTTATCTATGAGTAAAATGATCATAGAGGCTTCTAACATGTATGTTAGAATAGAATAGTTCAATTTTCATTATCTCAAAGTTATTATTTCATCATGTATTATATAACTATGTTACTTATTTATAGAATTGATCAATTGTTTATTATATGGGGTCTTCTTCAATGGATTTTATATAATTTTGTAAGACGTAAAAATTTTCATTATGCAATGATGGATGTCATGAAAACTCCTAATGAAAATATAAATATAAATATGGATGTATGATTTTACCAAAGAGTTATGAGAGGATGTTATCTTCTATGTTTTATTTTGGGATCAATGGATTTTAGTTTTAGTGTATATTCAGACTTGGGAAACTCTATTTATATAGAAGTGATTTCCATTCTTAGAAAACATTCCCATTTTTTGAGGCATGAAGACGAAATTACAATGGTCACATTTGAAAAACATATTTTCAATGTTTTACATCATGATAATTTCATTTTTATATGGTATGTGATATATCTTCTCTTGAGGATTAAATCCCTAAGCATAAGAGACATAGATATCACTAACATGTGGAGGGATGGAAATTTCTCCACAAAAAACCTCACATATAAATGAAGTATGAGTTAGATTCCTATTCTTTTTCGTAGCCTTTGTTCTCTCCAAAATTATATTATACTATTTTTTATTGGGAATACTATTTGGATACACTACTTGATACTCCCCATGACAATCTAAGATTTTGAAATAAATTTGATCTTCGTGTTTTTGGAATGTTTCCATGGTATAATAACATAATGAAGATTCATATGCATGTATGGGATATAGGTATTGATATGTTATGAAATAAAATGCATCATGGGGAAACTATTCCCATGAGTATGGATATGTATGGTTTGTGATTTTGGTTCAAAATAGAGAAGAGGAATCTAAATTACCATAGTTAATTGGAATAAAATCCCATTTTGATCAGTTTTTTAATTTTCAATAACACAAAAAAAATTATTATTTCATTTAACATTATATTTTGAAATATTTTTTCATGTATTTCTACCTCTTGTGACTAAACATATGAATTTTTAATGTTGAACCAATAAAGGTTCATGTGGAAGATTATACAAGTAGGACACCCTAAAGGGAAAAAATATTTTTTATGGACAACAGTGTGTTCCCATAATTTAATCATTATCAATGAATACAAAAATTTAGAGGTGCATAATGATAATTAAAAAATTCGAGATCATGATGGTCCATATAAATTGATGAATATCTCTTTAAATATGCATGATAATGACTAGCATGGATGCCTCCAAAATCTTGTTCTATATCCATAACTAATTTTTTTAATAATTTTGAAAGGATTAGGGTGAACCATCTTGGATATTACACATATTAATGAATCCCATATCATCATGGTCCACTAATTTTAAATGGAATCCATGATTAGAATGTTGGACTATGATAAAAAGTTTAGTTGTAATTATGATATAAATCCTAGTTATGAATGAAATATGTCATTTTTGTTACCCTAGCATGATTCACGTTACTAGGATTATAATTATATGCCTTAATTTAACAATTATACACACCATCTATGGGGTGTATTGTTTTTTACATTACATGATCAAATACATTGATTAATTTAAATGAATTTCAATATTTATAAATTTAATGGTATTGAATTTGGAAAAATGAGTTCATGAAGGTCATTTGAAATGGTATTTCATTAGTCTAACATTCAAATATTATTTACAAAATGATTGAGATCATTTTCTAAAGTTTGTTGAGGATTATTTTTGATACCACTATGTATTGATATAAAATTCCTCACATAAGTACAAGTATTGTAATGTGATTAGAAACAATGGAGGAGTTTTTTCCATCATAAAGTCACATTTGGGAAACCTTTATATATGGAATAATCATATGAGGGAGGATCACGTTCATGTTTTCCTCTCATATATTTTTGTGTGCAAATTGATCTTGTGAGAAAGATCACTATAAGAGGTAACCAAGTGGCATGGTCCCTTTTGGGGAGGCTTATGATGATTTGACATGTGGAAATTGTGTGTAGTTGTGTTTTTGAAATAGAATCCACATGTAATAAGATCAAAAATAATAATCGTGGAACATAATATTTAGAAGTAACAAATTTCACTGAATTTAAAATAATTTTCATGGGTTTGGGATGTAACTATCATTCTCTCAATAATATCATGAATTTAATTCATTTCATTATATTTATCATATCTAGAATTCCCTAATGTCTCTCCCTTTTGTGTATTCATTATTTTAAAACCATTTTATTTAAATAAAATCATTGGTTAAAAATATTTCAGAATTATCTAGCTACATAGAGATAATTCAAGATCATATTGTCTTATACTTGAATAAATTAAGGTCATTGGTCCCCAAGTGTCGTGAACTATTATTTTGTTATTTCTTCTTTAATGTGAATGGTAGGAAAGCTATCACATGGAGCTCCAGGGATGATGGTATCATGATTAAAAATAATTCTACATTGATAATAGTTTATAGATTTGTATTAGTAGGAATTTGACACGAGGAATAATTTTTCATGTATGGTTATGAATTATTTGGAAGATGATGTCAGTAATTAGATGAAAAAATCCCTCTTCACTATTATTTCATATAACTATACATTTTTAAATTTTTTTTGTTCATCATTATAAGTAAATGGGTATAGATAAATTTCACCAACTAATGGAGTTTGGTCATCTAAAAATGAGGAAATTATGGGGATATAAGAGAATAATGTGTTGTTACTGACAAAAATAGATAGGAGGATTGTGGTAAATATACAAAAGTCTGAGGTCACTATGTGTGTAATTCTAGGTATCTAATGAAATTTGAAAATTAATTTATATAATTTTTTATATTCATATAATTTTTTCTATATATCATCATTTATAAATATTATTCTAACATGAATAATGATCTAGGTTCCTAAATATGGATACATTCTTCTAATTCTATTACTAATAAGAGTCAGTATACCCTCATGGTCACCATGAAATACATCAAGTCACTACAGAAAATTTCTAGATAGAAGACATACAAAAATGATATTTTGATAGATTTATTTTATGATTTCTCCCATAATAATATTTAGAAAATGGATCCATAATAGTGTGAACATGATGGTCGCATACCCTATTGATTCGCAGATATTATATTTAGTGTTATGGCTAGTCACTTCCAAAAAATAACTTAATGAATTATTTTTAATTGAACCTCGGGGGAGTGATATTATAGGACTATCCAAAATTGTGTGATGTAAACTATCATATTCATATTATCAATAAGAATGAAGAAGTAAGTTGAGTGAAAATTTTCCAAATTAGGTATTTTATCAAGGTGATCATAAATCATTATTATAATATTCTTGGGTACAATTATATCACTCTAAATGTTTATACGTAGAAATATGATCCATTTACCATTATAATTTTTTGACAATACTGATTCTATCATAAAATAAAAATCATTAGTAGTTATCTAATTGATGTTATTGATCCAATAAGGAATATATTAATGAATTTGGTTGGTCATTATTTGTGTGATTATGTTTCATGTAATTTCACTTGTATCTGATGGTGAATGGTTTTGATGAAGTTATTTATGAAACACAAAATTTTTATCATCCTGAAATAATTATTTCAATCATTCATAGATTGTGCATTATGGGAACAGAATCATTCCACATAGTATTCAAAGGAGTAAGAATAAAATAATAGGGGTTGAAGAATGTTTAATGGGACCCGTTCATGGGGGAGATGTGTGATGAGATTCTCCCCCCATCAATTAAATGGAAAAATTCTTACCAGACATCACTAAATTTCATGGATCAACATGATCTTGAAAATGATGTTTTTATGGGAGGAATTCATCATATGGAATGTTTATCCTCTAGAAATTTGGGTTCGAAATTTCACCTTGTTGATGGGATAAGAAAAAAATCCATGTGACCTAAGGTTTTCCATATTCACCAGATTTGTAGGCCTTTGGGTGCCTATTAGATAAATATCAATTGTCATATTTCCACATACTGGGATGGGGGATTTTACGGATGATAGATTACTCTAAAGTGATTCATTTATAGTGTCTACAATAAATCTATGTAAAAATTAAAGTCTACTGAAAATAATGATTCAATCATGATGGATATATACTACAAAGGGACAAAATAAATTTTTTATGTAACCTTGTTAGATACATTATACTAACATCATAAACATGTATATTATGGTAATGATATATTATGGATCATTAGGATATTCAATATACTATCAGAGTTGATAATAGCCAATGTAGGGTAATATAAATTCATTAATAGAAGATAGATAATTAATGATCAGATCAATACATATGTTCGGAATATATGTGACTCTATGTCACTATCATTAATGTAGGGGAGTAAAAGGGAATCATTAACCAATAAAACCAATTTAAGGAAATTTTGTAAGAATCACCAACATGTTTTGTGACTAAAAATGTGACCAGATTTTGGGATGTGTCTTTAAACCTATTATACATGAGAGATATCTTCTTGATTTTTAGTAATGACATGGTGTTAAACATTCATTGATATACTCCATGATGTATTGAGAGGAATCAAGGATGCATTTAGAATACGATTCATTCTAGTATCTTTAGTGTATAAATCATGAACTATCTAGTGCTTGTGCACTAATTATGGATAATGATTGCATGGGAGATGAAGGGACAACAATTGACAATTCCCCTAATTTGTTCCTTTAAGGGGATTGTAGAAATAATTATAAAATATTAATCTGAATATAAATTTATAGGTAATTAGAAAACCTAATACCTATATTAAAGGGACTATCTATCGTAAAATCATATAACGAACATGTGAATCTAATGTAATAAAGAAGACACAAAATCATTCTTTCCAAAATTTATCTATAAAAAGAAAATCCTTTCATAGTGGACAAAAATATGGGGCCATCACTATACATGATTCCACGTGATATGTGAATTATATATGATATTGTCAATTGGTTTTTTTTAATCCATTATTTAATTAATTAATTATACTGTGAAGTTTCATGAATCATGAAGGGAGTGGGATTCATGGAGTGAATAGTGATCTAAAAAGGTTGTTTGTAATCTTTCTATGTATACAATCATAATTTTTATGGGGTTTCATCTAGTAAAAAAATTTGTAATGACCTCTCCCTCAGAGCAAGTGTCATTAATACCCCAAGACCGCCTTCCATATGCTAGGTGCTGGAGACTAGCACTGATGGCGTATTCTATACAACTGGGAAGGCATTGCCATTATAACATGAAAACACACACAACCAAGCACACAAAAAGATACGAACTCAAGTAAAATGAATAGTAAACATAGTGTGTATAGTATGTAAAAGGGCACATACTAAAATCCCAACAGGAATGTTAAAAAACTGAATGTACAGGTAAACTAGAATAACTCCTATGATCACCTACCAAGGATCCTACCTGATGGGTAGGTACAGCTCTCGAACGGTCATCTCTACGGTACGCCTTATCTAAGTCCACCTCTGAGCTACCTCCAGTCCTGGTACTCTCCTCCACATTTAGTGCTTTCTATCTTCTGCACCAAACACAAAAGGGTGCGAGAATAGCCCATGCAAGGGTGAGTATAAAAATACTTATTAGGGACCCCAAGACCCTCAAGGTCTCACAAAATCCACAGAAGGATAATCCACAATTCATGAAAACAAATGTCTACCAAACTTTGGTATATTCCCATACATATACCTATGATATCAAGTAAACCCATCTCAACAATGAGGAAACATGAGACCCAACTAAAAATCCCAAATCCCAACTATTCCACGAAGGAATGAATACCACAAAGATGAGACTTAGCTCACCCTAGAAATTATTCTAGGGGTAGTAAGAAGAGACATCCCATGTCACATCGCTAAACACCTCAGCTACTAGAGAACCCCTCCTCTATTGAGTATAGTGGGCTTGCTGCATCACATAGAGGCACTTCCCACTAACCTTGGACTACTGAGGTACTCCTCCTATCGAGTACCATGGGTTTACCACGTCACGCAAAGGCGCTCCTCGCTGTTGGTTTGTTGTGTCACACAGATACGCTCTCCCTCGTGACTTGCTGAGGCACTCCTCCTGTCGAGTATCATGGGTATGTCGTGTCATGCAGAGGAGCTCCCCCTTGTGGCCTCCTATGATACTCCTCCTGTCACGTACCGTGGGTATACCATGTCACATAGAGGTGCTCCCAACTATAAGACTACCGCATCACACAGAGGCGCTCCCCACTGGGCTTGTCAAGTCACTCTAAGTCACAATGGTCACCAGTTGTCAAGTCTTATCCTGTCGTACGGTTCCGTAAGTATCATTCATGGGAGAACCACTACTAAATCCATAGCTCAATACTCCAACTGCCACTTATCCCCACAAAAAAGTATTGCAAAGGTACTCCACATCATATGGGTCTCAACGTAATAGACGGTGCGTCAATCAGACACACTGTCTATAAGTTATTAGCATTTTAGTACTGAGGGCCCAGTTGGATTCGTGCTAGATCCAAACCAATAATTCCCCAAAATTATCCAAAACAAAATTGGCTTATTCCAAATGGACCGTCTCACTCCATGGTTTCTAGCACCGTAGATGGTTCATCAAATGGACACCCAGTGCCAAAGTAATTGATAAAATAGTGTAAATGGTTCGAAGTGGGTCCAGGTGCGGTCTGACTGGGTCGGACCGACCCGCCCCAACCCATCCAGTGATGAACCGGTTTGGGTCGACCTAGCCTGACCCACTGGGTCTGGCCCGACCCAAGATGGACGGCCCAACCGAGCGGCCATGCTTCGGCGGTGTGTTGTGGTCGTGGGGCGACACGGTGGGTCCGCAGGGTGGCATGAGGTGGCGTGGAGTCCACACAGTCCATGGAGGTCACAGGGGCCATAGCGGCCACGGGGCGATGGAGGCCACAGTGGCCGCAGGGCAATGGAGGCTGCGGGGGCCGTAGGGCGATGAAGAACGTAGGGTGGTAGAAGCCGCGTGGGTCACAAAGGCCACTGGGCGTCACGAGGCTGCAGTGAGGCCATGGTCTGGTGGGGTGGCAGTGGTGAGGTAGGGCAGTCGTGGTTCAACGGTCCGATGTTGCTAGCTATATGGCTAGCCTTCTTCTCCGCGCAATGCGGTCGCCCGCCGCGGCTTTGCCTGTGGCTAGTTCATTCAGCCACTCTCCAATCATCTTCATGGCAGAAATGTCTCCATCTTCAATCATGAAGAACGAACAAATAATGAAGAATGGTGGAGGGCTCAGGACATATTTATTTGGCATGCACCATTCACGTTAGATCAGTAGCAAGTGGCTCAACAAAAACCATGAATGGAGAACATCAGACTCTATAACCCCCTTCAATGATTATTCCCAAACCCACAGAAAAATAAATTATACAGGGATCAATGAGTTAGAGAGTTGATCTGGGTTCTTTGTTTAGATGTAAAGAACATGGGAATCTGTAACCACACATAATAAAAACCATACCTTTGTGATTTGATGACAAAGGTCATGATGAAGGAGATGATGTCATTGGGTATAGACAGACATCAGTGACATCATCATTTGGTTGATCATTGGTCTGTTGTCGTTGAATACATTCCTCGTTGGTGAGACCGTTCAGCATTGGGGAGAACATTTTTTATTGGAGAATGCATTCTTTGTTCCAGATAATAATCCTCCAATAGTTCTCCTCTCCCAATTCCACCAAAATTTCAAATAGAAAATTTTCAATTTTTGTTTATCAAAATAAATTAAGTTTTCACAACAAAGTTGACATAATTTAGGTACTTTGTTGGAAAAAATTAATTTGCTCATTTAATTGGCCCAATTAAATGGATTTGTGTTGGCATAATTAAATTTGGAGGAGTTGAGTGATTTTCTCTCATTAAATGGGTTCGATTGGTCCCCACCTCTCAATTCAAAATGGTGGTTATTTTAGATGGTCCCCACCTCTTAAGATCCACATGGGAGGTTTAGGCTTGATTGTTCCAAACAACCATAACCAATGTTGAGGGGTTTCAAAAAAAATTATAATTTTTTATTTTATTGTATACTTTCTCAAAAATCATAAAAATTAGCTTTCACTCTCGGCCCACTGTGATCGAGGTGAAGGTCTCCTTAATCAAATACTGGTACTGTGAGTTCAACGGTGCCCTCATATTACAATTCCAAGCACGGGAAAACCTGGCACGCACGTTTACTGAACGTACCCTAAAAAAAGATTAGAAATTCATTCCGAGCACACTGGGCCTCAGAATCACGCGGCATAAATTTTCGCAGACTCGTAAAATTTCCAAATATTTAAAAAAAATCAATGAAAATTCTGGGTCTTTACATTCTCCCAACATTAGGGATTTTTGTCCCTATAATCCATAACTCAAACTAAGGAAACAAGTGGGGGTACTGTGTAGGCATCTCAGCCTCCCGTTCCCATGTGCTCTCATGGAGTTTTCTATGCCGCCAGCAAACGCACACCAGAGGTATCCAATTCCCACGAAGGACCTACTTGTGTCGATCATCAATCTCCACTGAAACATCCAAAAATGTCTCCCCATCATCTATGTCCATCTCGCCATGGTCGATGATGTGAGAAGGGTCATGCAAATATCTCCTTAGCTCAGATTTGTGTAAGATGTCATGCACCGGATGTAAATGAGGGGGAAGTTCTAGGCAGTAATCCACCTCGCCATCTCGTCTACGGACATGGACGTTTCCAATGAACCTCAGATATATCTTGCTACCTTAGACAAATATCTGAAAACCTCGCCGAGGTGAGACCCATAGAAATATTTCATCACTATCCACGAACTCCAGAGGTCTCTGTCTTCTGTCGGCATAAGACTTCTTCCTACTCTGTGAAAACATCATCTGCTCTTGGATGATCTATAGCTTCACTATGGTATCTCGTACCATATCTGGTCACATGAGTGCTAACTCCCTTGGGACAATCCAGTTCAAAGGCGACCTGCATGTTCGCCCATATAATGCCTCAAAAGGTTCCATCTTAATGGTGGAGTGATAGCTGTTGTTGTATGAAAACTCCAACAATGGAAAGTAATCCTCCCAGCTGCAACCAATGTCGAGGATGCAAGAAATTTTGATGTCCTCGAGGGTCTGAATGGTCTGCTCAGTTTATCAATGTATCTGGGGATAAAAGGCGGTGCTCAAATGACGCTGCGTCCCAAAAGCCTCCTGCAACCCCTTCCATAGACAAGAAGTAAAATGTGTATCACAATCAGATACAATCGTTGAGGGTAATCCATGTAATTGCACAATATCCTTCACGTAGAGGCATCCCATGCTCTCTATTGAACCCTTCTTCTGATCGGTAAGAAGTGGGCTGATGTGGTGAGTCGATCAACGATCACCCAAATAAATTCTTGACCTTTGGATGTACGTGGAAATCCTGTCTCAAAGTGTAGGGATATCCCATCCCGCTTCCACTCATGGCCCTCTAAAGGTTGAACTACGCATGCTGGTACCTGATTCTCCGGCTTCACTTACCCATAGGTGAGGCACCTAAGGACAAACTCTACTACTGTTTTTTTCATTCCCGGCCACTGGTGCTGTCGTCGGAGGTCCTGGTACATCCTTGCAACTTATGTATGTACCGCTAGAGGGTATGTGTGGAACTCCCTAAATACTTCCTCATAAAGTTATACTGGTATCATGGTACGCCCTCTGAAGAAGATGACATGCTCCCCACCTTTAGAAAATATATAAGGTTATTTTCTTATGGATATATGAGCACGTTGAGCCTTGTAGTTATGGTCCACATGCTACGCCACCCTGACTCGCTGAAGAAGTGGAGGAGTGACTGTATGAGACTGAAAAAAGATTCTCCATCACGATCCACAAAGGATATCTGCAAAGAGGCCAACTGGTCTGTCGCCTCACCTAGCAGATGTATAGATGATCTCCTGCTATGTGCATCGGCTACAATGTTCCCCTTCTTAGAAGTATAGTCTTTCTCGTAGTCATAGTTTTGGGGGAACTCAAGACAACATCATCTTCTCAGTTTCAGGTCCTTCTAAGAGAAGATATACCTGAGACTCTTGTGATCAGAGTAAACTATAAAACATTATCCCATCAAGTAATGTCACCACATTTTCAAGGGGAAGACCACTACTGCTAAATCCAGGTCATGGGTTGAGTAGTTCTTCTCATGCAATATCAGCTGTCTAGAACCATATGCGATCACTTCTCACTCATGCATCAGGACACATCCGAGCTCGGTCCTTGATTTATCGCAGTACACTTCGTACCCTACTCCCTCCTCAGGTAGTCTCAAGATTGGTGCACTAGTCAGTCTCTGCCTCATCTCTTCAAAACTCTTCTAGCATCTCTTCAAATGAACGAAGGGTTTCCTATTCTTCATCAATGCTGATAACGGTGCTACAACTCTAAAAAAATCTGGCACATATATTCGATAGTATCCAACCAAACCCAGGAAACTTTGTACCTCCATCACACATCTGGGAGGCTCCCAAGAATGTAATGCCTCGATCTTCGCTGGATCCACTGAAACTCCAGCCTCCAAGATGTCGTGTCCCAGAATGTGAACCTATTGGATCCATGAACTAGTACTTTGAGAGATTGCCATAAAGCAGATGGTCTTAGTCTGTGACCGGTACTACCTTCAAATGATAGGCATGATCTTCCTCAGTAGCTGAGTAGATCATAATTTCCTCGATGAAGAAAATTAATATGTGATAATGGTACGGCTTAAATTTTCTTTTCATGAGTCCCATGAACACTTCTGAAGCCTTTGTCAAACCGAATGGCATAACTGAGAACTCATAATGGTTATAATGACATCTAAAATTCATCTTCTGCACATCCTCGTCTTGTACTCTGAGCCGGTGGCAGCCTGATCTGAGGTATATCCTTGAGAACCACCGTGATCCCATAAACAGATTAAAGAGGTAGTCAATCCTTGGGAGCGGGTACATGTTCTTCACTATCACCTGATTCGGGTGCCAATAGTCGACACAAAGTCTCAAGATCCCATCCGCCTTCTTGGAGAAAAAAATCGGGGCTACCCATGGGGAAACACTAGCTCTGATGAACCTTTCCCCTGTAAGTCCTCCAGCTGTACCCACAGCTCCAAAAGATCTGCATGAGCCATCTGATACGCTGGTGTAGATATCAGTGTCGTCCTAGTGTACATGTAAATGTAAAATTCTACCACTCTTATAGGAGGTAGACCTAAGACATCATTAGGGAAGACATATGCATATTGTTCCACCACTATAGGATAGCTCAGACTCTCCACATAAACCACTACGGGGTTAAGTCTAGCCAACTAATGTGTAATCGGATGCACCCTCCTCCATGTAAGTCCATCATGCACTGTAAAGGTTCCCTTCTCACCGGCAAAGGAAAACATGGTCCGAACCGTGCATACACACTTCACATTGTGCATAATACAGTCAATATGAGAAGGGATTATAGATAACCAGTCCATGCCCAAGATGATGTCGTAAGGCATAGACACTCATACTAGGAGATCCCAACCAACGCTCTCGCCTCCTAGAGTAGGCTCACACAGACGGTACCAGTGTGTAATTATCAATTCTGCACTGGTAGGAGTCTCTAGCCATAAGGATCGATCTAATGGATTCGTTGGAATCTCCATCCTCTGAATGAGGGAAGTGGAAATAAAATAATTACTAGCACCTGTTTCAATAAGTACTACAACTAAGGTGAAGTAGACATATATCTTACCTCATATCATCTCCGGAGCACCGTGATTATAGGCCTTAACTTCCTGGAGCAATGTTGGCCCTTATCCTCTTACTCCCTGTGGTCTGGATGGACCACCTGGTGGTGTTGGCGGTAACATCTCGAATTGCTACACACCAAAAGATACATGACCATCTCCTCTGCCACGTCCACCTGCTCCCTATGAACCTCCTAAGTCGAACCTCTGTCTATGCCTGGGATGTCCCTGGACCTTCTACCGATCATCCTTATGACATGTCCAACAGTTACAAGCCATGTGACCATACCGGATGCATGAGTAACACTGCATTATCCTTTCATGTCCTGCTTTTCCTTGAGATCCCCGCACCTCCGACCCTAAGTCATGTGGTCATCCACCTGTAGGTCTTTTCATCTAGGACCTCTATGATTTATTTCTGCTGTCAGCTGTAGAAGACTCTGCTACATGACGTCTGTTGGTGGGTCTCACTACTGGTGACCACTCAGCAAGGAAACTCTCCACTAAGAGGGTTTTCTATAACACCCCTACATGCGTCTGGATGCTAATACAAATCATTGAATCCTTGATCTCCCACATGAGTCCCTACTCAAAGGTAAGAGCATTGAGGAATGGGTCTAACACCATATTTGTAGAGTAGCATGAGAGGTTGGTGAACATCACTGAGTACTAAGCCGTAGTCATGATGCATTGTTGCAGATGAAGAAGATCTTATATGTGCAATGCATGAAGAGTCATTGGAATAAACTCTGCCCGAAACAGGCTCTCTAAGTCTTCCCAGAAAAGCGTCACCTCATCATAAACATGGAGAATCAAGCTCCACCATTTGCCTACTACTTCCTGTATAAGACTGGTAGAATGTATGACCATAAGATCTTCCGGTGTCCCTACTAGTCGGAAGACTCTTACCATGGCCTCCAGCCAAACCTCAGCCGCTTGTCAGTCTATCTCTCCCATGATTCTGGGTGGCCTCTGGCACTGGAACTCGTGAAACGTGCTCAAGAGGAATGTATTGTCTACTGCTGGGGCTAGTGGAATTGGTGGTCTAATGAGTAGTAGTATCTTTGTGCCTCCACTGGAACCTCTATGGTAAGAGGGCCCCGCATCGAGGCCTCATCGCTCAGTGGGATATCAGTGCGTACTATATCTGAAACCCTATCTAGTTGTCTACGAGGAGGAATACTGAAAAGAAATAGGTTCTACATGTTCAATATGTTATACCTGGTGAGATGACATCAATGATATCACAATGAAAACTATTAAAAACACACTCACAATCAGTGTTTTCATGTACCGAGTCAGAAATCAGAAGTCAGTGCCCGGGTGTATGGATACGTCAGTCGATGCTCCAACACTAGATTTCCTAAACTGATAACTATACTCACTTCACTTAACACTTTTTCCGTTAAAAAGGAAGATCAGAGTCATATGTTATACAGTAGAACCGACTCCTTTGATATCAATTTTTCACGACCCGTCCCCCAGGGCCCATTCCATGACTACCCCAACCTCGCCTTCAATAAACTAGGGGCTGGCGAGTAGCACCGAAGGAATATTACATAAAACTGGGAAGGCATTACCTTTATAACTTGTAAACACAGGAAACCAAGAACCCAGAAATATGTGAAATCAAGTAAAATGAATTGTAAAGGGAGTGAGTAAAAAAAGTAAAAGGGAAAAGAATACAAGCCCAAATGGAATGTACAAGAAATTGAATTTACAAGTAAACTGTAATAGCTCTTGTGATCCCCTGCAAAGGATCCTACCTGAAGGGTAGGCACATCTCTCGAATGGTCATCTCTGTGGTATGCCTCATCTATTTACACCTCCGAGCTACCTCTAGTCCTAGTACTCTCGTCCATAGTCTTCATTGTTCGTCGTCTGCACCAAACGCAATAGGATTCGGGCATATCCTGTGCAGTGGGGACTATAACGATACTCATTAGGGACCCAAAACCCTCAAGGTCACACAAAATCCAGATAGGATAAACCACAAAGAATGAAAATAATTGTCAACCCAACTTAGGTATATGTTTATACATATACCTAAGATATCAAGTAAACCCATCTCAACCATGAGGAAACACAAGGCCCAAATAAAAATCCCAAAGACCAACTATTTTTAGAAGGAATGAATACAAAAAATATGATAATCAGCTCACACCAAGATTTATTTTAGGGGTAGTAACAAGTAACATCTCTAGTCACATCGTTCAACAACTCGGTTGCAGGAGAACCACTCCTCTATCGATTATATTGGGAATGCCAGATCACACATTGGAACTTCCCACTAACCATGTATTTTTGAGGTACTCTTCCTGTCGATTACTATGGGTCCGCAGCGTCACACAGAGGCACTCCCCCTTGTGATTGGCTGAGGTACTCCTCTTGTCGAGTACTGTGGGTCTGTCTCGTCACACAGAGGCGCTCCCCCTCGTGCCCTGCAAAGTTAATCCTCCTTTTGAGTACCGTGGGTCTTCCATGTCACACGGAGGTGCTCCCAACTGTTGGTCTTCCACTTCAAATAGAGGTGCTCTCCACTAGGCTTTTCAAGTCACTACGAGTCGAAATGGTTAACAGTCATAAAGTCGCGTTCAGCCGTATGGTTCCATACGTATCACACTTGGGAAAACCTCTCCCCATGTCATAGTTCAATACTCCAATTTCCATGTAATCCCACAATGAAGTATCCCAGAGGTCAACCACATCATATGGATATCAACGCAACATACGTCGCGTCAATCAGATACCCTGTCTGTAAATTATTAGCCATTTAGTAGAGAGTTTCCAGTTGGATTCGAGCTCGACCCAACCCTATCGTACCCCAACATTATTCTAAACCCTAGTGAGGTATACCAAAGGGACCATCTCTCTCCAAGGTTCCCAGCTCCATAGACAGTTCGTCAAACCGATGCTCGGTGCCAATGTTATGGCTAAAAGAGCCTAAATGGGTCGAAGAGGGTCCGGGTCCGGTTCGACCCAGTCCGACCTAGCCTAGTTCTACCCTATTTCGATCGAGCCAGCCCGACCCGCTCTAGGTGGCCTGACCCACGCTGGGTGGCCCAACACATGCTGGGCGGCTCGGCCCACGCTGGGCGGTCGGGCTCGCGCTGGGCGGCCTGGCCTGGACAGTGCGATGTGGCCACAAGACGACATGGTGGGGCCGTGGGGCAGCGCGAGGCGGCACGTAGGCCACGTTGGACACGAGGGGCTACGTAGGTCACAGCGCTGCAGAGGCCACATAGTTTGTGGTGGTTGCGCGGGCCGCAGATGATGTAGGGGCCACAGACGTCGTTGGGGCAACGGAGGCCACGACGCGGCGCGAGGCTGCACAGAGGCCGCTGACCGGTGGGGGTGGTCGGGGTGCGGCATGGCAGTCACAGTGCGGAGGTCCACCGTGGCTGGTCGGATGGGCAGCCATCTGAACCGCACTGCACAGTCGCGTGTTACTCCTTCGCTGATGGCCAGTTCTTCCGGCCGCTCTTCATTCGTTTTCATGGAAAAAAAACTGCCATCTTCCATCATGAAGAACACACCAATAATAAAGAACAGTAGAGGGGTTGGGCAATGTTTGTTTGGCATGTACCCTCCGCGTTAGAGCGGTAGTATGCGGCTCAAAAAAAACCTTGAATGAAGAACGTCAAACTCTTCAACCCCCGGAAATGATTATTCCCAAACCTGCAGAAAAAGAAATCATACGGGGATCAACTAGTTAGAGACATGATAAGAATTCTTATTTTAAATGGGAGAACATGGGAATCCATTATCACACATAATAAAAACCCTACCATGAATATTTGTTGACAGAGGTCACGAGGAAGGAGACGATGTCGTTGGGAATAGACGGATGTCGTTGACGTCGATGTTTCCTCAATCATCACTTCATTTTCATTGAAGACGTTCCCCATTGGCGATAGTGTTCTTCACTGGGGAGCATGTTCTTCATTGGAGAATGAGTTCTTCATTGGAGAGAATAATCCTCCAATTGTTATCCTCTCCCAATTCCTCCAAAATGTAAGATACCGAACTATTCAATTTAAGATTATCAAAATAAATTAGGTTGTCACAACAATGTTTGCATAATTAATTTACTGAGTTGGCACCATTAATTAGTTCATTTAATTGGCCCAATTAAATGGATTTGTGGGGGAAAAATTATAGTTGGAGGAGTTGATAGGTTTTCTCTCAGTAATGGGGTTCGGGTGGTCCCTACCTCTCAATTCAAAATGGGGGCTAGTTCAGGTGGTCCCCACCTCTTAACATACACATGGGAGGTTTAGGATCAGGTGGTCCCTACAACCATAACCCATGTTGAGGGATTTAAACAATAAAAATGTTTGACATTTTTATTTTATTTTATTATTTCTCGAAAATCACAAAAATTATCTTTCAATCTCGACCCACTTCGATCAAGATGAAGGTCTCCTTATGCGAATACCAGTGTAGTGAGTTCAATGGTGCCCTCAAATTTCAATTCCATGCACCGGTTCAATATTTACAAAAACCCACTCGCATGTTTTATGAACTTACCTGAAAAACAAAAGTTCATAAAATCATTCCGGACACACCGCACCTTGGAATCATGCGCCATCAATTTTCACGAACTCGTAAAATTATCATATATTTAAAAAAATTACATGAAAATTCTGGGTCATTACAATTATGTTTGTTTTCTATAAAACAATGAACAAAAATATGATCCTAATATGATATAGATAGAAAAAATAACCAATTTACTAATATATATTGTAATTCTATTCATCCCAATTATAGAAATAATAAATTCATTATAAAATAAATGAGGGGGATTATAGAAGGTAATTCTCATCTAGATAATAAGTAAGTAGAATAAGAATATTTTATTATGATATTATTCCATTAATGTCATCAATAAATTCATTCATTGATAAAAATTTTGTAACAGGGACAATTTATTTTCTTAGAGGTCATTTTGTCTGTATATAATTATGGAGATTCCAAAAATTTATCTCATGTCGATTTAAATGAAATATATGATAGAGGATTACAATCGTTGGGTCAATTGTAAATTTCCATGTCATGATTTTAAAACTCATGTGGTGTTTCTGGTACAACTATATGTTATGCTAACCAAGGTATTAATGGTTGATGATATATTGATGTGGAAGAAATATGAGTCATTATAAATTAAATTATGAATGATATAAGAATTTAATGTTATATTTTTCAATTCTATATGTTCAATTATGTAAATTTTTTAAATCAAATATTGATTATTTTAGATTCTTGTTTAAAATCTGTATACATTTCGTTGTAAACCCTCATGGTTATAAAGCTCTTAATCCCCTTGATTGGAGGCACACCGATATTAAGGTGGTATGAGATAGAAACAATATTAAATTTAGAATTTATTTAAATTACAAAGTTGATGTGTCATCACAATGAGATAGGCGTGATATGTGTCTGAAGATTGAATTACACTATGATTTTATGAAATATAAATTTAAATTATTTATCTCAATTAAAAATATTATATTTTAATAATTCAATTCAAATAAAGGATGATATATTTCAATGAATCTATGAAAAAAACACCACATAAAAAATTTCTTCCTCATATTAGGAATATAGAGAGGACTATCCCTTTTGTATTACTGTAAAACTTGCCTAATCCCAATGATGTTGTGCTTATTGATTTTTCTAGGTCATCTGTAATTATCAATATATAATTTAACTAAATTTAATTATTAGTTGGAGTACAATATACCCAGAAATAGTTATACATAGGTTACTGCTAACCTTGAATTAGATATGTAGAATGACTGTGGTATTATTTTGTAGAACAAAATGGTTATGAATAGGTATAATTTCCAATTAAGATTTCACATCAATGATTAATTAATCCACTAATACATGTTTGATCTAAAATTTTCTAGTTGACTGTAAAATTATGAGAGCCATTGATGAACATTTGGTGAAATCCACAATATTTTGCGTTTCACTAATGTGTGCATTAGAAATCCCATTGATGGTGAGTCTCTAAATAAACCCTTATTGGAGGTATAAAATAAAATAAAAACCCATCCACTAGATATTGGTTAGAATCTATAGAATTCATGACTTTTTCATTATATATATTTATTTATTAATTAACCCAATTCAATTATTATATATTGTATGAATAGCCTTGGTAGTGGGGATTATTGGGAAATTACCTTCATATATAATTTATCCACTAATCCGAATAATAGTTTATATTTTTAAAGAATATATGTGCTTGATTGGTTAAATAAAATCATTTTTAATATGTATGGTAATATCTTCGTACATATCAATATTTTATATTTAATTAGAACACGAGATAAGACACTTCATTAATTTAATTTCATATAAAAAGTGTATGGAATGATATATGGAAGTTGTTATCACATAACCCTTATGTATATCTATTGATAATTTTTCACAAGACATTACACATGTATTTTATGCTCGAGTACCAAATGATTTACTATAAAACAATTCTTCATTCATTATATAATATTCTATAGAGACTAAAATGATATGGGTCATCAAAAAAACTCAACCTTAAGGAAAATTTAATAGAATAACCTACCTTAATACTAATGGTGATATCTCATGAATATACTCACTATGTAGTGGTTTTGAAAAAAATAGTGGTTCCAACATAATGAAATGACTACTATAGTGGAATTATTTTAGAGGGAATAGGACATCACTAATGTGAATCATAATTAGAATCACAATAAGTGTGAATATTTTGATCAAAAAAATTAAATATCATTGCTTTTATTGATGTGGTCCATCATTTTGGTTAATAGGATGAGTCTGTAGCCCTAAACACCCTCTAGCATTATATTGACGTGGCCCGATAATAGAATAATGAGTTGTGTGTTTACATTGTGAAAATAGTTTTATGTTCCAATATCATAAATAATGTCTCTAAAATATTTATAATAAAAAATCTATTTAAAATGATTTAAAATTAATGTTCCCCTAATTCATTATTCACTATATGGGATCAACTCCACTATTATTATAACTTTTTAATATCCAATGATTCATATGAATTAAATACTTTGGATATCTTGAATCCACCAACACAGAAAATTATATTTGCTAAGGTAATTCTTGGATCTATAAATTCAATAAAAAATTAATTTCTCAATGTTTGAATATAATATGTGAAATGATTTAGTTAATGTTACTTGTCACGACCCCCTCCCACCAAATATGCCCCTTATGAGATGGCAATGATGAAAGGGAGATAATGACCCCCATGTCCCACCTCCAGTAGGCCTCAGAGTGGCGACTAGCACCAAGGGTATGAGTTTTCATAAATATGGGAGGAATTACCCTTTTTATTATTTAAGATTAGGAAATAGGTTGAGTGAGACACCAAAAAGAAAAAGGAACAAGTAATTGAAAATAAACCCAATCCAATACCACATGCATATTTAAACAATTATGAAACAAAGTACAAGTACAAGAAAACTCAAAAGTACAAGACCAAAAGTAAAAAGAGTACAACAACTACAAAAACTCCAACTGTCACGACTAGTAGGGTCCCACAAAGCCCTGGTAGTCCTCCTGGAAACCTGAAAGTAAACGTAGGGTGAGCATACAAGTATACTCGGTAGGGAAACCAAAAGCTCTCGTGCACAGGTGGGGAGACACCCTAATGTCCCGTGAGAACAACAGAAGAAACCAAAACCTAGCAAGGAATTCTATCCACCCAACATCACCATCCATGCTCACCAAGAAACAAAACAACAGGTAGTATTATATAAGAACAAGAGTATTGGGTACCCCGCACCATTTCCCCCTCCACTAGTTAGCTGCTATTCCTAACGGTGAACATACTGATGCTACCACAATCTTCCTGCCTGCACACACCTGGGCCTCACAAACCACATATCCCGCCCGCACACACCTTGGCCACACAAACCACATATCCCGCCCGCACACACCTGGGCGTCACAAACCACATATCCCTCCCGCACACACCTGGGCCTCACAAACCACATATCCCGCCAGCACACACCTCGGCCTCAAAAACCACATATCCTGCCCTCACACACCTGGGCCTCACAATCCACAATCATGTCGCCGCCCGAACACACATGGGCCTCATTCCGATGATTCTTGGGAACTGTTAACCTGCCCAAAGAGTCTTGGACTAAAATCACCCCAATCAAAACCTACCTGAAGAGTCATAGGTGTAAGGTCGCCTCAATCCATCACAGCCAATGGAAGAAGGAGTCGGAAGGAGCCAGTAACTAAGGTGAAAAACCATCTCCCATGAAATTAGAGTGTTCTACAATAGGTTCTCAACATGGGTGGGGTGCGACAAAACACAGAGATACAGATACATATATGTATACCAAACACGCAGTCCAAACTATGGCTTCTAACAGAGAAACTGAGCACGTGTCTCGGCACTGCTACTACAAAGCATGAATACAACAAATAATCCCAACCCCATTTAGGTTTTCAGGTTACAATAGTATTAGTTTATTAGTTACTTAACTACGGGGAAAATATCAGACCAGATCAAGCGTTTCATAGAAAAACCATGCCAACCACCAATCATATTAGATAAAACACAAGCAACACAAAAACAACCTTTTTAACATAAATCAATCCCCATTGATTGTTCCCGAATTTAATTCATTATCATTCCCCACAGTTCATTTATCAACTTTCCACTTTCTTTTAATATCAAAACCCATTACTAGAGCCATGCTGCCAGTATAACCACATCTCCACAACCGTCTCACAAAACAAGGCTTGTGCCACATCATTGCCCCTTTAATATCATTTACTGCAGCCCCGCTGCCCATCCTGTTCGTAATAACCCAGGATTCACCTCCCTTTTCACACACCATGTAACCAACCCAACACCCACATGTTCGTTATTCCATTTTGTTCAACCGGGGTGATCAGACAAGGGTTCCAGATATTCATTTAATCTTCCAACTTTATGTGATTAACCAATTTCCATATTCCACAGAGATTCCATCCACAAAATGGTCTAGAAAGATAGGGCAACATTTAATTGTCTAAGCAAAGGCCCTCAACGACCGTGATTTTCAGTAGGGATAAGCCTATTCAAATCACAACATAACAAAAGGATAAACAACGATAAAAATAACAACCTCCACATCCATATTCTTTAAGCAAGTTATTATATTCATTTAAAATGGTTCAACTATGTCTCATGAAACCAAGAGAACACCCATCCCGCATTATGCACAAATTAGAGAGACGAAGGTAAAATCCCTACCTCAATGGTTTTTGACGAAACCATGATGGCCGAATAACACTTAAAAAACCGGATCGATTCTCTACGAATCTTATTTAGATAACCTCTACTAACTCATCCAAGACCAAATCTCTTCATATTCAGCATCCGCACACTTAGATCTACCAATAACGGGCGTAGATCTAAGAAACCAAGAGAGTAGGAGGAGTAGATCTAAGAAAACAGGCAAGAAAGATCACATACCTCAATAAATCGGATTCTATTTTCCCAGAAAAGTATCTGTGTCGCCTCCAAAATGCTTGGGAGAGGTTCTTATACCTCCAAGGAAGGTTAATCCCGAGTTATGGCCACTTAGGGGCTTAAACGAAACACTTAGAGGCAAAAGAGATCCGATCCAAAATTTGAGGATCTAACTTTAAGTGCCTGCATGGTTAGTCCACACATTTTAGCAAACCATGTGCTAATAGTAAGTTAGCTTCTGCCTCGCCAAACACTCCCCGCATGGTTAGTCCGCATGGTGAGCCAAAACGTGCGCTAACCATGCGTTAGCTTCTGCCTCCAACACCAATCTTTCATGGTTTGGCCACATGGTTTAGCCAAATAGTGCGCTAACCATGTGAAAGCCATTTCCCTTAGCACTCCGTAAAAAAACCACCCAAACAGACCCCCATGGAACCTTGACCTCCTGGAACACCTCTGGCACCACATTTCACAATGAAATGGACCAGAGAGGTCTGGGACATTACACAAGATACCTCTCAAAACATTATTATCCTCGAGAATTAAAAACTGACACATAAAAAGGGGAATAGTTCGAAAAACCACCCCGCAAGATACCTCTCAGGGCTCTTGTCATAACAGGAATGGAACCACTATCCTAATCTTATGTCTTAGGAATTCCTTCTCCAATGTCGAGATATTATCTGCTTTAGGCGGTACTGAATCATGTGCATGAGTTTAATTGTATCTGCATTAATGCATCTCGATTATGAATTGGGTCTTCCCACTTACATATATAAGGATTTTTCCAACTTATACATCCCCCAAAATCATACAACCAACACACTACCCAAACACATGGCTTGGGGAATTCCTTCTCCCATGTCGAGATATTTTCCGCTTTAGGCGGCACTGACTCACCCGCATTGGTTCAATCACATCTGCATTAGTCTGTCTCGATTAATAGATGGGTTTTTTCCATTCCCTACATATCCAAACATGATACACACTTCCAGAGAACAAAAAAACAAAACGTCTCGTGACCGCCAAGCCAGGAATTCCATATAACAAAGGTACAGAGTATAACATCAAAATAATGTTCTGAAGAACAAAACAAAACAAAAGTCAAAACAACTCTGGGTACTGAGTTTTAATATGAGCCTCCCACTCCCATGTGCTCTCCTCGAGGCCTCCATGTCTCCACAACACACGAACCAAGGAGATAGTTCGTCCACAAAGCACCTTCTCTTCATGATCCTTGATTCTGAATGGTCCTTCCTCGAAGATCGCATTGTCTCCCATATCTAGCTCTCCCCAGTCGATAACATGAGAGTTGTCATGTAAGTACCGATGTAGTTGGGAGACATGGAAGACATCATGAACCTTTTCCAACTTAGGTGGCAAGGCCAGCCGATATGCCACCTCGCTGACTCGCCTCAGCACCTCGAAAGGTCCGATGAACCTAGGGGAGAGCTTACTCCCCTTCCAAAACCTCTGCTACCCCCGTCAAGGGGAAAGCTTCAGGAACACATGATCTCACACCTCAAACTCCAAGGGCTTCCTCCGACGATCAGTTTATGACTTCTGTCGGTCCTAATCCCATTTCATCCTCTCACGCACAAGATGAACATTCTATGTGGTGCTCTGTACTACCTCTGGCCCAAGAGCACCTGTCTTACCAACCTCTGCCCAGAAAATGGGAAAATGACGTGGTCTTCCATACAAAGCCTCAAACAGTGCCATGACAATAGTAGAGTAGAACATGTTGTTGTAGGAAAACTCTACTAAATGAAAGTTTCGCACTCATGATCCTCCGAAATCCAGAATGAATGTTCGTAGCATGTCCTCCAACATATGGAATGTCCGCTTTGTCTTCCCATCAGTCTGGTGGTGGAAAGCAGTGCTAAGTTGTAGTTGGGTGCCAAAAGCATGATGTAACCCATCCCCCCTAGACTTGTGAGGTAAACCGAGTATCCCGATCTGAGAAGATAGTCTTTGGAACTCTATGCAAACGCACCACCTCGTCTACGTACCTCTGCACTAAGGTACTCACCGGGACCCACTCCTTAATTTCTAAGATGTGAGCTAATTTTTTCATTCGATCCACCTCTTCCCAGATAGCATCATAACCACCTTGATCTCTGGGTAGTCCTGTGACGAAGTCCATTGAGATGTCATCCCACTTCCACTCGGGGACATCTAACGGATACAACAAACCCCTGGGAACACAGTGTTCAGTCATTACTTGCTGACAAACTAGGAACCCAGCCACAAACTCTGCCACTTCCCGTTTCACCCCGGGCCACCAAAGCTCTTCCCTCAGGCCACGGTACATTTTTGAAACTCCCGGATATACCGCCAAGGCTAATCTATAGAACTCACGGAGAACTCCCTCGTGCATCGTCTCCAGAATAAAAAACCTTTCATGAAAAAGCATTTGATGTCAGCTCTCCACTGACCATCCTTCTGGAGCATTTCCCTGATCGATACGATCCTGTATTACTTATGCCTCTAAGTCTCCCCACTGAGACTCTTCCACCTACTACAACAAGAAGGATTGTACCGTCATCGAAAACAAACAGCCTCTAACACCCTCCACCCTTACATCTAAGTGAAAGGCAGCCAACTCTCCCATTGCCTTCCAGGCATCAACGGATTCCGGAACCACTTTTTTATGCGACTTCCTTCTCAAGGAATAATCGACATCATTTCCCTTACCTTTAGTGAAAGAGATCTCGAAGTCATAGTCTTGGATAAACTCGACCCATCTCCACTGTCGTAAGTTCAGGTCACGCTAGGAGAAGATATAACGTAAGTTCTTGTTATCTGAGAATACCAAAAAGTGCTCCCCAAAGAGGTAATGTAGACACAACCTTAGTGAGAACACTAAATCTTCAAGCTCTAGGTCGTGGGTTGAATAGTTATGCTCGTGAGGGCACAACTCCCTAGACCCATAATAGATCACACCCTTCTTATGCATCAGTATGCAACCGAAACCAAGGCCGGAAGCATCACAAAACACCTCATACAATAACCCTTACTCTGGAAACCTAAGTACTAGAGCACTGAACTACTTCTACTTCAGTTATTTGAAAGCTTTCTGGCACTGCTCGCTCCATAGGAATAACTGGTCATTCCTAGTCAAAGGTTTCAATAGAGCAGCAACTCGAGAGAAGTCCGAAATGAACCTCTGATAATAACATTCCAACCCCAAGAAACAATGAACATCTGCCATCCTCTTGGGTGCCACCCAAGAATCAACTTCTTCCACCTTCGATGGGTCCACTGACACTCCATGCTGAGACACTACATGCCTAAGGATGTGTACTTCTTGCATCAAGAAATTACTCTTCAAAAAGATACCATAAAGCTACTATTGTCAAAGGACTTCCAAGACTTCCCTGATATTCTCAACGTGTTCCTCCACTGTTCTTGAGTAGAAGAGGATTTCATCGAAAAACACAATGACGAACCGGCCCAGAAACTCTCCGAAGATAATGTTCTTAAGTCCCATGAACACAGCTGGTGCATTCGTAACTCCAAATGGCATCACTACGAACTTGAACTAGCCATACCTGCACCTGGAAGATGTCTTCAAGATGTCATTGTCCTTTACCCTCAGCTGGTGATATCCAAATTGTTGATCAATATTAGAAAACCAACCTAATCCCCCAGCTAGTTGAAGAGATCATCTATCCTTGGAAGGGGGTAACAGTTCTTGAACATTACCTAATTAAACCTTTAGTAATCTATGAATAGCATGAGACCACCATCTATATTCTTCACGAACAAAACTAGACCACCCCATGGTGACAAACTGGATCGAACAAAACCCTTCTCCATTAGATCGTCAATCTGAATCCGTAACTCCTGCAACTCTGAAGGTTCAATCTGATAAGGGGCCATCGAAATCAGACTGGCGCAAGCCAGTAAGCCTATCTCGAACTCAACATCACGTCGGGGGAGGGGGGTAGAGTCACAACCTCCTCAGGAAAAGAATTGAGGATTCCCCAACAACCTATCGAACATCCATCATCTCTGTATCAGCTGAAACCACTAATGACCCACCTATCATGGAAAGGAGAGAGTTCACATATCGGCTTCCCACCTGATAGATACTCTCACCAACAAAAGATACACGCTGCCCATCCATGTCGGAGAACACGACTCTTCTTCGGAAGCAGTCGATAATGGCACTAACAGAAAACAACCAATCAATTCCTAGGATGAAATCGTATGGCCAAATCTATAGAAAAAGAAGATCCCCACTAGATCGATGCGGTCCTAACGTCAGCCCACATCCTCGGAAAACACAAGATATGTCGGTCTGGCCTCCAACTGGTGTACTCAGAACCAGGGGTACAGAAAGTCTCTCTACGTCTAGACCCAAAGAATGGGCTAGACCGGGTGTAAAAAAGGATTGCAAAGCTCTTGAATAGAACAACGAAGAAACGAGAGTGATGAACAAACAAATCGTACCTCGCACCACCTCTGATCCTACCGGATATGCCAACTCTGTTGTGTGCAACTGTCCACGCCCAGATCCTCTACCTCTCTGATGTCGACCACCTCCCTGACGACGCCCTGGTCGAGGTCCCTAAGGAGAACCCTGAGGTCAGCCTCCTCTGGCAAGGTCATCCCTCGGAGGATCAGGGTACCACTGTTGTTGGAAGGGCCTCGCTGGAAACTGGTGCTGCTGAGGCAGGCGCTGAACCTGCCCACCTCCACATTACTGAGCTCAGGTCAGGCACAGACTCTGAATGTGCCCGAAAACTCTACAAGAGAAACACTTCAGTCCTGTAATCATGAAAAAGGGAAGAGGACCCAAAGATACAAACCAGATATGGTGGGGCCTACTCCATACTGGCCTAAATCTGGAAGGTTCTATCACAGGAGACCGGCTACTGACTGCCTTCCCCTTCTCCGAACCCAGCTGGATCCCCTCTCTTGGTGCACCTCCCTGGGAGTGCATCTTCTCTACAACCTCTACCTTCTTCTATACTTCCAAGTACGTCGGAATGGTGTAGGGGGTGACAGCATACTGGAGTGAAGGAAGAAGCTCCTCCTCCAAACGTCTCTCCCGAGACTCATCCAGAAAGAGATCCAGAGCAAAGCATAGAAGACCCTTGAACTTGATCCCCAATTCTCATACTAACATACTCCCCTTTTGTGGGGAGAGTAACTCCTTCTGCTTCTCTACCTTGATGAAGGAAGAAAGGAATTCTGCTCAGAACTCCATCCCAACATCAGCCCACAGAACCTCTGCCTCTGACTTCTCCCCGAGGTAGAGCATCCACCGCTAACGAGCCGCACCTCTCAGTTGACTGACTGCTAGGGAAAACCAGTACACCCTCGGAGCACGAATCAATGTAAAAGAAATCCCTAGCTTCTCAAGCCACCCCTCTGTCTCCATATCTGAAGTACTACCCTCTTACTTATTGAGGGTTTGTCGCTGGAATAAATAGAGAGTCTTCTGCCCCTATTCATCTTTATCCTCTCGATCAATCCTCAAATAATCGGCTGCCTGAACCTAATGGGCCCCAACTATCTGAGTCACCCAAGGACAACATCCAGGTGACATAGCTATATGGTAAACAAAGATCGCCTAATCCCAAGTAGTAAAGAAATTTATCAAGGTTTCATTTTATCACTTTATTTCAATTTATTTCCCAGAATGCCCAAATCAAGTAAAACATAATCCTGATGATGCATGTAGCTTCCCTAGGGTATCTACCCTACAATCAATGTAGTCTCACTTGGTCGTTCGGTAGGCTTAGAGTCCTTGCATCGAATCACGGGGGCCCTAAAATCTCGTGTCCCAGCCGGTCTTCGTTGGCCTATGTCACTCACCAAGATCAACCAACATTGTTTCCCTACCATCCCATGAAATCCTCACTATGCGTTACTCTAGACTCCATCCTATCTCTCAACCACCACCTTTGATACCATTCTGCCACAACCCCCTCCCACCAAAGATGCCCCTTCTCAGCTGGCAATGGTGAAAGGGAGAGAATGACCCCGAAGTCCCACCTCCAGTAGGCCCCAGAGTGGTGACTAGCACCAAGGGTATAAGTTATCGCAAATATGGGAGGCATTACCCTTTTATTATTTAGGATTGGTAAATAGGATGAGTCAAACACCAATAAGAAAAAGGAAAAGGTAAATGAAAATAAACCAAAACCAATCCCACATGCTTGTTTAAACAATTCTAAAACAAAGTACAAGTAGATGAAAATTCAAAAGTGCAATACCAAAAAAAAAGAGTACAACAAATACAAATGTCCCAACTAATAGGGTCATGCACGGCCCTAGGATTCCTTCTGGAAACCTGAAAGTAAACGTAGGGTGAGCATACAAGTATACTCGGTAGGGAAACCAAAAGCTCTCATGCACAGGTGGGGAGACATCCTAATGTCCTGTGAGAATGATAGAAGAAACAAAAACCTAGAAAGTAATTCTATCCACCTAACCCCACTAGACACGCTCACCAAAACACAAAACAACAGGTAGTAATATATAAGAACAAGACTGTTGGGTACCCCGCACCATTTCCTCCTCTACTAGTTTGCTGATCTTCCTAACAGAGAACGTCCTGATGCTACCACAATCTTCCTGCCCGCACACACCTGGGCATCACAAACCACATATCCCGCCAGCACACACATGGGCCTCACAAACCACATATCCCGCCCGCAAACACCTGGGCCTCACAAACCACATATCCCACCCGCACACACCTGGGATTCACAAACCACAATCACATTCCCTCTCAAACACACATGGGCCTCATCCCGAAGATTCATGGGAACAGTAAACCTTCCCAAAGAGCCTTGGGCTAAAATCAAACCAATTGAAACCTACCCAAAGAGTCTTAGGTGTAAGGTCACCTGAAGCCATCACATCCTATGGAAGAATGAGCAGGAAGGAGCTAGTAACTAAAGGGAAAAACTCTCTCTACTGAAATGGAGTGTACGACACTAGGTTCTCAACATGGGTGGGGTGTGACAAAACACAAAGATATGGATACATATATGTATACCAAACACACAACCCAGCCTATGGCTTCTAATAGAGAAACTGAGCACGTGCCTCAGCACTAATACTACGAATCATGCATACAAAAAACAATCCCAACCCCATATAGGTTTTCACGTTTCAATAGTATTAGTATATTAGTTCCTTAACTACTGGGAAAATATCAAACCAGATCAAGCATTTCGTAGGAAAAACCCTAACAACAACAAATAAAGTTAGCTAGAACACAAGCAACACAAAATCAACCTTTTTAACATCCATCAATCCCCATTGATTGTTTTTGCGTTTAAATCATTATCATTCCCCACAGTTCATTTATCAACTTTTATCCTTCTTTTAATATCATAACCAATTACTACAGCCCTACTACCACTATAACCACATCTCCACAACCATCTCACAAAACAAGGATCATGCCACATCATTTCCCCTTTAATATAATTTACAGCAGCCCCGCTGCCCATCCTATTCGTAATAACCCAGGATTCTCCCCCCTTATCAAACACCACGTAACCAAAGAAACACCCACATGTTCATTAATCCATTTTGTTCAAACGGGTTGATCACACAAGGGTTCTGGATATCCATTTAATCATCCAATTTTTATTGATTAACCAATTTCCATATTCCACAAAGTTTCCATCCACAAAATGGTCTAGAAAGATAGGGAATCATTTAATTGCGCAAGCAAAGGCCCCCAATGACCGTGATTTCAGTAGGTATAAGCCTATTCAATTCACAGGAAAAAAAAGTATAAACAATGATAAACATAACAACTTCTACATCCTCGTTCTTTAGGACGGTTATTATCTTCATTTAAACTGGTTCAACTATGTATTGTAAAAGCAAGAAGGCAACCATCCTGAATGATGCACATATTAGAGAGATGAAGGTAAAATCCCTACATAAAAGGTTTGTGATGAAACCACGATAGTAAATAAACTCTCAAGAAACTGGGTCAATTCTCCACGAATCTTCATTATATATCTTCTCCTAACACAAACAAGACCAAAGATCTTAATATTTGACATTTTCATGCTTATATATACCCATAACGGGCATAGATCTAAGAAACCGAGAGAGTATGAGGAGTATATCTAAGAAAACAAGAAAGAACGATCACATACCTCTAGGAATTGGCTTTGATTCGCCAAGAAAAGCATCTGGGTCGCCTCCAAAATTCTTGGGAGAGATTCTTCTACCTCCAAGGAAGGGTAATCCCGAGTTATGGCCTCCTAGGGGATTAAGCGAACCATTTAGAGGCAAAAGAGTTCATATCCACACTTTTAGGATCTAACTATAAGTGTCTGCATGGTTAGTCTGCACGGTTTCGCAAACTGTGTGCTAACCGGGCGTTAGCTTCTGCCTATCCAAACACTCCTCGCATGGTTAGTCCACACGGTTAGCCAAACCGTGCGCTAACCATGCATTAACTTCTGCCTCCAACACCAACCTTGCACGGTTTGGCCGTACGGTTTAGCCAAACCATGCGCTAACCATGTGAAAGCTATTTCCCTTATCTCTCCTTAAAAAAACCACCCAAACGCACCCCCAAGGATCCTTGACCTCTTGGCACACCTCCAGCACCACATTTCATAAAGGAATGGACCAGAGAGGTCCGGGAAATTACATTACTATACCCTTTATATCATCTGTTTTCATTATTTTTTACTTAGTGATGCTCATGAAATGATATAGTTATAGCTCAAATCAGCATACAGTAGATTTATTTCTTTCATATATCTAATAAGATGACTCAATAGGATGAGAATCATGATGGGTTAGTCTAGAATTTGTGTTACATTGATAAATGGGGATTGATCACCCTAAATTTTCTTTATTATATCACATTTTTTATCATATTATTTGAACATCAAATTGCAATGGGATTAATTTAATTTTTCCTAGTCCACAAGGTCAATAATTCATATCTTTTCATTTAATGGGATAATACAGTTGACACCATATGATTTGTTCAATACATAATATTTTATTTTCATTTTTTCCAAATATTTATTAACATAATTTGGGGGAGAAGTAGTGGGTCAAGATATAGATTCTGAATATGACACACTTTTTGAGATTTTATCCTAAAAGAAATTTATGAGTTTCATTTCATATATAGTATAAATATTCCCAACGTCGCTTTGAATTTTAAAATAGTAATATTTGAATAAACAATGACATCTATGGACCATTAATGATTTTATTTTTGGTGACTTTTTTGCATCAGTAACTTGGAATTTATTGGAAATTCATGTTGGAATTTTTTTATGATTGAGGCTATATTAAATTGAATAAACTTTTTCCATAATAAGCATAATGAAAACACGTAATATTAACCAATATGGATAGAGATATTTAAATTTCAAATATACTAACGCAATCATGGATTGTTAAATTTATATTATGTTAACAATTATTGGTGTAGATATTTTAGGGCCCTATAATATAAATATAGAGTTTGTAACCAGTATAGACTCACATATAAAGTAGTTATTTTTTATTGTCATATTGACAAGATTATTTTACCTCATGGTTTAGCATCATGCAATGAGGAGTAGATATGAGTCATGAATGAGCTGAAAATTACATGGTTAAAATATGATTCTGATTCAAGAATATATAACATAGTGTATTTATATTCTTCATGAATTGTGGTATTATTAGTATTGAAAATCATAAATCTAATAGGTAGAATCATTATTGATTTGATGGGACATGTTATATATGGATGATCATTGACCATATTTGAATGATATGATTTTTTTAATGGTGTCAGCGATTATTGTATTAGGGGAACATTTTCAAAATATTAAACCAATCCACAACATGTAATTACATATTGGTGGAATTCATATAGGTTTATATTGGTTCACATATGCACATCCAAACAATGGTTCACTATGAATCCATATAAAGTCCTTATTTAGAACAACACAATTTTTGTAAGGATTCAAACACATAGGAAGTACTGGTGGTCATGGATGTGTGGGATGAGGGTACATGTAAGATAAATTTTATGTCAACATGTATAGGAAATGTATTTATGTTAAGGGATATGATATTTCATTTTACATAAAATTTCATGAAAATATTGATATAACAAACATGATAATATTTTACTATGGTTATTTTTTATGACCATGAGAATTTTTACTCAGTTATTTTACCTCAATATTTTAATATTATCCTTGAATTGTAAAATGTGAGTGAAAGGATACACAATATTTTCTCAAGGGACCCTTTTATGTTTTTTATATAATAAATATTTTATCTATAACGTGATGGTATATTTTATTTTATTTTGACCATTTAGAGATAACCTTTATATTTATATAGATTTGATTAATATGTGTTTATTTTAATTTAATATATTAATGACCATAATGAATCATGAATATCAAGGGATTTGTAAATTAAATTATAACCTAATAAGATTCTTAGTCCAGTATTTCTAGAATAATCTATCTAAACAAGAGGTGTGATAGAAATAATTTAATGTATTCATGCTTATATAATAAGATATATGAAATAATGAATTAAAGGGATTATATAAAAAATTATAACATTATATGTGAGTTTACAAAGAATAAGTTTATAGTTATTTGGAAAAAATGTTATGGGGATGGTTGAAACAAAATCCTTGTCAATGTTCAAGGGCATAGAATACCCAATCATCATTTTTATAGTAAATAATGATTTTTTAAACCACGAATAAATTTTTCATAGTCAATATAAATGAAAATTTGTAGGTATGAATGATATGAACACTTGAAAAATTAAAAATATGGGTTCCAAAATTAGGTTTCAAGGAATATAGTGATTACATAAACATTTTCGTATGATGAAAGCACACATTGGGGCCACATTTAGGTCATGTATGTAGACATATATTGGAACATGTATCCAAATCCATATATAAATGAACATTGGGTTTGGATTCACTCACAATCATTATCACTTTATGTTTTATTGAAATACGGAAAATTATATACGTAATGAATAACAATTGTAATGGGGTTTCTAACAAATATTTTGTTGTAATTCCATACCTAATTCAACAAAATTTCAATGATATTGAGATCCATTGGAAGCGAGTGAAAATTTAAGTCGGTCCATGTCTAGGTTAATGACAAATATATTAAAAAACATGTTATATATATTGAATTATTAAAAATCAATACACACTTACATCTTATACAATAAATAGGCATATCCGAATTGAGTTTAAATATATTAATTTGACATTATAAATCCTAGTGTTTTATTAGAATCCAAAAGAAGACAATATTTTCTCCCAAAAAATCATAATTGTATTATCACCTAATAATGTGGTAATAAAAAAGGAATTTATATGGATAAATGGATAATTATATATTTATTAAGGAACAAATATTATATGAACACAAAGATGAATCATACTATCAAGTAAGATATTATTTTTATGTGATGGCTTACATTGATATGTTTAATGTCCAATATGAAATGTCTAGAGTCATGTAGTTTAATTTCCTATGATAAAAACATTCATCCTATCTATTTTAACATCATGTGATTTGTATGTATATATATAAGAGGCTTTAAAAAATATACCTTTAGTTTGAGACACACATACCTCATCTCAGGGTTAGATCCAGTTGGAAATGGAACTGTGATAAAATATCTAATGCTTGGTAATACATTTTCCATTCATATACACATGGTAGAAAAACATATTCTAGAATCCTTCTTGGGTTTTTTAATGTAAAAAACACTATAACTTTTGTCAAATATCATTGTTGGGTGAAAAGTTCTGCAAAAAAATTTAAAGAAATTGTTTTGATTGGAATGTGGAAATAAGACAAAATGGAAGGTCATGGAATCATTAATTATCATAAAAAAATTTAATAATTCCAAATATATTTCTTCTAATAACTATACATTGATTTAACAAAATGTGAAATAAAAAATTTTGGTTTTCGATTTCTTGTATATGGTGACTATTAAAAACCTCAAATAGATGATAATAAACGTGATCACAGTAAATAAAACTGATGCATTTTTTAGATTGGGATGAGATAATAGACCCATTTTTCTTTATGTATTCTATGATAATTGAAATCTGTCATCTTCTAGAGCTTTAACAGAGATCAATTATTATAGGCCCTTGGATGAGGAATTTTATTCGTTCTTCTCTTATATATATATATATTGATCATTCCTAAGAGATGGGGAATTTTTTTTTAGATAAATTGTTGATGTGATTTTGATAGAAAACCCTGATATCACTTTATATCCCACAATATTAAGAGTCAATCAACACGTAGTTTCAATGTGGTATATGCTGTCCTGGTGTGGATTATAATGTAAAAACCAATTTCATAAAAATACTATATGATGGAAGGTATAATAATATAAAATAAATAATTTTAATATATAATTAAGATAGATCATTCAAAACAAACTATATATCATCTAATTATAGGAATAATTATATATCTAGTTCATAGAACGAGCATTCAGGGATAATTCATATCGATGAAAAAATAGTATCGTACATGGATTTGACAGCCATGTAATTAAAAAGTAGTTACCATTATGGGAATAAAAGTGGTTCGAGGGGAATTTTATGAATTAACTAATTTTATTATCTTTAAATCCATGATATATTTATAAGATTTATTATTTTTAAATTTTTCATATCACAATAATTCTATTTCGAGTTTTTATACAGGAACTATAATCTATTATAATTCATGATAAATGTAAAAATAGGAGATGCATGAGTGATATTTAATTTTAAAAGGATGTGATTGATAGGTATTACATGATTGTAGTTTTAATTTTTTGCAAGAATAAATTTATACATCATTTAAACTATCATGTAGAGAGATGAGATTGAAATAGATGAAAATTTGTAGTTTATCTTATAAAAAAGTTTATTGGTATTAAAATATAACCTAAAATATGAGGAATCAATCCCAAATTAGTTAGTATAGTATGTGGGTATTTTATTATTTAGGGTATTTGGGTAGGAGTATGAAGTTATAAGTTGAATATTAATCCATGTATTTTAATATCATGAAAGAGAGAGATTGTATAGAAGTTAAGCTGCTCTATATTTTATTTTTATTAAAAAGATTGTATCTCATAAGATATTACTAAATGTTCGGTGACCGTAATGGAAGAGGGCCCACTATCTGTGATTTGAGGAGGATAATAAATAAAACAATTACATTTTGGAACCCACATGGATGTAGATCTCGTTTAGTAAAAGTGGAATGTTTTTTGTATATTTTCCATTAATGGGAGAAATAATGATCCTGGATTCCTAATATGTTTCAACCCCTTCAGAATAGACTATAAATGGAATTTAAATTATATAAAAGCTTCATAGACCATCATTATGATTAGTGAATGGTCTTTCTATATTAAACACTACAATTAATTTTAACATCATACAATGGGGATTTTTATAGTAATACATCATTAATCAAGGATGATGTTGTATTATTTTTCATTATATAGTATGGTCAGTGGTGAAATAAAGTTTAATTTTATACATCATAGACCTACACCAAATAATAATTTTCTTGAGGTATAGATAAAATATATTCATTTCAATATGTTTTAGTGATTATTATGAAAATTAATGTAAAATTCATATTGAATATTTCTTAAAAAAATATTATATTATTGGGAGGTATGATACCTTCTCTATGCTTCATGTCCAATGAGTATCCTCTAATCCAATAAGTTCTATATATTTATTAATTTCTCATCTATATTAGATCATGTTTGGTGTCTTATTTATAGGGGTCATGGGAATTATAATTAATATAACTAATCCCATTGATGTAATGGCTTTATATACAAACTATTTGTGAGGGCTCCGAAGACACATTTCTATTAGTCCTCTTTGCAATCTGATATTGAAACATTTTCATGTATCATACCTCAAAATCATTAATTCTCTATTAGGATTTCTCATATTCCCATAACTGATGGAATATATATATATATATATATAATAATAATTGATGAATATTGGACCATGATGTGTATGATATACTAGGTATTTAATATATAAAAAATCAAATCAATTTCATTAAATTACTAGTTATCGAACATAAGTCTGTCAATCTTTGTAGATGTTAAAATGGATCAGTATATTTTTCTTTCACTAAAATTTTCTACATGATATTTGGTAATGGATTTTTGATAGCCATTATTACAATAATATTTTTGTGAAATATATTATTTTAAACAAACATAATATATTCCATATTTTTTGTTACATGAATAACTAATTTTAGGATGTGTTATACCCATCACAATGTTTTTATTCTTTTATAAGACATTCTGAGATCAAAAAAAATAGGAATTACTTATTAGAAATCATTTTTTAACATGATAATTATAACCTATCCATTCAAATAGAGAGTATCAATTGGATTAAATAATTATGAATATATAATGTTTATACCTATATATATAATGAATTCATTGGTGAAAAATTCATTAGAAAGAAAAATCATAATAATTTTAAAATAAATGGAATCTTTTTATGGAAAAGTTTTTTAATATGCAGAAAACATTTATTTAAAAAATAAGATAAATATTTATTTATAATTATTATATATATATTATTATTATTATTAAACAAATTTATTAACAATTATCATATATCTGTTCTTCGAGAGAGATAAAAATTAATCCAATTTTATTCTCTAATATGTATTTTTTAAAATTAATGTTGGTCTCTAATTGAATAAATTTTTTAAAAATAGTTTTAAAACATTTATAAAATTTATATTAAGTCATAATCATAACTTTTAAAAAATATAATGAAAAAATTATCTTAGACTGAATTTCTTATAATTTTATGGGAACATAAATGTTGTGGTGAATAATCCTAAAAACAGGATTTTTTTTAGAGTTTTAATTTATTTTAATTAATTTATAAAAATATGTGATATATTTAAAATTAAGATTAGTTAAATAATATATATATTTATCCATATTAAGCTATTTTAATAGTTTTCATAATTTTTTTTATATAAAATCATATTAATATTTTGACAATTTTCTCTTTGAAAACATGATTTATTGGTACCACATCATGAATAACTTTATATTTAATTTTTATGTTGAATTGGATTGAATATATAAAAATGGATACAATATTATAATCATAATACTTAATATTATTTAATATTTTAAAAATAATTTTTTACAATAATGAATATTAAATATATTAAAATTTATTTATAGTAGGGAAGGTAAAATTGGATTATCGGGTGATTACACTGAAACAATGTGTGTTAATAATGAACTAAAACATGTAAAACACATATTTTAGGGAAATATAGTAAACCTATAACATATATAATTTATTATTTACCTTTTTAGATAATTTTTAAATTTTAAAAAATGTGGGTACTCTATTATATATTCAAACGTTACATGTGTGCCACTCACCCATCTAATAAAATGCCACCAAATCTCCTCTCTAATTCACATTTACAAAAAACATTTGTTCTTACTATAAATACCAAAATAAAATAATATAGTCCCTAAAATCAAAATTAATCCTTATATGATTTTTACATCTATCCTATAAAGTATTTTTTTGAAAACTAGAAGCAGATTTCAGAAAAAGTGTAATATCCCAAACCAAGCATTTTATATTTTCTTTTCTAAAACTCCTTCAATTTATAAAAATAATTATTGAAATTTTTTTAAAATTATATTATATATACTAATATGTTGTTATTTTTATTTAATTTACTAAAACCATCTTATCTTCAATCAATTGGGTTAAGAAGTAATCATTATGGTTTACATTAGACTAATTACTCATGAACCAATGTCATTCGTTTTTTCATTACGAAACATCACAACTCCATATATTGATGGATTATATTTTTATGTATGAATTTATGGAAATAATAATATTATGTAATTATTCTGACATATATAACTTATAACTTTAAATTCATTGGAAATATGATAATATTGCATTTCTGTATGGATGAGTGTTGCCACGTGAAGTGATATGATTCGTTCACACATTAACTGGAAGGTAATAAATAATATATAAATGAATATAGGTTATATATATTATATATTTATGTTTCTTTAATTATAATATGTTTTATTTAAATTTTCTATTTTCACCCATTATGGAAATGGACACAACGTTCATACATACATTTGGCCTACCGTCTGTATGAATACATTATTCCCTTTTTCTCTATAAATATTAAGGAATAATATATATTCCAATATACTTAATAAATGTGATAATTATGTCATTTTTTACATTATTTTTATTATTAATGCACGATAATATTAATAGGGAAAAAATAAAAATTTAAAACCTATATGAAAATCAAAGGAGTTATTAACCAAAATGAGAAATTAACATAAAACTATAAATAAAAAGATAGTAATAGTTCATAAATAAATAATATATATTGTGATATATATATAAATATATTTCATTAATTTTTTCAATATACTCATATATTAAATAGATAATATGTTTTTATGTGTAAAAAGGATGTCATGACCAAAGGTACGGGATTTTATTCTCTATTTAATTTCTGGGAGACATATGTATCTTCCACACTTGTTCCATTTAGTGTATAGTATATAATTTTAAATTGACATGTTATATCATAAATATAATTATTATTGTGATATTTTATTTTCCCTTTGATTTTATTCATTAATGTTTATTATGGTTGAAAATATTCCTATAGGGATTTGTGTTTTTCTTCTCACATTTTATTTTCTATAATAATAATTTCATATTCTATAAAAATTTATTTTATGTGAAATATATAATAGAAATTAATTTATTTAACTATTATTATGATAAAAATTATTTTTATTTACTTATCCATTTTGTTATCGACATTTCATGACATTTATGATTCAAAAGTCACCAAACCAATAAAGGACAGTGTTCTTCATTTTCCCTCTTTGGGACATCTCATATGATATAAAGGTATACTCATTTATAAGGATTATATAAATAAACATTTAATATTAATATCTTGATTTAAGTTTCTATAATTATAATATAATTATATTTAGAGATAATATTTCACTAGGTCATATGATTCAATTTCGTAAAACTAGTAATAGTTTTCCATTACAATCTCATCATTTATTGGGACTTTTTATGTTTATGCGTCTAATGATGAAATATTATGAAAAATAGATTAATAAAGTTATTAAAATTAAACTCTAGAACTTATTTACATTTCATCTATTTTTTCAATTCTTTTACATCACTTTTTGTACCCAATAGTTCATTATAATTTATTTAAAAAAGTCATAATGTTTTCATTCTTCTGTGGAAAACTGTTTTTCCATCCAAAACCATGTTTTATAAAAACCAAATGGAAAACATTTTTTACAACAATAAAGTGAGTTATGATGAATTTTTTATAAAATTATTATTTATATTTTTTTTCTAAAAATAACATTCAAGTCTCATTCAAAACGATTCCCCTTAGGATTTTTCAAAAAAAATGAATGTCATCTTTATTTTAACAACAACGAAGTCAATAAATTTCCCCTCAGTCATGAAAATGATTTAATTTTAATATTAATAATAATTTTTCAATGGAATTTTAAAATATCTGATTTTCATTGTGTTATATTTTATGAAAATAAATTTTCAAATTGGAATGGGTATTTTCCTCATGAAAATACATGATTTTTAATCAATAAATATTTTTTTTAAGTTTTATTTTTTGAAAAAGGATTTCCAAAATAATTGGAAATGGTTATTTTTAATAATTTATTTTCAATGAATGGATATATTCCTTATGAAATAAACCGCATGATTTTTTTCTCAAAATAGTTCTACATCTAATGTGACATTATTTTAAGATACATTTTTAAATGAGAATTTATAAAATGGTATCAATCATAATATTTCCTAGAATGGTTTATGATTAAAAGAACCTGATTTTTATTATATAATATTAATTTTACATGGGTCATACCATGATAGATTTATTATGAAACAATCTTTTTTTACTTGGGTTATTCTATAAAAAATGATGAAATTTTTATGAACATATTTCTTTTCCACATGTTATTGTATGATGAAATTATTATGTAACTTATTTATTTTCATTGATTTTGATATGTTGAATGTTTTATAATCTTACATAACATGTTTTTATGAAATTAATCATATGAAAGGTGCGTTGTATATCTCATTAAAATTCATTTTTTAATGATTATTGTTATATGATCTCAAAGGGAATAAAAAGGTTATCCAAATCTTGAAAGAGGTAATGTGGGGTGTTATACAAAGCCTGAATGATGTGTATGTGATGTTATCCAAATCGCAATATAGTTTACACAAAAATTTATCTGAATAGAAAATATGTTAAATGGTTTTTAACCCATGTATAATATATTATGAATGCCTTTATGTATTTTCTTAACATAAATTGTTTTATGATTACAATAAGTCAAAACTAAATGTCGTATGATAATTTATAAATCATATGGATAATGTCCTTTGATATAATTATGATCATTGTCTTATAAATTTTCATGGTTCATTCTATGAGTCATGTTTATAAGATAATATATTAATGATATAGTTTTAATAGTTTATTCTCATGTTTTCATACCCATGTTCTCATGTTATATTGAAATATCCATTATTTACAATTATTGTGATTCTACGGTGACACTATATTAAGATTCATTTTCCCATGAGATGATTATATTTCATTGTGTATTTTATTTATAATATATGAACTATCAATGATGATAATAGATGTAGATAATGTATCTCACTTATAGACTAATTATTAATTTGTTTTTTTACCACATCACAATTCCTTTTTGATCCTAAGGGGTGTTTTAATTTAACGAAATGAATATTCATTATAAAAGATATAATATATAAGTGTCAAATGTTGAATTCATTACAACTAGTATCATATGATGTTATATGTAACATCCTAGGTAAATAAATAAATAATACATTTTTTATTAATATTTGTGAATTAATTATTAAATTTACCTTAAATGGGTTTCTATGTTCGATAGCGTACCCGATACGCAATAACGAGTTTCTTTGAAATCTTATATTGATTATTAATAATATAATAATAATATTTTAAATGGTAGTTAACTCCTAGTAATTGTATTGGAGGGAATGAACAAAACAAACTACAATATGATTATAACTGTTTGTTAAATGTATTTACATTTATCCAATAAAAGTTATAGTCTTAAAATGTGAATGAATATAATTTTAAGCATAATTTACATTAAAAGGTCAATTTACCGCCTTTTATTGGAGAACACTCTTTAAATATAGTTTTGGTTATTTTTATATGTTCTATTTAACCAAATAGAATTATTCTATAGATTTGGGGAATAAAATTTTACTTTGGGTAATTTTTTGGTATTTTTCCGATAAAATTCATAATTTTATGAATAGTGATAAATATTGTAATTTAATTCAAAACTGCATTTTAATATAATTTATTTATATCGTTATATTATCGTTTTAATTAGTGTAAAAGTGTAATTAGAATATATTTTCACCATTTAATCCAATGTTGGTCATTGGAATTAATTTCAAATTGAGAGGGGACATAAAAATGTGTCAAACTTTTGATAGTTATTGTTTTCTTAAAAACACGCAATTTTTTAACAAGAGGAACTAATTTTAAATTTATTAATGCCACTACTATGTTTTAAATTTGAAAAAATAGACATCATTTTTAAATTTGGGATATGAAATATTTTATAGGATTAATTTTTGATATTTTTCTGAAAAACTTAAATTTCTGATAAATAGTGAAACCACTTAGTAGTAGTTAAAAAAACTGACTTTTTCATTTAAATGAAATGTTACCACTTCTGTGAATTGAATTTCAAAAATCTGACAAAAATGGTTGTTTTCACGAACTAAAATGTGGTTCAAAAAAATGAAAATAATTTTTGGTGAATAGTAACTTTTGACTTCAATTTACCACAATTAAAGGTAAATAGGATAATTCAAGGTAAAAATTGTATTATAATAATTCAAATTTTCCTTAACACTTTTCAAAACCATATTGATTGAGCCATTTACGACCAGGGGAATATTTGGGTCGATTTTGGGACTCCTTTGAGCCACATGGGAGTGATAATGACAATTTAGATTAATTAGTTTAAAGTAAAGAAAAAAAGACAAAAATAAAAAACTTTTAGTAATTACGTTTTATATGATGTTATATAAGTTATATTTTTGACTGTAAATATTCATTGGAAATCTAATAAAATTCAAATATCATGGAATTTTTTTATAATTTTTAGACATCAAATAAATAAAACTATTTATGACACAACAATGATGCAGTATTTACCTCATTAATAAATGATTTAAATAAATAAGATTATAATGATTAAAATATTATCCAAAACCAGTCCAATTCTTATTGGCTGATTTTATTTCGACTATGAGTCATCGAATCATAGACTATAATTATTTTTTAACCTTTTGATACTGAATATCATTATATAATAAAATAATATTTTCACACATTCCTAAAGAGCCCGTCTTCTCCCATATAAAAGGATACCACTTCTAACCAATTACTCACATCTATCAAGCCATTTGGTTCAACTAAACTCTGTCCAATTAATCTCCCTACATCTTTCTCCTCCCCTTAGAAGCCTTACCTTAGGCAGAAGGCACTTCAAGAGGTCCTTTTGGTTCAAACCAAAGCATGTTACCCAAAATAAAGGTAACGATTTCCCTTAAATTGTTTTCTTTTATTTTACTTCTCCAGCCCCTAATATATTTATATTCCATTCTTTTGTAATAATACCAGTATCCTCAATATACTAGGATGTTTTTTTGAGAAGGATTCCAACTTCACTTACACACACCTCCATCAAATAGGTGAAAAACATAATGTATTTGTGGATGGAAAACTAACGCCTCACGAAACGATTATTGTTCGATTACCTCTTACGGCCTCTCATGGTGGCCATTATGATAGAACTGTATTTATATATGCTATATATTATGTTTATGTTTTCTTTATGATTTTGTATATTTCATTTATACTGACCTTTATGGTTTCCATAGTGGGTAAATATGATAATCTCATTTGAGGAACTACGGACTACCGCCCCTCAAAGTGATGTGACTCATTAATTACTTATGTGGGATGTATAAAGGATAGATTTAATGATATTATATATATGATATTATACTGTAATTATAATATATCTATTTATCATTATATTTAAATTCCATTAAAATGAGAAATAAAAATGAAAGTAGAGGTCATGCGTATGTATGACTTACCATCTCCATTAACGGTGCATTTCATTTCTTACCTCCATATGTTATGTACTATTATAAATACATGTATATACTGGATATATATGACATATATGATATCTAAATAATTAATATCATTCAAGATATAATGGGCTATTGACCATATGGATAACTTGTAATTATAAGGTGTTCATTTTTTACTCAAGTACCAAATATTGAAAAAATGGACATTATTAACTTAAATGGTTACAAAATGTTTATAAAATGTTAATAAGTGATATAAAAGGAATAAAAACTTGAAATCAATTCTTAAGAAAGTAGAAATTAACTTTAGTTTATTATTTAGGATATTAAAGAAAGATCGAGTCAAGTCGGACACAAGGTAAGCGAATCCGTCTCAATCTCCTTTCATTGAGGCATATTTTCATTAATACACAACATTAATTTATATGGTGTATAAACCACTTTGAAATTGAATTTTATTTAATGGGAATATTTTTCTTCAAATCGTTTCACTAAACGACTTAAAAAAATTTCCTTTTAACTTAAGCGCTGACAACGTCCTTTCCGCCGCCGTGAGTATTATTTGATCATTGGCTTCCTGAACAAGTTGTAATGTTTTTAAAAGAAAATAAATACCATATAATATTTTATATATTTTGGTAATGAAAATGGTTTTGATAATGGATTTGTTATGTTAATATATTTAAGTGATATATTGTGATTAAAATGCGGAAATTCTTTCTTTCCTTTATATTTGTTTTTTGTCTGATAATTGTATAATGGTACATGGACATTTGGTGGGTGGTTATGTGATAAACCATATGACGAATGGTGCCACTAATACTAGGATGGGTGGTTACGTTATAACCTTTAATTCATTGGGTATTTAAGTCAACCGTATGGCTATTCCATTTATTGATATGTGTGGAAGTCGACCGTATGGTTATTCCATTTTAGTATGTTTATGTCCCAATTTACCTTTATATGTTATGTGTTCATTATGTGGGTTTTATGGTAATATTTTGGTTACAAAGGGGTATGTAATGATCATTTATTCAGTCAAGAGTATTTACTACTTCATAATGGTGAAAAGTATTACTTATGAAAGAGTATTCATGGTTTAGCTGTTCTTTTAAAAAACTGACAGTTTTCCTTCTTTGTGTATCCCTTACTGAGCTTTTTATGTTCATCCCATGTTTTTGAAATGTTTTTCACATGACATAATGTGTAATATGGTCAATGATGGGATCAAGTAAAAGTCATGATGTATTAAACATGGAACTAGACATTACTCTTTTTTTCAAGAGTTCATGTTTTGTAAAAAATGGAAACTGAGTAGAAGTGTCTACATTGAAATATATTGCAATGTAATAGTTATATCCTAATTCTCTAAAAATCTAAACTTGAAAAGATCTTCAATATGAATTATTCATTTAATACAATATTATGTAAGGTTAATGGTCGGGTCCTTATAAATGGTATCAGAGTTTGGTTTATATAACTTTAGGATTTATGGTATTGTTATACAAGTGTCCATAAAATCAATTTATTGTAATATTTAAATGATATAGAATTTATAGATTACCATGTTTCTTCGCCTAAGATACATCTGTGTTCAGAATTGTTTTCTGTAGAGGAAACAAGGAAGCTTTGTTGGGAAGACATCATGAGGAAGACAACCTTTCAAATAATTAACCTGAGATAGTTTGAATTGGAACTGAACAGTTTGTTGCAGTATTGGAATAGTTGACTCAGGCTATAAATGGTGGTGGTATCCATGTATGAGATCAGCCATATCAACCACAAGGGACCATGTTTGTAGTGGAAAATTTTATGAGGCAACATCCCCCATCATTCAGAGGATCATATGACCCTGAACTACTAGAAGGGTGGATTAAAGCACTGGAAAAGATTTTTGATGTCATGGGTTATTCAGAACATCAAAAGGTTAGTCTCACTATTTTCCGTTTTGAAGGTGAAGCTGATAAGTGGTGGATGTTGGTGAAAAATATCATGGATATTGAGGATATTGATGCTCACGATTGGGATGAATTATAAGATATGTTTCTTGAGAAATAGTTTCCTAAGGTGGTCTGTCTTAGTATGGAAAACAAATTCCTAGAATTGAGGCAGGAGAATGACTCAATGGATGACTATGAATAGAAATTCACTCGACTGGAAATGTATGCTCCAAATTTCATCTGATATCTTGATAGAAAGATAAATAGATTTTACTCGGGACTGAACCCACGATATCGTAGAGCGTTAGCCTCTTGTGAGTTCAAAAGTTATGTAAAACTTTTTCATTGTGCGGAGAATGTGGAAATGGAGTTTGTTGATGATCAAGTGTTATTTAACAAACAATAGAATAAGATGTCCATTTGGCAGGAAAAGTGGAAAAATTCATCAAATAGTCCTGGGGGTAAGAAAATTAAATTTCCAACATGTGAGATGTGTGGTAAAAATCAATCTGGAGAATGTTTATCAATGTCTAAAAAGTGCTTCCAGTATGGTTAGTCTGGTCATATTGCTTGTAACTATAAGGAGGATGTTCAAGCTGGCAATGAAAATCCATTAGTAAGATGTTTTAAGTGTAATGAAATGGGTTATTATGAAAATGAGTGTCCATCGAAGAACTCAACTGAGGGAAAGTAGTCAGACTATTAGCCGAAAGGGGTGGTGAAATCCCTTATGACTAATTTAGTAGATGTTGGGCCATCAAAAGAAGTTGTATCAGGTACACTGTTTGTTTGTTCAGATTATGCCAATGTGTTGTTTGATTCAAGGTCTACACACTCTTTCATTTCAGATAATATTTCTAGTAAATTGGTAATTCCATCTCAATATATGAATACCTAACTTATATTAAAAACACCTAGATGATATGTAGAGACAAAAAGAAAACATAAGAACATTCTTGTCCTTGTGTGCGGAAAGAATCTACCTGCAGACCTTATTGTTTTTCCTCTAATAGAGTTTGATGTTATTTTGGGCATGGATTGACTTTATGTTTATCATGCTAAGATTGATTGTAGATCTAAAGAGTATTTTTTCAGTAAGATTTATAGTTTTTGTACAAGAATGATCCTTTTCTTTTGATAACATATCAGGAACCTCAGAAACTAGTAAAAGATGGAAATTAATGTTACCTTGCAAATATTGTTGAAAATAATAGAACTGTTCAGATTAATGATGTTCTAGTGGAAAATGAGTACCTTGATGTTTTTTCTGATGAGTTTCCTGGTATTATACGTAATCGAAAAGTTGAATTTACAATTGACTTAGTTCCTAATGCTAAGCCAATTTCAAAATCCCCTTATCGAATGGCTCAAATTGAACATTTAGAGTTAAATAAAAAATTGCAGGATTTATTAGATAGAGGTTTCATTCGACCTACCACATCACTATGGGGTGTTACTCTCTTGTTTTTAAAAAGAAAGACGGTTCAATGATACATTTCATTGATTATAGAGCTTGAATACCATCACTATTCAGAATAAGTATCATTTCACTCATATTGATGATTTGTATGATCAACTCCAGGGAGCATAGTGTTTTTTGAAGATTTACATGAGGTCGGGGTACTATTAGTTGAATGTAAAGGAAGAAGACGTTCCGAATACTGTGTTTTGTACTAGATATGGCCATTATGAATTTGTAGTTATACCTTTTGGGTTAACAAACACACCTACTGTATTCATGGATACTATGAATAGAGTTTTCTGTGAGTTCTTGGATAAGTTTGTGGTTGTGTTCATTGATGATATTTTGGTTTATTCTAAAAGTAAATAGGAGAATGAAATTCATTTTAGGGACATCTTGCAAACCTTAAAAGAGAAAAACCATTTGGGAAATTCAGCAAGTGTGAGTTATGGTTAAAATAAATTTCATTCCTTGGTCACATTGTTTCAAAAAATTGCACAACTGTTGATCCTTCTAAAATGAGAGTTGTTGATAAATGACCAAGACCCACAAATATAAAAAACATTCATAGTTTTCTTGGTTTGGTATGTTAATACCAGAGGTTTGTTTAAAATTTTGCACGGTTATCTAGTCCAATGACTAAGTTTACTCGAAATGGTGTTATGTTCATCTGGACAAAAGAATGTGATTATTGTTTTTTGGAATTGAAAAGAATATTGATGAATGCTCTAGATTTGTCACTGCCTTCCAGAAATGGTGATATTGTTATCTACAGTGATGCTTCATTGAAAGGACTAGGTTGTGTTCTAATGTAGAATGATCAGGTAATTGCTTATGCTTCACGTCAGTTGAAACCACATGAGTTAAATTACCCTACACATGATTTGGAAGTAGCTGCTCTTGTTTTTGATTTAAAAATTTGGAGGCATAATTTGTATGGAGTGAAGTGTGAAATATATACTGATCACTAAATCTTGAAGTATATATTCACCCAGAAAGAAATAAAAATGAGATAGAGGATATGGTTGGAATTAATCAAGGATTACGATTGCATGATCCTTTATCATCCTGAAAAATCAATTAAAGCGGCTGATGCATTGAGTCGAAAAATTAATGCTTCATTAACCATGTTACATTTGGAATGAGATCCATTGTTTTTTTGGTTTGATAAACTTTGGAATGGAATTTGTTGTTGCAGGAAATTATTTTTTTTGTTTCTGGTGTTAGTTAAATCATCTCTATCAGACAGAATTAAACAAGCACAGAAGGAAGATATTGAGTTGCAGAAAAATGATGTTTTGGTTCAGAAGGGTATGTTGCCTGATTTTAACGTTGATAATGATTGTGTTTTGAGGTTTGGTAAGAGATTTTGTGTGCCTTTTGATTCACATTTGAATAACGAGTTGTTATATGAAGCTCATAGTTCTCCATTTTCAGTTCATCCTAGTAGTACTAAGATGTACAGAGATCTTTGGGTGTATTACTAGTGGGATGGAATGAAAAGAGATATTGCTGATTTTACTGTGATGTTTTTGAATTATCAGTAGGTTAAAGTAGAGTGACAGTTACCAAATGTAATGTTTTAGCCTTTATCGGTACAAGAGTGGGAATGGGAAAATATATCCATGGACTTTGTTGTGGGATTACCAAAGAAATTTCGAGGTAATAATGCAATCTTGGTGATTGTTGATCGATTGACTATATCTGATCATTTCATTCCTATTCGAGATACATTTTCCTTAGATCCACATTCTCGTTAGCATATTAAAAAGATAGTTAGGTTGCATGGAATTCCCCTCTCCATTGTATCTGATCGTGATCCCATGATTACTTCTAACTTTTGGAAAGGCCACCAAGAGTCTTTGGATACTGAATTAAATTTTAGTACAACTTTTCATCCTCAAACAGATGGAAAGTCAGAATCAAAAATTCAGATATTGGAGGATATGTTACGTGCTTGCTCGATGGATTACTGTGGATATTGGGACCATAATCTTTCTTTGGTTGAATATTCTTATAATAAAAGTTTTCATTACAGTATACAGATGGCTCCATTTGAGGCATTATATAGAAAGCATTGTCGAACTCTAGAATTCTGGTATGAAGTAGGTGAAAGGAAGCTGATGGGACAAGAATTGGTAGAAGATATGGAAAAGAGAGTTTAGTTGATTCAAAAGCACATGAGATTAGCTCATAGTAGACAGAAAAATTATGCAGATAATCGGAGGAAGGTTTTTTTTCTTTGAGGTAGGTGATCATGTCTTTCTCAATGTTTCTCCATGGAAAAGTGTGATGCATTTTGGTAAAAAGGGAAAGTTGAGTACGAGGGTCATTGGACCTTATGAAATTCTAGAGAATGTCAGATTAGTTGTGTATAGAGTGGCTATACATCCATGTTTATCCTATGTATACAATGTTTTTCATGTTTCGAAGTTGAGAAAGTATAGTCCAGATCCATCTCGGGTTTTGAGCCCAGAGGTAGTTCAGTTGGAAGAGAATCTCTCGTATGAAGAACAACCAATTCAGATTCGTGACCATAGAGATAAAGTGTTGTGAAATAAGGTAATTCAACAGGTAATGGTTTTGTAGAAAAACCATATGACTGAAGAGGTAGCATTGGAATCTGAAAATGCTATGAGGTATAATTAGCCTACTTCTTTTGATAAGGGAATAAAAATTGCGAGGACGCCATTTCAAAAGGGGGGAAGGATGTAACATCCTAGGTAAATAAAGAAATAATACCTTATTTATTAATATTTGTGAATTAAATATTAAATTTACTTTAAAGGGGTTTCTATGTTCAATAGCGTATCCGATACACAACAACGGGTTTCTTTGAAATCTTACATTGCACATTAATAATATAATAACATTATTTTAAATGATAGTTAACTCATAGACTTTTTATTGGTGGAAATGAAAAAAACAAACTAAAATATGATTATACATGTTTTTTAAATTTATTTACATTTATCTAATAAATGTTAGAGGCTTAAAATGTGAATAAATCTAATTTTAAGCATAATTTACATTAAAAGGTCGATTTACTGTCTTGTAATGGTGAACCCTTTTTAAATCTAGTATTTGTAATTTTTATATGTTCTATTTGACCAAATAAAATTCTTATATAGACTTGGGACATCAAATTTTACTTTGGGTAATTTTTTTGGAATTTTTCCGATAAAGTTAATTTTTTAATGAATAGTGATAAATATTGTAATTTAATTCAAAACTGTGTTCTAAAATAATTTATTTATAAGGTTATATTATCATTTTAACTAATTTTAAAGTTAAATTAGAATATATTTTTACAATTTAATGCAATTTTGGTCATTGGAATTAAATTCACTTTGAGAGTGGACATAAACAAGTGTCCATCTTTTGATAGTTATTGTTTCTTAAAAACACGCTATATGTTTTAACAACTGGAATTAATTTTAATTTCATTAATTCCACTACAATGTTATGAATTTTTAAAAATAGACATCATTTTTGAATTCTTAATATCAAATATATCTTAGGGTGAATTTTTGGAATTTTTCTGAAAAACATCAATTTTTGATGAATAGTGAAACTACTTAGTAGTAGTTAAAAAGACAAACATTTTCATTTAAATGAAATTTTACCACTTCTGTGAATTGAATTTCAAAAATCTTACAAACATGGATGTTATCAAGAACTAAAATTTCGTTCCATGATATGAAAATAATTTTTGGTGAATATTAACTTTTGACATTAATTTACCACGGTAAAAGGTAAATAGGGCAATTCATGGTAAAAAGAGTATTATAATAATTCAAAATTACCTTAAAACACGTCTACACTATATTGGATGAGTCATTCACGATGATGGTCATCTTCGGGTCGTCTTTGGGACCCCATTGAGCTACACGATAGTGATAATGACAATTTAGATTAATTAATTTAAAGTTAAGGCAAAATAGACATAAACAAAAATATTTAAGTAATTAATTTTTATATGGTGTTATATAAGTAATTTTTTTGACTATAAATATTAATTTGAAAGATAAAAATATTTCTTATATCATGGTATTTTTTTATAATTTTTAGATATCAAATAAATTAAATTATTTATGACACAATAATGATGCAGTATTTACCTCATTAATAAATGATTTAAATAAATAAGATTATAATGATTAAAATATAATCCAAAACCTGTCCAATTCTTATTGGATGATTTTATTTCGACCATTTATCATCCTATATTCTAATATAATGATTTTTGGGCCATTTGAAACCGAATATCATTATATAATAAAATAATATTTGCACACTTTCCTAAACAACCCTTTCTCTCCCTTATAAAAGGATACCACTTCTATCCAATTCCTCATACCTCTCAAGCCATTTTTATCGTCCAACATCTGAATAATTAAGCTTCCTACATCCATCTCCTCCCCCCTAGAAGCCTTAATTTAGGCAGAAGGAACTTCAAGAAGTCCTTTTGGTTCAAACCAAAGGAACTTATCCAAATTAAAGGTAATGATTTCTCATAAATTGTTTTCTTTTTTTTTAATTCTCCAACCCCTAAAATCTTTTTATTCATTTATTTTGTAACAACAACAGTATCCTAAATAAATTAGGATGTTTTTATTAGATTTATAATAACTACACTTACACACACCTCCTTCTAATTGGTGAAGAACATAATGTTTCTGTGGATGGAAAACTAATGCCTCACGAAACGATGATTGTTCAATTACCTCTTACCATCTCTCATGGTGGCCATTATGATAGAACAATACTTATATATGATATATAGTATGTTTATGTTTTCCTTATGCTTTTTATTTTTCATTTATATCATACCTTTAGGGTTTCCATAGTGGGCATATATGATAATCTCATTTGAGGAAATGCGGACTACTGCCCCCTCAAAGTGATATGAATCGTTAATGCCTTATGTGGGACGTATAAAGGATATATTTAATTATATTATATTTGATATTATAAATTCATTATAATATACCTATTTATCATTATGTTTCAATTCAATTAAAATAAGAAATAGAAATGAAAGTAGCGTTCATGCGTACGTACGGCTTACCGTCTCCATGAACGGTGCATTTCATTTCTTACCTCCATATGTTATATACTATTGTAAATACATGTATATACTGGATATATATGACATATATGTTATCTAAATCATGAATATAATTCTGGATATAATGGGATATTGACCAGATGGACAACATGTAAATATAATGTGATAATTTTTTACTGAAGTACCAAATATCGACAAAATGGACGTTATTAACATAAATGGTTACATAATGTCTATAACATGGAAATAAGTAATATAAAAAGAATTATAAACTTGAAAAAGGTTCTTAAGCCTGTATAAATTAACTTTAATTTATTATTTAGGATATTAAATAACGATCGAGTCATGTCAGACACAAGGTAAGGTATTTCGTCTCAATCTCCATTCATTAAGGAATATTTTTATTTATACACAACTTTATTTTATGCAGTGTATAAACCCATTGGAATTTTACTTTTATTCAAAAAGAATATTTTTCTAAAAATAATTTTACTAAATGAAAAAAAGAATATTTCTTTTAACGTATGCAGTGACAATCACCTTTACGCCACCACGAGTCTTATTTGATCTTTGGCTTCCTCACAAAGCCGTAATATTTTTAAAAGAAAATCTTTTATGTATTTTGGTATTGAAAATGGTTTTTATAATGGATTTTTTATTTCAATATATTTAAGTGATATATTTTGATTGAAATGTGGAAAAATTTTCTTTCCTTTATATTTTTTTTATGTCTTATGATTTTATAATGGTACTTGGACATTTGACGGATGGTTACATGATAAACCAAATGACGGGTAGTGCCGTGAATACCAGGATAGGTGGATACGTTATAACCTCCAATGCATTGGTATAGAATTTGGAATTATGGCTATTCCATCTAGTGATATGTGTGGAAGTCTACCGTATGGTTATTCATTTATGTATGTTTATGTCCCTAGATACCATTATATGTTATTTGTTATTTATATGGGTTTTTTGGTAGTCGGTTGGTTACAAAAGTGCAAGTAATGATATTTTATTTAGTGAAGAGTATTTACTACTTCATAAATGTGAAAAGTATTAATTATGATAGAGTATTCATGGTTTACATATTTTTTGGAAAAACTAACAGTTTTCCTTCTTTGTGTATCCCTTATTGAGCCTTTAATGCTCATCCCATGTTTTTGAAATGTTTTTCACTATACATAATGTGGAATAGGGTCAAGTATGGGATCAAAGAAAAGTCATGTTGTCTTAAACATGGAACTAGACATGACTCTTTTTATCAAGAGTTCACGTTTTGTAAAAAATGGAAACTGAGTAGAAGTGTCTACTTTATAATATTTTAAAATGTAATAGTTATGTCCTAATTCTCTAAAACACTGAACCTGAAAAGATCCCCAATGTGAATTATTCATTTAATTAAATATTAGGTAAGGTTTAAGGCTTGTTCCATATATTATATATAAACATTTTTATGTTGGATAAGAGAAATTTAGAGATATCTATAAGAACATGTCTATTGATATGTATAAAGTTGAAAAAAGTGTAGTAAAATATTCTGGAATTTAGGATACAATGAGTGGAAAATTTAAATCAAATTAAATCCCTATGTGGATAAAATAGTTGTATGTGGATCTTTAATAGTGGTTCCTAAGGGTAATATCTCATAAAATGGTGAATTGAGATGTACTCAATCGTTAATAGATGCACAAGAATGTTCCTTACTAGACACCTTTTTTTACAACCCGATGCGATATGAATTATAAATTTCAAAACACTATATTTACCATCAAGAATGACTAAAATAGATGATGATGGGGAATTTTCTAGGATAAAAATAATCTTTCATATATTAAAGTATATGTTTCAATATTTACAATTACTATAATTTATTTTTCATTATTAATTGTGTTCCCGAAATTAATGGTGTTTCTTACACTGTTATTTTGGTTTTATTCAATGGATAGAACCATGAGAAATAAATTTATTATGAATTTCATGAAAAATAATTTACTGTAATTTTTAGATATTTAATTTTTTGGGATGTAGAGTGAAAAATAACATTTATAATCTCAAATAAAATTCTCAAGATATGATTCATAATGAATATACAAACAATAAGAGGAGGGAACAATATTCTGATTATTCATTCATGAGGAAACTTCCAACTTATTTAATTGCATTTTATTATCCACTATTTACTAACTATTGGATTATGACCATTGGTATATTATTCCCCTTCCCCCATTTTTTGGAACATCATAAATTCATTTTTGTCATCTACCTTTTTGTATGAGAAGCATATCAATGGTGGAATCTTATCATTAATTTGGGGTGATATGATGAAAATGACTATATGGTTAATGATAAAATCAATAAACCATTTTCTAATAAGTAATTTCTACTTATTAATTTTAGGATGATTTTGAAGTAAATTTTTATGAAAATGGTGTGGGATGATGTACCTACAGGTACCGATAGGGAAAATTTTACAATACTTGAAAGGTATGGTTCTAGTATTTTCATCCAACTTAAAAGAAATTTTTATCAATTACTTAGTATCACAAAACCATGTATCATATGGGTGTTATCCACAAGTTACACCATGTTCTTTGAATAAATAGTTGTTTTTTATATCAAGGTGGAAATAGATATCAGTGTTTAATGTAATTTATATGGTATTGAAAAGAAAAGAATCCTAGAATTCAAGGGAGACTCTAAAAGCCATGGAGGGAAGATTATGAGCTTTCCCTCAAAATCAATTTTTAGAAGGAAACTTAATATAATTTTTTATAATGGATGTTTTAAATTTTTAATGTTTTGAAAGGAATGTCATAATTTGTCTTAATATTGATTTTGGTGGAAGTTGATAGAAAAAAATTGAATTAGTTATAATATTCCAAAAAATTACCCATAAAATTTATAGTGTTTCAGGTGGAAGTAGTCTGAGAATTATAATAATAAATCCTCCAACATAAGGAATAATGTGGATGATAAGACATTAAAACTTTTATGGTAGAGGGTATAAGGGAAATACTATGATATCCAAATGGATAAAGTGAAACATCATAATTAGTTCACACTTATCCTGCACAACATAGTTTGAAATTTTATCACTGATTCTATATGAATGGGTGATGTGAAAATATAATTGTTTTTGTTTAGTGAATTTTCATTCGATTTTTATCATTTATTATCTCCCTCTACATAGAATATATTATAGGTAATTTAAATTTGATTTCATATCTATATATTATAGTGAGAAAAAATCCAGAGGAAATGTTCTTACATAAGAAATATATTATTTAAAAAATAAATGGTTTATTATATTTTTAAATAATATTTTTCTCTAGATAATATTAATAGAAGAGTGTTGGATTAAATCATTGTATTATGATTTTATGGGTGATCATTTGTTTATTTACATGGAACCCTGTGCTGAGGATTTATGTTATGAAAGTTTATCATGATTAAAGATATTTTAGGAGTTAATTATGAAAATTTGGATATTTTGTTTTATAAGTTGTGTAAAAAATTTTAAGGAGTAATTCCTTTTAAATTTTTGAACACATGATTAAATTAAATAATAACCCTTAGGTTCAATATTATCATTGATTTTGGTATAATTATAGTTTCTAGTCAATCACCTTATGAACTCAAAACATTTCATTAATAATAGAAAATATTTCTATTTGGATCCTTTTTCACATATAGACATTTATTAATTTGTAAGGTTTCCTGGAATATCACATTAAATTTTACTAAGTTGGATATATGGTTTATGTGGTGTCCCTTTTTTCAAATTAATACATTAGAATATGTGTATAAATATTTTCAAAACTAGTCGCTGATATGTTGTGTGACTAGGAGGCATGGTGTGATCCAAATTAGGTTTATAAAAACATTAAAATGTTTTATATTTTTCATTAATAGTTATCAATAATTAATTTTGTAACTCATAAAAAGATTATCAAATAAAAAATCTAAGACCAGAAATGAATCAAAGTCATGAAGGTTAACCATGAAAATTCTTAATATTGTTTGGTGCATGGGGTTTGACTATAGTAAACATTTAAGGGTTTGTTTAAATTTTTGTAATGAATAAATAGTATTTTATTTAATAAATATAACTTATTTATGTTTCCTTTATATGTATGCCACTGTGGAGGATATCCAGCATTATCCACATAACCCTGTGAGTAAAGAGTTCTTCGACCTCCAATTTGTATATAATTATCAGATGTTAACAAGACTATAGATACAGGTGAATCAAGGTGTATCAAATGAAATAAATTATCTCATTTGATGGTGAGATTGTTTTTAAACAATGAACGATCCAGTTCTTTGGTGTGGAAATACATTTATTGATTCTTCCTCAAATGATTAAATGATTGACCATGTTCAAATTATTTTTTATATCTACAATAATTATGAGCCTTTATATGATCCCATGTATCAGTTTAAAATTTATTATTCAATTTATTGCATATATATCACCACAAGAAACACTATATATATCTTTTTTCCATTGAACACATTTCAACTTATTTTTTGACCATTGTTTTTTTTTGATTTCCCCACTACTGTTCTCCACGGTCTTCACCATGAGTCTATGGGGAAAGAGTTCAAAATTTCTATGAATGATAAAACATTATAACACCACAAGATTCATGAAGGATTCATTTGTGTTAGATTATTTTAAAACATAATGATAAATTGCGATTAATTATGTGATTTACATGACAATTTCATGGATCTAGGATCTAAGGATAACTTGGTGATGATAAGAGAGGAATGTGAGGAACATAATAGTTTCTAATAAACCATTAAATATCCGATTTCTTGCCACTAGATGGATGGACTCAATGAATTATGGCTTAGTATAAATATTTATTCTGAGCAGGACTAATGATTCAATGAGGATATTTTGGATTGGAATTTCCATAGTAGATCTGCGATTTCTATGAAAAAATTATCTATACATTGTGCAGTCTAAATAAAACATGATGTGTACATACCTGACTATGGTGACTATGGTTTCTGGGTGAGTTAAATATCACATTCCATGTAGGACTCCCACATGCTATGTGACTCAGTTATGCCATACTGGAGTATACTCTCATAGTATATAGTCAAAAATATGACCACTATACATAGAGAAATCCATGAGCATGGGTAGTACCCCATGTGGGATGAAACATCATATATCTTAGTACACATATCTAACCATGGAAAATGGTCCAGGCCGGGGGTATATTAATGACACTTGTTGATTGAGTCAATCTGGGTAGTCCTATTAGACACTGTGTTGAAATAGATGGAAATATTTCTGTTTACTGAAAGGGATAATACAATATTGTAGTGTGGGACAACACGTTGTGTGATTTATCGTAAAAGTCGTGTACCCTAAATTATTTTTATAAAATTTATATATCTCATATATATATATATATCATTTGGTAATTTATTTTTATATATATAGTTCAATATCCAAATATTTTTATGTATATAATGTTATGTTAGACTTTATAGTGGAATTTTGTTTGTTATGTGAGATTATATGGACATGGATCTTATTTAGGTAATTATATAGGGAGATAGTCATTAGATTGGATCTCCATGTATATTATAGTTTCACCCTCATAATGGGAAGGGCATGGGTCCTTGATCTATTGATTGGAACCCTACTTTTGGGATAGGGGATGATTCTTCTATCCACTATTGAGTAGAACCCTCAAATGATGTCAGGGTGTGGTCCCCGAGTACTAGAGTTTCATCCTAATTAAGGGAAGGTCATAGTTTTTATATTGATTACAATAGATACAAAATCTTATGAGTTCAATTAATGGGTCTTTTGGCAAGTATTCAGTGGAAAAAACTTATTGAGTGATGTCATGGTTAGTCGAACATTAGATTTGAACCCTTATTCTAGGACAGGGCATGGGTCCTATAGATATGTAGGTTTTGGAACCCTTTTTTGAGGCATGGTATAAGTCCTCTATATTTTTAGTGGAACTATCTTCTTGTACCAATTAATGGTTTCTATAAATAAAGATTGTAGACAAACATTTAAGAAAAATTTTGGTGAGATGTGGAAGGACAAAAGTGTTTATTTAGACAGATGCACGAGATGATGGGCATAATTGTTAGATGATTTGGAATGGTTGGTTCTCTTTTTCTTTGATGGGATGTGATATGGAGATCCCCATTCAGTCATTTTTGTGAATATTTTTAGCAAATATATATATATATATATAAGTATATATATACATGTATCCATTTCATTTGACTTTTTCAATCTCTTTATTTGGGTTGAGCTGTCGATCCTTATCATGTCTCTTAATGATACCCCATTGGGTTTTAGGTAGTTCTACAATGTAGGTATAAACTCACCCTGTAATGGATATTTCACACTCATTTCATGTCTTATTCAGATGAAATATTAGTCTATAGTTAAGACAATGAAGCATAGGATTACCAAATACATTATACTACATATGGTGGTCATGGAATGGAGTTCTATAGAAGATATATATTAGCATTTTATATTCTATGTTTTCTTTGGTTGGGATGTATTTTGGGTTGGAAACCTTTTTTTACCCACTTTACTTTTCAATTGACCCTATCAAACTCTTTTACTCCATAGTGGATTTTAATGAATGGTTTATTCTATAGATGTTAAATATTATATTATCAATCCTCTGATGTTTTTTCATAGAGATGGGTCGGTTTATGCTTATATGTACATTTGGAAATTTTATTTCGTATTAGTTATTAGTTTTGGTACATATGGAAATCCCCTAGCATAATATGTCTGGTTTATAGTAGTTACTACATGGGCTTATTTGGGTTTAGTCGTGACATATTTGAATCAAAGTTCATTTATTCATTATGATTATGTTTGATGTTGCCCCCTATCAATTATTTGTTTCATATTTATGGAAATAGTGTCAATGTGTTTCGAGTGACGATTCGAATCCATGAAATCCATTTTTGGTATGGCGGCCTATATATCCATTCCAAAATATAATAAATTCCTTCATGTCAACTCAGAATACAGATAAATTGTTCATAGTGAACAATGGTGCATCGATCATATAAGGTTGAGTATTTGATATACCTTCTTCAATTATACCCCCATATATTAATATATACTCTAATATATATATGTTTACCCTGAATGACTGGATAATAATTGTTCCTCCTTATTTTTTATTTGTTTCCCCTATTGTTCTTCACATTCATCTCCATAGGCCTACCAGGTAATGTATCTTCACTACCAGACACGAACGAGTTGCATTGAACCCAGGTATTCACGAAATATTTTTGTTCGGATGATGGATATACAATCCAAGTATGAAAGGGGTTTAATTTAAAAATTCATTTGATTATTTAGTGGATCCAGGATCGATCCAATAAGGCAATGGAACAATTGTTGAGTGAGGCTTTTTTGGGATTCACATAGACCATCAAATGATTGATTTCTAGCTATTGGGGGTTGAAATCGATGAATGGAGGCTTAAATAACTTTTTATGTCATCACGATGTGTCATTTAATAGTCCAGTCAGGGATCTATAAAACTATATTATATGTGTGATATATGTGAAAAACCTGACAACATGCCATGTAGAATTATGAACATGTTATCTGTTGGGATCCAGCTGTACTGCTGAGAGTTTCTCATTGAGTTATGTATCACACTCCATATGGGAATCCCACAAATGGTTTGAGTCTATTCTAGATATATGATATTAAATCTTGGAGTAAAGAAGAACAATAATAACCATGTACATAACCAGTGTACATGGACATCATTAGGACCACGTACAAGACACCATGTGGTAGGACATGTCATTTATTGGTTTATAAATAAATTGATAAGGAACACATACATAGAATGTTATATTGGAAGTTCCCTACGTGTTTGAGTTATGAAATGTAGTCTATTGGCATTCCATATATAGATACATGGATATATCTATGTAAAGATTGGGACACACCTATGAAGCAGGGAGGGGCCACTTACTATGCGGGTACCCTTAAAAGATGTGTACCTGAACTTCCTTTTGAGAAGAAATCTACCCCTCATATCTCATTATTTTGGAATCAAATCCCCCCCCCCCCGTTGAGTAGAATATCCTGAGTTTGTATCTACACAAAACATTATGGTGGCATCATAGTTCCTTTTCGGATAATATTCCGGACACTTCATGTGGGATTCTTCATTAGGAGATGCTAGATGATGGTAATGATCTTGAAGGATCAACATATATAATATAGTGGATTCCTCCAGTTAGGAAGTGAATGAGTCATAAACAATTATAGTGGGAAACTATTTTTTTAATGTTCATGTGTCCTCTATAAACTATTCAGTGACACCCTTCTGGGTAGTCTGCGCATGGTTTATTGGCCATTAGAGTGGAAACCACATGGTGGGAAGGGCCTGATTCATCATCCTATTACTAGAGTGATACCCTCTTATTTATAAATGGAATGGGTCCTCTCTCAATTATTTACTGGAACCCTCCTATGAATCAAGGATTTAGTCTTTGACCATCAATGTGGAACTCAGATACTAGGACCATTTATGGGTCCTCTATTTATCTAATTATTAGAACCCTACTATGAATAATTGGTATGGTTACTCTATCTAATGAGTGTCATCAAGATATTGTACCAGGGTAAGGGAACATTGCCAAAATATTGTGGACGCTTTACTATGTACCAGAGCGGAATGGTGTGGTATGTCATGGACCATTCTTTAGATATATGTTTGAGATGTTAGGCATCAATATCTGACACATTGAAACATTTGGATATCAGTTCGTGGGAAAAAATTTTAAATATATATCTCATTTCTCTCTCATTTAGGATTCATTTATGTATATATATTTATATATATATATCCAATCATTTGATTATTTACTCACTTGTTTTGGAAAAATCATTCTATTCATATATTACCTCTTACTACTCCCCCTTCATCCTTTGTGGAATCCTATAGGGTATGTATATATTCAATCCTATTTCAACATTTTCCATTTGTATGATGTTATATGAAAAAAGGAAAAGTTGATAACTATCACATCTGATCATAGGAATACCTTATTAATTAGTCCACGTGTGAAAGTCTGATAATGTAGATTTTAAGTTAGGCTCTCCAAGTATTTTATATTTCATGTTTATTCAGTTTTGTATATCTTTCTAGAATGGATTTTTTCCCATTTTTACTTTTTAGTTTACAATGTCATAAAATTTTAAACTATATAGGTTTTACATTCATGGTTTATTTTATATCTATTGAAAACTTTATTATTATTTCTATAAACATCTTCATCAGGATGATGAGGTGTGTTCATAATGAAATTCATTGAAAATTCCTTCTATATTATTTATTTCTTTCATCTTTTGTTTCTAGCCCTTGTCCTCTTGAGTCAGACATGGGGTAGTTTTCGAATGATCACCATTAGGAAACATCATGAAAGATTACTAAGATGTTCGGGTGAAGACTTCGTTAATATATTGATATGTTGTTAAGTTTCATCACTATGTATCATCCTCAAAGAGACTCTCAGTCTGAGATAATACTTCAAAACCAATATTATATGATAATATCTTATTTTATGTTTTCGAGTTGTTGTTTCAATCAAAACCATCCTCAAAATGATTTTTCATGAATCATGTGATTTACCTGGAGGATTTTGATGGATCATTATGAATCCCAATATGGAAGGATGTGTACACCCACAATATACATTAGTGAAATTTAAGAAAGAAATATATTAGAAAATGATATAGATGATAAAATTCAATATATGTTTAAATTCATAAAATACAATATAATATATACAAAAATTTGTTAGAATTTTTATGAAAATAATTATCAACATGATCTAAACATTTAATATTATGATTGTTTGTTTCATATAAATTATCCATGCATAAAAGATCGGAATACCCCACTTAGATATATCGGTCACCTTGAAAGACATCATTATATTTGGATTGTCTCATAACATTTAGAACATCCCAATAACCACTAGTTTGTTGAAGATGTGTTCTATGTACCTCTCAAGAATATTTTTATACTTGATCTCTCACATGTACGGAATGCCGATTTAATATTTTTGGTGAACTTTCTTTATTATAATGAATGATTAGTTGTAATTTGAAATCTAATAAGAAATGTGTTATGAAAAACAACTGCACATATAGTAAAGGTTTTTTTGGAGAGACAACCATATTGAAAAAAATCGGAATGTAAGGATGTTATATTTAAAATGAATTTACAATAGTTGGTACAAAATTGACTAATTTTGTGGGTGAAATTCATTTTAATGAGGGTGGGATATTACAACATAAGATTTTGGTGAGTGTGTTTGAAATAAATTTAACCATTTTGATTATTTTATTTACATTAAGCACTTTTTTATCATTATTTATAAAAATTAAAAAGTTCAACTTTTGTTCTACACAACATTGAAATTTACAGTAATAACACACATAGTGTGATTAAGAAAAACATGACTTACTTTTATGGAAATTTTATTTAATATCAATGGTATCGCATATAAATTGTAATAGAGTGTATGAATAAAATTAAAATAACTATGAAAATATATGGTTTACCCATGTATATATAATTAATTTTATCGTAATCTATTATTTATAAATGAAAATAAAAACCATTTCAAAATAAAGGGAATTTTTTTATAGAAAACTAGTTTTATGTGTACAATACTTTTTTATCACAATAAATTAAATATAACACTATACATGAATTATTTATCTGATATTTATATATTCTATGATTATTAAACTAAGTAGCATTCATCTTATATATTTTCTAGTCAATATGTAAGAATAAATCCAATTTTATTCTTTTATACTATATTTCTCTAAAAAGATGTTTTGTCACAGTTTACAAAATTATTTTGAAACTAATTTTCATCTCATTCAGAAAAATATTTGATAGATTACAAATATTTTTTAAAATTATATTATATATACTTTTTATGAATTTTTTTAAAAGAAAATTTTTTCATTAAATTTAGAAAAAAAATACTTGTTTTAATTGAGAGTTTTTAATTCATTAACTAATTTAAAAAACAAATTATTTTAGTAATGTTTTAAAATAAAATTATTTAAAATATATATGTAGTCAAAGAATATAATTTCTTTTAATAATTTTATTATATAATTTTTACATAAAATATTTTTAATCTTTTTTATATTACTTCTTTGAAAAAATGTTTTCATCTTGGTTCTACAAAATTAATTTTATAATAAATTTATAAAATTATTTTAAAATAATATAGTAAAATAAATAAAATATTTTGAATAAAAATAATTTATATTATATAATATATGGAACATAAATTTTACCACAATTAATATAAATAATAATAATAACTTATTTAAAAATGTTAAGGTAAAAAAATTTCACTAGAGGTTAAACTAAAATAATAAGGGTTATAATGACAAAAAACATTTATACAACCCATTTTTTGGACATATTTAGACAGTATATATTTGAAGATCAATAATGGACTAGTTTTGGGACATATGACATATGAATGTCATGGGTAAACATTTGTCTTTTCCAAAATTATATTGTGCAACATACAACACTAATAAAAGGCTAACCCCTCTTAAATCCTAAAAACACATTAAAACCCTTTTTAATAAAAAAATACAAAATAAATTCCATTATTCACACATCTAATATTATAAACATTAGTTTGGTTATAAATTCCAACCTTATAAAGTATTATATTGAAAATAAAAAGAACTTTTTGGAAGAAGAGGTAACATCCCTAGCTTTTAATTTTATAGTATTAATTTTTGTATTTACTTAAATTATTATTAAACTATGATAATATAATATTATGAATATCATACATCCATATTACTTTATTATGTTATTATCACTGTCTACAATAATATCATCATCCAAGAAATGGTTATAAAATCATCATTCATGTGTATGATGGATGACCGCTTCCCAAACTGATTTAATTTCATTTTTCATTAACACATTTTATGTCCTAGAATGATGAATGATTAAGTGTTTATATATTATACATATGATATTATAATAATTATGTAATAATAATATCACATTTTCATTCTTATAATCCACTCTATTGTAATATGATCATGTCGCCTGTGCGTATGGTGAACTAACACCTCATTTAATGATGTGATACATTCATGATTTACACGAAAGGTAATAAGATTTTTTTAAAAAAATATATGTTTATATATTAAATAAAAATTATTCAGAAATTTTAGTTTATTGTCTAGATTTATTTCAGTCAACTCATTGAGAAAAGAGAAACAATGTTTATGTGTATCCATGGTCCACCGTCTCCATGAGTTGTGTTTTTCATTTTCTATCTGTAAATTTTATGGATCACTATAAATATATAAAATGGTAATATATATCATATTTATATCTTTTTTAACAATATGGAGATTATATAACCATTAACTGGGTAATATTACAAAAAATTACAAATAAAAAAATAAAAAAATAATGTTTTAATTACCGAAATCATTATTTTACATAGATTTTATAATTAATCTGTAACAAAACGACATAAGTTAATAATATTTGTTATGATATATATAATTATAGTTCATTAAAAATTTATAATAAAAATCTATTTATTATTATGTAGTTTTTTACATTCATTATGGAATTCTAAACTTAAGGTCCATGAATTATAGTCTCAGCCTTATTTATAGACAAAATATGAAAATTAACCACACTTTTAATTTGTGTGGTACATGTACATCCCCATATGAATGTTGCATAATTAATTAATTTATTTTAATTATATTTAATTTCACATTTTATGTGATTTCATTAATTTTTATTACGATTCAAAATATTACTAATGATGTAATGTCTTTTCATCACACCTTCATTTTAAATGTCATGCATTCCATATTGAATTTTTTTTCTTTTATTAGGTGTATATGATTACCATGAATATATTTTTTGAAAATTAACCTAACGTTTATTTTGATATATATAGATATATTCATTTTTATCTCTCATTCGTGAGGCATATGATACCAAAGTTACCAAATCATTAATGGAATGAAGTCTCAAATTTCTTTCATTGAGACATATATTATTTTTTGTACATGTATTATTTTTTGAGTAAATATAGCCCCATTAAATTGTAATATCATTAATTAATGTACTCACATGATATTTTATGTATCATCTATCTTTATTCTTTTATTGGGATTATAATTAATGTTTACCAATGTTGTATGGTTTTTATAAAACAATAACAATGTTTGTTATATTTTTTTATACTTATGTTACGAATGATGAAATATTATAAAATATATCTCAATATACACATAAAGTATCTTATACTATGGTTATTTTTAAGAAAATAAGTTTTCCATTAATTTTACACTCATTATAGAATCAAAAGATGAATTTTTAAAGATAAATATTATATACTTCTATCTTCGATAAAAAAACCTATTTTCATATAAAATTTGTAAAAAATGCTTTCAAATTTCTTTCAAAATTCATAAAATGTTTAATTGTGTAAATTATTAAATATATTATGTTTTAATAATTATATTGAATAAAATAACCTTTTCGCAATCCAAATAATCCCTTTCTAGATTTTACAAAAAAAATGATTAAGCAATATTTATTTTAATGTGTATGACATGAAGTGAATTTTCTATAGCCTTTTCCATTATTTTCCTTGATTTATCATTTTCAAATTTTCATGTTTATCTTCAAAGACTGTGTTCTATAAAAAAATATTTTTTAAAATCATATTCAAAAAAGAATGTATTTTTTCATGAAGTTTTTTAAATTATTTTTTATGATTTCATTATAATATTTAAATGTTTATTATCATATAAATTGAATTAGAACATATTTTATATAGATTAGTCTGAAAAATAATTTTTACATGGTAGTTTATATTCCTTAAGAAGTGTTCCAAGTTATCTTTCATTCAAAATCATTTTCCATATAATATGAAATATTATGCGGATGCTTTCTCTTAATTAGGGATATAATCAAAGGATACCATTAATATTATTTTATTGAACGATTTCAGTTTAGAATGAGAAATATTTAGAAAACCTCCTTATTTTTTCATGTTTTATACCATTATGTAAATATTAGGAAACATGGATCATTTTACATGAATTATTTTATGATGAACTGATGAATTGATCATGAACCTACTTAATTATTACTTTATACACTATGATGAAATATTTATGAATACCATTTCCATTAATGGGTTCTGATATGGGAATGTTTTATGATTTTTGGAACCCATGTGTATGATTATAATTATTTTAATTATGGTATATATATCTTCATTCAATGAATTGTGTGATGATTAATGTTATATAATATCTGGGGTTAAACAGTTGGTTATCCTGAAACTGGAATATGGTACATGAGAGGTTCTCCCAAGCCCAATAGAAGGTACATGGTAGGTAATACCAAGAATGAAATAGAGTACATCCGAGATTATCCCAAGCTTGAAAGAAGTTACACTGGTGTCTATCCCAAGCATAACATGTTATAATGGCCTTATTGGATATCCTTGACATTTGATTTTCAAGGAATTATTATATTCCAAAATTTAATGTCCTTTTTCAATTTTATTCTCTATTGGCTCATGTTCTATTATTTCTTTATGGTAAATGTCTATTGATGATCCTTGATTTATCTCACAACTCATGGTTATTATATATATTATATATATATATATAATTATTTTATTATAATATTCTCATGTTGTCATACTCATATTCTCATGTTATATTTATAACTTCCCTGTTTACCCGTACAAAGGATATCAGTTTAACCTTTCTTATGCTTCCATATCCAATGATATCAATAAAATTATTATGTATGATATGTCTAAGAAGGGTTATAGTTATTATGAACGTAGTGTGAAATAACAAATTTCACATTTGAACTTGTTGATTTTGTGTCTGTTTCTTCAAGCTTATTATTTCACTACAATCTCCATGAGTGTGTGTTTATAATGTAATATAAATTTATTATAAAATATGTGACATCCTTATATGATATGTGAGGTTCATTTGATATATATAATGTTTAAAGTTTTTAATAGATAATAGAAATATGAGTGGTTAGAGTGGATGTTGTTATCCTAATATTCCATTCCAACCAAGATTCTTTTTAATTTGTATCATTATCATTCAGTAAAATAAGTGACACTAAATTTTTTGAAGATATATACATTCCAAATTTATATAATATCATTTTTTCAATCTTTATTATTGTGTATATCTATTAATTATTTAGGGAAGAATTTTTTGGATGTAATTATATATAATATCTATATTGATATTTCATAGGGATATAACCTAATGATATATATTCTATTGAAGGAAAATGGATATTACTGTCTGGAAGTATGAATGTATTATATTCAATACTCAATGAATCAAGAATGTATTTAGTAGGAATCATCACACTATTACAACATGAAATTTATGGTATCTCATCCTTCACTACAAATTATGATAACCTCATGAAATGATCATTTATAGGAAAATTTTAGTGAATTTTAAAAATCCAAAAGGATTATGGTTACTACCAGATTCCATATCCACACAATATTTTCTATATCGGTTTAATGATTTCTATTTTATTATAAATTCTAAATGGGTATAAAAGTTGAATTTATGAAATTTTTAATGAGATTTTATGGTTTTATTGTTCTAGGGTGGTGTCTATTTATTTGACCCCCCAAATGAAACATCCAAAAAATTAAGACATTATCATATAATGTGCCATGAGGATACCTATTTTTACCTTATATATATCGATCAGGGTTGTTATAGTATAAGTGAACACATCGTTACATAAATTCAATGAATGGAGAATATGATCATCATTGAATACATTGTGATTTTTTTCCTCAAACAATATTCATAATACGGTGATGGTTTAACTTAAAAAAATATAATGACATATTCACAGTTTATTTTATTAATCAATAATTTCATGTTTCCCTGAATATTCAGGCACGCCACAAAAAAGGGCAGAGCTATTTCTAGACCCACAATGGAGGTTTGGTATTTAAAAACATTATCAGTGCATTATTAAAATGATTAAGATTCCCTATTATTATAATGAACTATAATACTATCAATTTATTTTCACATGTATATTTGTAATTATATTATGTTATGTAATATAATATTATATACATTAGATGTTCCACATGATAAAAAAACTATGTGTCATTAATTTTAACATTACATTTAATGAATAAAAATAACTATAATAATTTTAAGTAATACAATAGGAAATATTATAAAATATATAACAAAAATATGAAACTTTTGATCTGATCGATCCGCCAACAAAACATATCATAAAACATAATTGTAAAAATAAGACAATTCATTAGTAAAATAAATATTTAACCACGAGGAAAAATATAATCTAATGAATAAGGAGTGAAATTTGATATATTTATAGGAATAGGGAACCCATATAATGATTGAATATATAATTATTGTAGTAGTTATCTTATAGTTTGAATAGTAACATAACCACTATAATAGTAATATGACCATTAGTAATTCTAGCCTTAAAAATAGAATATTTTCCACACATATAAAACAATAAATTAATATTTTGGATATTATAAAATTAATTTCCATTTATTTTTTAATACTTCTAAAATTAAAAAAAATATACAAAAAATTATTAAATAAGTATTTTTAAATTTTTAAAACATATATATTTTTAATATTTTAATTTTACATATAATCAAAAAAATTAATTAAATTTTTATAAAATGGGTTGGAAAGATAATTTTATGCTTTTTAATGATTATAATATTGTTTTGTCATACATTAAGTTATTTCATAGAGGGTAAGAAAATTTATCCTAAGATAAAAATTACAATTTCTAAATTACTGTTGATTTTTTTTAAAAAAAAAATATTTTATTCTAGAAATTATATTCATAAAACATGATATATTTTTAAATATATATGTAAAAAATGTTTATACTGATTTTTATAATTTTTATAATTTTTTAATTTTTTAATACTAAAATATTATAAAATATGGTATATATGTTAATAATATATAGATGTGAATTATTCAGTATACAATGATTTCATCACCTATTATAACCTGATAAAAAGAAAAAAAATTATTACATATATCCATAAGAGTCATTACTATTTGTTTTCATGAAAAATAATTATATCATACTAAATATAAAATTCAAATGAATTTCTTTCTTCCCATTATAAATACCATCCTCACCACCCATTCTCCTCCCAACAACTGATCTTTGTTGATTACCAAATGCATGCCCAATTACCATACAATGTGCCTCTATGTGGTCTTTATTCTACAAGTTTAGTTGTATTTCTTTTTCATTGTTCTAATATTGAATTGTAGGAGCAAACATCCAATGGAAAAGTTAATACAATAAATATTTTGTTTTATATTTCAATTCATAATTATCCTAAAAATAATTCCATTAATCACTGAATAATATCCCTTTTATTATATAAATTTTGGAATGTTTTTTAATTTAATATCTATTTTCCACCATCTATTTTTATCCACATATTTTATAAATGAAATCATCGTCTCAATTATGTTACTCAATTGTCTTAGAGGATAATGATTTTTCATTTCCAATGACCTCTTTCATGGATATGTTAAATTCTATTTTTATTTCCAAAAAAGACCTAAATTTTTTATTAAATATTATTTCTCATTTTTTTAAAAATAGTAACAATATAAATTAAATTGAAACTGTTCCGTGATTGTCGTTAAAATTTACAAAATTAATTAACCAAAAACATTAAATTTTTATTAAATGACTAGTTCATATATAGTATCTCATGTGTATATTTTAGACTACTTATTTTTAGTGGTTAAAATTTAAACAATTTCTTTTCAAATCAGAAGTTTTAGCCTCATTTAGAACTATTTATGTCTTTAATACCATATAAATATTCCTTCCCACTAATTAAATTTTATAGAAAACATGATCATGTATATTTTTTGATGGGAGAGACCATATATGGCTCGAGTTCATTATGTATTGTTTTTTTTAATGATATTATACATATCTTATTGGAGAGTAATCTTAGTCAATTATGGGTATTGGTGTAACCTGATATGTTATCTCATCAGTTATCCTTGACTTTTGTTTTTGTAATGTTAAATGATTTTTCCACATTCCAATGATTCCTTGATTTATGATTCCATATTGCCATATATTATTCTTAAATATGACTAATCATGGGACATTTATTTTAATATATCTTGTTCCCACATAAAACAAAAATTCCATGATTTTTTACCATGTTTGATCCCTTAATCAAATTTTTAGGCAATCCATTTCATTAATGTATTCCTCATTTCATGATTTTATATTTTGTATCTCAAGTGGATTTAGGATATCATTTGAGAATATAATATAATTATTATTTTTTGTTTCTTTTTGTGTATTTTTTAATTCATCTAATGAGGCTACACCTCATAAAATGTTTTATTTATTTATTGGATGTTTACCTTAAAATGGTATCTTAATATGACGAAAATGATTGGGTCCCTATAGCTGGTATAATATCAAAATTTAGTAATTTTTGGGATTCTTATTTGAATAATTTATTGAAAATCAAGGAGATGTGACTATGAATAAGAAAATGGCCTATAATTTTAGAAAATTATAGAGGGGGTGGTTTCAATGAAATTAAATTCCATTTAAGATTCTATTTTTGGATGTGGATCTGACACAATTTTACCTACGTAACGGTCTTAAAAGGTTGAATTGTGTATTAACTAGATCTTCACCTAGTATATTACAAATATTCCTTGATGGAACATTGTATGTCTCTCTCAAGGGATAATCCCTAAAAAATTTAGAAACACATAATGATCATAATGAATGAATTTATTAATATTTTGTGGTTACAAAATTTAGATAGAAACATTTCCATAGATGAAATAGATTAAAAAATAGGAATTAAATGTTTTGATATAGTATTCTATTGTCATTTATTTCTTCCGGATTTATAGTTTCTCATTCATACATTAAATAGTAAAATTAATCTCAAGATTTATTGGTTTTTGATATGATAAATTACTAAAAAAATATTAAAATATTGAAAATCTATTTAATATCCATTCATTAGCTTCAAATATCCTATATGATTATAAATCTAAATATTATTTCATATCAATCATTTTTTGATGAAATATTCAATCATTTCCTCAATATATGGGGACTCAACTATTGTTGAGAATATGAAATAAATAAATTAATATATACCAAGTATATTATTCCCCCATCATAAAGTATGTGGTATAAAACTCTCATCAAATCATGTACCAATTATTTAGGTGTTTTTTATTCTTTATCTTAAATGGATTGGTTATCCTTAAATAATTTCATCATCAACCATCAAGAGAGGGTGGATACTCATAAAATCCTTAATAATCATTTAATTTTGTAAATCAGTTAAGAGAAGGATGAATAAAAATTGTAAAACTAAACTAATTTATTGATATTTTTTTCTTATAATAATGCATGTCTATATAATACAATTTATAAAATTGAAAGAATCATGTTTCCTTACATGCCCATTATGATGTATTATAATAATGTTTTCCGTAAGTGTTTAATTTTCACCCCCAGAAAAATAGTTCATGTTCCCAATTTATCTAGTAAATTATTATCATATCATATAAATGAATCCTTATATAATATCCAACATTGATCTATATGTACTATATAAGAAGTTATAATAGAATTTGGTAATAAGTTATATACCCGAATGGGCTTCACTATGGGTGAATCTTTCCTTTTTTGTGATTATTTCATTGTCTATTTACCTTTGTATTTATTCTCATGAACTCAAAATAATGATAATTATTAATGACTAAATAATTACATAGATTGATGTAGTTTTAAATAAACTACATATGGGTCCCAATTTCTGTAATTTGGAACACTGGCACGTATATTACTATATAATTATGAATGTGAATGTTATCCACACGGATTACATTCAATCATGGTATAGTTATTTGGATTACAAACTGATACCTTTCAGACTCACTAATGATATAGTAATATATATGGACCTAATGATTAGTTTATTGAATGATTACCTCAATAAATTGTTTTTATTATTTATATATGGTATTCTGATATACTATAAAAATATAGTGGAGGGTGTTGAGAATATTAATACTATCTCAATTTATTTTTTAAAGGAATATATATATACAGTGTATACTATATGGGATTTATAGATGAAGGAAGTTTCATTCATGGGTAATTTTGTATTTTGAAAAGGTTATCTATAGACCACTCTCTGATAAAGGAAATTTTCAAGTAGACTTATACATTATCAGTATTGGAAATTAATAGTTTCCTAGAATATTTAGTTATTAATATGGATTTTTGGGAAACTACTTGTGCTTATAAAACCATCTGATAAATCGGAAATGGAAGGATATAACATTTTCATTACTGATGAAATCAAATAATGTTTGGAATATCTGAAAAGGATTTGTATCACAACACCAATCCTCAAACATCCATATATAGGAAAATATTTTGTTGTAACTAGTGATTCTTTAGAGAAGTGGTCTTATTATGTTCTAATTGAAAATGAAAATGTAATTTTCTACACATAATGGATATGGATTGATCATGAGTAGAAATATCTAATGCCTGATATGGACTTGGTTTCATGGATCTTTTTATTTAAAATATAGTTTTTTTATCTCTATATGGAGAATTATGAGATTTAAATGGATATTTATCACGGAATTATATATTCACATAATAGTGTCTTAATATTTTAAATCATTTCTAGTTATAGATTATCACAGACTATTAATTCTCATTTTACTACAATCAATAGAATATAGATAAAATTATTGATTCTTTATATTGAACATATCCAGATAAATCAGCAATAATTATAATTGAGAAGGATAAAATATTTGTAGTCTGAAAAAGGATGGATATTAGATTCATAAAATAAGTATCAACATTTCTCATTTCTCCAATGGTTTGTTAACCATCCCATATATAAAAGGAAAAAGAATATCTAAGTGATGATATTGAAATATTATGGAAGGTAGAAGCTATAAGAAAATGGATATCCATTTGAGTTCAAAATTTATTAATAAATATTTTAATAATTACTATAAAAACTATATATACATCAATATCATGAAATAATGAAGGATTTGTCGAACAAATAATTTATCATGACCTTCTCTAATAACACAAAGAGAATGAATATTGATTTCCATATCCATGAGATCTATTGGTGAGACAATATAAATAGTTAGAACATATAATATAATTAAAAGTTCCTTCTATGATATGATGAGATGTTATTGAATAAAAAATACAAGATAATAAGTCATGGATTAAATATAATTTTATGAAAATTGGAAAACATCAACATAGGATTTTACATTAGTATTATGAAGTCATATAATTTAAATAATTATATATGGATTTTTGTGGACCATATTATAAATATTTATAATTTTTACGTAATGTAATAAGACATATCACTCAATCATCTTAAAACAAAATAAATCATATAACTTTTGAGGATGCATATAACACCACAGTATGTTTCATTTTACAATTTTGGGAGATTTACCACCATGTTTTTGTAATACCTATTACATGATCTAATCCCATAATTGAACATACACATGTCTTTTAACCCAAAAATAAATGGATAATATATTAAGAATATAAAGAAAAAAGAATATATGCTTAGAGAATACTCAACCATGTTTAAAAAGTGGATGTGACCGACATATTCCTATCATCAAGTACTAATACAATGATATTTTTAACTCATGCATCTAGGTGCAACCATATAATAAATTAATGGGAATATATTTTAAACATATTTCTATTGGGATGACACTATTGAATGAATGATATGGGGAACTAAATTAGAAGAGAAGATGATATAAATTGTAATGAAAATTTAGCAGCACATTTGTTCTCTTAAGAGTTGACAAAAAATATATGGTGACAATAATTAATTAGATTCGGACTTTGAGGATGGATATAATGTGTCTCTCCACATATTCTCATGGAATTGATTAATTATATTTGAGAATAAGGGAATTTTGTATCCTTAATACTTTGGAACTTTTTAAATTGTTGATCACATCAGAAGAGTGGACCATCATCAATAACTCCCACTAATGCTCTCTCAAGTACATAACGTGTTCCACATATCCCTCGTGTGAATGCATATACCAGATCACTCACATATAAGTTATTTATAGTTTGTATATCTAGAAAATTATTTCTCCTACGACAAGTAGATGATGAATATCTTCAAGAATATAGATAATTTTCTATAAAATAGGAAACCTCACCCGATCAATTTATTATTGGGAAATAATAAGTATAAAGACAAACCATGAGAACTGAAGGAAGCTATGGAAAAAAAGTACACTCACATGTTTTCACCTTATTATTTAAAATTTTATTTTCAGGGTGATATTTTTCAATGTGTGGAAGAATGTAACAACCATTAATTTTATTAGTGGAACTACCCATTAAAATATATAATTAATTCATATATACTAATATAATAATATAAAATTCATAGATATCACATGATCAAACAAAAAATAATTTTTAAATATAAACATTATATTTGGTTAACTAAAATTTTCATTCTAATAGGACATATTACAATATGATAATTTTTTTAAAAAAATATAACTAAAATATGAAAATATGGACATTATTAATCTAGAAGAATAACTAGACTTGTGAACAAAACTGTTGAAATGAGAAATAATAATAATAATATTATATTTATAAACATAATTAAAAAATAAAATTTATATTAAACAAATAGTATTTATTGGTGAAAGAAATGTGAGTTATTTATAGAATGATGGAACCCATATGACTTCTATAAATCTAAAATTATGAATAAAAATATAACAACAAGAATACTAACCTGACTATTGGAATTCTAATTTGACTATTATGAAGTGTAACCCAAAAATTACCATGTTGTACAAAATAATTGATTTTTATAATAGTTTTCAAGAATATTATAAAAATAAAATATGTAATATTTATACAATTGTAAATATAGAAAAATGTTTTATAAATTATAAAGTAAATTTTCAAATTTTTTCAATATAATATATTTTGTACTTGTTTTTATAAAAACTAATTATATTTAAAAAAAATTTCAAAAAATGATTTTATAAAATAATAATTTGTTTCATTATAATGTTAATATACATTTATGAAACATAATGTAATTTTTCAGAGCGTCATAAAGTAATCGTAAGATTAAAATTTGTATCCCTCATAAAAATCATGAATTTAGATAGAAATTAAATTTATCATTTTTTGGAAAAACAATTAATAAAATGGAATGAATATTGTGATCCTACATATTCAAAAATAGTTATTGTGAATCTAGGTATTTTTTTTGAAAAGTTTCACATTTTAGTGAATATTGAAATGTGGTCAAATATTATTTATAAAATTACATGCTATGTGCATGAATGGTTTAGTCATGGATTATATAAGGAACCATTAGGTTGAAAAATCAATCATTATTTAAAATATATTGTGATAGAATTCATTAATATTTTTAATCATAATTTAAAATAATTTATTAATGAATTTTGAATTATAAAAATACCATTATCCTCCCATTACAAAAACTTCTCTTCACCTTCCCATATGCTCACAACATATATTCAGTGGTGGTTACCAAATTTCTTCCCAATTTAATTTACATGTCTCTCCCCCATTACCTAGTGCAACCATTATCATCAAAAAACCATTCAACGTTGCTATTGTGGAACCTCAATCGGAGTCTTCCAAAGGAGAAGTTAATAACCTCAATATGGTCTTTTATTTTTTTCTTCCTAATCCACATAAATTTGTATATTAAATATTGAATAATAATAATAATATAATATATATGACTAATTTTTATTATGTTAATGTAAAATATATCATTCATAATTTTCCCTTTTATTCTAATTTTGAAAAATAAATCATCATTCGTATTATCTCAGTTTACCTTATCCTTGGATGATGAGATTTTATTTTATATTACCACTAAAATGGTATGATAAATAAAACCATTAATTGTTTAAAATATAAAAAATTAGTATATTATAAATTTTTTCACATTCAATTAATATTTATCTCCCTAATATTAAATAAAATGATACTAATTCATGATGGTTATTACAACAATATAAATATTTTAACAAAATAATATATACCTTTTACTGAAAGAATGATCCATATTTTAGAACATATATATCTATATGGGGCGATTTAAGAATCTTTATGTACATTATTAAAATTTTATTTTACTTATATATATTTATCCTCATTTTATTTTAACTTCAATACTTATACTTAAGTGATACAGCCATGGAATAATGAAAAATTATAGAAAAATAAAAAATTATCTATAATATAATAAAATCATTAAAAATTAATATTAAAATATATTTTGATTCCAAATATTGATTAAAAATGTTATTAATTAGGTAATTAATAAATTTAAAATTATTTATTATGAAATTATGTTCATGATATACATATTTTTTTAACACAAGGTAAGATATCTCTTTAACCACACTTTTTCATTACTTTTTTCCATTTTAACTATTAAAACACTTTACCTCTCTATTTTATGTAATTTAATTCCACAAAATTCACTGTATATATATAATATATGTATATTTATATTATTATAAATCTCTTTTACTAGCTAATACATTCCTTAATTCTATTTTTCAAATGTCCTTGGTTTATGTGTATCAACACTGGTTTCATAAAAGTATCCCTTTTTTATGAGTATTTAGTTTAGAAAGTGATTTAGTTATGTATGGGAGGGTTTGAAAGATGTTTGTAATGTTTTGGGGATTTCATATGGAAAATGGTTTGTGGAATGTTTTTGTAAACCTTGAATCATCTATAGGAAACTATGCACATTGAGACAAAGACTAAGGTGAAGGTTCTCGGGCAGTAGCACAGGTTTTCCAAACTGTGCGGCCTCCTAGTAGAACCAATGCATGATGAGATAAAAATAATTTTCATGTTTTTATAATTTTTTTACTTCTTTTTTTTCAACCATCTAAGGGTCCTCCTTGAGGTAGTGGTTGGTGCATAGAAAACACACGATTTCTCAAACTATGCGACTAACAGTGCATGATTTAAAAACCAAATCAACAATAGGGGGATCTATATATGGATTAATAATTAACAATTTTTTTATCAAATATAACCTAACTCTATATTTTCTCCTCTAGAAATATTTAAAGTCTTCTCGTATTGATCCAGAGGTGATCTGAATTCTTCCCTTGGTGCATTAACGCATATTCTCATCATAAGTCATCATTAATTCTGTTTTTGTGTGGTTTTACATTGATCTACTTCTCCCTCTCTCTCATGTTAGTAGATCTACAAATTATTTGGATATATATAAGTTAATTTATACCAAATTTGATTACATTTATCTTTGATAATGTTATAGGATGCGATCAAAGGTGGGGGGTTTTTTGAGTCTCAACATGATTTGGGATGTAATATTTCTGTTAATTTACTTTTAGAAACCAATTTTGGTTACAATTTATAAGAGAGTTTATTTTAAAAAAAAATTGATGGTGAAATAAGAAACAAGATATTAAAATGATGATTCTAAAATTATTTTTTGGATTTTTTAATGGAAAAATTTATAAATTAAATTTGGTTTTTATTGAAATATTTTGTTTCAATGGTTTTTAATAATATTTTAGTTTTATTGAAATAGTTTGTTGCAATTGTTTCCAATAAAATAATATTTTTATCAAAATGGAAGAAATGGTTGTTTTTGATATATTTTCTAGAATAATGGTTTTATGAATTCATGTTAATTATGGTTAGATAAGGATATGATGTGTCCATAGAAAATATTGTGATGGGTAAGGGTTATAAAATTCCACCGTCAAATTAGTTCACTATGTGATGGCTTAGTGAAAGGATGACTCACCACTAACGAGTATTGGGAGGTTAGGGATTCATGAATTATTGGATGTCTGGATATATTTCATGGGATTAGTTAATGAAAATGTATTTTTTGGAAATTTTTATAGATCATTTTTTTGTTTCATTTTTTGAAAAATTGTTGGTTTTTAGAGAACTATTTTAGTATTTGAAAATATTTTCCAATTTAATTATTTGGATTTGTTATCTATTATTATATTTCTTCATATAAACTATATTATTTAAATTTTATTACATGTTCTATCCGATTTTCATGAGTAGGGGAGTCATTTGGGAATAACAAAATGGGTTTCATTTGTCACCTATTCTTTGTAACATTGGTTATTTTATAGATATTGTCTATCGGGATACTAGAAAATGTAATGTATCACACATCTCTAGTTTTGATTTGGGATACGTGAGGTGTTTGGGGAGTTGGATCACGTAGATTTTTGGAGTTTTAGAGTTAGGTTATATTCATTGAGTTTTGTTAGTTTTTTATTCTTCTGATGTGTGCTTTTTGGTTTTGTAGTCTTTCGATGTGGTAGTCTTTTTATTTGGTTTTGAAAAAATTTAATGTTTAATTTGACCTTAATTTTTATCATGCATCAAATAGAGATTTATTTGTTTTTAGAATGGGAGGTTGATTATTTATTCTAAAATTTATTATAATCCAAAGATAGTTAATAAATACCATGTAATTTATATCCATCCATTGGCTTCTTGGTGATCTCTCTTATGGCCATGTAACATCATCCCACATCCTTAATCCAATGAGAAAAGGGGGATGTTAAATTATATCATATAATTGGTTCAAATTTATAGAACATATAATAATTTAAATGTTATTAGGTGTTTTCCTATATTTCACCCCAATGTATTTTTAAATTTAGTCATCTATTGGAATGATATTTAGGGTATTGGGGATAACCCTATTCTATGATGGGTCGCTTTCTACTAGGTAACGGTTTATTCATGTTTATAAATGACTTATGATTTTGTTTTTAATTTGGTTGAAGTATCACTGATACGTAAAAGTGAAATATGATTCAATTTTGTTGTGTCAGTCAGTCATACATATAAATAAATCATGATCCTTTTATTTTATGATATCAATTTATCTATTATATCTCACATTTATTCCTTATTACTATGTTCGTACCCCAATGGATCTCTATAAAAACCCTATATACTTTATATATTCAAATTTTAATCCTATTTTGTTTATATGATAAATTGTGCTTTAAGGGATTATTAAAGGGAATAATATAATGAAGTTGTGTTTTTGTTTCATTTGATTTACTATAAAATTAGTCTTCAAAAGATAGTTAGTGTCACAATAATTATGTAATGTTTTGTGGGTTTTTTATGCTATAAATTAGGTAATGATATGTGTAACTGTTTTTATAATCTATGTAATGCCCCCAAAAAAAGCCCCAAGGGGAACGAAAAAGTACATATTTCTTGTCAACAAAATGAAATTGTTAATGATTACTGATTTGTATGGGATATTTTGTTCAACTGGATAATATTTTTCGGAGGGTGCATTATGAGAAACTATAATTTAGAGTAAAATTAAATTGATATATAATACATAGAATTAAATATTAACATTTGGTCAGATAAGGTCCCAAAATATCAAATTATATAACACATTCTATGAATGTGTATAAACTTGTGTGGGTACAAATGAGTGTCTAGGTTGACTTTGTGATGTTGTAGTTAGTGCTTTACCTACAAAAATGTGGATTTTAATGCAAGTTAATTATTCTCAATGTAAAATTATCATTTCACTATACGAAAAACATATTTTCTCATATATTAATGATATTTTTCATTTCAAATATCATTCATTTTAAGAAGAATAAAACCATTCAAACTTTACAAATTCACTATATAACAGATGACTACTATTCAGTCTATGTGTTACATTAATACCTATAGTATTAGGATTTTTTTATTTATATTTTTGAATTATTTAATGATATCATTGTTCTGACTATAGGTGACTACATTTTTCATCATTTTTATAAGTTTATTTTCATTTCTATAGGGTTAATTTTTAAGAGTCTATTGAATGAAAGGTGCAAGTGATGCACTTTTACTCTTCAATAATTTAACAAGGTTTTATATTAATGATCAAATAAGTGTTTTCTATGTCATAATCAATTTTATTATATATTATGATTATTTTGTGAAATTAACCTCATATCACCTCAAATGTACGTTTCTTGGGATTCATGCTCATGTTATGCTACTTTCATTTTTTAAAAACAATATCAATGATTGGGAGATGGTCACCACACCCTTTTTATTTAACCACATGATCATTGATATAAATTTTATAATTTATTATAATTTTTTTATGATAATGAAATACATGGATCATTTATATTATTTTCTATAATTCTTTATTCAATAACACAAAAATTGGTAACAATACAACACATAAGAAGCTCTTGATTCAATTTTTTTCTCCATCCTTATTTGAAAATATGGATTTTTTTATACCACCAATACCCATCCTTGAATGTTAAGAATGAGGGAAATATTATTTCATTAATAATCAATCAAATGACTTTGACTTTGAAATGATCATTCATGTAGTGGTAGTTGAGGTCCTTAAATGTCATATAGAAAGTAATTTTCAAAATCTACATTCTAATGGATATTATTTTTGTGAGATATGTTAAATAGTATACCTACATGAATATATATCAATTAATTTAGATTATAAAATTTTTCCACTACCTTAGCCTCACAGGTGAGATGAATTATATTATGTGTATTTATTCTCCCACAGTGTTCATTTTTCAGACATAGATGATGTGTGTCCACATCATGAAATATTCTAATAATATTTTTAATTTTCATTTAAATTATTTTGTAGTGGTGTTTAGGGAAATATTGTATATTCTATCCTCCTCTATATAATAGAGAAACTAATACATGTTTTATATGATTTATCATCCATTCTTGTATTTATTTCTATAAGATTATAAATATTGGTGGACACACCTTACCCGTTTTTTGGGGTTGAATATCATAGATATTCGTTTTTCTATTCCAATATTTATTAATAAAAATTATATATTATAAGAGATGAGAGGATATTTTATAACTTGGAGTAATATTTGTGTAAAATTTTATATCCCATTAATGATGAGTATTTTCCTTTTTATTCATTATTTTTAACTAGATATCCATCATTATTATGGGTATTATGATTATTTTTATTCTATTCATATCATTAATCATAGTATGAGGTGTGTTGTTGACTGGAAACATAGATATGATATGGGTATATTAATATTAGTTTTATAAGATGGGTATTTTAATGGTTCTATTGGTGCCATTGGAGATTGTAGATTAAATGCCGGAGTCATTAATGTAAAATTTCCGTTTATAAATGTAGGTGATATTGTGAGGATTGGTGTTATGGTGATCGAAAATCATCTTCATTTCCCCAATAGAAGTATGTTCATTTTCTGGTGAGTGAACCCCAAGATCATATCATAAAAATTAATTAAACTACTTCTAATGTATAGGTGTTTTGGGGAAACATCATATCTAAGTATATTGAAAAACATATGTTACATAATTAGTGAATTAAATAGAATGATAGTAGAAATATACATTATGTAGAGGGATTTGACTTGGAAAATAATACATATCATTGGTTGTTCCCCCTGTATTTTTTTATAATCATGCCACTATATATTGGGAATCATAAGTCTCAAAAATACTACATACACAATATAACACAATCAAATACCCTTTTCACTAAGTGTATATGGTATTAATTAAAAAAATGGGGGTACTTCCACATGTATATAAATCCAAAACCATCCCAACTAGTTATTGAATGTGATGTGATGGTAGAACACCATATATTCAATGTCAGATTTGTTTTTCTCTGAACAAGTATTTGAGATTTATTTTTCAAATAATTTTTTACTCATTTTGGACAAACACGTGATTTTTTAGTGTGAGGTATGTTGGTTTTACCATTACCTAATCATCGAATTATCCATAAAAGTATGATATTGATTTCAGAACCATTATCAATTGACACAAAATTGTGATCAATGACATTTAATTTTATAGAGAAATAGATGGTTATGATGGGACAATATATTAAAATATACAAATATCATCATATAATTGATATAATTTCATAAAATTTGATTAATTTAGTCTATGTATGATGTGATTCTTCTGTAGTGACTACATTACCTTAAATTTTTTATTATGGAATGTAGAAAATGATAACCCATCAGAGATTACATTAGTGATTATGTGATGAATTAAAGTACCACCCCGATGTCATATTTTTAGAGTAGAGGTCAGCACTTCCTACCATAGAATATTTCATGAGCTTATGGTATGAATGATAACATTTATCTTGTCAGTACATACATTCAATGAGTAGGTTCTATTTTCCCTATCATTTTTTATTAGTTTAATAATGTTCTAATTATCATATTAAAATTTTATACCCACACATTTGTTAGTTTTTCACGTGATCTGATTAGAAAAAATGATTAACGAAAGATTTTCTATTGGAATGTTGTTCTTGATGATCCGTATAGAGTTTTTTCATTGTATATCTATAGTATTGATGTCTTAAACTAAAATATATATTGAATACTGAGGTTTTTTACAATGAAATATTCTTCAACCTCATCAATCATATTTTCCCTAATTATGAAATGGTGTTGTTTTTTATAAAAAAATAATTAGATAAGGTATTTGATATGTGGGTGATGATTTAAAAATCATATTGACAATTTCTGATTAAAATTATATTTTGTATTATGGTTCCCACACTCAAAACTTTGATGGAAAAATATATTTGAAGGTTTTAACTAGTTTAATATCTGAGGATGGTTCTTCCTCTTGTGTCATCATTGTTTTTTTAAAGTCAGTATTGATATATAGTCAATGATGTAGAAAAATATATTTTAATATATTAATTATGGGATATATGGAAACAAATAAATTATTCAATTATACCATATAGAATGTATATTTTAGTTTGGTTTAATTTTTAATCATGTCATTGATTATTTGATATTTTTTATTTGTCTCATGATACCGCTCTCCATTTTATTATTGTATACTAATATATACATGAGACAATATTGATATAGATCTTTCCATCATTAAAAAACCAAATTCATTCAATTTATAAATATAATAAATACTGAAAATTTATCAAAGATTTTATAAACTAAAATTCAACTATATGGGAGATAGTTAGTATAATTAAATAGGACTAACACATTAGGCATCTTGGGTTCCATGAATATAATAATATTTTTACCCAATGTGAAAATGAAATAATATAGAATTTTATATATTTTAATAATATATATATTTTTTCATTGTATCCTTTAGTTTTGGATTCCTCTATTCACACATCCCCTCTACATATGCGGGTTTTTATTCTATTTCAGTATAGGATGTGACACCATGTTGTAGCGATGTGTCATTGAAAAAAATTTGGGAACTAATTCTAGTTTGATAATGACTGTTTCAATGTTATTATGACTACTTTGTTTGCTTGAGATAATATTTTTGGACTAGTTTTCACCTTTTTTTTATTAGATTGAATTTTCCAATCTCACTAAATCTAATGAAAACAAAGAGAAATATACTCGATATTTCAAGGTAATTACTAGTAGTTAGAACTCGTAGAATTGATTTTTTATTACTATACAGAATAAATGTTATAATTGGTGTTTAAAATTCAATAAATATTTCATTTTATTCCATATATTGAAAAATTTTATACTCTATCATTTCAAAAAATATTTCAAATTATAAAGACAATGATAATATTCATTTTCAATGTTGGGATGAATTAATAGAAAAACAAGCAAGGGTGATACTCTAAAAAAGTGACCAAAATAATGGTTATGTCACTATAATATATATATTATATTCCTTATATATTTTTCATGAAGAATATGAACAAATATTCTTCTTAATTTCCAACTATTCCCATCACGAGGACACAACATGATACCATGTGTGTCAAGTTTTATTTTAGTTATCGAGCATTTTTCATGAACACGAAATATTGATATCCAGTAATCTGTGGTATGGGTCAATATTCCACCCACAAATAATACTACATCATTAATAGTTACACTGGTTCTCATAATCTACCATGGATACTATTTGTTCAGTGATGGACTCAATGATGTTTATATATTCAGGTGGGAATGTAATCATTGAAGATACTCTGGTATGGGTGGCATGTGAAGTGTGATATCATAAGGATTCTTGTGGCTACTGTGGGTATTCTGTATGAGATGGTCTCGCATAGGTTTCTGCAAATAGATCTAATATTCTTCAAAATAGATTTAAATTGAGATAGTTTTTAGCTACATGTCTTTGATATACTTTCCAAATTTTAATATATCTTGATTGATGTATAAAAATTATTTTCATAGGTTGATCAAAAAATATTATTAATATTTTTTGAGAGGGTAATATATTTTTTCATATAATCAGTTAAACATAATATAAATCTTTCTTCTCAATAGTTCTATATCAAGTCAACATAACTCTATTAACTCGATTTTTTTATTCTAAATGTTTCTTAAATGGTTGGATATTTTTCCTATTTATATTTTGGCTATGATATTTCCACACCCATTGATATTTATTCTCCTAAAGTTAACTAAGCATGTCACATATGATAATATTAGAGGATCCTAGATTTGGGTTCTTCTTCAAGTGTTTAGTATGAACTCTTTCTTGATGAGTCTTGTTATAGACCATATTTCAGAATATAACTTTACAATCCTTATGGTATAATTCAACAACAGCATTTTAATTTACATGGGGTGATTTTTATAGTATTTTTTTATTTTAAATATTATTCCTAGATTATATCATCACCGAAGAAATTTTGGGGTTTATTACACATTGTGTATTTTCAAGGAAGAGATTGTAATTTTCCTAGAAATTTTCCATTTTGATGGACCTATTCAATATACAACCACTATGTGGTAAAAAATTTCTTTATCAGCATACCCTATAAGTTACATATTGTGTGTTCTCTTAACGGTTTCTCTAATCGATACACTAAGATTGCTCATAATATGTGGGATAGATCTCATGATATTATTAACACTAAAGAAATATCATTTGATATTTCCCCTAGTATAGGGAAGACCGAAATACATCTAGAAATAGAAGGTGGAGTTATAATTTCACTTATCCCATGGGTTGGGGATGAATTTATTCCTCCACAATCATATCATGACCTCATTGGTGGTTCAATATAAACGTTAGTGGTGGTGGAGGTTGAAATAAAATCACCAAACCCTAAGGTTGTGGTAGTTCCCTTATTACATACATCATGACTATCACATCTACACATTTTAACTTTTCATATACTTATTTAATAAATATCCACATGAAATATATATATGACCGTAGATTTTATCAAACCACAATTTTTTTCAAACGTTTTTATTAATGTTGACTTGTTGTATCCTCCTTCATTCTAAAATTTTAGTCCAACAAACATTTGATTTCATTCATATATAAAGTATGTTTTTATCCTTAAAGATGATTGGGGTGTTCAGGAAGACCATATATAATGTATAGATATAATGGTAACAAATTCAACTGATTTTTTTCATTGGGGTATTCAATTTTTCTGGACATTGATGACTATATAGTCATGTGATATTAAACGCAACATACTCCCCCAAATATATGAAATTTAAATCATAAGGGGAATAGAATTTTAACAAATATATTATATATGGTTTGAAGGTGCAATGAATTGAGTTCAATTCACTTTTTTGTGTGTGTTTTTATTCTATGGAATTTAATGAAAATTCATCTTGGTTTGAAAACAATTAGCACTATTTTAATAACATGAGTTCAATATTAATCCTAAATAACAATTTTTCCATCCATTTTGTATCGTTTTACATAGTTTAAAACATTGATAATGTATTTACTCCTTAGTAGGTTCAAATAGAATATGAACATTAGGTATAGTTATAGGAAAGAATATAACTAGATGATTTTATGGGTAATGTTATTTTGTCAAAAAAATAGAATTAACATCATAAACTGGAATAGATTCCTTAACATTATAAGACCAAAATTATTTCTTAAAGTACACCTTACTGAGGGGAGATGGATTGATAAAATATATTTCAATTTTATCAAATAATAGACAATTATATAGTTCAATGAATGACCACTTATATAGACTATCATTTCACATTTTATGTATTCCCCGATTTACAGATAAGGTGCTTTGTGTTCCTACCCTTAATCCATATAGTGCCTCTCAATGTGAGGTAATTCTTTATGGATATTTTTTAGGGGTTTGACCTTTAGTTTTATCAACCAAAAAAATGGGGTGGATATTTAGTACTCCTATAATGAGAATGGTTCCCATGATATAGCTTCATGTCAGTAGGATATGGTCCTATATACCTCATACTCCAGGGAGGACATCTATTTCCATCAGTTATAATGCCAAAATATGTTCTAACTAAGTCATGGGTTATTAAAAAAAATATTTAGATATATCAAAGTACATGTGAACGTATTATGGATAATATATGGTCATGTCCCGAATTTGTTGAAGACTATTGATTATAACACCTTGAATTTCGTGGTCTGGTATTTGGGTTTGAGACCTCATCATTTCTATGGTTCATGAAATATGAACGATAACAATATTGTTTTTTATCCATTAATAGATAACACTTAACTATCGTTAGAATATTACAATGGCGTTCATGGGTAGATTATACAACATATTAGTACCCATTTGAAGTGCAGGTAGATATGAAAATATAAGGACCTTTTCAACCCATTATAGACCGCTGGAATATATTGACAATACTCAAGGACATTGTAATGATTATTAGATATCCAATTAGTGGTTTCCAAAATGATATTTCAATTGAATCTATATACATATGAAGAAATATTTGAATGATCTAGATCATTACAAATTGAATGTTGTTTATACCATCTAGGACATATATGGATATTATCTTACAACAAAATGAATGATGAGATATTTTGAGGAAATATTTTTTATTTTAAGGGATAATAGTTTTCCATGGTGTGGTTAGTCATCATGGTTGTAGAAAACATGTAATAACATTTTTTATACAAATATGATTATTTATTCATTAATTGAATTTTATAATTGTTATCATTAATGGGATCATGTATATATGCCTTTTTTGAGAACTTTCTATGATAAAATGGTGAAAAAGTTTATTATTGTATGTTGGAATATGATATTTCCCACTATTGTCCACTATGATATACAAATGATGGTCAAAATATATAGTTTATAGGATTTTTTAGGAATATTACATCATAAAAATATGTCTATATTTATTTCCCTCTCTAGTCTTCTTTATAAGAAAGTAAGATTCGATAGTGTGGGTGTGGATATGAGATTTTCCATGTTTATATTCATAATTTGATTTTACACTCATCATTGCATGACCATTATGATATACCAATGATCATAAAAACTATGGAAATGATACTAGCCTACTATTGCTTGGTTTTCATGAGATATTTGATTATTCTTATAGGTGTTTTCAGGGTGTAAAATATGTCTAATGTCATATGAGATGGATTAAAATCCCCCTCCCCGGTTGTCCCTATAGAAAGAATATGGAAATAATCTTTGGTATTGAAAAATTTGATCTCTCCATCCATTAGTTTGTTTCCATCCCTAGAATGGACTTCTAGGATCCTTGGGCTAGGTGACAGAAGCCAATATATCTGGAGACACCTCCACTATGGGATACTAAGTGTTTAATGATGAAAAATAATTGTGATGGTTATGTATAAATGAATAAATCCTATGAAATTCAGGATATAGTGTGGATTTATGATTTAAATAAATTTCAATTTTTATGAGTTATTAGTTATCTTTATTATCACACAATAAGGAGAGGTTTATAAATTTATTTTAGTGGGTAAATTTTCTACCATAATAGTCATGATCTTCCACTATATGTGATGTGACTGATGAGGAATTACCACTTTGAGGATCAATTTTATTGAAATTTTTTTACAAATAATAAAATTGAGGTGGTGCTACATGAACATTGAATTTGGGATCTATCATTGAGGATATTTTGTAAGCAATGAAATTATCTCATTTGTGTTGGCCAAATCTTTGGTAAAGTCAATGTAATGTTTTTGACATATCAAGGGATATCAAATATTTCGATAAATGGGTGCGATTTCTTAAAATCTACACAAATAATAAATAAAAATAAATAAAATACCCCTCAATGAATAATTTTTAATTTGATAATGTTCACTTGGTTGCAATCCCAGTTAAACGTTTCATATTATCCCCCAATTTTTTTTCATAGAACACTAAGAAGAAATGGAATTATTATATCTTGTGATGGGATGATCATATTATAGGTATTAATTTATGGTAAAAAATCAATAATAATAATTATTTCTTGGTATAAAAATGTACATGTACAATGGTCACACTATTATTTAGTTTTCAAAAATAATTATTTTCAGAATAATTATTTTTATTTTTTATAGGATTATTTATGTTTGGGTAAAAAATCAATATGCCAATGGTAGCTATCTCTTTTAGTTATCTCATAAAATTTATACAGTTATCAAAATTCATCAATATAATAGAAAATTGGATTTTACTCTATTGTAGAGTTTCGCTAATATAATTATAATGAAACATACTAATTTTGGGCCAGTTTAACTGATAAAAATGAACTATTTAGTATCATTGTCAAGGATCACTGAGTATTATAGGCCATAAATAATTAGGTATGTGGTTAATGGAAAATTAATAATTACTCCAAGGAATGGGAAATGGTTTTGGGGATGGTATTTATTGCTCTTCCTCTCCATTTAATGATTAATTTTGTTCTACACATATAACCTCTTTTTATTCTATGTTATATACATGACTCCTAAGAAAATACTAGTGGTGGACTAATTACTGCAATTATTTTCATGAACAAAAAAAGTAAATTTATTTTCAAATTATTATGTATCAATGAATTTATATTGTTTGTTTCATCTTTATATATGATTAATTTAAGATGATAAGTCTAGATGATCCACAGTTGTACACTTTATATTTTATTATCACCCAAGAAATGTTATTGGTTTGGTGATCATATCGAACTCATGGATAAGGATTACAATTTATCCATGTGAATGGTATATGAACCGTTATACTTAATTTCAAATTTATTGGATAGATAATAAAATTTATGATGGTGTTAATAGATCAATGTGATTCTTTTTGAAGTCATAAATTTGTGGTTTCTTCCACAATATTTAGTGTCAGAAAAATTCTACTTTTAGATGAAAGCATTCTCTATTTTTATGATATAAGTATTATACATTGGTTTCAATTTCTTATTGATTAAAAAATTAATGAAAATTGGATTGATTCTTATGGAATGTATATTTATGAGATATTTGATTTGACTAAGATGTAAATAGAAAACAGATCATGATATTCCCTCATCAATAATAAATCATGGTAAAGATAATTTCTAGATAATATTACTCTAGGGGAAGGTCATATAAACCATCTAAAAATATGTATAACAAAAGGAAGATATAAATGGATTCTTATGGAAAATAAAAAAATGATGAAATGTATCATATCATATATAATACAAATTATATTGAAAAGATATTATAATTCCTAGAAGAAATATTATTCTCCCTCTAGGGAAAAAGATATCATCCCTTGAATAATGAAATTTTGTTATGTTTGAAAAATTAGCAGGTATGGTTTGTAATGGGGATAAAAAGGTGAAAAATAAAGAATATATCTACATAATTATGGATATGGATGGTTGATGAGATTTGTCTTGATCCAAATAGATTCATCTTATATATCCAGAATAATTTAATTCAAATCACACCTAGATTGATTTTCCTAGTTTATAGTCATACAATAGGACAACACAATATAGATTAAAAATAGATGGTAGGGAAATATTAGTTTTTTAAAATCTAATATTACAAGCACATATTTTTCATTATTATGGATAAATCAAAGATATGTTGAGTATTTAACATGAGGGATGAACCTATGAAAATTAATTATTATATAGGCTTGGATATAGTCCCTTGATTAAACCATGAAAAAGAAATACACACAAAAAAGTCACTGAATAGATATTATGAATTGGATGAGTGTTAGTGGGTCTTGAATATTGAATAGTGTTTCCCCACTAGATTTGTACTATGAATGTTATGGATTATAAAAAATCATTACCCACCAAGATAACATTATGATTCATATTTATCAAATCATTAATTGTATTCTTCATGGTAATGAACCTATGAATTAATTTGACAATAACATCACTTGATAATTAGAATTAATATTCATGATGTTATTATAGGACCATGAGTGATCTCCCTATATTCATTATTATATAGATGCCATTATCAAGGGAATCTATTATAGTGATTAAAAAATGATGTTTCTTAACTGAGTGGATAATTATTTGGACCTGTTAATTAGAGGAATACACAATCAAAGGGTTATAGTTTGGTGTTTGGTAAATAATAAAATATTTTTTTGTAGTCTTGGGGGATGTTTAAATTTATCATTTTTTGGATTTTGATATAAGCTAAAGGATATTGTGAAGTCTAGTTGAGGATTATTTCCATGGGATGACAACACTAAAAGCTTTATGATATGAGAGAGATATATCAATTACTTATTTCTATGAAACTATATGGATATTATATATTTACACCATATAATCCACACATGGCACCAGTAGGTGGAGGGGCTCGGTTACCATAGATTATGTTTGTCCATATTATATACACATGAGTGGAACTAGTCATTTCAATAAGAATGCAAGAAGATATTGAATTTTCTATGCAATATCATTTGAAGTAGTCTTTTTATTTCGTGATGATCTATGAATGGTTAATAACACACCAAGTAATATATCATGGGTTTTTGTGGGGTTATGAAAAATAAAAATGATTAGTATCCCTAAGGTTGTATGGTTGTGAGTGAATGCATGAGGTGGATTCTAGAGGATTTAATTCATAGTAAAAATAATTATAGAGATTTTTTATATCTAAACCCCAAGAAAGTAGTTTCATTATCCTTCCTTAATAGAATAGCATATTAGGAAGAATCACCTTCATGAAATTTTCAATTTATGATTCAATATAATAGTAATTACCAAATGGTTTCTCTATGATCCCCAAGGATTAATTATTTTCTCTCACCATAATTTTCTCCTATTATTTGATTTATGTAGTTTATGGGTTTCTTATCAAAGTGTTGTGCATTTTATATTTAGTCAATTTCAGGGTAAAAAATATCCATAAATGTGTGTCCATAAAAAGGACAAACTTAATAACGGCATTATATCCCATAATCAAAGATAGAAATCGTCCCCTAAGGTATGTGTGTGACCACATGGTCATATCATTATAGGAGAATGATGTTTATTTGCCTTGATGTAGGATTATCATGATTTATGTAATTTTAAAAATCATCAACATGTATTCAAAGTGTGAATTAAATAGGAACCTACAGATTCTTACAAAAAGGTTTGAAAATGATCTTAAAGTAAACTCACATTAAAGGATTGTTGTCTATCAGAGGAAAAATGATCACCCACTTCTCCATGTATTTAAGGTACCTGTATCCATTACACATTTCACTGATGACCATTAAAAGTAAGAAGGTGTCACTAGATTTTTAAGAGAATATAAATAACTATTAATGATAAATCTCTTTTTATTTTTATTATATTTACATCCTAAATCAATAAGAAGAACCAATAAAAAGGGTGATAAAAGTCCTTATGAAATCACATCATTTTTCAATGGGTTTTAGGGAATCTTGAAAAGAAATAAGGATTAAAATTTATGCCCAATTTTTTCCAAATGATATTTTTTCAATAATTATTTGATGAAATATGAATATTTTTCAAAGTGTAAAAATAAATCATACCTCTAAAAACTAGGACATGATCTCATTTATCATATCTTTATTATCATATTTAAAACCAAAAAACAACACATATCTAATTATTTCCACATTTCACCATTAGAGGCCATGATCAAATGTGTGGTCCTTTGAAAAAGTATAGAACAACCCCAATCCAACCCATTGTGTTACTAGAGAACCAATGTTCAATAATACCAAAATATTAACAAGAAAAATTTTTAACCACTAAGGAAATCATATCATGGTATTTTTTCCTATTATGTAATGATAACTCATGAGAAACTAAAAAAACTCCCATGGTATGTTGATGATATAAATTAAGGTTCTAATTGAAATGGGGGAATCACATGTTATTTTATAACCAGCACCACATGTACCCTTTCATGTAATCATCCAAAATCCAGGGTAAATGAATAATTAATGGATATAAGGTGGGATAAACATTACCATCAGTACTAAGCCTTATTAATCAATAATGAACCACACCTCGTAGTGTAAACCCAATTCCACATCATGATATAACTATTCGTGGTGATACAAGAATTATTATATAAATATCTTCACTTCCATGTAACCCACTAAGATTAAACACTTATATTAAATTTTTCATTCTTCCCGTTATGATGAAATCCTATATTAAACTATAATTCACTCCCCCTAACACTCTCTAGACACCCCAAATCCCATAAAATACTATGTAATGATTAAAAATTTCTAGGATGTTGTTAGACTAGAAATTTTATATTTTTTAAACCGGATTCCCAATTTATATAATAAGTATTTGAATTATAATTTCTTCCTCACCAAAATATCCTGTAGGAAAATATAATTTATTATTTTTTATAAAATATTTAATTTCCATTTTGATTACATTTTGAATATTTTTTACATTTTTTTTGGTTTTATCATTATTATATATTTTTATATTTCAATAAGAAATAAATATAAATAATCATTGAAAAATGAATTTAATGGCATAAAAATGTATATATATTAATTTTTATGATGAATCACAAAAGAAACATTAGATTGAAATTTTATCATCATGGTGGCCTCCAAAAAACCTAGAGGATATTTTTGATATTGATGTTTTTATAGAAGTATTCAACTGTTTAATTGAAAAAATATATATTATATTAATCTATGCCTTATAAATTCATCTCCTCTTCTAAATTCTAATTTATTTTTATTTTCATGAAATTACAATGGATAATAAGAACATAAACACCGTGACTATAATATAAATGGATTTATGGAAACAAATTTTATTATTTAGAGTCTAAAATTTTTTTTGAATCAAATTTTATTATCTATGATTTAATTCCAAACAATAAAAATAATGATGTTTGGGATTTATAATTTTTTTATTATCTAAAAAATTCTTTATTTATAAAGTTATTCTAAAACTTTTGTCGAATGATTTATAGAATTTTTTTGTTTTTTTATCAATAATTAGTTTTATTTATAATAGAAATATTATATTTAGTGAATATGTGATAATGATATTCCCCATTGTATATATATTTTATGTATCCAATGATACCATGGACAAAATTATCTTTAATTCAAATAAAATTTTATTATATATATTTTTCCTTTGATAAATATATTCCCAAAAAATATATGTTTTCCTCATAACATGTACATTTATTTATTCCCTTTCAATTTCAAAGTTATAATATCATTATGTGATATTTGAATAGATAAGGGGATGGTTGTGTTTTTTAGTGGATAGAGGAAATATTGGTAAAGATACATGTCTTCTGTTAGAAACTAGCAGCCTATGGAATTTAATCATTTTATATATAATAGATTAGTGGAAACAAATATTCATTATACAACACTAAATACTTATTTGATTAGATATAAATATCATATTTAAGATCATGGGGTTTATATTGTCGACCGTTATTTCAGAATTTCACCCTTAAAACAATCCCCTAAATTTAGAATCCCTCGTGATTTACCTCCCATTAATCATATATAGGATTATCATAATAATTTAATACCCTATTTTGTTACTTCATGTCAATATATTTTCAAACATATTATATGGATCGTGATTTTATGTTCTAACAAAGTGATGAAATTGGGAAAAAATGTTTCTCTTGTAATATTATGTTTTCTTATAATCCATAAAAATATCAAATGTAATTCATATGTTCATGAATATATTTTTTATCCTTAATTAAAAATACAAGGGATATATTTTGGTTATTATACTATGGAATATGTAGTGTAGAATAATTGTTAAAGGAATTGTTACCCATTAAGGATTCCACCTCTATTAATTTTAGTTATATTTCCATTAATTCAAACTCTAGATAGGTGGTATTTTTTATAATTCCTTTTTAAGGAAACCATAAAATTTAAAATATCTATATTTAGTAGGAATATACATATTCTATATTAAAATACATTATATATTATTTATCATCAGTGTAGACATAAATGTTATTAATTATAAAATGAATGTTTTTGTAGACAATGAATCTATAATTTATCATTAGTTTGGATTGGAAGATGTTTGAAATTGATTTTAAATGATATTTCATTATTTAGTTATTATTTATTTATTTATTGTTCAAATATTTTGTTTTTTCTTTAATAAATGTAATTAATTATTAGAATTAATATTTATTGATTTTTTCTAGTGTATGGTAGATGTTTTTGTTATGTAGAATATATTTTATACCTTTTTATGAATCCAAAAAATTTATTTCTTTTTTATATGATATGATTATATTATAAAAGTATTATAAAGGTAATTTGATTTTTATTAACAATTATCAAATTGGTACTACTTAATTTTTTTATCATATGGACTTGTATTGGCTAAAATTTATATAACCCTTATATTATTCCCTTGGGTGAGATTAGATCCTAACAAGGTATAACCTATTATATTTCCTTTATGATAGTTGTATTCATTTCTATTGTATAGTTATATAAATTGATGTATTTGTATCCAGGATTTATCTAATTATCTCAACATCAATATTGGAGTCTTTGAAAATATGGTATGTAAGGGTATACCTCCACATATATTTGAGAATAATTTATTATGGTTGATAATTATAAAGAATATGAAGTTTTAGTAATTTTTTATTTTTTATTATAATTTTGAAGGAAGAAATTTTTCAATCATGATCTATAGTTTATGAAATGAAAGAACTGATGGGGTGGAAACTACCGAATTAATTACCATACTCAAAAAATGGATGTCCCAATATTGGATTCATGCTAATATCATTATATGTAGGTAATGAGTGGTCAAATATCCAAAGGATAGAGGACACATAATTATAGGTCATATATTGTGGTAATCTATATTGGGAAATGTAATGGGTATTTTGAACTAATTTACTATGTATGTCATGGTAGTTTTTGTTGTAGTTTTCTTATTGGAGACCACCGATTGGGACCATTAGGACTTATTTGGATTGGTTGTTCTCTGTATGTAAAATTTTATGAAATTGTGTATATTTTTTTTACTAAATGTTATTTATTTCACCATAGATATAATTTTTAAGGATTATATAGTTATTTGAAACCTCTTTTACAAGGAACCTTATCAAATTAGAAAACAACACTTGAATCCAATGCATATTTTTAAGGGATGGTCTCATACAACTTATAACCTGATAAAATTTCTATTTATATCACCCTTCATATTTTTCCAATTATATAGTTTAAAAAACATCTCTCAGGAACATTAATTTAAACAGAAAATTGTTTTCTAGTTTATATGTTATATATTAACCCAAATCAAAACCATTTCACTAATCTAATCATAATAATTTTAAAATCATACATGTACACCCAAAAATGTATCTTGGTCAAGATACATAAAAATATCATATATTTATGACCATTAGAACTCATAAAATAACTCATATATTTTCCAAAATAAAAAATTAATGAAAAATCCATTGTTAACATTTTTAGATTGATATTTGTTTCACATTCTATATCATTCTCAAAGAGTCATTCCAATGAAAAATGTTCTTATGAAAAATGTTTTCCATTAATATGTAGGCACAGGTAGAACAATATGTCATCATACCTGATTTCCTATTTCTGATTATACTATATTGGAATTGACTAGTGGTTCATATTAATTAAAATATTAAAAATAAATAAATTGTGTTTTTGGTAATATTTATTTTTAGTGAGTACAAATATACGAACCAAATCACTAGAACATAATTAGAAATGTCTTTTTTAAATGGATTAAATAATTTAATTTTTCCTTTATGACTACTATTAAATAAGTTTTAAAATAAGGTAAAATTATTTCCAATTAAGTTTTGAAATACTTATATACATTACCCATAATACTAAAGGACATGAAATAAAAACATTTAAAAAAATTCAATTTCAAAATAATAGTGTTTTAATAAATATTGAATAAAAGGTTGAAGTGAATAGATGGATTATAAATTACCTTTATTATATGTAATTCATCCATTAAGATGCTAATGAACGATATATGTATATATTCTCCTATATTATATTGTTTGGTATGACACCTAGATGGAAACCAAATATTTATTTTGAAGTGTAGGATGAGAATACCCAACAAAATTATCTTTTAGTTGATATTATATACTTAAAAGGAAATTCATTGGCACATTATGTACCTTTTAATAGGATTATATGAACAGAACCAATGAATATTGATGTCATGGGTGATTTTTAGCTATATGAAAAAAAATTATTACATATTGAGGACTCTATAAAAGAATATGATTTGGGGATCATCAATATTCAATATATTTTTATTGTAATTAAAATCCTATATTAGTTTAAGTTTATGTTAGAAAACCTAATGTTAGTAGGTGTTTTTCATTAGTGGTGTGATGTTAATCTCACAGCAATTAAATAGGACAGTTATTAATGGAATAAAATCGTGGAAATAGTTTTCAGACAATTTTATCCCTGTCGGTTATATTGGTTGAATAAAAATGAATTTTTGAACTCTAGAAATTTTTTATGACCATTATAGAGTATGTCGAAATGTTTTCTGATATCCTTTTATTTTCTCTATATTTATGTGTATATGAAGATTCTATGGAATGAGGCATTGAGTTTGGATTCAATGTGTTTTTATATAATTTCATAATTCCTTTAAAAATTAATATATCTAATTAGTTAGTGATTAATACTGTTATCAATGAGACATAATATAAATTAGTTACTATAAACAGTATATTTATCATATGATTTATTTTTGGACATTCAACATTTTTTTAAAATCTAAATAGGGAAGAGGTGAGATGGGTATTTGTGAATATTGTGGATATGGTACTCAAGTGCCATCATCCCAACATTTCATGTTTCCACCTTTGTAGTTTCATTAGTTGGGTTCCTAAGGAAAAGTTATAATCATTCCATTTTTATTTGAAATAATGTATTTCATTTATGTTTTTCATCCACGTCTTATGGTTTTGAAATCATTGTTACTCAAAAATTGTCTTCAAATAACCCCATATAAAATAGTTATTATAGGTGTTATTTTCACATAGTCTACTAGTGGTAGTATCTCACTAACATAGAGATTCAAATGAGGAGGTCACATGGGATGTTATGTCTAGTTAATCAAATTATAGTCTTATTATTAGGGATTTTTATTGTTATTCTTGTATGTTTTTTGGAATAATTTATAATTTAATGTAGTCTGTTGCATATAATTATTTGGGGACATCAATAATTATATTTCTGATTCCATCTTCTTAAACTCTGTAGTATTTCTTATTCAATACTGGTAATTCTCAATCTATTACCTCTTTGAAATTACTTTTCTATTCTTTTCATATATTTTTATAGGAAACATGGCTATTTGAGACTATACACACAACATGGTAAGAGAATAGATCTATCAACTCAAAAGCAATATTTTTTAATTTTGGTTCCTTTATAAGAGAATAATATGTATTTTTCTCAACATACACCCATTTGATATTATTTTATAGAATTGAAATTTTGACTCATTTATAATAATTATTTGAATTTCTACTACAAGGAAAAATTATTCATCTCCCATTTACGTGACATAAAACCTTCTTAGATAATGGGAATATGATGATATTCTTATGTGAATTAATCATGGAGAGTTAATAATGATGAATTCATATATAAATAACATGACCATTATAAAATTAGAGGATAATGGGTTTTAATTTTATTCTTATGTAGTATATAAATATAAATATGTCTTTTAGTAGGATTTTTATGGAAGGCCACCTATGTGGTAGGTGGAATAAACTATCTGTATTCTTACTAGTACAAACCCTTTCCAAATTTATCAATATTGTTTATCTCTGACTAAAATAATGTGATTAAAGACACATAAGAAGTAGACAAATTATAAATTACGATTTATTAGAAACACATATCCTTGAGATTATTGGGTTTATTTTTCCATATTGTTCACAAAATTTATACCCCTTTATATAGTATATGACTGACTAAAATATATTATTTTAATTAAGGGGATAAATTGTTAAAAACAATTAGAAATCAAAAATTCCAAAATAAAAAATATTTCTTGCTAATCCACAATCATTATATATTACATTAATGTTGAAAAAATCATATAGATGTAATAATAGTGAATTAACAATCCTTTTCATATATGGTTCAAGGACTATTGTCCACATTCATTCTATAGATATAAATATATTAAATGATGGAATCTTTAAAGAGAATTATTTTTCATTCCTATATGATATATTTCAATATCAATTTTATGATAATAAAAATTTTAAAATATTCTACTACTAATGTCAAATCTAATTCAACAATTAAAATTGAGATACTATTTTCTCTCTAAATATAGGGAGAAATAATTAGTGTTTTTTCATATACATGAATGAAATTTACTATACCATAGGTGTTGATGAAATCTTAAACCATGGAAAAAGTAGAGTCATGAATAATTCAACTGCCTCTTATTAACTCATCAAATATGTTTCATATTTTTTGAGACTAATAGTCTTGTTTGGTGGAGTTTGGGATACATAGTGACCTATAAAATTGAGTTTCACAAAAAAATATTTATGTAATCTTATGAATATACATAATATTCTGGGACTAATGATTTTAATATAGACATTAGAAGCTATTAGAATAACCTTTATTTTCGGATGCTATAGATTTTAGGCATTATCATTAAGGTGAGGTCATTTTTATTGCCAAAAAAGACTAAAAATTAGAATCTATTTCCACAATATCACCACTTATTTTAAATTCAATGTACAATATATTACTGAAAAATGATTCCAATCTATGATCTAATGTCATAATTTTCATGGTAATTTCCCTATAGACTAGCCCCAATAATTTTAATTATAAATAAAGATCAATAACTAATAAATAATAGACCATCTATATATTCATAATCAATAGAAGATTTTAACAACCATTTTGAGGATAAATTGGTATCATTGCATTGAAAATCATTCCACTTATGCTATGAAATGTGAAATAAACACTATCTAAGGATGATTATACTTTAATTTATGCTAATGTACCACAATATTTTACCCTATGGTTATTTTGTCCTCAAAACCTGAACACGAATATTGAAATATTTATAATTAATTATGATTGAGAAATTGAGAGAAAAGAATCATAATTCATCATTTTCTACCTACCAGGGGAGGTTGATGGTAATAACTTGATCATTTCTAAAGATACAATCCATGAGTGTTGTGATGTTCTTGTATTTATTGATGTTTATGTTTATATTTTTCTAGTGTTGGAAGGATATAGAGTTAACCACTGAATTATCATTAGAGAATAAAATATATCCACATTCTATACCCATTTTAAGGGATAAAAAACAATGATTATGGTATATAAGATGGTTCTAATTAAGTGGATAAGATATGATGAATATTTACAATGTGATCAAAATCATACACATACTTATTTCTCATAAAATTTTACCATATATCATTCACTGAAATTATATCCCACTGAATATAGGAATATGTGGACTCTATGGTTTCATGTAGACCTCAAATCAAAAGTTTACCATTACAGATGGGGATAATCACCCAACTGATTCTTGAATAATGTATTATTTCTTCTTGATGGGATATTTAATTCAAGTTTTTATATTATTCCAATATACTAAGGAAATACATTAAAAAAATTATAGAAACCCCATATATAATTATTATTGATGATATGATAGTGTCAATGAAAGTGATGTGAAATATGAAATAAGGAAATCAATGGTCACATTTGACTACCCCCATAGTTCATTATTCATAGATATTTAATTTAAAATTTTATCAATAAGATAAATAGAGGATCCTACATATAATATATGGGGAATGACTTATAATAATTATTAACCGGTTTTTTATATAACAATAACAAGGAGTATAATAAGACATTAATATGTAAACATTTATCATTGAAAAACATTAACATTGTCCACTAAATTTATAAAACATGTCTAATTATTTATTTAATCCCCTAATAGAAAAAATCATTATATTTTTAAAATAGATCATCTCATTAAGAATATATCTGTGTGAGATATCAAGGTTTACATAGATTAATTTATTAGGGGAGAATAATGAATAATATAATAAAATGGGAGGTGTTTCTATTAATAGATTCATGGATATCATCAAAGTTATTATGAGATATGGGATATTATTGAAAAATCCCAATGGTAGATTTTATAAATATGACCCATTTACCTATCATGTAAATAGATTACCTTGGATTAGAGAATACATATAAAAAATATGCAAAATATACTCTATAAATACATGATTTCACATGCATTGAGGATGAATATCTGCAAGCTATAGTCATATTTTTATCCGTTTTCAATATTTTCCAAGTGGTAAAAGTATTTCATGTACAATTTAGGATCTTGTAATATTTGTTATTCTAATTATTAAATCATTAAATATTCATGTTTTCACTATATTCAGGTTTTTATTATTAAATTTATTGATGTAAGAAGGTTTCAATTCAATCATTAATAATTTTTCAAAAAACATTATATGTAAATTTATATAAAATCACATAGAAAAACAATTTTAAATGTGTATGTGGATTAAAATTAAAGATAAAATAAAACAAGGTAGTAAATTAATCTATTTTAAATTGACCCCTAGATAAATAAATTATGATTGATATTATATGATCATTATTTTTTAAATTCTATAATACCTTATATAAATGACTATTAAATCCATATACCATGGGGAACTATACATATTTAATTTTATAATAAACATTAATGTAAAGATTTCCAATCATCATATTAGTTTTTAACTATGGAAAATTTAAAGAAAAAGGCTTTTCAGTATCATTTCCACTTTATCCTTTAGTATTGGAGTAGAAAATTTCATTAATAAGACATTAGAAGTGGATATATACTTTTGCGTTCTATAAATTATGATCACCATACGATGAAACATATTGCATTAATAAATATAGACAGAAAATTGTTCTAAATTATAAAATATATGATTGGACGTACATTTTGATAATTTCCCCTTCTTTAATATAATGTACCATAGTTATTTCATTTGAATTAAAATGGTAATGCTATAAATTATTAGATAGAATCCTAATATTTTCAATTACATCAACAAAAACATGTTTAGTATGGTTATCTTAAATTATTCTATATAAGAAAACTATATGTTATTTCATCTAATTTTTACCAGAATAGATTCTATTACATGTATAAGATCAATCCTGCATAATATCCTAATTATGTTTTATTTCTTATTTTATAATATTCCAATGTTAACCATTCCTGGAGAAATCATTGGAACTCATTACCATTAAAACCTTTTTTTTTAAAACAATTCTATAAATATTATCTACAATGATTATACATGAACCACTCCCTATGTATGTATTGGATGTGAGTGGTAAAATTTAAATTTTTTTATGATATTGATATTAGGATTTGTAAAATTTAAAATTACATGATGATTGTACAAAACCCTGTCCATGTTTCTCTAGATCCTATGATTTCAAGGTTTATTAATTCAAAAACTATATATTTCCCTGGAGAATCTGTAAATAAAATATTATGTTCCATGATGTTATTATATTAGTACATTTCCTTCATAGATTGTTATCCCTAAACATAATTTCAATGTTGTCCCCAATGGTGTTAAATTCCCTACAAATAAACCGTGAATTAGAGTATGAGTTGAAATTATAATGATCATCCCATAGTGGATCTCAATTACTTGACCCAAATTTTTTAAAAAAAATGGTGAATCATATCTAATTTATTTATCATTACATTGATAGTAATGTATTGGAATGAAAAGTTGATTAACACTATAGTAAAATTATTTCCCTAGAAGGAAAGAATATGATCAATAATGGCACTATCTAGTATGATATTTTGACATTTCTTTGGAACAAATGGTTTGGATGATAGTATTTTGTTCATAGGCTTCATATTTTCTATTACTGAGATATTAAATACTATAATTTCTCCATTATTTAGTCACATTTACTTAGGGTTCGATGCCCTAATTAATTCCACATGAAAATGGTCGGTATAATAAAACAATTTTATAGTTCAAGGAGATATTTCTAATATAATTTTTAGAGGGTGTATACATAAATTTTGAATGAAATATAGCCTTATATATTCTCATAACTTCACTACTTCATTTAAGAGTGGTTATTGATTTTTTGGATCACATTATATTTAAAGGTGTATATTATTATAAGATCGTTTTACTTAAAAATATCATCAATGGGGTAGAACAAAAAGAAGGAAGGAGTTACAATGTTAGGGAAGAGATAGATAAAAAGGATAGAATATATAAGAGTTTTTGGATTTTTATATAGAGGTTAACTGATTTCAAACTCTATGTTATCTCATTATAATATACCTTGATGGGAAACATGGGTTATACAAAATCTAAAAAATATTCTTCTAAGAAGTTATGATAATTTAAAATTAGAGGATTACAACTATTGGGGGGAACAATAGTGACACGGTTTGAGTGAAGGGATCTATAGAAAAATGGATATAATACTTATCTCTTTTATCTATATAAATAAAAACATTTTAAGTCTCACCCTTAATTTAATAATGGCATAATTAAAACAATAATTAATTCATTTTAGGGTCTAAATCCCATCAAACCTATTTTTTCATGGGAAACCCCACCTATAATATGTAATATTTCACATATAAATACTCTTGGTGTGTATGGGATAAATAATGATGTATTGAGTCATGCCCATATGAAGGTCATAAATGAAATCAAAATCAATGCCATGTCCAAACCACATTATTCATGAAATTAAAAATTAACATTTATGACCAAAAATTGAAAATATCATAAATATTGTTAAATTATAGTTTTTGGAAAATGTATATCTCAGAACCATCTTGATGTAAGATAATATAAAAAATAGTGTGACAATGATCCACTACATATAAAATTATATAAACTCGAGAATCCCTAAAATGGTGTTATCCATACATAGAAAGTGTCAAATATCATCAGAAATACCCATGATAATTTATTAATTAAGAAAAAGAAAGCTGACCCTAGAAGATGACTCGAAACCACTACAAATTGTTTGTATCATCATTTATGAATATACATGAACTAGTGAAATAAATAATAACTATTAATTTTAGTATTCCTTAACATACCATAACCATGATGAAATTAAATCATCCTTTTATAATTTGGGATCAATAAATTAATTATGATTACAAATTGAAATGTTTTTTTGTGAAGAAAATATCCATTAGTAAATGATGCATTGAAACTCCATGAGAGAAATATAATTTTAATCAAATTTTTGAATGAGGGACCAAGATTGATACTATAAACATAAGGGAAATCATAAGAAAAATATTATAATTTATTATTTCTATCAAGGATCTCATGTTCATTAGAAAACTAGGGAATTAACTATATAATGGGGAGTCAGGTTGGTGGAATTTTATTGGAATGGAAAGGATCATGGAATAAGGAATCTATGAGTTATCCAGATACTAATAACATGATTAATCTTGGTAGGGATTGAGAAGTAGGCAACATAGAAAACTATGCTAGTGATTAAGGGGAGTGGATAGGTGTAGGTAAAAAATCAAAAATAGAAGGATTTGGTAAATGGGGTGTAGGATTATGGTAGTTAGAGGTATAAGGGGACTGTTTTGATTTTCAACAGAATACTTGAAGTGAAATATATTAATATATCTCAATCTAATACTATATAAACCAGTTGAAATGATTGAGGTGTGTTTTTGTAAATCATGTTTTTATATTAGTTTTCTCATTATACATTATAACCATGAATTACATATGATTATTACCATCTATTTCCTCATAAAAAAAATTATCCTAACCATGATATGTAAATATCCATCATTGTGAATAAAATTAATTTACATAGGCATAATCTATTTGGATATATTTTTATACTTTTTATGGGACATATTATCCATTAATATATATTCTGCTTTCAAATATTATATCTAATTTATATGATTTCATGGAAATAAAAGTGCAATTGACTTGGACATCTAATACACATATTTTAAAAGAAATACTTTCTTGTAATTGCACTAGATAGAAATTTTACCATTGAAATGTATGGTAGGATAAATATGGATTGCAAATTTATAATATATGATGTATACTAATCATTAACTATTAAAGGATGAACAGTGTGTATATCAAATCCATATTTATAATTTATCATCTAATTTGGAAGGATTCATGGACTTCAGGATTTCATGGGTGATTTTAAATAATATTATCCAAAATCCAATTTGTGGGGAGAATCTAAATGGATGATTTAATGATTTGTAGTATTTTTTCTATTTTAGGATAATTATTCCCACATGTAAAGGATGATATATAATCAATATATATCATTTCGTTGTTTGGGTACATTTAACATCCATAAAACAAAGATATATCATAATATAATCAATCTATTTGGGTATATTTATATAAAAATATGATATTCTACAATAAATTACATAATAATCATTGGGATATGGAATAAAAAAAATACTTTCATGTAATCATGTGAGAATTCATTTTCCAGTGCTTAATTATCACGACCCGTCCCCGAGGCCCATTCCATGACTACACCAAGCCCTCTTTCAATAGGCTAGGGGCTGGTGACTAGAAACAAAAATGTGTATCCCTATAACGGGGAGGATTTTCCATTAAACCAGTAACAACACACAAATCGAGAACACAACAAGAATCAGCCGCAAATAAACATCCATAGTAAATAGTGTACTGAAAGTAAAGGGGCCGAAATACAATCCCAACTGAAAATTACATGTACAAATGATAAGAGAAAAATAGCTCCTAGATCAACCACCAAGTATCATACCTAAAGGTTAGGTAAAGCTCATGATCAGTAGTCACCGCAGCACAACACATCAAAGGTCCACCTCCGAGCACCGTACAGTCTTGGCTCCCTCATCCTTGATCAAAATTGTCAGTCGTCTACACAAGACTCAACAAGGTGTTGGTGTAGCCTATGCAGGGGTGTGTATAATGATACATAGTAGGCCCCCGAGACCCCCAATGGAATCCTAGTGATACACATAAGATCGGACATACATTGGATCATTATGTTCTGAACCACACTGCATTTTTGAGTGCTAAAACACACATAATCTGACCCACACAGGATCGGTGCTGACCCACACCAGATCTCTTGGTACTAACCTCCATATGATCGTTCTCCATCCTCCACATCACTACCAGCCACTAGATTCCTTCCCATTGCATGCTAGATTCCGAGAGGATCTTATCCTCAATCCATTGGGTTTATAATAGAATCCAATATGATCCATGCAGAGGTATCCCAAAGGACTATCATGTTGTTAGGGTTCCAACGCGATAGACGACACATCAACCGGACGCCCGGTCTGTGACATATAAGCGTTTTAGTTCTCCAGGGCCATGTTGGATTCCGATTCGATCCAACCCATCCATGCTCCAAATTTCTCCAAATATCAAGTGGATTATACCAAAAGTACCATCTCTCTCCAAGGTTCCTAGAGCCGTAGATTGTTCTTCAAAGGATTCTCGGATTTCATGTTATGGTACATTAAGTGAAACTAGCCTGGAAGGGCCCTGGTTCGGGTCAACCTGACTCGGATCAGCTTTGACCCAGCAGGTCGAGGAACGATTAGCTCGGCCCACAGGTGGGTTGGACCATCGCGCAAGGGCGCTGCCCGCTGGGCTCGCTTAGCTCGGCCAGTAGAGGCACGACCCGCTGGACTCGCGCGGCCTGGCCCGCAGGGCTGGCATGGCCAATCCCATGGAAGAGCTTCCTACTGGGCTCAGACAGCCTATTGGAATGGGGCCCTCCCTAGATGACACAAGGGAGAGAGTCCCCCCCCCCCGCCCCATTGTTCTCGAATGACCAAGTTGTCATTCTTTTTGTGAAGCGGATGCGCCTTGGGGCGCCACCAGGTGTCCAATGGACCCGCAGGAGGGGGGTACCTCCACTATTGTGGCATTGAGCCACATTTTCCTCCTGTGATGTGCGAGGGTGAACCGCCTCCATCATGTCCCGTCAGTGTCGCTGCACTGGTGGTCTTCCACAGAGAACACAAGGGTAAACATGGTAGTGGAGTGTTCGTTCCATGTTCGTTTATCCCGTGTCCTCCGTATTAGATTGAAAACATGAGAAAGTAATTGGATTCAAAAATCACTTGAAATTATTACACAATAAATCTCTACGTCATGTTAGTTGGAGAGGTTCCATGCTTGAGGGAGATTCGGCATTCGTCGTTCAGTGGCACTCATCACCGCCCCTAGAACCAACCCCATCCTCAAAGTGATTGGAATCACGGCACCATATCAGTACTTCGTCACTTGGTGAAGCTATGAAAATACCTCTCCCTGTGCTCCATATAAATAGGATAGGTGGAGGGTCAGTAAGGCCCGTGGAATTAATGGGGGTTCATGTAATAATAACCTCCCTAATTCCAATGGTTTTGATAAAAAAGATTTGAGAAGTCATGCCATTTAATGGCTTCACAAGTTTTTCTTCCTACCACTTCCTCATGTCCATTTTAGGAAAAGAAGGAAATAAATAAAATAAAAATGTTATTTTTTTATTCTTTTAAAATGTCCAAAATCCAACATTTTCTCCAGACCTACTACGATCAAAGTGAATCCTCCCTTAAGAGAATCCTGGTGCTGCAGATTCAATGGTTCCCTTAGAGTTTTCATCCAAGCAACGGTTTCAAAGATAGAAAATTTCACCCCCACGTTTACTAAACGTAGCTTAAAAAGGAACATAAATTAATTCCAGGCCCACTAGGCCTCAGAATCACGTGCCATCAATTTTTGTAGGCACATAATAATTCCATATAAATTTAAAAAAAATACTTGTAAAAATATAGGAGTTTACATTCTCTTCACCATTGCGCTTTTTGTCCCCAAAAGCCACAACATAGGCTTATGAAACAAATGAGGGTAATGAGCAGATATCTGGGCTCTCCTATGAGATCACGTGCTACCAGCGAATGTGAACCAGAGGTACCAATCATCCATGAAGGACCCACTCCTGTCGATAGTCAATCTCGATTGGAACCTCCGTAAACATTGCGCCATCATCAATGTCCATCTCTCCATAGTTGATGACGTGTGATAGATCATGCACGTACATCCTCTACTGCGACATGTGGGAAACATAATGCACCAAGGGAATTTGTGGGGGAAGAGGCAAGTGATATGCCACCTCGATAACTCTGCTGAGAACCTGAAAAGGTCCAATGAACCTCAAAGATAACTTGATGCCCGGACCAAATCTTTACAAACCTCATCGAGTTGGGACATGTTATAATACATGGTCTCCCTCCTTGGACTCCAAAGGCCTCTGTCTCAAATGAGCATAATCCTTTTTTTCTATTTTGTAAAGTCTTCACCTGCTCCTTGATGATCTTCACCTACTTAGTGGTAACCCAGACCAACTATAGACCCATAAGCCCCGACACCCCTAGGTCGGTCCAACATAGAGGTGATATTCATGGTCGACCATATACGGCCTTGAATGGTGCCATATTGATGGTGGAGTGATAGTTGTTGTCATATGTGACCATCGCCATGGGAATGTGATCCTCCCAAATATGGCCAAAATCTGGGACACAAGAACGTATCATGTCCTTTAGAGTCTGAATGGTCTACACCGTCTCACCATCTATCTGTGGATGAAAGGCAGTTCTTAAATGTAGCTGAGTCCTGAATTCCCCCTATAATCCCTTCGACAACTGGGAAGTAAGACATGTGTCCCGATCATAGATGATCTTTGATGACACCTCATGAATTCGTACAATCTTTAGTACGTTGAGGCATCCCAAGACTTCTATTGATCCCTACTATCGGATGGGTTGAAAGTCTACCAACATGGTGGTTCGGTCAACTATCACCCATATGTAATTATGACCCTTATACGTATGAGGGTTCCCTTTCACAACTTCCATAGATATACCTTCCCACATCCACTCTGTAAGCTCTAGGGGTTTTTCTAAGCCTGCTGGAACCTGATGCTTGGCCTTAACTTGTTGACAAGTGAGGTATCATGAAACAAACTCTCCCACTGCCTTCTTCATCCCTGACCACCAGTGTTGACGCTGGAGGTCCTAGTAAATAATTACAACAATAGGATGTACTTTTAGAGGGGACGTATGGAACTACCTCAACACATCATCTCGTAACACCAATGGTACCATGGTGTGTCCTCTAATGAAAATTATGTGCTCTCCACCTTCAGAAAATCCACCAGGTTCATGACCTTTGGATATTTGAGCACGTCGTGACTCATAGTCAAAGTCCCCATGTTGTGCCTCCTGAACACACTGAGGAAGTGGGGGAGTGACAGTCATAGACTGTAGGTATGCTGCTCTATATCTATCAACAAAGGATATCTGCAATGCGGCTAGATTCTATGTCACCTTACTCAGAAACTGTTGACCAAACCTCTTGCTGAGTGCTTTGGCCACTACTCTTTCCTTTTCAGAAGTATTAACTACCTCAAAGTCATAGTCCTGGATGAACTCATTCCATTATCGTTGTCTCAGGTTCATATCCTTTTGTGAGAAGATATACCTAAGTCTCTTGTGATTACAGTAGACTATAAAACTCTCTCCCAACAAGTAATGTCACCATGTCCTCAAGGAAAAGACTGCTACTACTAACTCCAAGTCATGAGTGGCATAGTTCTACTCATGTTTTCTTAGTTTTCAAGAACCATACATGATCACTCATTTCTCCTATATCAGGACACATCCATGTCCAGACCCTGATGAGTTTCCATAAAATACATACCCAACACTCTATTTTGGTAGCCTCAAGATGGGGGCTCTCGTCATTCTCAGCCATATCACCTGAAAACTCTAATGGAATCTCTTCATCCATGCAAAGGGATATCCCTTCTTCTTCAACACTGAAAATAGTGTCCCAAATCTGGAATAGTTGGATGTGAATCTTCGGTAGAACCCATCCAACACTAGGAAACTCCACACCTCGATCACAATCATAGATGACTCCCAAGATAGCACAACCTCTATCATTGCTGGATCAATTGCAACTCCAGAATCCATGATAAGGTGTCCCAGAATGTGGACCTCTCATATCCAAAATTGGCACTTCGAGAGATTACCATAAAGGCGGTTCTCTCTGAGTTTATTCAAAAATATTTGGAGATTATATGCATGATCCTCCTCCATCGCTGATTACACCATGATTCCATTAATAAGACCACCATAATGTGATCAAGGTAAGGCTAGAAGATCTTGTCCAAGAGTCTCATGAACACTGCAGGGGCATTGGTCACACTGAATGGGGTAAAAAAGAACTCATAGTGGTTATACAAACATCTAAAGGCCATATTCTTCACATCCACATATCGTACCCTAATCTGATGATAGCCTGATCTGAGGTCTACCTTCGAAAACCAATGAGATCCCTTCATTTTATAGGAAATATCATTAATCCTCAAGAGTTGATACTTTTTCTTTATATTCCCCTATTTCAGGCACATATAATCCACATAGAGTCTCAAACTCCCTTCTACCTTCTTGGTGAACAAAATCGGGGCTGCCCATGGAGAAACACTGGGCCTTATAAACCCCTTCCTATGCAAGTTATCCAATATTAACCATAACTCATGAAGCTCTACAGGATCAATCCGATATGATGGTCTAGATATTGGTGTTGTCTTGGGGTACAGTTTGATGAAAAATTCCACTATTCCGAATTGAGGTGGCCCAGAACATCATTAGGAAAGACATCGACATATTGGTCCACCACTACAGGATAGCTCAGACTCTAAAAAACAACTGCTCTGAGGGTAAGGCTATCCAAATGATGTCTAATAGGCTTCAACCTATTCTATTTATGTCTGTCATGTGCTACAAAGGTTCCTTTCTCATCGGTGATGGAAAAAATGGTCCCATCTGTGCGGAAAAACCATACATTGCGCCTAATACAATCAATCTGATCATGGACTGTAGATATCCAATCCTTACACAATATGACATTGTAAGGCCTCGACGCCGCTACTACAAGATCCCATCTGAAGCTCTCACCTCTAAGAGTAAGATCAAGCTGCCAGAACCAGTGTGTAACCATCGAATCTTCTTCCGTAGGAGTCTCTAGACAAAAGGATCAAGCCAAGGGATCCATCAGAATCTCTGAGCACTGAATGAGTGCCATGGAAATAAATTAGTGACTAAAACATGGGTTTATAAGTACTACAACTAGTGTGGAATATACATTGATCATACCTCTAATCATCTCTAAAGCGATGTGGTCGTAGGGCTCAACATCCTAGAGCTGAGCTCTCCCCTGTCCTCCTGCTTCTTGTGGTTTGGGTGGACTATCTGGAGGTGGCAATGACAGAACCATGAATCAATGCCCACCTCCAGCAGCATGGCCATCTCGTACACCACGTCTTCTAGCCTTCTCACCTCCTCATTCAAACCCATGCCTATGCATTGGAGGTCCCTAAACTTTCAACTGGTCATCTGTTAGGCAGGTTGGGCAGTCGGGAGCCGTGGGACCCTACCCACTGCACGCGTAGTACTTTCTAATCCACAATTGTCCTCCTCTGTCTTGTTATCCCATCACCACTGATAATGTATCATATGGTCTTCCACCAGAAGATATGGCCCAATTTTTTCCCTATGTCAATCATCTACATCTTGCTGTGGATGACTCTGCTATCTGATGTCCGGTGGTGTCTCTCTCTATCCGTGTCTGCTCAGTGAGGAAGCTCTCCATCAAAAGTGCCCTCTACAGCACTCCGACATGCATCTAAATCTGGAGTCATAACATCGATGCTTAATCTCCCATCAGAGACCCTCATCAAAGGTCTGAGCCATAAATAGAGGGTATCATAACACATCAGTGAAGTGGCGGGAGAGGTCAAACCTCACCGAGTAATGGACGATGATCATGCAACCCTATCGTAGGTGTAGCAACTCTTGTAAACGCCTTGAGTGTAGAGTTGCTAGGATGAACTCTACCCTGAATAGGACCTCAAATTCTACTCAGGTGAAGGTTTCCTCATCGTGTATCAAAAGTGTCATACTTCACCATCTTTTAGTTTCTCCCTGGAAGAGATTGGAAGCTAGGACCTCCATCAGATCAGCTGTTCTTCCAACTAATAGAAAAACTCTAGCCACAACCTCCAGCCAGTCCTCAGCCAGTTGCAGATCCGTATCGCCTCAGATCCTTGTAGTTCTCGAAAACTTAAACTCATGTTACACGCTCAGCCAGCGTTCACCCTCTACTGGTGAGGTTGGTGGAATCTTCTTCCCAATGGTTGGTGGTGCTACTGTAGCAACACCCGATGGTACTATCGCCGTAAGTGGGCCCCGCACTGAAGCCTCATCGCTCGGTGGGCCTTCATTGGGTACTCTCTCATGAATCTTGGATGGCTGTCTATACGGCGTCATCCTAAAAGAAAACAGGTTCACCACTATCAACATGTTATACCTGGTGAGCTGACTTAAGAAAAAAAACACTTTTAAAACACACGTAATTAGTGTTTTCAATCACATATTCGGAAATCATAATTCCGGGTCCTGGCGTATGGATTTTTCAACCACAATAAAAACCCTGGATTCCCTAAACTAAAGACCATACTGATAATAATCAAAACCATTTCCACATAGAAAATATCAGTGTCCTTTCTCTTTGGTAGAACTGACACCTCTAATACCACTTTGTCACGACCCGTCCACTGGGGCCAATGCTATGACTACCCCAAGCCTGCCTTCCATATTCCAGGGGATGGAAACTAGCACTGAAAAGGAATATCCCTATAATGAGAAGTCATTGGATTTAAACCTACAAAAACACAAAAAAATGTGAACACAACATGAAGCAACAACAAAGTAAACTAACATAGTAAAATGTGTGCTGAAATTAATGTGTCTGGAATACAAGACCAACTGAAAAGTACAAGTACAACCGAAAAGAGAAAAATAGCTCTAGAATAGTCCACTGAGGATACTACCTGAAGGGTTGGTATAGCTCATAATCAGTAGTCACTGCAGCATGTCACGTCGAAGTGCCACCCCTAAGCACCATCCAGTCATGGCTCCCTCAACCTCGATCAATGTTAGCTATCCTCTGCACAAGACATAACAAGGTGCGGGCATAGCCCATGGATGGGTGAGTATAACGATACTCAGTAGGGACCCCAAGACACCCAAAGGTCTCTCAACGTTGCATAATGAAAAAACCACAAATCACGGAGTAGTAAACCACTATACTTAGGTATATTATGAAACATATACCAATGTTATCAAGATATACTATTCTCATACAAGAGGGAAGAATACCACAAAGGTGTCACCAAGAAGGTAAAAGTACCAAAAAGTAAACACCAAGAAGGTAACACCAGGAAGGTAAAAGTACCACACAAGTAACACCTCAAAGATAATAACTCAAAGGAAATAAAACTCAACGCATACTAGTTATATAAGTAAAGCATAGAAGTACATATGATTATTCGAGAAGATAGATAATCTTATTCTTTCGAGAGGCACTGCTCATGATTATACAGAGTGCAACCCATATAGGATAGATATGTACTAACCTCTACAATGACCCACATAGGATTTGACCCACATAAGATAGATAGGTACTAACCCGTACAATGACCCACATCGTTTCTAACCCACACAAGATCAGTATGTGCTGACCCACACTGGATCATTGAGCATTGACCCACATAGGATCTAACCCACACAAGATCTAACCCACACAGTATCGTTATGCCCTATCCCATACAAGATTTCTAAGCGTAGACCCATACAGAATATGACAGACATTTTATTATTTCTGACCCACATAGGATCGCTCGGTATGAACCTCCGTATGATCTGTCTTTAATATACGCCTCACTGCTAGCCTCTAGATTCCCACTCATTGTATTCTTAATTCTAGCAGGATCCTCTCCTCAAGCCATTGGTCATACCTCAAATTCCATGAATCTCCAAGAAAAAGTATCCCAAAGGTTCGACATGGTGTAAGGGTTCCAACGTGATAGACGACGCATCAATCTGAAACTTAATCTGTGACTTATAAGCATTTTAGTTCTGAGGGGCTGGTTGGATTTAGATTCGATCCAACCCGACCACACTCCATATTTTCCAAATCTCAAGTCTAGTTCCCCAAAAAATCCATCACTCTCCCAGGGTCCTAGCTTCATAGATGGTTTTTCAAATAGATTCCTGGATTTCATGTTATGGTCTTTTAGGTAAAACATGCTTGGAATCTCCCGGGTTCATCCCTACATGGTCTGCGCCGACTCGATCCAGTTCGGGTCGACCCAACCCAATTTTGGTATCACCCAGATGGGTTGTGCTGTGACGGGCTCAGCTCCCTTGACCATGGTTCATCCCAGGTCACAAGGGGTGTTGCCCAATGTGCAAGGGTGCAGCCTGCTGGGCTCAAGCGGCTCGGCCCACAGAGGTGCATCCCAGCCCGCAGAGGTGCAGACCGATGGTCTTATGTGGCCTGCTGGGGCGAGGCCCGCCCACGCTGACATGGGGGGGGGGGGGGGGGTATTCCACCTTGATTTTACCAAACAACTATGTGTTTGTTCCTCTTGTGAAGCGGTGGTTTCGTGGGGCGCCCTATGACCCGTAGGATGGTGGGTCCCTCCACCTCGTCGGCGTCGAGCTGCGACCTCCTCAAGAGGCATGCAAGAGAGTGACTCTCTACCTCCACCATCCATTTCCAGCTCAATCCAGCTGTCGTATCCACCCACCATGTCTTCGGCGAAAACCTACCACACCCGTGGCTCGCGAAGGCATACAACATGACCTCTACGGCTGGCCACTCTGATAACCACTATGGCATAGTGTTGTGGCATCCTCCTATGGTGTGCGATGGGGTGCCGCCTCCATCGTGGCCGGCCGGTGCCACCACTCCAGTGGTCTTCCTCGAATAATGCAAGGGTAAACAAGGTAGTGGAGGGTCTGGCCCATGTTTGTTTGGCCTGTGCTGTAACTCCCTGACACCAGTTACCCAGAGTCGGCGCATTTTTTGAATACTTTGGCCTGATCTCAAAAAATATAGTTTCGACGGACCAATCAGTTTAGCTATCATGAAAAATAGATTTCATACATGAATGTTACATTACAATTTCTAACATACAACACATCATACATAATACTTTCAGAAAACCATTGTTCCCTTTAGCTTAACCATGCATAACCATCAAAATAAACTTCATGGAATACTGGGAAAAATAAACCATAGAAAGGGGTGAGCTCAAATGCTCAGTAAGGGTAAGCACTATAGCGAAAAATAGCATAAATATTAAGCATGGTGAATAATTGAATCCACATGCCTTTACCCAAAATAAACATGAATACATTTATCGAAGGAATATGAGATGAGTAAATAATTCCATAATAATACATAATCCTAGGTATTCTACTAGTTTGATGACCACATGAACCATTAATATTATTCTCATACTGAGGGAATGTATAATGTCAGACATTCTGAAACATTTTGTGAAGACCTTGGCCAAAACGTCTAAAAATTATTAAGGCCTCAGCCAAAACCATATATCAAATTGGGAAAGGGCCTCGGCGAATTCTACATCTATTTGTCTCATTAGACCTACCTATCCATCTAGGAAATATAGTGGGATCCACCCATCACATACTAAGTCCAATACATTCCTCATATGAAAAGGTTGAAACATAACATAAATATTCGTATTAAAACTAGCATATGAAATGATAATAATTTATCCATAAACCATGAATTGTATAAAAATAACACATCCACAGTAAAACATATCACAAAACCTTCAATAAAATATGGATGATTTGTATCATAATAAATCAACTTCAAACAAGATTAAAATCCATCAATGTATGTTGACATAGATGAAATCAAAACTATTTGAGAGGAATATCTCTTTCTTTATATTGAAATCATTTAAAGATACATAATTATAAAGAAATCATTTATATAAAAAAATATTTTTATAATCTTGTAAGGGATGCTTCGGCGATGTTATAACGGCAGAGAATAACCACACCGGAAATATGAGTTAAAAAATCAATTTTACTTTAAATTTTTCAAAAAGTCCATAAAGTACCTTGTTTGGAAAATGACTGAAAGATTCCTTTAAAAACATATATGTTTAAATAAGGGTATAAATGACTTTAACCTATTGTCTAGTAAATAGTAAAAATGTTTTAAATTTCATTTTTAGGAAACATGGATGTGGATGATAGTGAGGTCCTAGTAGATACTTACGTAAAAAAAACCTCGAATAATAAAGAGATTGTAGAATTAACCCTCATATTGTAATTTTCCTTGGTCGAGGGTAGGTTAAACTCATTAATAATGGTAAAATTATTGTTATTAAATTATAATAGAATCATATACATTAATATGATATCATATATGTTCTTTTGATATTGCTTTGTTGATAATGTCTTACTATTATCAATAATTTCGGGTGTTAAGAGATTCATTTTCCTTTTTAATAATTGTTAGGTGAGTAATATTTGTTATGGATGGAATGTATATTATTCATATACAGAATGATATTAAGTCTTTAAACATTATTTTTAATCATCAAATGAAAATTAGTTTTGAATAGATATTACTGGGAATGAATCTCGTCATGTTCGTGGAGATGGTAATATATAAATACGCACGAGCGACAATATAATTCTTTAGAAATTAAAATAACATATAATTGAATGGAATATCATATATAAATAATCATTATCATGTTATATTTATTATTTACATCAATTACACATCATTATTATACCCATCCAAATAATAATGTATTGAATAACAATTACACCACGACGTGGAGACGGTAAGCCGTACGTACGCATGTATGGGGACATGTCATTCAAAGGATGGATAGAATAATGATTATGGTTGTACCATATTTATAGTAACATCATAGTATATAGAAGATACCGGATTTATTATTTTAGAATGGAAACAAAAAAGAAAGAAGAAGTGAAAGAACAAAGGAACTTGAAAGAGATGATGAAATATTTACCTCTTATTTGGGTTCTTCAATATGATTTGATCAAAAGGGCTCCATAGTTAGTCTTTATGAATAATGGTAGGCCACTATGATGAAGTTATGGAAGTTTAGAGGATATTTGGGTAGGGTTTGGCTGATCCAAAAGGCATTGATGGTATGAATTTGAGAGTAGGGGGAGTGCCCTTTTATAAGAGGGGTGAGGGGAACCTAAGGGAAAACATAAAATATTATTTCATAATAAATTTATATTCGGTTCATAATGGCTCAAAATTATTTATGTAGAGTATAATGTGGGTATGGGTAGATATATACTCAACCATTAGGTTATATACTTGTTTGGGTCACTATATTATCCTTATTTTTTAAATTTAACTCTTAGTTAATAAGTTTGACATTTACCATGTCTCTTTGTATTTTTATATTATTTTCTTAATAAACATACTAAAAATTTTCAAGAGAACCCCTAGTGGTTCATTAATGAAATACCTGTCATAATATAAGTCCTTTGACTGAACCTTATATTTTTAGGAATATTATATCAATTAATAAAATAATATTTGTTTTAAAAACACTTTTATGTCATTTTAGACACTAATTAATAATTGATTTTGGTTAAAGTCATAAAAACATTATTAATTAAAAATAAATTTATTTAATCAATCCTAACATTCCATATTAACCTAGAAAAATCGTGGTTGTAATCAAAATTTTAAAATTAGTTTTATTTTAACATTTATAATACCATTTATTTGAACTTTTCATAAATAAGGAAAATATTGCATCATCATTATGTCATAAATAAATTTAATTATTCAATTTATAGAAATTATAGATAAAATACAATTATATAGGAAATATTTTTAGATTTTTAATTAATAATTATATTCAATAAGATAGCATGTATAACCCTATGTGAAAATTGTTTCACTAAAAACTATATGCTTATGTTATTTTTTATTTACTTTAACTTAATTAATTTAAACTGTCATTCTCGCATACAAGTGGATCCATGTGGTCCCAAAATCAACCCAAATATGCCCATGGTCAGACATGTATCATCCAATAGGGTTAGGACATGTGTTAGTGTAATTTCATATTATTTTAATATTACTTCATTACCTATATTTACCGAATTTACCTTTTAACGATGGTAAATAAAAATATTTACCGAAGTAATTATTCCTGATGTCTAAAAATAAAAGTTACCTATTTACACAATTTTGACCTCCTGATCTCAAATATGGAATCCATTTTTCAAAATTCCAAAAATAGAACTAGCAGAAATTAATTTAAAATTATTTCTCATTATCAAAAAAAGCGTGCTTTTAAGAAATAATAACTATCGAAAGACTGACCCTTGTTTATGTCTAGTTTAAATGTAAAATTACATTCAATGACCCAAATTATATCGAATGATAAAAATATAATCTAATGACAAATTAAAACTCCTGAAATGAATAATTTAGTACTATAATGTTTTTTGATTAAAAAAGTTGTCTTCAGTTAAAATTTACTAATTTTCATTATTCACCCCAATTTGAAAGTTAATAGAAAAATACCAAAAATTTATCAAAACTAAATTTTTATTTACAGAATCTAAAAAAGAAGTTTATTTTTCCTAATTAAATATATTAAAGTGTCAAATATTAAATTTAAAAATGGTTGGCCATTAAAATGCGGTAAAATTTTATTTTTTGAAAAATAATTCTTTTATCTGAACAGATGCATTTGTTATTATATTATGTTTATGAAACACATAATATGGAATCTAAAAATATAAGGATTATATAAAATTAAAAATTCAGTTAATACTATTCATAACTGCTTTTGAATGGCTAGTTTGGTAAATCGTTGTTCGCTTGAACTCGTTGTTGTGTGTAGTGCAAGTTATTGAATTACTTTGCAGAAATAATGTACTATGAAATCTTGGAGGGTTACATTCTACCCTCCATTAATAAATTTTATCCTCACAATTTGAAATTTTTCTTCAAAAATAAAAGGTTATAAATATAAAAATGCCTTTCTAGAGAACCCACATCAAAAATTGGGTTAATAAAATTTAGTCTTAATAAGAGGAAAAGGGGAATGAAAAAGCCACCACAAAATTATGATCTCGATTAGGAGAACATTGGTAGAAATTAGAGGCACATAATTGGAGGAAAAGCATAAATATTTATATGGAGTGATTTAGGTCATCAATCAAAAAAAAGTTTAAAATTGTGGGTCTCAAATTCATCAATCTGTGATGATGTGAAATACTATCGGTTCAACAATATATATGGTATTAGGATAACACATTTATGGTTTCAAGATCCCTTCCCTAAAGTTTATGAATTAATTTACCCATATAATAAGAGGGAAAAAATTATATATATTTATATATATATATATATATATATATTTGTACTTGATAAGTAGAGTTTCATCATTCAACAAAATCCTACCACAAACTCATCTCTCACACCAAAAGATATCAAAAAATATTCTATTTTTCTTAATCATATAGGGTTCAAAAAATAATGAATTTATAATTCACATATCAGACCCTTTAAAAAAAGAAAGTACATTATACAATCCAGGGACTTCACGTAGTCCAATGGTAGGTGATAAATCCCAATCGCACTATGGTTGTGGGTTCGATTCCCGCAGCTTTGTCTGATGCGATAGGATATTACACGGTCTGCATGTTATCCTTTTTTAAAAATCCAAAAATATCCTTTCAAAATTAATCCATTCCAAACATTAGTCTTGTCCAAAATAATTCTATCCAAACTCATAGTCCAAAGTTTATAAGGAATTTAAAGACAATTAAGATCATTTTTCCACGTAATAAGATGTGAACACATTCATCATGTATTATTTTAAAACATGGTAACACCCTGAATTACCATTAAACCTTCTTTATTACATTCATGCTCATTTTTTATTTATAGAATACTATATATACTTCTTCCATCCAAAAAAGTTGTAATCTCCAACAATGATGGAATATACAAATCATTAATAAGTTTCATGGTAGTCAATAATATTCAAAATAATTTATCCAAATCAATCATGTATTGTTCCAAAATAACTACCTCAGTATTAGAACCATGTTACGGTTTATCATTCTCTCAGAAAAATATTTTCCAAAAATTTAACCTACTATTGAGTCACTTTTTTTGGTTCCACACATTCTCATGTCCTTAAAGAAATAGTACTATAGTATAATCCTTATATACTTAATAATTATTATTACTAGTACATCGTTGACACAATACTCAAATGACATAATTATTTTATAACAACATAAGAAATCCAATCATTCCTCCTCATCTGTGGTAGTATCATAACATGATTATTATCTAATAGCATAATTTGGGGCATACTCTAATGATTTGGACATTGGTTCGCATAGTGTCCCAACTCCTTGCAGATGAAGAATTGTACATTTAAAACCTTTTTCATACGCTTGCAGTCATGTACTTGGTGTCATTTTTCTCCACACTTATAAAAAACTCTCATTCCATTCAGGAATGTTCCATGGTGTTTCTTCCCAGAGTTATCACATATGGGAAAATTCTTCTTTTCCTTTTTCCCATTACCTCCCTCTTCTCCACCATTCTCTTTATCTCTTGCTTTACTTTATTTTAATAAGATTTAGAGAATTCCTTTTCTATCTTGATAACACATGATAAAATATCTTCTTACAATGAGAAGGATTGTGACACTAAATCATGGTGGAGAAATGGTTTTAACCTATCAAAGAAATAATCAATTTTACTTCTTGTGTTATGTATATAATTTGAAGCATGTCTTGCTAACCTTGTAAAGTTATCCTCATACATTGAGACATTGTCATCCTCTTTTTTCCTCAAACTGAGAAATTCTCTTTCAATATCCACTCGATGGTCATGAGGAAATTATTTTTCTAAGAATGTATTTTTAATCACCCTCCATTCCATACTTGATACTTCTTCATCCACCATTGTGTTTTGAATCAATGACCAGCATTGATCAGCATCTCTAGTGAGGCAATAAAATGCAATGACAACTTTTTCCATTTCACTACTCCCCAAAGCCTAAAATATTTTCTCTAGGGAACTTATCCATTTATCATCAACCAATGGATTTGTATTCCCATTGAATGTTTTTGGTTGTTGAATTAGGAAGTGATCTAACATTGATCCTCCGCATTGTGGATCAGGGTGCTCCATACTGGTAAGGTTATTATTCATAACCTGGGTGAGTTTTCCCAGTATGGTGATAATCTTATTAGCACCAATTGTATCACCAAATCCACTATAATTATCTAGAGTATGAGGGAAATAAATAAATGGAGTATGCGTATTGATACAATTTCCATTCCTTCAACTATGTTCCATTTCTAAACAATGGAATAAACTAGATTAGTTTATTAATCGAAATACATAATTCCAAACATGTAAAATACCTAACGTAAATTGAACTGTTTATGGATATAATCCATAATCATAAAAATGTTTTATTTTATGAATTATATACTCATAAACCCTGCATAATGGTTTATAATTAAAATGAGAACTATCCTAAGAATATCCCCCGGAAGTGTAGTAACCAAGAGTGGAGTAAGACCCGTTGTCATGCACCAGTTCCCGTTCAAGTCTAGCTCGAAGCGGTGTTTTCCAGTTTTACCCCTAGGTACATCTACACCAGAGCCTCCTCTACCTGCTCGTTTCCAGACAAGGATGTATTTCTTGGAAAACTCACAAAATATCTACAATAACAAAATTGTAGAAGTTCTTATATACTAATCCTCAAAGTCTATCTTAGGGATATGTTCTCTACTCAAAGTTTATCTAAATCTAGTTTTTATGGTTTTTACTAAAATTACTCTGATACCAACTATAACGCCCCGACCCCAGTTACCTTGAGTCAGTGCATAATTTTAATACATTGGCCTGATCTTAAGGAATCATGTCCCGAAGGACCGATCAGTTTAGCAGTCTTGGAAAATAGATTACATACATGAACGTTACATTACACTTTCTATCATACAACACAACATAAATAATACTTTGAGAATGCCATTTTTACATTTAGATTAACCCTGTGTATCAATCATAATACACTTATTGGAATCCTGGAAAAAATAAAACATAGAAAGGGGTGAGCTCAAATGCTCAGTAAGGGTATGCAATACAACGGAAGGTAACTTAATTATTAAGCATGGTTAATAATTGAAACCACATTCCATTACCAATAATAAACATGAATACTTTTATGGAAGGAATATGATCTAAGTAAATAATGAAATAATAAATCATAATCATGGGTATTCTAATAGTCAAATGACCACATGTACCATCAATATTATTTTCATAATGAGGGAATGTATAATTCCGGAAATTCTGAACCATTTTTTCAAGGCCTCATCCTAGACATCTAAAAATGATTAAATCCTCACCCAAAACCATATATAAAATTGGGAAAGGACCTCAGCTAATTACACATCATGTTATCTAATGGGACCTACCGATGCATCGAAAAGGTATAGTAGGCTCCACCCATCACTTACTACGTCCAATACATTCTTCATATGAAAAGGTTGAAACATAACATAAACATTCGTATTAAAACTACCATACGAAATGAAAATAATTTATCCATAAACCATGAATGGTATAAAAATAACACATCCACAGTCAAACATATCAAAAAACCTTCAAAATAATATGGAATATTTGTATCATAAAAAATCTACTTCAAAAAATATTAAAATCCATCATAGGATATTGAAATAGATGAAATCAAAACTATTGGAAAAGACTATCTCTATATTTTTTATGAAATCATTTAAAGATGCATAATTATAATGAAAACATTTATTTTGAAAATATTCTTACAAGATTTGAAGGGATGATTCATCGATGTTATATTGGTGTAGAATAACTGCACCCACCATATAAGTTAAAAAAACAATTTTACTTTAATTTTATCAAAATTGTCGTAAAGTACCTTTTTGGAAAATGACTCAAAGATTAATTTCAAAACATATATGTTCAAATAAGGGTATAAATGACTTTAACCCATTGTATAGTAAATATTAAAAATGTTTTCAAATACATTTTTATTAAACATGGATGTGGATGTTAAAGAGGTCCCAGTAGATACTTACGTAAAAAAACATCGGATAATAAAGAGATTGTAGAATTAACCCTTACCTTATACTTTTCCTTGGTCGAGGGTTGGTTAACCTCCTGTAGAATGGTGAAATAATTGTTATTAAATTGTACAAGAATCTTATAAATTAATATGATATCAAATGTGATCTTTTTATATTTATTTATTAATAATATCTTAGTATTATCATATTTTCGGGTGTTAACGATTTCATTTTCGTTTATATTCATTGTAATGTATGTCATATTTTTTATGAATGGGATGTATATTATTTATATCCAGATTTATATTAAGTCTTAAAAAATTATTTTTAATCATCAAATGAAAATTAGTCTTGAATGGATATGATGGGGAATGAATCTCATCGCGTTCGTGGAGACGGTAATCCGTACATACGCACGAGGTACAATATCATAATTTTGATATTAAAATAATATATAATTGAATGGTTTATTATTTATACAGAATACTTATCATGTTATATTTATTATTTACATCAATTACACATCATTATTACACCCATCCAAATAATAATGTATTGAAAAAAAATTACACCATGATGTGGAGACGGTAAGCTGTACGTACGCACGTATGGTGACATGTCAATAAAAGGATGGATAGAATAATGAATATGGTTTTACCATATTTATAGTAACATCCAAGTATATAGAATATATTGGAGTTATTAGTTTAGAATGGAAACAATAAAGAAAGATTAAGTGAATTACGAAAGGAACTTGAAAGAGGTGATGAAATATTTACCTCTTCTTTGGGTTCTTCCTTTTTATTTGATCAAAATGGATCCTTAGGTAAGATTTATGACTAAAGGAAGGCCTCTAGGATTAATTTAAGGGAGTTGAGAGGATATTTGGTCAGCATTTGTCCGAACCAAAAGGCTTTGAAGGTATGAATTTGAGAGAAGGGGGAGTGCCATTTTATAAGAGGGGTGAGGGGCACCTTAGAAAAAACATAAAACATTATTTTATAATAAATTCATATTTGGTTTATAATGGATAAAAACTAATTTATTTCTAGGATATGGTGTTTATAAATCCAACCCACTCAACCAATAGGTTTTACATAGGTTTGGGTCACTATATGAACCTTATCTTTTAGATTTAACTCTTAGTTAATTAGTTTGACATTTACCATGTCTCTTTGTATTTAAAATTATTTGGTTATTAAACAAACTAAAAACTGCCAAGAGAACCCAAAGTGGTTCATTAATGACATTCCAATCATTATATATGTCCTTTGGCTAATCCTTAGATTTTTGGAAATATTATATCAATTAATAATATAATTTTTTTAAAAAAACATTTTTATGTCAATTTAGACACTATTTAATATTTGATTTTTGTTAAAGTCATAACAACATTTTTAATTCAAGATAAATTTATTTAATCAATCCCAACATTCCATAATAACCTCTAAAATTTGTGGATGGCATCAAAATATTAAAATTATTTTTATTTTAACATTTATAATACCATTTATTTGATTTTATCATTAATAAAGAAAATACTACATCATCATTGTGTCAGAAGAAAATTTACTTATTCAATGTCTAAAAATTATAAATAAAATATTATTATGTATGAAATATTTTTAGATTTCTAATAAATATTTATATTCTAAGAGATAATATATATAACCCTATCTTAAAATTGTTTTACTAAAAGATATATGCTTATGTCATTTTTGTATTTACTTTAACTTAATTAATATAATGTGTCATTATCAGTTACAAGTGGCCCCAAGTGGTCCCAAAATCGACCCAAAGATGACCATGGTCGGACATGTATCATAAAACTAGTTTAGGACATCTGTTATGGTAATTTAATATTATTTTAATATTATTTTTTTACCCATATTAAATAGATTTACCCTTTAACCATAGTAAATAAAATATTTACCGAAGTAATTATTCATAATGTATAAAAATAAAAGATACATTTTTACTCAATTTGGACCTCCTGATCCCAAATATTGAATCCATTTTTCCAAATTCCAAACACAGGAGTGGCATAAATTAATTTAAAATTAATTCCCTCTATCAAGACAAAAAAGTGTGTTTTTATGAAATAATTACTATTAAAAGATTGACATTTGTTTATGTCTAGTTTAAATGTGAAATTACATAAAATTACCTACATTATATTAAATGATTAAATATAATCTAATAAAATATTAAAACAACTCAAATTTATAATTTAGTACTATAAATGTTTTTTATTAAAAATGTTGTTTTCAGTTAAAATTTAGTAATTCTCATTATTCACCCAAATATGAAAGTTATAAGAAAGACAGAAAAAATTTATTGAAACTGAATTTATATGTATCGATTCTAATGAATAAGATTATTTTTCCAAATTGAGTATATAAAATTGTCAAATATTGGATTTAAAAAGGGATCTCCATTAAAAGGGGTTAAAATTTTCTTTTTTGAAAAATACTTCTTTTCACCAAAAATGAATTTTTTCTTATATTATGTATAAGAATATCATAATATGGATTCTAAAATTAAAATTATTGTATAAAATTAAGAATTCAGTTAATACTATTCATAACCGCTTTTAAACGACCAGTTTGGTAAGTCGTTGTGTGCTTGAACTCGGAGTTGTGTGTAGTGCATGTTATTGAATTACTTTGAAGAAATAATGTACTATGAAAACATGGGGTATTACATGCCCCCATGCGTTACCTTGAAAGAATGAGGGAGGAATACGATTCAATAATCTGTTGAAATTATAACAAAACAAATAAATACCTCACATTCATTGGGAAGCCTCTGCACTTGAGGAAGAGTTAGTGTTCATAATTTGGTGGTGATCGTCACCACCCTCTATAACTGGATCTGTCCTCCAAGTGATTGGTGTCACTACACTTTATCAGATCTTCGAAGCATGCTAAAGTTGTTCCAATACCTCTCACCATGCTCTATATAAATAGGAGAGTGGTAGGGTGAGTAAAACCCATGGAATTAATGGGGGTTCATTTAATAGGATCCTTCCTTATTCCAATAGTGTAGTTACAATGAATTTGGGGAGTCAAGCCATTTAATGGCATCACATGTCATTGGTCCTACCACTTCCTCTTGTCTGTGGGATTAAATGAAATAATGAAATAAAATAACAATGTTATTTTATTATTCTTTTAAAAAGTTCAAAATCTAAATTTTTCTCCATACCTACAACAGTTGAAGTGAAGACTCCCGTAAGTGAATCTCAACATTGCGGACACAATGATGACCTCAGATTTTTAATCCGATCACGAGTTTAAAAGATAGAAAACACGCCCACGTATTTACTGAACGTACCTTAATATTTTTTTTCCAAAATTCATTATGGTAAAACCGGGCCTTGGAATCATGTGCCATCAATTTTAATAGGATCATAATAATTCCATATAGTTAATAAAAATTTCATGAAAAAATATGGGTCTTTACATAAATATAAAAAAATCATGAAAGTCGTCATGACCATTTTTCTTATGTTAATCAAATTAAATGATGTATTGTGGTTAATAGATCATTAAATATATATGAATTCTCAATTTTAAACTAATTATAAAATAATACCTATTTTAAAATGAAAAGATAATTTTTAGTAGTTTTGAAGCTTTATAACATATGATTTAGTATTATCTGTTTCATAGATCCACAATGTACCTCTAAAATACCACATGAAATTCAGTTACAATTAGTCTCATGTGAATGTTATTATGTCATCACCTTCTATCACTAACTACCATTATATGATGAAACATAGAATATTATATGATATGCTTAAACAAACATGTCTATATTTTGGTAGCTTCATTGAAGATATCCATTTCATGATGGAATTCTGATGTGAAAATAGTTATCAATAATCTATTAGATTTCATCCAAATGGGTAGATATAATTGTTACCATTCTGATAACCTATATATCTAATATATATATGTCAATTATATTTAAATGTGACTAATCTTTTAAAATTAGGTAATTGGATGGAAAATATAATTAAAAATGTCATGAGACTTATGGAATATAAAAAATGTTGTATTCATACCATCACAAGAAACACATTGAATTCAATGACATTTATAAATGTTGTATTTATGATTCCTCATGGTTGTATCCCAAAGTAATATAAATTCATGGTATTCTACCAATTTTATATTTTTATGCCTTATAAATTCTCCAAGGAATTAAAAAAATATAATATCATATCCAAATATATATATTAATCCAATCCTTTTATTATAACTAGAAAATTTCCCAACTAAGTAAACAAATCCCAAAAAGATCACAATTTATCCAAAGTGATGAGGTCGAGTGAATGTAGAATGTATATTATAAATTTAATAATATATGTTTGAGTAACAATATAATTATTTATTTTGGAAATTTAATCCCTATTTTTTGGGGGACTCGATGTTGGGTTTTCATAATGATGAGACAAGGGAGTGTGAATCCAAAATAAAGAATAAATTTTTAATTGTGTTTCTATTGGAAGTTTATTAATTCATTTTGATAACATGAATATTTATTGTGGGGTTTTTTTAATGACAATAACACATTTATTCATGAATGTCTGTTTAATTCGGTTATCTTTTTTTTATTTCATTTCTTGATTTGGTGAAGGTTACAGTACAAGGTGTTTCCTTGGATGATGTAAATAGTGGTAGGTACCCTAGTGCTATAGAAACTGGTAACCCAGTAGATCGTCACTATGTACTCAAGGGTATTCAGGGTTCAATAGATACATTTATAATAAATTCATTCATCTTCTATAATACATGAGGATTTCATTATTTTTGAGGCACCTCCACCATTCTAAACCTAAATAAAACCCCTAATTTGTTTTTAGTTACATTATTTCCTCACGTCCATTATATATAGGTCTCTCCTAACATTCTCATATCCATATTCTTCACATCAATACAATCATCCATAAAAATATATATAATGATAAATAATTTATTTTTGCAGCCTATCAGAGGAAACATAATGTCGTGATTCTCGTCAAATCATCCATGTTTTTATAATCTATAACAGATGAATATATAAATACCATGATCCAAATTCTATTCAATATTAAATATTATCAAAACCATATAATTAATTCTAGATAGATATAGTATATTAAACATTAATTTTTATTTATTTTGAAGACCTTGTATTTTCAATGTTAAACATCTCATATTTTTAAATCTATAATCCTTAGCTTAAAAACTGGTTAAGTGGTCCCATTTTGTTTTTGATTGATTATATACTGTTTCATGTACCTAAAATAGTATTGATAATCTACCTTTTATAGGATGTCCCCACATCCCTCTTAGAATTGTTAGGGAAAAAATTATAAACAATTTACTGTCTATTGGGTTAACTTTTAAATGATCATTTTGAAAAAAATGATTCATTAATTAATCTATTATAAATATTAAATTATTATTTTTCATTTTTTATGTCCCATGTAATTTTTTATTATTTTTAATTTTTAATTAAAACATGTTTTAGATACTTCATTTATGCAGAAAATAAATTGAATAATCTATTCATTAATTATTTAAACCATTTCCATAGTATAATAATTTTAATTCTTATTGAGTACATAAATATACATGACATTATAATGTGTTCCTAATATTCTAAATGATAAATACATTCTTATAATATAATTTAATTCACTAAGAATTATATTTTGTACAAATTCATGTTTTTTTAGTTTGGGATAAAATAAGTAAATGTATAGTGTTGGGATGATATTGTATAGAACAAAGTTTTTATACAACTTCCTCTATTTTATGAGGAAATCATTGGTCTTGATTATGTATACCATTTTTCTGATTAAATATGATTCCATTAAAACAAGAAATTATATATGTTTCAAATAATATGGATTGGTATCACGATTCCCAAGACTCTAAATATGAATCAATAACAGAATCCCCTCGAAGTAGGTAAGTATATGTAAGGATCCACACTATATAAGGAGTTATTTATTTATATTTTCAATGCCACGCATTATGATTTATCTAGATTGATTATTTCACTATTTTATATTTATTTAATATATATATATATTACATTCATGTAGTATATTATATCCTAGGTATGACCTACTATGGTGGACATCACTAAATATGTTACATTAGTCACACCCTACAAGTACTCCTCAGAGACCCATGTAAAAACAATTCAAGGTAAGGGGAATAGTCCAATGCATGATTAAGAAAGGATTATGATGCCTAATGTATAAGATATTTATTTTTATCTTTTTGGTATTGTTTTCATGTATATTTTGATGTAAATTATTTTTGGATTTTTTTATTAAATTTATACATTATAGTACAAATTTATCGTTCTTTTATTCTATATGATTCATTAATGTGATGTCTATATAATTTAATTCTAATACTGTAATGTGTTGTAAAATATTGTGTATTTTTCACCCAAATGAGCATGTATTAATTTTTATATATCTATAACCCCTCATATTAAAAAAAATTCGTATAACCTGTACTTATTGTTGAACCTAATTGATTTTTCAAAAAAAAACGACCTACCCTGAGAGTCATTTTTTATTTTTTTTGACTATTCAATTAATTTTTCCAATTTTTTAGTTAGGAATAATATCCCATAAACATTTTATTTATAAATCATTTTTATAGTAGCCTTTAGTTTTTTGGGGGTGCAGATGAGGTGTTATAAAACCCAGATCGACAAAGATTCAGTGGTATTTTGGATTTCATTACATTATACATAGATTTATATTTTGGATTATGAATAATTATTATTATTCCTATTAATCATATTTTCTTGTGTTTTGATCTATAAATTGGATGTAAAATTCTAATTTTTATCCAAGGAAATAAAACATATGTTATGTCCTATGATAGTGATTATTGGTGGATTTAATTTAGACTGATATTGAATTTTTTATTATTTTTTCTATAAATTTAGGGTTGTACTAGTAATTTTATAGTGCTATTATATGGTCTTGGAAAGATCTATTATAGTGAATTGTTGGCATCTCGTAATAATTTGAGATCGGACATTTGATATTGGGACACATGGAATAATTGTTTCATGGTTGATGGGGATTTATCAGCTCCTCCCACATAACCCCAATTACTCGATAAATCAACCAATTTACTCAAATTGGTCTATGTTGTTTATAGGGAATTATTGTATTCTGAATCATGTGTTATAAATTCATAATCTAGTTGACTATCCATAATTATCTGAATTATAATGATTCATGAGGGAGTTAATATGGGGTTATGTTTTCATGATTTTTATGGATATTTTAAAAAAATGTTGAATAATATATTATTTAATTAATAATTTCACATTTTTTTAATCACATTTTTAAATTTTTAAAAATTGGAGACACGTCGGCTCCTGTTGAATTGTGTCCATACTAATCATCAATGAATACTTTTTTGATGGTGAATTTTATTTCAGATGAAGCATTAGTTTCGCATTATAATATTAAAACATACATAATGATGTTATAATTAACTAAAAATTATACTAAAATAATCTATTATAATTATATATTTTATAATTTAATATATTTATATATAATGTAATATATAAATAAATGGATTATAAAATGTTTTGGATTTATAATAATTTTTTATTATGTATGTAATGATATTATTTTCCAAATCATAACTAATATCAAATAAATGTCATAATAATTAAATATATGTTGTTATTAATTAATATTTGAAGTAATAAAATGCATAAATACTTAAATAAATCAATGAGTTTTAGAATTTTATTTATATGAAATTTTATGTGATTATAATGTAATTATTGTTAACAAATTTTTAGCCGATTTCTTAAATTATATAAAATGAATTTAGATAAATTGTATTAATATGTAGGAATTTCAGAAAAATTAACAGAACTAAAATAAATTTATTGAATGATTTTTGAGCATGTGATATAATGCATAAAATATGGTAGATTATTACTCATATAATATTACCAATTTAAGAATGTTGAGTAATTAAAATTGTGAAAAAATTTGAAATCCAACGGAATTAGAAGAATTAGAAAATTTTGTTTATATTTATATTTATAAATAAATTAAATAATATAAATATAATTAATAGCGTAAACCTTTTTTTGTTTTATATTGATAAATATGTTATATAAAATACAAAAAATAGAATATTAATCATAATAATAAATATGATTATTCTAGTGAAGCCAATATATGATTATGATGATGATATGAGTAAATAGGGGATTACTCGAGTTTGTAAAATTGTATATATAATATTAACATAATACATTGTAGTTGAGTTGGTTAATTCTATTGGATAGAAATAATTTTCATAAATATTTAGGATATAAGGAATTGGGATAATAAATTAAGTTAATTGTAGTCAAATTTATTGGAAAATATGATAAGCATAATAAAATAATATTATAATAATATAGTGGGATGAATTAAAATTTCATTATAATTAATTATTGTAGGTACTAAAATAGATGTGACTTATATATTTATTGATTTATATATAAATCCATTTTATAGAATTATTGGATATGAATCATGGACTACTTGAGGAATTTTTGATTAGTAATTTTGATTGATTTTTTTATCTTTTCCAATCATCAAAAGATAAATTAATTTTCATTTGACTTTTTATAGTTATAGTGTAATAATGAGATTACTCTTATGTTTACATATTGATGAAGGATTGAGTCAGATGAAATTATAGGATCATTAAAACTATTTAGAAGAAGAATTTGGAAAGTCATAAGTCTTTATTTTAATTATTTTATTTTGATAGTTTTTTATTTTATCTGATTGATGATTTGAAATTATGGAAATAAGCCGAGGAATAATGATTAGTGCAAATCATGAACCCCAACCATAAGGAAAGTGGGGGATATCTCCATCCTTTTTTATGGCTTATGTGTGGGTACCCAACTCATGTATCATCATAAGAAAACAATGAAGCAAACAATGCGAATTATTCTTCTGTTTTTTGGTTTTATCTACTGACACCTAAATAGTTTGTACACATTTTCAAAAACATTGTCTCCATTACATGCATCTATCCACGTTTTGTTTAATAACCAATATAAAAATATCAAATTATAATATAATCTCATTAATTTTTCATATTTTTTTTCCATACCTATTATTATCTCACCGATGGTTCTATCTTCCTCCAAGACCAATGGAGATATTTTTGGAGTTTTAGTTGGAGACAATAGTGTAAAATTAGGATTTCATTAGTATTTATACACAAATAGTATTCTACCATCTTATTCTCAGTTCCCTTTATATAATATTCACTTGGAAATAAATGGTTTCTATATAAATAGATCTGGCAAGATTTTATGTTAAATCTATTAGGTTACAAGGCCTCTGATGATACCATTTTATAACTTCATATTTATAGTGAATGACAATAAATTATTTTCATAAATTTTAGGAATGTATGTTTATATATGTAATCAATAAAATTTTATTGTATTAGTACATATACATTCAATATGTTTCATTTCTATTTTATTCTATAAAAACATCTTCATGAAAAATATATAATTATTCTATATATTTTTTTGTTTAGTGATTCATAATGATATTTTCAACCATTAACGTCCCATATTTTTTTCTAAAAGAAAATATTTTTATCTGATCATGTTATAAATAAAAATTTCAAAAAAATTATGTTGTTTAAAATAAATTACAGTAATATTTCTTGGAATGGAAATGTTGTTATAAATTTAAAACATTATTTATAAATGTTTGTGTTTGATAAATAATAGTTTATTATTTATTATAAACAGATTTAATTCAGTTAGAATTGATTATTTATGTTTTTATCATTTAATCCTAGAGAACATATTTGGTTAGTTTAGATAAGGTAAAAAATTGTTGGGATTACTACACATAATAATTCCACAAGATGATATTATTTCACAAGAAAGATGGATTCACCAATAAAAAAACATTGGAGACCTTGGGTCATGTTTTTGTATGGCTTCATATATTTTACAAAATTATCCCTGAATGAATCCACTATTACGTTTATATTTTCTTCACAAGACTTCAGGAAAAAACCACTATTACATATTGTTTTTATTTCAATTTATTTGTATTTACACATCATTTTATGATTCTATTCCATGATTTTTGAAAATGTCAACACCAATGTGATTGGACTTGAAATTTATTTTCTATATTGATACATACATTGAAGAATATATTATTTGAAAAAATATATATTTTCTTTAAATGATTTCTACGGTAATTTTTTATTGTGGAAATAAAAAATGTAATTTATATTAGATTTTTTGTCTCATGATGTATATTTAAAAAAAGAAGTTATTATAGTTCAAAATAAAAAATATTTTAAATATATTAAAATATATTTTATAGAGGTGTTTCCATCGCACCCTAAATATATATGTTATGTGGTGTGTGTAAACATTTTTATGTCTAAAATGGATATCTAAAATGGTGACTCATCTTTAACTCTCAATTCTAGATTTACACATCATCCATTAAGTCATCGATATTTATGGTGACCTAGGTCCACATGTACATTTCCCATATTGGGTTTTTGGGGATCCTAATATAGATTGAAATTTTATAAGTTATCTATGTGACAAAAACTCTAACCCTAAAATTATATTTTTTTAATCATGTATTTTATTTTTGTGTAAATATGATATTTGTTTTATATTTATTATTATGGGTTTTATATTTTCTTTACTATCATCATGCATGTGTTTTTGATATTTTTTAGTACATATAAATGTCTGTGGATTATTGATTTATTAAATCATAAATATATATTTTAAGTTGAGTAATTATTTTGGATAAATATATTATGATTGTATAAGTCATGTACACTATTTAATTTTTGATAAAATAGAAATTATTTCATGTCAATTGTGATTAGGAGTCACATCCTGCCATATAGAGAGCCATCTATGATAACATAGTTGGTGGTCTCATGCTATTTAATTACAAAATATAATTACAAACATATTTTTCATAGGGTTGTATAGGTTTTATGGATATTATATGGTTATACCTCATGAGGTAAGTGGTGGGGTGTGAAAATAAAGTTCTCCATTAAAATTAACCTCATCATACCATGGTTTATATGGAATTATGTTGTTATTTAAGTATCATTATCATCTATGATTTTATAATACAATATGTATTGTAATTATACACTTTTATTTGGATGAAATCCATAAATTATATTTTAGTTTTCATATTCTAGTGTATAAATGGGATATTATCTTTAGGAGCATGCTTTATGTTGTAGGACCTTGGGACACCATGAGAGAGGAGGGGTGAATTAGGGTGCCTAATTTTTATTTTAAAACAAGGATCTTGTTCCCACATGGGTAGGAACTCATTAAAACTGTAATATTGATGGGAACATAAATCAAATAATAAAATAAAAAGATGTTACACATCACTTTTACTTTGTTCACAACTAAGTTAAACGTCCAAGGAGCATATTCTGACAGGTTTTCAGCTATACCTAATTTCACATTACTTTACTAGCTATAGATTACAAGGTTCGGATATAGTCACTCTGTCCCAGGCCCACTACCTTTATAGTAGTTCAGGGGTAGCTCACTATGTCCCTCAGATCACTTCCATCGACTCCCCTATGATCAGTGTCCTGGGTGAAGTCATAGTCAGTTCATCGACATGAAGGTCCTTTCAATAGACTGGCTTTGAAGTCTTCAACTTTGTTCATAACAAGACATTGCATGCATCGAAGTCCTGAATAGATTCACTTGAAAGCACTGATCACACACACTGGATAATCAAAACCCTATTAGAAGCATAGCACCACACTTGCACGCAATACTTCATCTTGCACGCTCCATTTTGGAATTTTCATGGAAGACAACATTCCAAAAACCCCTACTTTCCATGCAACACTTATCTTTTGTGAAACTATGATGAAGGGTTAACTTGGTATTTTTAGACTATAAGAACGCCTTACGCACAATATCAACCGTCTTAAGTTGTTTCACATGGAAATATCTCGTGCATCAGAGCAACCAGATTTTTGTTGGGTAATTATTCGATCTTCTATGGGGGTATCTAGCAATTTATAGGCCATGATTTCTTTATGTTCGTTTTTCTGACGCGTTATTCACGCAAGATTCTTCCTTAGCACACAAAACCCATCTTGCCTGAACAGTATGATCCCTATTCTAGGAATCTTCTTAAAAACCTAATGATGAATGAAAAAAATACAACCCATACTCCATTTCCATCATTGAATGGTCATGGTTCCAAAAATCTCTCCCTTTGTGTTTGTTGGAAATCTCCAGATAAATTTAATAGAGCACCGGACACAAGAAAAACAAAAAGTGCAAGAATAGACTCATCCAACAATATATATATATATATATATATATATATATATGTGAACAATGATCATTGTATAAAAAAGAGGGGGAACCATAATTGGGATCATGTGTTTTTGAAATCTCAAAGAAACCACCCATGATATTCCCTTACTGTGACACAGAAGCATTATATATCCTGAATGCATTCCTTCTCCTTATAACACTAAATTCTCATTGTGTATTTCTTCTCATTATAAAACTGAATTCTAATCATGTTTGAGAAGAATTACATGTTCATTACATGTATGTGTCCTAAATCGATAATTTATTCTTTTCTCCCCCATTGAATATAAACCCAAAGTTCGGTAAATGATCATTGAACAGCTCAAAACACCCAGGATAGTATATCCCCCTTAAACATGCATCACATCCACAAACAAATTAAAACAGTTAACATAACAGAGAATAGGGGAAATTTGTAACCTCCTAATACATTGGGAGGTGGCTTCAAACCTAGGTTCAACTGATGTTTCTCAAACACACCCACTGATTGTGGATTTGTCATGATATCAGCCACATGATCATCAGTTCCCACATGTTCCATTTTAAATATGCATGGTTCACCTTTTTCCATGATAGAGTGATATCTAATTTCAATATTTTCTGTATGAGAATTCTGAACAGGATTCTTTGTATGATCAATTTATCTCTTTTTATAATAGTAAATCACCATTGGTTGTTTCACCTCATAACCAATATATTTCAATTGGTTCTTCATCCATAGTATTTGATAGCATACCTTTATATTGGATATATACACAGCTTCAATAGTAATAAGAGAAGTACCTTCTTATTTATTTCTCAAAAAACCAAAAAATTCTTTCCCAACATAGAATGCTCCACCAATGGTTGAATTTATGTCAACTATATCTCCCAACCAGTCAGAATTAGAAAATATTGATAAATCATTGTCCCTTCCTGTAGAAAAGTATAATCCATAATTGTGAGTACCATGAATATACCTCATGAATCTTTTTTACTACTGCCATATGTTCTCCCTTTGGATTACTCTGAAAGAGGGATGCTAAAAAAATTGCAAAGACATTGTCTGGTCTTGTTGATTTCAGTTACAATATTCACCAAATAATTATTCTTTACATTGTGGGATATAAATATGTTCCATCCTCATGATTTCCATGTTTTTTACCAACTTCAATTGTAGTCGACGTTGGTTTGGATTCATTCATATAATATTTCTTCAACAGCTCCCTTTCATATTTTTCCAGATAAATGAATGTTTATTTCTTATTCTGAATTACTTATATCCCTAAGAAATATGTGAGTTCACCAATAATGGACATTTCAAATTATTATTTCATGTGATTGGTGAAGTCATCCACTGATCCTTTCCTACTTCCACTGATAATTATATCATCCTCATATACCAATACCATTAACTAGTTATTCTAATAATTCTTCTCATAGAGGATGTGATCCATGCCACCTCTTCTGAATTCATGATTTCTTAGATAAGAATCCAACCGAGTGTATAATTCATGTGGTGTATGCTTCAATCCATAGATTGATCTCTTTAATTTTCAAACCATCATTTCATCTTTTCCATGAAGGAACCCCACATGTTGTTCAATGTAGACTTCTTCTTTCGAAACACCCTTTAATAATTTTTTCTTTAAATCCATTTGATACACTTTATAACATCTTTTTATTTCCAGGGCTATAAATAACCTAATTGAATCTAGTATTTACACTAGTGAAAACTTTTCATCAACATCAACACCTTCAATTTATGAGTATCCTTTACATACAAGTCGTTTCTTGTTTATGATAACACTTCCATTCTCATCAAACTTATTCATAAAAATACACTATTTATCAATCACATTGTGACCATTGGGTCTCTTGACTAGATCCTTTGTCTGATTATTGTCAATCTGATCTAAATCTTCATTCATGGAACTCACCCATGATTCGTCCTTTGAAACTTCTTCAAATGAGGATGGTTCCACAAATGACAAAAATAAATATTGTGTGTTATTCCCCATTATCATTATTTGTGTGGGTGTTGTTCAATCCCCAATAATGATGGATTGATAAATTTATACTCTAAGATTCCTCTTTGGATATTCAACCACATTCTCTCCATCCAAGGTTTACTCTTCATATTCTTCTTCTGAGTCAACATCATGATGTGACACCTAAGTGTTTTGACACCTTCCTATTTCTTTATTTTCATTTACAACCAGTTCAGTTTCTTCCTCATTTACTATCGCATACTCATATAAAATCATTGATGTATTTTTGGTTTTCTCTTCTATGATCATAACATGGAATATTTCCAAAATACTTCCTAATAACTTGTCGAATTAGTTGATGGATTTTTTGTTCATTGTGTATCCATGGAAAATTCATTCATCTGCATTGACACCATACTTTATTTTATTTCATTATTTGTTTCTGATGAAGAATTTACTTCCAAAAACAAGAAACTTATTCAAAGAGGGATTCCTTCCATTCTATAATTCATATGTTGTCTTCATCTCACCAATGTAAAGCCTTGTTCGATTTTGAATATATAATGTAGATTGAACGGACTATTTCCAGTAATGTCGTGGAATACGAATCTCAATCCTCATAGTTCATGCCATGTTGTTCACCTATCAATTCTTGCACTCAACAAATCAATTTTTCTTTGTATTTCTCACAACAGCTACCTCATGTTGTATCCAATTTATATCCAAGAAATATTCAAATTAAACGAATGTTTATTCCCCTCCATTGTTAGATCATAGCACTTTGACAGTTCGTCTGGTATCATTCTCGGCAATTCGATGATATTTTTTCATGTAGTCAACCACCTATCATTTTTTTGTATAAAAATTACATATACCATTCTTCTATAATAATCTATGAAAAGGATGAAGTAACTGTCTCCATGAGTTTTGGGAACATTTATTGGCACACATACATCTTTATGAATTAGATCAAGAAGGTGAGATACCCTTTTCTTCTTTAGACAATATAAGCAGCACCCCAGCTTCCCCCAACTGAAATCATCACAAGACATTTCACGTTCACACATCAGGATGGGAATATCTGTGAAAAAATTTAGTTTTGATATTTTTTCCAAGTCTTGTGGATTGATGTTCCCCTATATATGATGCGAGAGTTTATGTTCTTCCTCAATAGACATGTATCAAATGTTTTCATTATTGTCATCCTGATATAGGTTACTTTGTTTCTGTATCCCTTCATAAGTGAATTTCTTATCATTCCCTTGATATTGAATCCTTTCTGATTAAAAGTAACTATATTTCTGGATTCACAGAGTTTACTCCCATTGAGGATATTACGAAGTTGGACATCTACATAAGGGACTTCAGTTTTCATTATCTCTCAATTATCTAGTTCATTAATTCTAATGCCTTGGATATTCAAAGCTTCAACATTACCAAATCATACTATTCCATCATCCCACCTCTTGAAATCCATTAATAGTCTTGCATTACCTATCATATGAGACAAACAACTGCTATCCAGAATCTAGGTGTTATTTCTTTGTAGCTTTGAGGGACACCTCTGTAAGGTTATATTTATAAATTTTATTCTTTTCATTGCATGAGACATTAGATTGAGTGTAGAAAACTGATGGCCTTTCAATTTTATCTTCCATGTACATTGGTTCCTCAAAGTCTAAATCTTCTCCTGGAGGATTAAACCTATTTTTAAGAGAAACCCTATATTGTTGATGATATTTGACTAGCCTTAGAATCTTGTATGAGGTGTCCATGTCCATCCTCTACAGGCAATCAATGGCCTTGTGACCAAAGATAGTGCAATGAAAACAATACCCATATAATTTTTTTTCTAAGAGATTTAGGATATGAATTTTCCCCTTTATGGAACTCCCATATCTTCTCCCTTCAAATAGATTCATGCCTCTTCACAATAAAATAGGGTACGGCCTAGAAATTAACAGAACTGATACTTCATCATAGGAAATGTCTTCTCGCATCTTTTTATCCTTATTATTTATTCCCTGGGATAATAGTTTCATTGCCTCTTATTCCTAGAGGATCGAGGGTAGTTTTTTGTTTTTATTTCAGATTTAATTGGAGATTTATTTTTCAGAACTTCGGGTGACTTTTCTACAAGACCCACTTACAACTTTCCATTATTTTGGTCCCCATTTTTTGCAACATTTTCCAATTCAGCCTCACAACCTATTCCACTATATCCCATGTAAGCGAGTATTTGATCAATAAAAATCTTTTCAACCCCAATAGATCCATGTTTTGATCTCTTTAATAGCTCAACATATGAGAACCTTCAAAACATTATTTTCGTATTTCTCTTTTTTGAAAGTTAATCACTCTCAAGTTTACTCCTACTCATAACAACATCCACCTAAAGACCCTACATAGTCTAGAACTTTTCTTCTAGTATGGATGTGTGGTCACTGATTTCATTTTCTTTCTCTTCAATTATCAGCTTCAGATCCACTAAATAATCATTTCATTCTAGGATTTTAGACTATCCATTCAGAATTTCATCCATTCGTTCAATTTAATCTTCGAGCTGATCAATATATTCTATTGATTAATCTAAAATTCATTTTCACTTATTGCAAAACCTACATTTAATCTTAAGATTACTAACACAATAATTAAATTTCATCTCTATATTGGCACTAGTTGTCAATTGATTTTCGCCACTATTATTTTCTATTTTTTTAATAGTGGTCATTATGGAAGCATGGTTTCTAGTTTTAAATTCTAATTCTTCGTTTTCATAGAATTATTTATCAAAATCTTCCTCTTCTTAGAAAAAACAATTCTTCGGTCATTGAATTCTAGATTTGAAGTCTCCCTTTTTGAAAAACAATTTTTGAGGCTTATCAATGCTTTCAAATTCGCTATCTTCATCATCGGTCTTTCTAAGGAACAGACAGGCAATGCACTCAACATTGCCACAACGAAAGCTAGTTAGATGTAATTTCCCTTTGAATTTACCTTTTCTTTTATAGAGATACTTGGTAATGAGAGAAAGAATTTATTTTTTCTCATCATCTTCACCAATACTATATTTTTAAATTTTCTGTTACTCCAAGTCTGTGAATCCCATTTCCTTTCTCACTCAATTCGTAGCATCTTCTAGTTTTGACACTCATTTCATATGCCACAAGTCTGCTCAGCAGATCATCCGGAGAAGGTTTGGAAAGATATTTTTCCTCAAGTAATGACACCTTGGAATTGTATAAGGCTGGATTTCATCTCAATATTGCTTTTACAATATCAATATCTTCGATTTCTTCACCTAGATCCTGAATTTCTCCCACCACATTAGTAATTCGATTCTTGAAGGAGTCTACATTCTCATCAGGATACATATTTAGATCATCAAAACTATTGTGTTGGATATGTAGTTTCACCTCATTTAATTTTCTTTCTCCTTCATAAATATTTTCAATTTTTTTCCAAATGGAATTTGTTGATGTGAAACTCGTCAACTTTAGATAGATCTGATCAGAAAGGGTTGCATTGAGAGCATTCTACTCTTTAGCGTGTACATCAAGAATTTTTATGTCTGCATCAGTCATAGATAGACCTATTATATCAGTAACTTGTATTCCTAACATAGTGGAAATTAGGACTTCCAATACAAGGTATCATAAATGAGCTCTCATTATGTTCTTCCAAATATGAAAATTACATATATCAAATAGAGGGACTCCCATAATACTGGTCGAATTCCCCACGATGGTATGAGACAGATCAAACACCAGTAAACTCCCTCTAATACCCCTTGTAGAACCCCAAGGCACCCTGAAAGAGGAGGGGCGAATCAAGGTGTCAAATATATATTTTTTAAAACAAGGATCTTGTTCCCATGATGGTAGGAACTCATAAAAACTATAAGACTAAAGTGAACATAAATACAATAATCACATGAAAAGGGATCATACATCACTTTTACATGGTTAACCACTAAGGGATACATACAATAACCACTCAGTTTATGGACGTCAATGACCCTTCAATAGATTTTCATTGTAGTATTCATAACTATTTAGCACGAGACACTGCCTGCATCGATGTCCTGAATAGATGCACTTGAAAGCGCTGATCAAAAACACCAGATACTGAAAAGCCTATTAGAAGAATAACACCACACATTCATGCAATACCTCAATTTTCACGCAAGATTTTGGAATTGTCACAGATGATTACTTTCTCGCAAACCCTAATTTCTTTAAAACACTTATAATTTGCACAACTACGACAAATGGATCACTATGTCTCTTAATACTAAAGTAACACCTTGCGTGTAAGATCAACCTTATTCAATGTTTATCACGTAAATCATTAGTGGATCATAGAAACCTTATTTTCCTTGGAAAATTCTTCTGTCTTCGATGGGGGAAGCCACCTATTTGTGGTCCATGATGATCCCAAGAGTGATTTTCCAATGCATCTTTATCGGTGCGTGCAATATTCTTTGTTAGCGCACAAAACCGTTATCAATGACATATTGGGTGAATAAAATTCTTATGCACAATTCTCATCATTCACACACATTTACAGCTTATACACACTTTTTTCCTTTCCCATATTTTGATGCACTGATCCCAAACACAAACCATAATCCATTTATAGCATAGAATGGACATGGTTCCAAAGTAAGTGTAGTGTTTGGAGAAACGCATAGAAATCGTGTAGCTTGATATATACACACTACTTGTTCCACTCAAATAATTGATGTGTGATTCACAAAAACATATATCCAAACCATGTTCAATGACAAATAAAGAAAATATGGAATATTTTTTGAATAGTTAAATTTAATTTCAATTTCTACTAGGGTAATATATTTTTTATTCATTTTGATATCTTTTGTTATTTATATATTTTATTTAGATATTTAATTGTTTGATATAACGTGATCTCTGGTATATATTTTATTGAACATGAATCATAATTAAGCATCAATTAAACATATATAGGGTGTTTTGAAGAATATAATGTAGTAAAACCCTATAATAAATCCAAACAACAACAAGTCATACATTAAGACTATATAATATTTGGATTAGATGTTGATTGGGAGAATGTTGTACAAATTGATCTTTATCAAAAATTAGTTGTAGGGAATAGACCAATCATTCAAGGTGTGTGAGGTTATTACAAACATAATGAATTGTTGGAATAGATCTATAATATCCTGTGATTTTTCAACACTCTTAAACACTATAAATTAAAATTAAATAGTTATATTATAGGAGGGATATGACTGGAATGGTGGGCTTCCATCTTGTTTTCAATAATATAAATGTATATCTTGTAAGAAATTTCTATATGATATTCTAATTGAAACTCAAATTAGATAATTTCTAGCTATAATGTTCTAAAGCGTTATTGACATATTATTTAGGGGACCTTTCAATAATAGAGTATATCATGTGGATTTATTATCTATTTCATTATTTTCTAACATCATTGTGATTTTTTATATGAAGTATTGATTATTTCAAAAAAAATCAGGCTAGTGGTTAGATAATGTATTTTTTATTTTATCCTATCAATCATTATTATGGTTGTTGAAAAGATAAAAATAATATAAAAATATTTGGTAGGGTTGTATGATTTTTGTGATACATCCACTTATTAAGGGTCTATTCAATGAAAACATTCAATTCTACGTGGAAAAATAAGGAATTACTTTTTGGTAGAAGTGCATATGTTTACAGTCAATTTGATAACTCTATAATTATTTAATTAGATCAAAAGAAGTTAAATTTATTAAAACGAGGATATTAGGGTCACTTTGATTTTTTTTGGAAATTTCATTACATAGGAAATTTACGAGGATCTAGGGAACTAGTATCTGTTTTTTAGTGAAATTATATTATGGTAGTAGATCAAGGTCATCATATAGTAGGGTTCATATGGAGTAGTTTGTTTTGTCTTATAGATTATGGTAGAATCCATTCAGATGGTAATACAATGGACCTAGGATTAGATACACCAATCCATACATGAATCATCAAACTATGTCCAAATAAATTAATTTATAAATAATATAGTATCTATCTAATTGATTTGATGTTTATCTAATATTTATATGAGTATTGATACTTATAACTTTTTATTTTAAATTTTTTTTTCTAATAATGTTATTTAAATTTCATTTACCATTTGAATATTTCAAATACAGTTATAAATCCAGATATTATTTTTCATGAAATGTATATGTTTGATTTTATTTTTATTATATATTGGAATTTTTAATAAAATAATTAAATTATTTTATAATTTAATAGGGTTTTCATCTATTCTATTGATGAGAAAACATCTATATTCTTTTGTAATTATGGTGCAATATCATTTTTTATATTACAATAATTTTCTAATAATTTAATAATCTCAGGAAAGATAATTGGTTTTATATTTAATGTTGTTGGAATTGTTTTTATGGTTAGATTTAATTTATACCTATCAGGAATAACTAGTTTTTTTAGATAATATCACTTAGTTACCTCCTCAGTAGGATTGATAGATCTCTATATACATACTCCCTCGAACGAGACACATTGAATTTTCATTTTTTCAATGAATTTCTTCCTAGATGAACGAATTAAAAATTAAATGCAGTGATTTAAAGGGTAATAGTTTTATTGATCATAGTTTCCCACCATGTAAATTAGGAGGATATTTCCTATTGAATGATGATGTGAATTGTTGATATTACATTGATTACCTAATGCTTAATATGGTGCTATCATAAATAAGTAAATATTTTCTCAAATTGACAATCTCATCAATCAACTCACAGGAGTGAGTTGATTTTCAATTATTAGCATCATGTATTTTAATCACCTACTAATAATATAATATTGAATACTATTAGGGCCACTCATATAAATATGTATGTTAATTAATAGTATTTAATCACTGTTTTTCCCATTACTAATTACACAATGATATTCATTTAATTCATGACCTATATCATTCAGCACAAATCCAACACCATTTTTATGGTTATGATGAATGATATCTGATAGCACTATAATAAGAAAGACTAAAATAATGCAAGCATCATTTTTTGGTTGAGGATATTCTAGGATATTTCATAAATGAATTGTTCTATATTGTTAACTTTTTAGATCAAAGGATTAATATTTAATGATCATTTTATATATAACAATGGTATTTTAATATATTATGAGAAGATCCATATGATTATATTTTAAAAAACACCAAATATTTTTTGCAAGATATGTTTATAAGCCTTATTAGATATATCTGGTGGTTTTTTTACAATACTATATATTAAAACATCTCTATATGTTTTTGCAAAAAAAATGTGAGTTAAATTTGATAATAAATTGAAAAGGAAGAAATCCTTATATGACTAAAATATTAAATAGACACCATCTCCAATGATTAATATCATATTAGTTATCTTTAGCTATAAATATTATTTTGATGGATTATGTATAATAGTTTTTCATTTATTGAAGTAGGTTTCCCATGTGGTGGTACATGTATCTCAGTAGTTAAACCCTCATAATAATAATTACCCCAACAATGTAATTGTATATGTTTTATTGATGAATTATTTGTACACATGGAACTACTTCTATTTTTTTGGAAATTTCATCCTATTTTTCACTAATGAAATATTGAGTATTATCCATTATTATATGAACATAATATTTTCTGGAATTTATTAGGTGGAATAAATATAGATCTTTTGCAAATACATTGACACTTATAGTTGAGATTCATTTTTATGTTTTTATTTTGGAACTATATAAAACAAATGACCTTTAAAATCACCTAATAGTTTAGTAGTGTTGATAAAGAAGATAGATTATAAAAATTCATATTAATTTTAAAAAACATAAAACACAAAATGTGTTCTCTATTATTATTTCATTATTCTTCTTATCATATCATATCATATCAATAAACACACTACAAGGTATATTGAGGAAAATAAAACATAATAAATGGGTTTTTTCAGATGCTCAGTAAGGGTGTGAATACATGGTATTGTATGAAAATTTATTTCATAATTAATATGGAATGATAAATGATTGAAACACGTCCAATTTAATTCATAGCATGAGAAATGTATTTTTAGCATATTTTATGAATAAATAATTCCATATAAATAATCACATGATTGGGAAATATAACCACTGATAATTTAACTTATTTCTTAATCACACATGAATTTAGAGTTCTCTAATTAAGTTAGAGATATAAATCAGATTACATTATTCATGGAGATGGTATAATCTACGTACACATAAACCCGATTTTCCTTTTCCTTGATTGATAGCATAAAAGTTATGAACATAATATATAAAATCATCCATAATAAAAATGTGGTCTTATATATCACATATATTAATAATTTCCTCATTAAATTATGTGTCAAACATTTTTTAAAATTGAGTCACATCACTTTATAAGGCAGCAGTCCACCATTCACATGAGAAATGTTATCATATCCCCTATGGAATGAAAATGAAGAATGTATACGTGATATCACATTTACAGCGATATAATTAATTTTCAATCATTCTATAAATTAATTAATTCTAACCTTATTATTATTTATTTTTAAGTGAAATGGGAATGAAACATCACATCAGTTTTTCAAAAGGTAGTTCGTCATAATTATTATCGATGTTATTGTTTCCCAACAGTTCATAAGTTAATAAGTTAGATGTCATATTGTAATTATAGATGTATAGTAATAAAATCTATATTATATGAATAAACTAAATCCATCACTATATCAAATATTTAGAGGTGTTGATTGAAATTTAATTACATCAGTTTTCAAGGTGGTAGTGCAATGTGCACATGATAAATGGTTTTATCCCATTTGATGGAATAACAGATCAACATTAGCAATGAATGTTACATAATAATATCTATGTTTATATAAATATTGCGTTTATTATATAATAACTGTTTAAATTTTTATATGTATGTGGAATAAAATAAACTATTGAAAAATCTCATTTAAGAACTTTACCACATTATTAGATTACTATTTTAGTGCTGTAAAAAAATTCCAAGAATGGGATTATACTAAATGAAAGTAATGTATGATGTTGGAAGGGATTTTATTAATATATTTCTAGGTTATGGGGGAAATGGATTTAGTGTATGTATAGGATGTGATTTTGGGAAAACTTTTATAAGTGGTAGACAATACACAATTAAATTTTTTTAAAATAAATAGTGGTACATGCATTTTTATCCTTAAAAAAGACTAAAAAATACACAATTAAATAACCATGGTGGTAATGAGGTCCAAATATTCCATTTTAATTGGATTTATATATGTTTTTAATTATTTAATTCCCTTATATTTTAGGTTTATCTCCAGGTAAACCATTTTAAATCCTAACCACATATAATTATATTACTATTTTTACTATTCATTATAACCAAATATTATGTTGAATTTATAATATAATATAAATTATTATGATTCCAAAATTCATTTTTTCCAAATTCTATTCATTTCTGATTCATAATTCAATTTAAAATTAAACTCATAGACTTTTCAAAAAAAATAGTTTCCCAATGGAAAATTAATATGTTTATTGATCAGAATTTCTTTTAAAAATGTCTCCATTAAAATAAATTAGAATAATTGCAATATAATGGAAGAAAATTAAAATTCAAACTAATAAAAATATTAATTTTATCCTTTTCAAAATTAAATTGAAACATAGTTTACGATATTAATTTTTATTTTAAAATATTTATCAAAAATGTTTCCTTTCCAAAAAAACACTCAAGAATTCACCAAATGATAATTTTTACATGTATATTTAAAAAATTAAATTTATTTACATAAAACATCCTAATTTAGAAAAAATAATTTTAAATTACTTCTCAAATCAATACTAAATCACCATTTATGACAAAATAGTTTTCTTGAAAACATTTATATTTTCATTCAAAAAGATTTAAAACTCGTTATTATCAATTTACAACCATAAAATGTATATTTCAACTATATAAACATCATAATTTTCATAATTTATTTATTCATATTCCTACAATACTAATTAATTTATTTTTATTTAATGTAAAATTTAAATAATAGTACAGTAATAATCAATTTTGTTACATTTTAGGTCTTTGTTTTTTGCATCACATGTTTTAGAAGATATTTAAGATATTTAAAAATGAAATATATGATTAAGTATTTGGGTGATAAATATTTGTCTAATATTGTCATTTTATGTTGTGTATTATGTCTTGCATGATGTTTCTCTTATAAAATAATGGGGTGTTAAATTATACCTGTATAACTAAATTGTGTCCTCACATTTTAATCAATATATCAATAATCAGGGGTTTGAAATTGGAAAATATGTCTGTTACAAACCCAGTTTGTAAAAAGGGTTAACAAAACATTTTTTGAAAATCTTTTCTTTTTGTGATTTCTATATTAATGATAAGAGGTAACCACATATATCATGCAGAAATCCAAAGTTACATGATGGTCAAATGAAATATGATATTCAAAACCAATACCAAACCCAAGGAGGCCTCGATCCAAGTGTCACTCTATCAGCTAAAGTCTCGATGCTACTATCGGCCATCATCACCCATCATTGTCGTCGACATCAACACCTATAAAAATGCCAGTGCTGATGACCGGAGTAACCAAAACACACCAGAAACGATCTTCCCCACAATCAGATTATGATCTTTTACTAGAAAATGCAATAAACCTTCATTGTTAAACGTATCACAATGAGAAATAAACAAATTTCCATCGAGAGAAAAAACCTTCAGCACAAATTAAACTCTACAAACAATAACATTTTGAATACTAAAAATGATAGCAAAACCACTAACTTTATAGAGGAATAGAACTAGAGTAACAACGGGGAACTGACACCATCCTCGTCAAGAACACTTCCGACATCTAGTCTCACAAATCATCTCCTTGAAATGATTTATTGTCATGTTATATACTCATCTATAATAATATATTATTGGGTTTCTAATTATGATAACATTTTAGGGTAATTAACATAGGGACATAGAATAATGGAGTAAATAGTTACAGATAGTGATAGATATTATTAATCATTTTAAATTTACTGATATAGGAAATTTAATAACCACAAATTCATAAATATGGGACTAGATAATATAAATTTTTATTTATCAAAAATTATGGTAATATGGAAATTACTTTTTGTCATGATCATTTTCATATTATTAAGGAATTCATTTAACATGTACACTGATAAAAATAGAAAATATAGTAACTTGAAAGAATTTTATTTTATAAGACACATTTAATCAATAGGATGTTTATATATCAATTTCTAAATCAGTTATTACTCGTGTTAATAAATTTATAAAATTATTTTTTTATGCCTATAGCCGTAAAATTTTCATTTACTGTAACATATAATGAATGATAATACATTCTTCATATTTCAATATATCATCCAAGAACAGAATGGTATGAATGTGTGAAATAATAATATATTAATTTCTAGATACTAAATAATGAACCATATATTCACCTTAATACATTTCGTAATTATTTAACATTAAGAAACATCCAAAATATTTCTATCTATATTCAATTTTCAAATATTTAGAAGTATGGTCATTATATTACCAATTTCAAAATAAACTTAAATTCTTTAAAAACATAATATAACCCTTAATATCACATACCAAAAATGTGAAAACGTTTATCATCTTAAAATTTTATTGAATTTATGTATTCCCCCCAAAATTATATTTCCCATAATTCCAAAAATTACAGAATTTATTCCTCAATTCCAAAAATGAAGTAGACTCCAATAAAGATAATATAAACCAAAAAATCACTCACCAATTTCAATATCACCAGTACAGTCCCATAAATATATCATTATCACTATTATATTTTCATAAGTTATATATTATATATTATATTACCTCAGTCATATTTCTTCAAAAAGATCGTCTTTCTACATTACCACTTTTCATGATCATCAATGTCATTCAATATTTTTCTTTAAATCTATCTAAAAAACAAATACATTAATATCTTTATCTATTCAATGATTCTTATAAAAATAATATCATTCATAGAATAATTATATAAAATAACTATAGAATAATAATATAAAATCAAATTGATAATTCCACATAAGTCATAGTAATAACAAAATAATAACCTCAATCCCTTTAAATAGTCAAGGGTATATTCCCTTAATACAAGGTAAATTAAATTCTAATGTGTCCAATTTCCTTATTAATGAAGAATTGGACATTCGAAACACCATTCATTCTCATCAAATCATGATCATGATGTAATTTCTCTCCATACATATAGAAATATATCAATTAGCTCATACAAGTACTTGGGTATTTCATCCCACATATATCACTTGAGGAAAAATCATTCAACGACTTATTCACCTTAACTACTTTTTTCTCTTTCGTCCCCTACTTCTCTCAATTCCATTTCAATCCATAATACATGGATAATTACTTCTATTTCCTAATACCATGTGATATAATGTACTCACGTGATAATAATGTTTATGAGACTATTGAACATTATTTTAATGTCTTAATCCCATTAATAAAATAGAAACTATTTTTATTTAGATTATATACATAGTACATGTAATTAATTTCGAATATTACAAAGTTGGAATCAAACATTTTGACATTTAAATCTTACCTTTTTTCATGGATGTATAAATTGTATATCCATATTCAATCACTATGTGAGAGTAAAAAATTAAAGAATTATATCATAATATCCTTCCATTATATTTATCCTATTTAATATTCTATATTATTTTTTTCAATCAGTAACCACTATTGATCTATATATAACATTAGATAAAAAAGCATGATAATATCATCCCTTTTGTTTCTTACAAATATATGAAATATCTTCTCTTTTCAAAAAATCAATATCTTAATTAAATGTGGATTTGTAGCCCAATTAGAAAATGGATTTTTCATATATATAATGTTTTCTAACATTGTTACAACTTTGGGTTAACTAGGTGGGTTTTATAAATGGTGTTTATTATTTCTCAAAACATATTTATCTACAATAATAGTTTTATAATTTGATAAATTCCAAATACAAATATAGCTATTGGTTCAATATATTTCTTAGGAAGGAAATCCCAAAAATGTGTTTGTGAATTTATAGGGTTTTCATTATTTTTTCTTGGTAAAATTTATAAATAATTTCATAGTCGAGATGATATAATAACATTCATTATCCAAAGGTATAATTCCCAAACTCGTGAAAAAAACTAAATAAATTACAATATTTATGCATTTATATTCTCATAATAATTAACATAGATTTTTTTGTAATGTTTTTAAGATATAAAATTATATTCAAATGTCAAGAGTGTAAAAAAATTGTGAAGTAATACTGGGGGTAATATACCGAGTAACGCTTGAGTCAATTACAATACACCTTTGTTTGAATTATTAGCACTGGGTATATCGATTCCAGAACCATGCTGAGTTTTAGAATCTAGACATGGATGAATTGATGGGAAAAGGTATAATACATAACTGATCAAAATTTTAGGATGTTATCATATGCATAAACGTATTTTCAAATTCAATCAAGGGTTTGAATTACCTAATATGTTTTTTGAAATGCCTAATTCATAAAGTTTTTACTTCTTATTCTATAATCCAAACTATACTAAACCTCATCTTGGAGCCTTTATATAAAGGTTAGATTATTACATTCAAATTAAATTCAACTAGCCCCTGCACAATAGACGTAATATATTTTTTTCATTGTAAACAAGAAAATACATCAAATTACAATTAAATTTTTAAAACATGGAATACACATTGTGTTTTCTTTGTTAACATTTTTATTCCCCTTATCAAGTCACTACAGATCAATAATTAAACAATTATTTGTTTCTTAAGGGATATAAAAAATATAAAAGAGGTCAGCCCAACTTCTCAGAAAGGGTGTGTATATAATATAAGATTTAATTAATAAATAATAATATTTCATATAACAAGATAAATATCTTAAACATGTTTTATTTAAATAATAACCTATATATAATAAATTAATAATCAAGGATAATCATACAAATCCATATAAATATCATATGAACATGAAACATATCATCGAATATTTTACCTAAAAAAATCACCACATAGATATAAATAAAAATTATTACAATTATGAAAGTAATACATTCAATCATTATCTATATACTATCAAATAAATTTCCCAAAAATATGTTTAAAATAATTATAAAATACTATGATAGTTTGGCCAATTGTTTTTTCTCTTGAGACCTACCAATGCGTTGAAAGGATCTGTAATTATACTCTTAACACACTAAATAAAAAATCTATTTAATTAATCATATTTAATTGTTTAAAAATAATCAGAATAAAAAATTAAAATAAAAAAACAAATAATAAATTTAAATAGATACCCCAATCATTAATTCAAATCATAAAAAATCTACTATAATATGAAGAATGGTAACAAAAAATTGAATCCCAAGAAAAACTAATAAAAACTATCGATATTTGTAATAATGAATATATAATTTCTAAATATTCCCTCTTGATCATATTGTTAATATTTTTTTATATTTTTGAATAGAAATCTCATATATATATATATTTAAAGTATTCTTCTGTAAAATAACATTTTAATATAAAAAATAAACTATTTAATACTAAATTTCCAATTTTTTTAAAAAATCATTATATTAATATAAATATTATATCATTTAATATAATAGTTAAAACATTGATTTTTCAAAATGGATGTAAATTTTTATCATACAATACATTTAAAAACAATTATTACATTCACATTTTTTGTAATATTAAATTTGGATTTGTTTAGAAAAAGAAATAAACATTTATTTAAAAAAATTACAATAGTTAATTACGGATAAAAATATATTTAATAAATAATCTAGATAATTTAAAATGAAAATTTTAAAACTTATTTTAAACCCATGTATTTAGATGAAAATAATTATCGACCGATGAGATGAAACAATTTTTTATATTACTAAAAACCCTTTATCAATATTCTTATGTTCAAAAGACTATAAAAATAGAACAAAGTCTTGAGATTTAGGTTAATATAAATTGGATATGGAATAATATTTTTTTAATTATATACTCAAATGATTCTTAAACATAAACAATCCAGAATAATGATTAGATTGTGAAATAGACCATTACTCTATTGGTATCTTTTGAATAATAAGAACTATGAAAGAAATTGAATCAAATGATACATATAATTACATGAATAAAAATTTATATTTGATAAAGGATATCAAAAGGATCAGTATATACACCACATAAATAAATTTGAGGTGAATACAGAACATGTCATATGGAATTAAAAGTTAGAATGGAAACCCTTAAATCAGGATCGTCATCCTTAGTGTGTGTATAAAAATAATGTATAACATATTATTTGTTTATTATTAATAAATTAAATAATAATAATCACATATATAATACCATGTATTGTTTACTTATTATCTTTTACCATTTCTTTTTTAACAATTTCTATTTTAAATTTCTTTTTAAGGTGTGAATTGCTTCATTTTCTATGTATGCTCCAGTTCTGTAATTTTAGTCTTTTAAAATCGATATAGGTTAACACTTATCAAAAAAATTAACCTTAATATTAATATATTATATTTTCATTATATATATATTTATTCAAATATTTAAATTTTAAAGGTAGAAAATGGATTGATCCATTCACAAATACATTTGGTCGTACATATACATGAACTTTGCTTCCATTTTTGACGACGAATGAAATTAAAAGAAGGTAATGAATATATAAAATTTTATAGAGTAGTTATTATTTTTTATATTTCACATTTCATAAATTTATCTGTATTACATTTCATTGAACTTTTAGTGATAAATGTGCCACATTTCATGGCTTGGTTGTACTCAGCCATACCAATGAAAGAGCCTATCATATTCCCTATGGAACTGAATGAAACAAGGTATATGAGAAATCATAATTTCATAGTTATAAATATGATACAAATATCAGATATTATTATTTAATACATCCTTATCCCTAACTATATATAATGGAATTTAGAAAAAAACTCATCACATCTATTCATAAGGACGTAGTTCACAATAAAAATGAGAGACATTCTGTTTTCCTATATGTTGTATGGTAATAATATAGATGGATATTCTTACACTAGATTTATATTAATGTTATAAATATAATATAATAATGTATAATTTTTCATTGTATCAAACCATGAGAAGTAGTTATAGAAAATGAATTACATTAGTTTGGGAGGTGGTAGTTTGTCATACACATAATTGCCATTTTTCTTTCTGATTTGATAGATGAGGATATGGATATATTTAATTAACATAACATATTATCAAAATTTTATATTGTAAAAAATTATTTTATAATAACTTTTTTATTAAGATTTTATGGAGTTTTGAAATTAAATAAAATAAAGGTGTGTGTTTAAGAACATTGACTATTTTCCCAAAATCTTCTTTAGGGTTGTACCAATATTATTATAATGATGGATTTATGATTACACCAAGTCCTATAAGATTTTATACGGGGTATATGGAATTTTTTGTTAAGGTATTGGTTTAAAATTAAATTGTATCCAAAGACAAAATTTAGTTTAATTTTCAAATAATTTTACTAATAACAAATTCAAAAATATTATATAATTTTACATTGTAATTTTTTTTAGGAATATCATTTTTCAAAAAATAAGTATTTATTTTTTACTTTTCATCAAAGAATTTTATTATTTTAAAATTTTATCATAAAATAACCCAAAGAAATTTTTGACATGAATATTTAAAAAATAATAGTTATTTTCTCAAGTTCATTTCTTAAAATTGGTGAAAAATAATAATTGTACACTCTATGTGAGATGTTTTAATAAAATTCCTTATAGAAAAGAACACATTTTCATAAAAATATTATTTTTCTTTAAAATGGTTCTTATTATTATTCTAATAAATATATTACCACTAAATTTACACTATAAATCTATAATAAATATAATTTTGAAAATTCATATAGTTAAATTCATTCATTCTGTCTTAATAGCTTGGTTAAAATTATCATCATTCAATTCTAATGTTTCAGTATAGTATCATGTTTATTTATATATATTATTACATGAATCAAATTCAAAAAATTAGATTTAATTTATTTAAAATGAATAATATTTTAATATCTAGGGTTATTATAGTCTCTTATAATATTGCTTTTTCTATAATATAATCTATCAAACATGATGATAATAAATAAAATATTTACTGGGGATGTGTGTGATTAATGTATTGATTAAAATATATAATAAAACCATTTAGGTGGAATGAAATGGTTGATTCAATGATCCATATATTATTGAATTATATTGATAAATTATTCAATAAGAAATAGAGTTTTTTAATTTTTAATAGATTATCATCTTCTTTATTTTAGATAAAAGGATAATCATGTGTTATTTGTATGTTTGTACGTAACTATATCAATTAATGGTTGGATTTAACATTATTTAGTATATGATCTTTTATTTTCAAATAAATAGAAGAATTTTATATATTATAGAGACCTCATGTTAATTGTTCTAGTCTCCATATGGTTCTATTTTACCCAAATATGTTTTTGTTTACTTTTTCATTGGAATAGGATATGATATCTGTTGGGAACCATTTTAAATTTATACTTAACCCTATGGCCATGAAGATGTTTTATGATCTCAAATTATATTATTAGGATATTAGGATAAATCCAGTTTTAATTCCATTTATTTTTTGGATTATTTCATGGAAAATAAATTTTGAACATCATGGTCATATGTGACTGTTAAATATTCTTCACATTTTGAAATAGATTGGGGACGTGATATTCATGGAATTTTCTATCTACTTTCCTAGGAATCAATGAGGGATGAATTCTATTTCGGTGGTTATAGATAAATTTATTAACTAATCATATTTCCTTATAATAAAAGGGTATTAAAATGGGTATAATTTTGGATATCTATGTGAATATGTGTTTTTAAATCATTATAATTTGTGATCAGCCGTAGTTTAAGATCAAGACCTATAATTTAACATTTTATTTTGGATGATTCATCATGAAATTATGGGTTCAAACATAATATTTATAATGAACTCTCACCAATAATAAAATTACTCTAACAAGAATGATACATATAGTATATGTGATAAACATTTATTATACATGATTGATTTAGGTGGATCATTAAATAACCCTCTTTTCTGGGTTGATTTATCATATAATGTTTTTTTAGGACATGAAAAAGGACTCTTATTGATCCATTAGTAGAAGACCATATCTATCCCTTCATTGATTGTTGGAATTTAATGATTGATAAATTTTTGATTAATTATTTTTTCTAGATGATGAATGACATTTAATAAATTTTGTAAAATATTGGATATGTATTTGATTTTCTATAAAAATTATTTTTTCCATCATAATTGAGTGTTTTACTTCACTATTTTTGAATACGTATTTTATAGAAATTATCATCAATAGGTACATCATAAGTTGGAAATATAGTTATTATTGGATCTATGATATTTTACGAAACCTGTGTTCATATATAATATTAATAACAAGTCCCAACATCATGATTTTTATCACAGGTGGCATATAATCATGATTTATTTGTTATTAATTACAATCAATTCATCATCCAAATTAGTTTTACTTTATTTAATGGAGTTATTTTTATTTATATCATAAAAACATATGGTTAATCATGCTCCCCGTGTTACAGATCATCATAATATATTTTCTGAAGAACTTATGTCCCATTATTCATTGTGTCAAAGAAATTATAAATATATAATCATTACATATGGGGGAATGATTCATTAAAGGGGGAAAATAGACTAAAAATTTATTGGATGATCTCAGATGATATCATTATTTAAAAATAATATTGAATTATTGGGAAAATGAGACATATAAATAGATTGTAGTGAATGTTTATTTTCAATATTTTATTGGAATATATTATTTTGGGAGTTTCAAGAGTTATAGGATTGACAATAATTAATGGTTAAATATTTTAAAGAACCTGATTACTGAAAAAAAAATTATCCAAACTCTATAAAAGGGGTTTAATTATTACAATGATGTTTTCATTGTTTCCTTACATTTCTACCAATGATGTGGATTCATAATAAAACTAATCTTTTGGAATTGTAAAATAATGGGCAGATTTTATGATTTATGCACTATTAGGGAAAATTTGTCGCTAAACCATGTGATTGAATCTTATGTTATAATGTTACATTTTATTGGACCACTAAAATTGGTGAATCAATTTTTGAAATGTGTATGTGATCTATATGGATACACAATTTTAGGTCACTAATTAATTTCCACCATACCATAGTAAAATTAATCCCAAAACCGAATACATTTTCACTATTAACCAGAATAATAAGCCTTTCACTCTTGGGTTCCTCCTCCTCCAAGCCCCTTTGGGATCTCAATTTATTTCTTATAGAAAAAATTAATGTAATATATTAATTATATATTCTCTTCTACACCACCTGTTATCTATATTTTTATTCTTTCATATTTATAAATGATTATATTTCTTAGAAATACATAGTTAAAAAATATATATCTAGTAAATTTTTTACTTTTTACCTAATGGATTTAAATCCATGTCAAAATTCATCCATCTCATATCTTCTGTGTATTTGATAACATAAATAGGATACCCTTAATTTATAATAGGTGTGTGTAAAGAAGGAGTCACCATTTTTTCATATATTCAGTACTTGGATTCCTAATATCCTGTAACTCCCTTTAAAATGAGAAATATGTTTTTAGGGATGATTAATAATTATTATACAGGTTTATTGGTTTTTTATAAATCAATGGTCTTATACAGCCTCCATATTCTGTTTATTCAAAAATATATATAACTTTTATAAGATGCCGTAAAAAAATTTCAAAGATTAATTTATATTGAAATTATTTTTCAGTAGTAATTTCTAAAAGTAAATTATTTAAAAATTATAATAATTGATTTAAAATTTCTAGTTTCATGTAATGAATTTTAGTATATAAGTACCCAACTATCAAATTATTATACGAATTGAATATTTTTAGGTATTATAATGTAACTATTTTTATATATCTAGGTATTTTTGATGATTGATAATCTTATTTTATCACATCACTCACAAGTTACGCAACTTGATATTTTCCTATTGGCTAGAGGTATGTCACTCAATGATGATTTAAGAAAAAATTAGGATTGTATTTTGATATAATTCTTCATAGATGATAAATATTTTTATTGATTAATGTACTTGATTTCATATTTGCATTCCACTTATATCCATTATTTTATAGTCAATGTGACTCATTGTTTAGATATGAATATTTTTATGCTTACTCTTTATGATACGATTCATTTTGTATATTGATAATGATTCTTATGTAATTTTCTTATGCCATTTCTTTTCCATGATCATATATACTATATTGAAATTATTGTTTTAATTATGCAATTGGACCAAAAATTATTTCTATCACCTTCAATTATATAAGAAAGAAATGTGTAATTATTTCTAATTTTTTTCAAATAGGTATTCACAAACAAATGCTAATGATTTTTAATTTTTTTTATTTTTTTATATATCTATTTTGTTATATTACTATTTTTTACCTATCACCCATCATACATCCATTGGGTGTACATAGACATTTTTATGCTTGATCCAGGTGAAATGATATTCAAACATATTCTTGTATTATTTCTCGATACCATATTCGACCATCATGGGTTGGTGGTCTGTCATGACATGTGGTGAATAAGTGTTGTCTCATGATCATAATTTTGAGAAACCACATATGGAAACCCAGTTTAGGTGATTTTCTTATATCATCAACATCATAATTGATTTTATCTATAGTTATAATGTATGTGATATTTATATATCACATCATATTTTCATTATAATGTGATTTTATAATTCTTATCTATATCTATTTCAATATATAATAGTTTTTTGTATAATTTTAAACTAATTTTCATTTACATAGTTGTTTAAATTTTATAGGCATCATGGATGATTGAAAAGATCAGTATATATTGTGATTTAAAGGATTGTGAAGGAGAAATCATTCCTATTCAATTATTTTTAATAACCTTGTGCTTATCCATGACCTACGGGGATCTAGAACATCACCTAGAACTTATAGAAAGTTGTGTCAGGGGATATGGGGGTTAGCCAAATCTATTTCATTATAAAAATTACAACACTTATTATATATGTGTCTTATATATGATATATATGTGTATCAGTTCATATTCATTCTAGTTATCTATAAGTGATGGTTTCTACTGATACAAATCATTATTGGACATAATAACTCCCACTAAGGTAGTTTTCATGTGAATAATGATTAAGATGACTACATGGAATCCATCTGTCACATAACTCTGGTATCAATTCATGAATGAAATAAAATATGTATTTTTTCCTAACACAAAATTATCATTTTATGTATATAAGACCAAATTTATCATTCTGGATCAACAATGTATGTAGTCGTAAAGGTATATATATATAAAAACATTATTCTATTTCATAACTATATTCTTGGACTGGTGAACTATTATTACATATTATAATATATATTCTATATTATATTTCACATTTACCTTAACTCCAACATCATCCATTATAGTTGAGAAATTATTCACTATATAAGTACAGTTTTATCACCATCACTCAACGTTCATTAATTAATTGTGTAGCATGTAAAACTGTAGGGATTTTATAATATTAACCGTTACTCCTGTCTAAAAAAATTATTTACTTTTTATAGAAATTTTAGGCTATAAATCATCTCATATAACGACATATACTATCAATTATTACTATGTGGGACCTTTATATTAAAATATAACAAAACCTTAATGGTTTAGTGGGTTTTTGAATATATATATATATATTATATTTTTTTAATGATAGGGAGTTTTTGGAGTCAATATGTTAAATGATTTAGAATATCATTTTTTTAATTATTACTATTTTTATGGTTGGTTTTAATTATAATTATTTTTTTCAACACACATACACTATTAATATATAATTTTTAAATCAATAGGTTCGTTGACCATATAAGTAATTTTATATCACCCCTACACATGAACTCATATGTTTTTATCCATTATGTTGTTAAATATAAATAAATATAGATATTATATGACTACAAATATTATAGATTTATGGTAGATGTGGTAAAAAACGGAAAGGATTATTCATTATTAACGAAATAATTCTCCCTTTTTTTAATAATTTTATACTGTTAAATTTATTTGGGATGTTTTATTTTAATATGTTGGTTCATTTGGTAATTTTAAATTATAATATGGGGATACTTGTCATATGTACATGTGTAATATTGAATGTATTATTATATCATTTTTAATTCTTGATGATGTTGTGTGATATAAATTTTTATGTTTAACATCATGGGAATTATGATTATAATTTGAGTTGATATGAAACATTGGTTATTATCACATGTATATTTATGTATATGTATAGAGAGTTGAATTTTATTGTTGGTTGATTTGTTACTACATGGTTTCAATAGTTATGATATCATTAAGTCTTAATAGATTTCTAGTTATGTTATAATGAGAAATCATATATTATACCTAAAGTTTTTCACGTTGTGGAAAAACAATATGTAATCATCTCAACATGATATGTAAAAATTTCATTATTCAATCCAATATTCAATATTTTTACATTTTTTATTTTATCCTCAAACTATGATGTAGTTTATTTATATGAAAGTTGGATTTCTTTCAAATGGAGGAATACAAAAAAATAATAAATCCCCATAAACCATGATCACATCAATTTAAATATTATATATTTCTATTCACAATATGTTTTTCAATAAAATAATGGTGATGTGTTTTGTCGAATTATTCATTACTCTTTGAATATTTGACCCTAATTTCTTACTAATGAATAACTAATCAATAAAAAATTTAATAAATATTGAATTAATTCTAAAAATCTATGATATATCATCCCATTTTTTATTTACATCATTTACAAAAAGTAATGATTTTTATATAAAAAAGTTTAAAAGATGTAGTATTGGTTTTTAGTATCCTATAAACTATCAATGTAAATGTTTATTGAATCTTAATTAAGGGAATAATAACTCTATTTAAATCAAAAAAATTCACTAAGAATAATAAAATATACAACTTTTTATTAGAAAATTATTATTGATCCAAATTTATGTTTAATGACAAACCCTCACTTTATTACAATGTAGTTTTCATTCATTAATGATTAATTTACATTTTTTTATTTATTTTTGTGATTTTGAAGTTATTGTGAACATATATAGGACAATGGGAATAGACACAAAGAACATAATGAAGAAAAATAAACTCCAATCTATGTCTTGGTTTTGAATTCGCTTTCGGTTAACTGTCACAACCTTCTATCATAATACACTTTTCTCAACATAATCACCTAAAAATTTCCCATTTGGAAACAATCAATAAATAACAGTATCAATTTAAACCAAACACTTGAAATAATACACTTTTTTATCCCACACATAAAACCAATTTTTTCTAAATTATGCTTCCAAATATTTAAACCATTTTAAATACATACCAAAATATAACAATAAGGATATAACACCAAAAATAATTCAAAACATGATCCATAAACCAAAAGAAATTTCATATATCATTTTCACAACTTATAAAACATTATTAAATAACAAAAAAATGGATTACACCATAAATACACCCAATTCCAAGTGGAAAATCCATTTTCAAACCACATGTTTTTATAAACCATTTCAAAAAACCACATCCAAACCACACACATAAAATATATAACATTCCAAATTCAATATTCCTCACAAAAATATCACTTATCACACATTCTAACCTTAAATTATTTTGAGAATCTACTTCAAACCCAACAATAAAATCATCAAACAGTTTCATAAAACACCCACCGATTTACTCGCAAAAATCATAGCCTTCGTCATTATAAAACCCATTACCGTCACACAGCCTTCCAAAACATTTAAATTTTACCTCTCTCTCTACACAATAAAACCATAAAACACATTTATGAATTTAAATGAGAATAAGAAAATTCATCAAACAATTTTTAAGCATGAAATCACATAAATATGGTGTTGAATTCCCCAAAAACTGGTGTGAATCTCCAATTGTACAATAAACACAGAAGAAAATCCAAAAAAACCCTAATCAAGAATATAAAACCCAAAAAACACATTATTAAACCATAAGTATGAATCCCTAGATACTAGAAAATAAAAATTTCGGAGGATAATGGGTAGTGGATGGGTTAAATTTAAAACGGGAAATCATGGAATAATTTTTTTAAATTTTTTGGACTACACACACAGTTTGGAAACACGGTTTCATAAACACTCTGAAACCATGAAAAAAATCCATTTAAGGTGGAGAACTTATTATATTTGATGCAAAACTAGATGAATCATCATCAAGGGTGTGAAACAACCATGTAGTAGGTCTTGGCCTCCACACAGTTACCTTGGTCGGATAGCACGGTTCCCCTTAACTGTGTGCCAATCATGAGTCTGGGTCTTCCTCACCCCATTTCAATCATTTGTCCACCCTTTCTCTTAAAAATTCAAAAGATAACCTTGGAGACAAATTTTTTCCAAAAAGGGACAGAAGAATACCCCAAATGTTTTAAACCGGTCGACTAATGTTCTTAATAAATGACCATAAAGCAGACCAAATGAACTTAAGGAAAAATTAAAAATATGGGTGAGATAATTCTCCCCACCATAATGATGTCTACCCCTAGAAATCCACAATAAGTCCTAATCTAAAAACACAACCCTATACTATTTCCAAGTTCAATGGGGTTCCCAATGAATAAAAAATGAAAAGAATTCAAGGACACTTCAAAAGGTGAAGAGGGATACAAGATAACTTGGGAGACAAAAACGTACTCCCTATTAAGTGTCACCCTCCCCCAAATACCAAAATACCTCTAATTGATCAATCATGGAAACGATAATCTCAGCTTAAAAATATAACATCCTAATAAAAATATCATAAACATTTATAAGAATCATATAATGTCCATCTAAAATATATAACAAATCCAAACGAGGCTACAACGACCTTGCCTCAACAATATCATTTGGTGCACTCCAATCCCAATGATTTTTCATTGAAGTAAAAATGTTTAGATGGATCCAAACAAGACTACCCACAACCCATCAAACACTAATGAAAAATCATAATCACTGGCATGGGGAGGTATGAATGGACTCCCCATCCATAATAAATAATCTAAAATTAATTTATTCCAAATGATTCCCAGAGAGGCCCAAGATGGGGATCCCCACCCTAATAATTAACCTACTCGCCTAACATATGCATTCCATCATTGGATCCCGACCTACTTGGAACATCCCACACAAACCATATGAGGAACGATAAAAGAAATTCCAAACCAAATTGAATAACTACACTGTTTTTTCACATCCATGGGACACAACTACTTTAAATTGGCACAACAAGGTAAAACTGACTTATAAGGATGACAAGACATAGACAAAATCATAGAGATTCATATCAAAAAATTTACAGACAAAGAGTTTTGAGAAAACAAGAAAACACCACCTACTCACAACCAAATAGGAACACCTTCACCCGTGTGGTTCGCCCAAATAAAATGGTCTCCCAGACTCCTTACACAAAAGGGGACAACTAGGAATGAAACAGCTATAAAAGATGAATTTAACTACATCCATTTTCAACACTGATGATAGTGATTAAGCAGGGATTTCATACTCTCCTGGGGTTTCTCACTACGCAACAACTTCACTACAGGACCTATAGCTAGATCTTTATTGATTGAAGCATCTCCAACCTTGCAGGCTGGTGTTAAAACCCACAAATGAAACTCCTCCCACTAATGCAACAAGATACAATAGCTTCTTGTAAACAGTAATAATATAAAAATTACACCCAAAAATACATTAACTTTTGCACAAATCATTAACCAAAAGATGGTCTTAAATGATTCATAATCATCATCCCTTTCTTTAAGAACAAGAAATAGTATAAGAATGACCATAAGGGAGGTTCATTTACTCAGATAAGGGAAACTTATAGATTCCAGAATAAAACACCATTACTATAATAACAATATTAATTGAAATGTTAAACAACCATATATTTGGAATACGAGCGATAGCATGACCCTACAAAGTGTCACTAAACTTGAACCTTATAACTAAAAAATAAATTATCAAGGGAGGGAACTCAAATTAGGCCCCAAAAAACATGATATTAGTGTATGTGGAAACAACAACCTTTTATGACTATGTCTAGCAGACTATTGGTCTAATATGAACCCTTAGTTTGCCAAAACCATCAAAAGACTAAAAGACACTTCAAAATGGAAACTAGAATAGAAAACCCCATACATCTTTGACCTTTCCTAACTGAAATTCTTTTCACCACCTCCACATAAGAACATTAGACACACTGTTGTCAGAATTCATCATGATAACTTCTGAAACCGAGGATTATTTCTTCTTCCCACCTCTACTCTTCTGATGTGAGAGGTTTATCTTAATTGAAAAAGAATAGAAATTGACCTAACACAAAAACTTAAGAGGGGATTCGTTAATTTGATCAACTAGATTGGGAAATCACTTATAGATTTACATTAAATGTTCATTAATTATTTATTGTGGAATACACTAGAAAACAGATGAAATAGAGGGATAAAACAAAATAACCCACTTGTAAAGACATGCCACAACAGACTCTAGACATGCATGGGGGATCATTTTAAATTCTTCTCGAAACATTTTCCAAAAAGGAATAATTAACCTTTATCCCAAAACTAACTAGACAATAAGAACTCAAACATGAAATGAGAGTCGACCAAGATAAATTCTCAGTCTTGAAATTCCTCATAGGAAAAATTTAAAAAAGACAATAAGACACACCATTCAATCAGCGATTACCCAAACATTACCTTTTCTTTATAGGCACATTTAAAAATAAAATTGAATTTTTAGTTTTTAAATTCACCAATGGTATCCCACTGAGCCTCTCACATGATTTTTTCTCTTGCCAAACCAGGAACCATTTAAATTCCCACACATATCCAATGCATGTTATAACTCATGAATATAACAAAGGTTAAATAAAAAATATTCCACTTTCTAAATTAAACACTTTTCCCACTTCTCCTTTCCAAAAAAATCACTAAATCATTCTTTCATGAACTTATAGCCCAAAAAAAAGAAAATCCATTTTGAGCTTCAAAAATTATTTAGAAAAACAATAACTATTCAAATAAAAACACATTTTTAAAACATACAAACCAATTTAAATACGTTTTGAACTATTAAAAAATTCATCTTAATACACAAAAACATCTACTTCATTGATCAGAATTTTATTTAAAACTCGACTCTTCTCATTTTAAAACAAGTTTCAAAAGTCTTTTCAAAAACAATATTCAATTTTCCTAAAACGAAACATTCAATAAAACACAAAATTATTTGATAAAAATATACCATTTTTAAACTCATACAATTTACTCATAATCATATAATTGAAAAATAAATTAATATAAATAACGGTTCAAATTTTGGAAACTATTTTTCATAAATTTTGAAAATTCATTTTCCACCTAGCCAAAACCAAAAAACTATCTTTAAAATATGATTTTATTAATTCCATAATATGGGGTTTTCAAAATAATTCATATAATACATAGTTATATTAAAAAATTTAGGAGAAACTACTGTCTATGTGTGAATCATATATATGGTTGGTGGACACTCTCCTACCACATCATCATCACATAGACTATCCTAGAAAAATATCCTCAACTCCATATTGTTTTCAAGTACCTACAATATCATTGAGACAATTTTACCAACTCTCATTTAATTTCCCAAATAATTGACAAATATAAGGACCAAATGACCCAAACAAAACTCAAATTCCCTGGGTAACTTGAATCCTATCATGAGGTGTGATAGCCAATCACCCTACTCACAATTGGAATGACATGTCCTAAAAAATCTTTACTCTAGTCTACCAAAACTTGTTTCCATGGATCAAGAGTAAAAATAGTGTAACCTTACTATGATATCATTTTCTCACCAACCATGTCGGTTCATTATCCAGAATGGAACCTGAATTTTAGGACGGTATGTCTGAGTATGATATACTCTATTATACCAAACATAGGATCGAATATATAAGTACGAGATTCTAAAATACAAGAGGGGGTGAGTTTTACCTTTTAAAAATTATCTAAGTAAATTTTCTATAACCAAAATTCACAAAACCTTTAATTTATAAAGACTTTCTTGATTCCGGAAAAGTGATTCTGGAAATGAGACTTAAAAAAAGTTTACAACTACTAAGATTCTACCTTAAATCATATACATCAATCTAAATCAGATTACTAGTAAAGAAGTATAAAAAAGTTATACATTCCTGATCAATAAAAAATGCACAGTGGAAAACAATGTAGTAACACTACAAGTAACAAACAAAAACTCTTTTAACCCAAAGTGAAGGGTATCTGAAAACCCTGGATTAGAGGTCCCTTGATTTATACTTTCAAGAAAGTATGTCTTACTCACAACAGGGCAATCCCTCAATATAATGATCAGATTCTATCTTGCTATCCCTGCAAGCCCTCAACTATCAGGTAGTTGGTACCTCTGTCTTCATATCCCCGGAAGCCCTCGATTGTATACAGAAACAATCAGAGTCGAACGAAGCAGGACTGCACGAACCAACGTTTGATCAAGTCATTCAATCTTTCTGCACGAAGCTTGAGAATTGATAAGAGCCACTCTCTCTAGAAATAACTTCAACATCATGAAAGCACCAATTTCAAAGATGTTGTCTAGTGTTCTTGATTCTTTTAAAATGAGCTCCTATTTATAGGCGAATCTCCAATGATCGGCTCCCTCCTCCAACGGTCATATTTCTCCTTGAATTTCGGAGGGACTTGTACAAGTTTCACTCAATCAAAGGTTATTTGATAACTGAAGGCACAACATCATTTTATATTATAACTAGTGTAAACATAAGTAAAACTGATGTTCCGAATGAAAGTAAATAAACATTCGTAATGTAAGAAAAGTATGAATGTTCATAGTCTAACTAAAAATAGAATTCAATTTTTATAATAAATAGATATTCGGGTATTATTTTGTCGGAATTTGGAACCTAAATTCTATAGAAGTATGGAGTCTAAATATCTTTTAAATTCAGAGTCTAGATTCACAAGAATTCAGAACCTGAACTTAAAGAGTTTGGAGTTAAATGCACAGAATTTCGGAGTAGAACTAGTAAATGTTTGGATTCCAACTCATAGACGATTGGAGTCGAACTATTAGAAGTTAGGAGTCGAACTCATAGAAGTTCGGAGTAAAACTAGTAGAAGTTCGGAGGTGAACTAGTATAAGTTCGTAGTCGAACTCATAAAAGTTTGTAGTCGAACTAGTAGAAGTTCATAGTTGAACTAGTAGAAGTTTGGAGTTGAACTCCTAGAAGTTCGGAGTCAAACTAGTAGATGTTCGTAGGCGAACTAGTAAAAGTTCAGAGTCGGAATTCGGAATCTTAAACAGAATGCTTCATATCTATGTATTATATGATTCCGAGGTTTTTAGTTACAATCCAAATTTTACACTTAGAAATTAAATGTGATTGAATATTCAAAACAATGTAAGGATAAATTTCCTTGGGGAAGGATATTTTCCTTAAGAAAATGAAACAATGGGTAAAATGAGATTTGCTTTAATATAAGGTGTTTCTGATTTTCAAAACATGGAGGAATGGAAAAGTCATATGGAAAACCTTATTGACTCAACAATATCCCCCTTTTTGGAAAGAACAAACATCTTTATGAAAAATAATAAAATGGAATAGAAAAATTTAAACTTATCTCCCTTTTCATATGGATAATGATTAATACGACTAACTCCCCCTTAGGCTTTGGAACTCTAAGGATTGTATTCTGGATTTTCTATAATAGGATTTTTCTTGAGTACGGAAATTTCTTGTACTGAAAAACTCCACCTTAGATTAACTCCCCCTTAGGGATACCTATTTTACTTATGAATATTCTTCCTTCTTCCGTTCAGATTGTTCCTTATTCCTTTTTGAGTTCTTTTTCCTTCTCCCCCTTTGTGATTTTTAAAAAGAGTTTGAGGGAATGGAAAAGAAATATGGTACCTAAGATATTAGTAAAAAACAAACCAAACAAGCAACCACAATTCTATTATAATTGGAATAATTTTTAAAAGGAAAATCAAATGCAACAAAATATCGGATTGAGCCTATTTTGTTTCCTTTTCCTTGGGCAAGAGCTTCTTCACAATTGTCTTCAGCTTTCTAAGATCTTTACAATCCTCCTCACCTTTCTTTTCTATGACTGTGATTCTATCTTCTTGAGCCTTCAAGACTTCTGCCTGAGCCTTTAGAAACTCTTCTTGCTTCACTATCTTTTCTTCCATCTCGGTTCGGAGATTTCATTCTGATTTCAATCCTTGAGAAACATAATTCAGCATTCCATTTAGATCTTTGAAATCTTGAATCTGAGTATTTTTCTCTAGGTTCAACTTATCCAAAAAAATGTCTGAAAGATTTTTTATTTTGACATCCACATCATTAAAATCATCCATAACATCTAGTTGGAACTGATCATGCTCTTCCATATCTTCAACAATTCTCTTAAACCAAAGGGTTATTTTTCTGAACGACTTTCTGTAGACCTTGTAGTTGATAAGAAAATTTTTATGCTCTGATTTAATCTTCACACATTTATCCATTACCATGGATAAGGTTTCTGACTTCTGATTCAATTTGTGCTGAAGAATATGGTATCTAGAGTCTATTTTTGGAATGATCGGAATGGTATCTACCAATTAATTTAGGGACTCAACCACAAAATAATGTCTCAATGTAGATGACTCCGAATTTGAAAACTTTATAAGAGATTGTTCTTCTTCAATTTCCACCATCCTCCATTTAGAAGAGCCTCCAAAATGCTTCTTCCTTATGATATCTTTCGATGGGGTATCAATAAGCACTTGCTTACACTTACTAGTACTCAGAATAGCCTCTTCTTCTAGAGATTCTTGCTCACTGTCAGATAATTGCACAATATTTTCTTCATCAACCTTTTCTTTCTCAGCCCGAGCCTCAAAATATTCTTTATGTACAATGTCGTGATTATGAATTTCTTCTTCAGATGTCTTATTCACCTCCTCTTCACCTTTCTCATCATCTATGTGTGTAGCCAATTTTGAGGATCCGGCATGAGAAGTCCGGACTGAAAACTTCTCAAAATCAATTACCTTTTCTTGATACTCTTCAACTATATTTGACAAATCTTTTGTCTTTTTAGAGAATTGAGCTTCGTGAACATCCTTCATAACTTTATGAACATTCTTCATTACATCTTTCTCAACTTCCCTTTCTTCATCAACCTTCTCTAGAGATTTTTCCGGAGTCATGAAGTTCTTCCCTTGAGTTTCTGGTAAACTTTCAACCAAGAAAGACTTCGGAAAGGGAATATTCTCGGAGACTATTTTTTTGGCTTTCAAGAGAGATTGAACAATCTCTGCCTATAACATCCTTTTCTTCATATTCATCAATTTAGCTTACTTCTCTAACTCATCGGAATATTTTCCTTTTAAGTCCTTAGCCTCAGCAGGGTCTAAGCCAAAATGTGGCTCACCTTCTTTCCTCTTTTCATTGTGATCTCTTAATATTTCTACCACCTCATCCAGGTAGGATTTTTTCTTTTTGAGTTTAGGAGGTTCGGATTCAACTTCCTTAGACTTAAGAGTTTTACCTTCAGCTTCCACTTCTTTCAAATTCCTTTTCTTTTCATCCTTCTTGGATGGTTTAGCTTTCTCTACATTTTTTGGAACAGATTCTTCCTCCTCCTCTTCTAGCAGAGCATAAAACTATCCTATCTATTTTGAGAAACCAAAATTCATCCTCTTTAATGTGTCATCACAAATCAGCATCACCTTGCAATTCCAAGGCTTTTATCTTCATGGAATTTTTTAGTATTATAAGCACCGAACTATCAACTTAGAAAGCAAGGCCGGATACATAATGATCTGAGGTCTAAGATTTCCATTTTTTATATTCTCAGTCATGATAAGGATGTGATTCATGAAGTTCACCTTCCTTAGATTTAGCAAAAAATATATGATGCACATATCACTCTTCTTAAGGGAATCCTTATCACCCCTTCTTGGAACAATGAGACCTTTTACCCATAATTGTAGAATCTGGTTGTCGATAGATAAATGGGAAATCTTTGTGGTTTTTTCATCTTTGAGCCCAAGGCATTCCATAGCCTTCACCTTTTTGAAACTTCCCTGAACATCTGGCAACTTCTATGAACAAAATTTGGCCTCACCTTCATATAATAAGCCCACTATTCTTGTAGCCTTGGTGTAAGAGAGTTTGTAGGTTTTTTCAATAGGATTTTAATGAAAACCTCTCACCTTCAGCATCCTTAAAGAATCCCAATGACTCATATAATTCTATAAGAAGATCTGGATAAACTACATCCTGAGCTTCTGTCTTTGAAATAGCTATACCTTCCCATCCATTGAGCTTTATGTTCTTATAAATTATAGAATCGTACATATTTAAAAAATTTGGATGCACCAACCATTCCCTATAGATTATCCCCTTCGAAATTGGCTTAGTAGACATTTTTTTGGGCCTCTGCAGACATTCGGATCGGAGTACTTCTGAAGAATTTGGAACGGCATTTTGTGGAGTGGCAGAGCTTCGAGATGCAAGAGACTGACAACCGATGTGTGACAACCATCGGGGGTCCTTTATATAGGCGATGAAAGTGACCTTTCATCTTCCAAAACCAATCTAATGGTTGAGAATTTTTCATATATGATTTAACGGTTGTAAAAGTATCCGCAAGGAAAAAACATTTGGTTGAATCCGTTCATTTGAGGTTTTTAAAAGAAAAGATTTGGATTTAAGGAAACTTGAATCCGAAAAAATTTTCAATACAAAAGAAACTAATAGTAGGTGAAAAAAAATATGAAAACTGAAGAAGGAATCATACCTCTCTGATTTTCAGGAGAATTATTCAAATTGAAGAAAATTATTCTTGAAGGACTTTAAATTAAAAAACATGATTACGAAAAAGAAAAGAAAATTTTCAATACGAAAATTTCCATTACGAAAATTTCAATTGCGAAAATTTCCATTACGAAAATTTTCCTTACGAAAATATCCATTTTGAAACATTCCATTCCAAAAATTTCCATTCATAGAATTTCCATTCTGAAAATTTTGAAAAACTTCATTACAAGAAACATGAAAAACTCAATTATGAAAGACCTAATAAAAAACTTCATTACAAAAAATTTGATAAACTCCATAACAAATGTACTCCCCATATGAAAAGTAGTTTATTACTATAAGGAGATTGGTTCAACAAGAAGTTAATTAAGGAAGATTACCTTATGGTTATCATCCCTTACTTCTATTTGATGTATTCAAATCTATTGGAGGGTAAATATTTTGTGAAAATGTTAGCAAGTTGATCTTGGGTTCCGATAAACTGAAGAATGATATCTCATTTTAGTGTGTGATCCCTAAGGATGTGATGCCTAATATCTTTGTTCTTTTCATGAGAGTGATGTGCAGGGTTTTTTCTAAAGGGAATGGAACTTGTGTTATCACAGAAATTTTGAGTCTTAGTAAAACTCAAGACATATTATATGAGTGTGTGTTGCATCCACAATACATGAGCACAGAAACTTCTAGCTTCTATATATTCATCTTCAACAGTGGATAGTGCTACTGAGTGTGGCTTCAGGCATGAACAAGAAAATAATGAATCTCCTAAGAAATGACACTTTCCGAATGTACTTTTTCTATCCATTCTACATCCACCAAAGTATACATCTAAAAAAATTTAATATAAAATCACTTCTAGAAGTATTAAAAAGTCCATGATCCACGGTTCCCTTTACATTGGAAAATATTCTCTTCACTGCCTTTAAATGATATTCCTTGGGATTGTATTGATATCTAGCACATAAGCATACAGAAAACATTAAGTCTGGAGGACTAGATATCAAGTATAGTATGATTTTGATAATACCTTTAAAAGATGTTTGATCTACTGGTTCCTCAGCTTCATCAAGATCAAGTGTGTTTGAGGTACCAATGGGAGTATTAATACTTTTAGTGTTTTCATATCCATACCCTTTAAGAAGATCATTAATATACATCTATTGAGATATATAAGTTCCTTTTGGTTTTTGAGAAATCTGAAAACCAAGGAAAAATGTTAACTCAGCCATCATACTCATTTCAAAATCATATTTCATTAGATCCGCAAAGGAATCAGTTGGAATTTTTGAGTTGAACCAAATATAATGTCATCAACATAAATTTGAATAATAAAAACATTTTTTATATCTTTCATTATAAATAGGGTTGGATCTAAATTTCCCTTAACATAGATGTTTTGAAGCAAAAATAATGTAATTATATCATACCAAGCTCGAGCAGCATGTTTAAGGCCATACAAAGCTTTGTTATGTCTAAAAACATGATCTGTATGTTTTGTGTCTTCAAATCGTGGAGGTTGTTCAAAAAAGACTTCCTCTTGAACATAACCATTAAGGAAATCACATTTAACATCCATTTGAAAAATCATGAAATTGGAGAATGCTGAAAAGGCATGTAAAATATGAATAGATTCAAGTCTATCTCCTGGAGCATAGGTTTCTTCATAGTCTATTCCTTCTTGCTGATTATAGCCTCTAGCAACAAATCTAGATTTATTTTCAATGATGACTCCACTTTCATCACACTTATTTATGAAGACCCATTTTACTCTAATTATCGAAGTTTCCTTAGTTCTTTCAACCAAGGTTCAGAATTTATTCCTTCTGAATTCATTTAGATCATCTGGCATGGCTTAAATCCAATCATCATCACTGAAAGCTTCATCAAAACTTTTTGATTCTAATTCGGAAATGAATTCTAGATGGTATATTTCATTTCATAAAGAACTTCTAGTCCATACAGGTTCATATACATCACCAATGATACTATAACTGGGATGATTCATTAAAAACTACTGATTTCGGTTTTGTAAAACTTGTTCATCAACATAGGGTAGGAAATCCTCTAGGGTAAATGTTTTAGAAGCATCTTATTGAACATTTTCCTTATGAAAAGGATTTTCTATCATAGGATGATAATCTGTTTTTGAAAACACATCTAAGGATGGAGGTAGGGGTTGTTTGAAAACAAATTTATCAGTTTCATCAAATTTTACAAGTACTATCTCTTTAATAGTGCAAGTGTTTTTTTTAAAAACACTATAAGCCTTAGAATCTGTGGATTAGCCTAAGAAAATTACTTCATCAGATTTTGGTGAGAATTGGTTTAAATTATCATTAGTATTCAGAATGAATACATTGCAACCAAAAACCCTAAAGTAGGAATGTCTAGGTTTTCTATCATTCCATAACTCATAAGGATATTTATTTAGAAAATTTCTAATCAAAACTCGATTTATAGTATAACAAGAAGTAATTACAGCTTTAGCCTAAAAATGTTTGGCTACAGAATACTCACTCAACATGGTTCTAGTTTTTTCTTGAAGAATTGTATTTCTTCTTTCAACAACACCATTCTGTTGAGGTGTTCTGGGTACTGAGAAGTTGTGAGTAATACCTTTTCTACTACAAAAATTTTCAAAATCAGAATTTTGAAATTCTCCTCCATGATCACTATGAATAGTTTTCAATGGAAGGTTTTTCTCATTTTTAACTTGGACTCTAAAAATTGTGAAATAGAAAAAGTATTCAGATTTCTTTTTTATAAAATAGACCCATGTAAATCTAGTATAATCATCAACTAAGACAAATACATAATAATTTTTCCCAATGCTTCCAGTTATGTAGGACCAAATAGATCCATATGAACTAGCTGTAATGAATTAGTGATTTAGACTCCACTAATCGATTTAAAAAATTATTTATGATGCTTTCCATAATGACAAGGGTCACAAAATTTTGAAGAATCAAATCTATGCTCCAGTAGATCCTTAACTAAATCTTTCTTAGAGAGTTTTCATACGTTCCTAAGGTTGCAGTGTCCTAACCTTCTAGGCCTTAACCAAGAATTATCTTCAATTACACTAACTCAAGGTAAGTCTTGGCTCTAATGGTATTATAAGTTCAAAGTGTATACATTCTCTTTCCTATTGGCAGAAAGAATAAACTCTTCCTTGTAATTGTGTACTAATCACTTATCATTCCTAAAATTCAAAAGTTATCCTTCATGACATAATTGGATTATGCTGATGAGGTTGTGCTTAAGACCTTTAACAAAAAATACATTTGAAGTCAAATACTTTCCATGAAGCACAATGTTACCTATACCAATAATTTTTCCCTGAGCATTATCTCCAAAAGTTACATTTCCTCCTTTGGTCTTGATAATCTTTTCGAAATAGTTTTTGTTACCAGTCATATGTCGGGAACATCCACTATCCATGTACCACATATTTCTATTTGTACTTTCCCTATTTCCCTAAAAATAAGAAAAAAAGTTAGGTTTTTAGAATCTATACTTGCATGGATCTAGAAACTTCAGAAAGAAAATTTTTGGGTACCCACATCATCTTAGAAAAATAAGCCTTATGAAATCCTAAAGATTGGGTTTTGTTTAAGGAACAATTATTTTCCATGTGATCACCACGCTAAAATTTAGTACAGAATGGGGCACTTTTAGGAACAAAGTTGTTATTACTAAAAATCAGTTTAGAACAACTATAACCAAAATCAGAAGTATAACTTCAAAGATGGATTTGTGAATACATTTTATTAAAACTTTCCTTACCTAGGGTAAGGTATAACAAACACATCCTCAAGGAGAATATTTCGGACTTGAGTTTAATAACTAATTTATTATATTTAAAAGAATTTGAACAAGAGCTAGGATCGAAAACATCTTTCATATAAATTATAGTTTCTAGATCTTTTGAATTTTTATTCTTCTCAGAACATACTTCCTCATGATTTTTCTGAAATAATTTAAAAATCCGCATTTTTCTTATCAAGATCTTTAGAAAGATCTGATATTTCCTTGGTAATAATTGTATTCCTAGAGTTTTCTTTATCAAGTTTCTTCATGAGTTTTGAATTCTCATTCTCAATATGTTTGGAAAACCTAGAAACTTCTTCATAGGTAGGTACAATATTATCCTCATCAGAAGAGGATTATTCATCCAAAGAGTTATAATATTTACTATCATTATGATTTAAAGAAACATTGGTCATTGATTCTTCATTGTGTACCTTAGCCATCAAGAAATGATTATCAATAGGTATCCTAGATAAAAGTCCAAGATTCTTTTATCCAGAAGATTCATAATCCAAATATTCATATGAAGAGTCTCCACCACTGGCACTCCATGTGTCATTGGATTTCAACATTTTCATATATTTAGACTTGTAATACTTCTTTCTGATTTTCTCAAAATGCCTTTCCTTTCATTCTTTTCTCTTGAGCATAGGGCAGTAAGGTCTTATGTGTCTATATCTCTTATATTCATTGCATGTAACTTTAGAATATTTCTTATCTTTCCTTTCCTTCTTCTTGTATTTAGATTGAAATTTCCTCTGTCCAGCTATCGTTTTCATCCATCGAGAAAGATTTTCTAATTCATATTCTAAGAATTCACTTTTACTAGATTCGAAATGGATAAATAATTTCTTAGATCTAAATCTAGAAACTCTCTCAGGAGTCTTAGCTTTCATGTGATTGGAAGTAGTAGTAAAATCTACACTGCCATTCCCATTATTCTTCTTTATGTTTTCATCATCTCTCTTCATTCTAGTATCATGTTGATGAAGATTTCCAAACAGTCCATCAATATAAATTTGACTAACCTTTCTGTTTTCATTGATAGCATTTCTCTTTGATTCCCACTCATTGGGCATAATATCTATGATCTTGTCAACAAGGGCTTCATCATCTAGACCTTTATCTCCCATTGATTGTAAGCTGTTCACAATAGTCATGAATCTCTGTTTCACCTTAAAAATTGGTTCTCTATAAGGAAAATTAAACCCATGATATTCAGCTCTAACCATGGCTCTCCTAGTCTCAATCACTTTAGATGTGCCAAAATGTGTAACATCAAGTTTCTTCAATATACAGTTAGCTATTTCACAAGAAAACATTTGGCTATATATGATTCTAGTCATTGAAAATGAAATTTATTGTGTACCTTATAATGAGTTGGTATTCATGTTTTTCATGATTAGGGAAGCTACTAACATCCTTGGAAGGATTTTTATATTCTCCGGTAAGCATGAAAATCTGAGCTACTTTAGTATTGATAATGAATGTCTTCATTAGATCTCTCTAATAATCATAATCATTAAAATAATAAATTACTAGTCTAGTAGGATTTAGGTTGTTGATAGCACCAACATTTAAGCTTTTCATCCTTAAGAAAAACTTTGGCACACAAACATGTTAGAAGTATAAGTCTATAAATAAGATAAAATCTTTTAAGCAATAAAAAATTGTATCCTTAAGGAAAAAATGAATCCGAAATATGATTCCGAAAATAAATTTATTCTGAAATGTATGAATCTAGAAATATGAATCTGAATGTTCAATTCTGATAAATATATAAGAAAACTTCTGAATCTAATATTGAGATTAATTCAGATGGAACTGATTCCTCTGATACCAATTGTTAGGATGGTATGTCTGAGTATTATATAATCTATTATACCAAATGTAGGATCAAATATATAATAATGAGATTCTCATATATAAGAGGGGGGGTGAAATGTACCTTTTAAAAATTCCCTAAGGAAATTTTGCATAACCAAGATTCACAAAACCTCTAATTTCTAAAGACTTTCTAGATTCCAGAAAACTGATTCCGGAAATGAAACATAACAAAATTTTACAACTACTAATATTCTACCTTAAAGAGTATATAATCTTACTAAATAAGAGTAAAAGTAAGGAAGTATAATAATGTTATACTTTCCTTATCATTACAAAATGAACAGCTGAAAACAAAGTAGTAACACTACAGGTAACAGAAAAAAACTCTTTCAACCTAAAGAGAAGGCTATCCAACAACCCTAGAAAATAGGACCCTTGATTAATAATTTCAAAATGTCTATCTTACCCACACTAGGGTAGTCCCTTGATATGAATATTGGAGTCTGTCTTGCTATCCCTACAAGACCTCAACTATCAGGTATCCGTCACCTTTGTCAACTTATCCCCAGAAGCCCTCGATTGTAAACCGCAACAATCGAAGTCGCACGAAGCGAGTCTTCAAGAAGCAAAGTTTGTATAAGTCGTTCAAACATTCTACACAAAGCTTGAGAGTTGATAAGAGCCTCTATCTCTAGAAATAACTTCAGTAGCATGTAAGCACCAATGTCAACGATGTTGTCTAGTGTTCTTGCTTCTTTTCAAATGAGCTCTTATTTATAGGAGAAGCTCCTACGGTCGACTCCTTCCTCCAACAATAATATTTCTCATTGAATTTCGAAAGAACAAGTACACGTGTCACTCAATCAACAGTTAGTTGATAACTAAAGGCATGATAAAGTTTTATATTCCAACAAGTGTAAGCATAAATAAAACTGATGTTCGGAATGAATGTAAATAAAATTTTGCAATGTAATCAAAGTATGAATGTTCCTAGTCTAACTAAAAAATATAATTCGGATTTTTTAATAAAGAGATATTTGGATTCTATTTTTTAGGAATTTGGTACCTGAATTCTATAGAATTTAGGAGTCTTAATTTCAAGGAAATTTGGAGTCTGGATTCATAGGAATTAAGAACCTGAACATAAAGATTTTAGAGTTGAACTCACAGAATGTCAGATTCAAATTAGTAAAATATCAGAGCCAAACTCATATAAGATCTGAGTTGAACTAGTATACGTTTGGAGTCGAACTCATAGAATTTCAGAGTCAAACTAGTACAAGTTCGGAGTCGAACTAGTAGAAGTTTGGAGTTGAACTAGTAAAAGTTCGGAGTCGAACTAGTAAAAGTTTGGAGTCGAAATCGTAGAAGTTCGGAGTCGAACATATAGAAGTTCAAGGTAGAACTATTAAATTTTTTGAGTCATAATTCAGAGTCATAAATAGAATGCTTCATATCTAAGTATTATACGATTCCGAGGTTTTTAGTTACAATCTGAATTTTACAGTTAGAAAAGAAATGTGATTGAAAAATGAAAACAATGTAATGATAAATTTCCATGGGGAAGGATATTTTCTTTAAGAAAATGAAACAAGGGGTAAAATGAGATTTTCTTTAAGATAAGGTGTTTGTGATTTTCAAAACATGAAGGAATGGAAAAGTCATATGGAAAACCTTATTGACTCAACACTGAACTGGTCTATGGCAAGGCCTAAGGGGAGTTATGGATCCCCAAGTACTGGAACAAGTTTATGAGTGTCAAATTAAACATGTGGGAATTATTTTTCGGAATTTAATTAGCATAAAAGCAACAAAAATAATTAACAAAAAAAATCTGAAAAATCCAAACCAAACAAGCATTAAACAATTTCAAAATTTGAGTAACAAAGCTTAATAAAAATCCATTATGTCTACAAAAATGGGAGAATCAAGACTATTTCAAAAACCACCACATGGAAAGGTGGAAACCACTCTCAAGACATCTCCACAACAAACCAGCAAGGCAAACCCCTTGAGAGCTGAAGCACCATATTCAAAAACTCTTACCTTACATACATCAAACATTAAAAAGGTTACATAAACCCAAAGGTGTACATATAGGGAGTTAACCTAAGCCTAGTAGGTTTTCACCAGAGAAAATATTCTATGCTATAAACATTATAAGACAAATAGATTAAAAATTTCAAAAAAAGAAAATGCTAGTAACAATTTTAAATAAGAAACATTGACTAAGATATTGTTTTTAAGAATGAAACCTTAATGAATAAACAAATTTAAAGAATTAAAACATGATTATGAAATTAACAAGAAAACCTACCATATATCGATGACAGGTGTGATATAACTAATGAGAACTAGTCACAAGAAATGCCCCTGGGCACTAACTAAAAATGGGACATTATGTACAACTTATCTCGAGGAAATGTGGCATATAATCAATGGAGAATATCACTCTTGTACACAAGACATTAGAGATGAGAAACATCAAAAATTATAGTTGTTTCTAATCATCACAATTGTTTAGTTAGTGTTGAAGCATCAATATCTCTATGTAAAATCGGGCTATAACCACTTTCGAATCACTACCATACTTGTTCTAGTCTACCTACCTAGATACTTAGGCACCCCTTATTGTTCAAAATCATGTTTAACATTCATATAATATATCACCTCCAGATTTCACAAGCCATATGAGGAATTACACACACAAAATAAACCACTTGAATAAAAAAATCATCATATAAAATTAAATTCATACCAAATAATGTTTCCACATACAATTTCTATTACATAATCACTTCATAAATTACCATTTGGAAACACCCAATAAAGAACACAATAAATTTAAATCAAACACATGAAAAAAAATTCCCTTTTTAATCCCACACATAAAACATATTTGTTTGAAGGTGTGATTCCCAATATTTAAACCACTGTCAATATATAACAAAAGTTCATAGTAAGTAAAGCACAAAAAAATATTTTCAAAACATTTTTCATAAACCCTATGCAATTTAATAAATTATTTTCAGAATTTATAAAAAAATTATTAAATAACACAAAAGATATAAAACCATAAATATACCTAATTCAAATTAGAAAATATATTTTCAAACCACTTTCATAATGTATCCTTCCAAAAAACCCCATCCACAACACACAAATAAAAAATATAACCTTAAGAATACTAAATCAATCATTAAAATGTCACTTTTATCACATTGTCACTTTATATTATTTTTAACACATCCTTCACACCCATCAATTAACCAATAAACATTTTTATAAAACAACCCACCAAATTAATTTCTCATAGCATAGCCACATTACTTATAAAATCTATTACCCTCAAATTGCATCCCAAAAAATTTCAAATACACCTTTTAAACAACACATAAAAACTATAGAACCAAATTATGAATTTAAAAAAGAAAAATAAAATTGATTAATCAATGTTTAAGCATGGAATAACCTGCCTTTGGTTTCAAATTTTCCAAAAACATGTTTGAATGTGCAACAACACCTCAACCCTACCATAGGTAATCAAAAGAGAGAAATAATCAAGACTATAGAATACTAAAAACTCCTTATTAAACCCTATAGAAGAAACACTAGCTTCTATAAAATTAAAACCCCATGAAATATAGAAGAAATACTAGGAAAGAGGAATACAATATAGAATAAGTCACTTACATAAAGGATCCTAGTGGTTCCCCACTAAATCCCCTTAAAAAATGGTTGTCTAAGAGGGATAGGGGATCCAATGAAGCCCCCGTGTACTAAAATCTGAAATGGGAAAGAAAAGGTGTGGAGTAGGGGATAAATCTTAAGAGGGAAAACATGGAATAAAACTAATATTTATTTTCTGGGCTAAGCACATGGTTTGGACACACTGTTTGACAAACCACGCAATGACCGTGAGCAAAATCTGTCTAGGATGAAAAACTGTATAGACTAGTCGCACCACCATGCGGTGTCCATGAAATAGTACAACTGGCCTACCATATGACAAGAATAAGCTGTCACACAGGCATGCAGCAGTCGTGTGGTAGGTCCTAGCGAACCACATGGTTACATAGGCCAGGGCCCATGATTCCCTTTAATTGTGCGCCAACCATGAGTTTGGGACTTCCCAACCCTATTTTCACCATTTCTACAGCATTTATCTAAAAAATTAATAAGGGAACCTATGAGAAAAAATAATTAAAAAATAAAGAGGTAAGAATACCCAAAAATTTTAAACCTGTCACTCTGGGTTACTGAGAAAATGAACATAAACCGGACCAAAACTAAAATGAATTAGAAATTACAAACCCTTGTGTGAAATTATTTCTCAATGAATATATTTTCATAAAATTAAATAAAAAAGGATTTTTATTTATCTCTATTAGTTAATAGTTTATAGTGTACATTTGAGGATTAATTTATCAAAGATGAGGGAGCCTAAGGGATATTTTTAATATTCATAATTAATTCATACACTTTCTAATAAGATCTATGATAATGGGGTTATTATTTAATAATGATTTCAAGATGTGTATTTATACTAGTAGGATTGGAAGAAATAAATATTATTGAGTCTCATTGTAGTTGGTGGAATGATCAGTGATGTACCGTAGTGGAATCATTATGTACCTTTTTAATTTTTTGGGGATATTTTTCTTATGTGTTTCTTTTTTATCATTGAGTTATTGGAAGAAAGATATATTTATGTAAAATTTTAATGATCATTATTCATGACATAGAATGTGGTGATTGATTCCAATCATTGAAAACTTATATTTAAATTCACTGTTATGGATATAGAAATTTGTTTGGTGAGATAAAAAAAATTGATGATAGATTATATTGACAGTCAAGCAATTTTTATTACTTAAGTGTTAGAGAACATTGAAGGAAAATTGTAAGGGGAATGAAATAAAATTATGAATCTTATCAAAGAGTTATTTTTCAGAGGAATTGGGATGATCCAAATGTAAAATAGGGAAGAAATATTTTAGAATCAATTTAGGTGAAAAATAACATATGAGGGGCTCCTACCAGGAGATCATTCCATAAATTGTTAATAGTGTTATGTAAAATTTAAAAACACATCTATTTATTTTGAGGTACTCATTTATTGGGGACTAAGAAATTAAACATAATATTTAAAAAACATATAATTAAGGTGAAAATGGATTAATTTACCTTTATTTTAATGACTAAAAAATATTCAATTATATTGAGTATCACTATTATAAGTTGATTATCCCCGATATGTGAACCAAAAAAGTTTTTTCTCAGGATAGTAAAATTTTAATATGTTTAATGAATATGGGTTTCACATAATTTATTGAGTAATTTTTCAAATAATGTAGTGTAAAAATTAATATATATTGGAATCATGTTATTTTATTCCAAGTAGTGAGTTGGTGAATCCAATTCATAAGGTTCCAAATAATGGAGGCATCAACATGGTGAAAAAAATAATTAATGATATTATTCAAAAATGTACTATGACATATGGGAGGGTGTGTATATTCTATAAAACAATACACACATCCACCCCAAAAAAATTCAATTATGAGTGGTATTCATGAACTAAATGTTTTCAAGGATTCTCATGATGAAATTCTATATTTATCATGACTGATAAAAATAATCTAATTAAATCCCGATGGAAACATATTTATAGTATAATATGAAATTAACTTATACATATAGTATGTTTTCTAACCACCAGGTTTCCATTAGAATGTGTAATGCACTAGACTATTTTGAAAGTTGCATGATACATAGTCTTCATTGCATTTCCATGTTATTAATTGAGAATTTCAATGATGGATTTTTAGACTACAAGATATAAAAATAGATATTTTATGCATTATTTATTTTTTATTGAATATATGGGATGATAAATTAAAATATTTGAATTGTCAAAAATAAAATTTTATCTAAAAAATGTGGCATTTTTCTAGCATAAAGTTTCAAATCCATTTATGTAACTATATCCTATAAATATAAATTTTATTATTTAGATTATTAAACAAAACACATTCCCAGGATTTATAAATCCCTTAGAAAGTATTTGGTTCAGGGAAGACATTGTGAATTTGAGGATTCAAGTTGGGATTTCTTAATTTCATTAATTTAAAATTTCATGTATTCCAAATGATATAAATATTGTACTGGGAAAATGATTTTGGATTATTTGTGATAGAAAATCATTTATTTATGGTTTTTAGGACATTTGGTCAATTATATCTTTAGGAAAATATATTACATAAGCTTCATGTTCAATGATGATTTTATGAAATAGGAAACATTGGGAATAAAAAATAACTGTCATGTTTTCTATCAATTAATGTATGTCACATATTATATTTTTGATGTAAATTAATTATACTGACCATAATTGTTTTTTAAATTATTAAAATAGAAGGATAGAAAAACAAGGACAATTTAGTTGATCCTACAAATACAAGTGTTGGACATCGCAATTATTGATATAAATAGAATTAAAAATAATATACCTAATCACATGTCATACTTTTTTTTATTAATTTTAAAATGAATGGTAGATAAAAGTTATAAATGAATTCCATTTTGAAATACAAATTTATATAGACCGAATATAAAAGCATCTTTTTTAATCATATAACGAATTACATTTACATTATATCCATTTACTCATAATTTTAATACCAATATATTAATAAATTTATTTTCTTTGAAGAACATTATTTTAATTAAAATCCAAAAAATTGATGGATACTGTGAGAATTTTCTCATATAATTCGGTTTACCAAAAGCTATAGTAACATTTATTATTTAATTTTGAAACTCATCCCCTTCAGGAGGACATCATGTTCTAGAAATTTAATATTCATTAATTCTTCACTAAGGCTTATTTTTTAAAAAATTATTAAGCATTATAGAGTATATTTTTAATTTTGGGAGAAAATATAGTGGATTTGTTACATAATAAAATTAATTTTAACTATATAAAACCAAAATATTATGGTATAGTTGTTTTATGTGTAGCACATGGATATAAAGGGAGTTTTTACTAAAAATCAATGCAAACACATAAATTTTTTGGTTCTCGATAATATATAAATTGAGTTAATGTATAACTAAAATGTTGATAATATAATTTTCGGTTGTATTGGCATGTGTTTCTAAATGATATATTAGATTCAAGGATTTATTCATAAATAATGATAATAATAAATTATTTATTTTTCTAATTACCACCAATTTTCCAAGAGATGTCATGATCTATGTAATTTCTCCTACCAAAATTTCACCCCTTCTCTCACCTCGGATATCCCTCCCCAATATTTTATCCACCAAGAAAAAACCATTGTGATCACATAACAACTATATTCTAGGCTAGTATGTTTAGGGTGTCCCATGTATATACTGATCCTTATGGATATTATCAATATGAAGACCCAATATTATATAATTATTTTGTAGAACAAGAGGATTTGGTGTTTGATCACGTCATTAAATATAGATATTCTATAAACTGATATATATTCCATTTACATGACCTTTATAAATATCATTGTTATTTCTTTTATAGAGAAGTAGCCATTAGATTCCATATTGTCACCTACATTGTATTTTTCAATTATTAAGGTAGGGGATGTGGCTTGACTACATTATACCATTACAGTGGGGGGTCAATCTGGGGAAGGGGAATGATTAGAAATAGTATGTGAATTTTTTTTCTTCATAATCTAATTTTATAATTTACATTTCTTTTATATAGCAACTACACTATGTTCTTACAATAATTTTTAAATAGAATTATTTTTTATTCTTTCGTTATTGATGGAATGAATGAACCTATATTATTATATGTACTATATTTTGTGAACCACTTCAAATTTTATTTTGAACTCATATATTTCAAATTTGTTTAAATTTTATATAAGAACTCATTATTTATTCATATTAACATGGGATTTTCACACACTCCAATAATATATAATTGAAATGGAACTACATTAAATTAGAGATTTTTTCTACTCCTTTATCTATGGTTCTTTCTTCATAGGGATATCCCCAAAACTCTCTAACAACGATCTCATACAGTGGTGGAACTATTTTTTTGTTTGGATTAGGGGGCATTCATAAGATTCACATTGAACCGACAATGATTTATTAATTGAATCATTTTTTAGGATACATTTCTTATTATATACATTCTATTAACATGGTATTTTATAATAAAAATAGGAAAATAAATTTATGAAATTTTATTCATTTAATGAATGTTTATTTATTTATTACACATAAGATGAGATCATGTGTTATTTTGTAAGTGTATTTTATCTATATTTTTAAATTTGTAAAAGTATTTGTATCAAGTTCACTACAATGTATTCATGTATTTAGTGGTTTTCAAGAAAATATAAACCCCTATATTGAGATGTTTTTTAAGAGACAATTTCTTATAATTCCACATATCATCATTCCTGAGATAAGATAATTCATATATAACCACAATTATATATTTGTATTTCTTAATGAACCATGTCTATTTTAAATGACATTAAAATGTTTGAGACTATCAATTATATTATTTTAATAACATTTCATCATGATAGTGTCACAATATTTGAACCACTTTTATGATTATAGAAATCCTGGAATGCTATATTAGAATCCAAATTGTAATAAAATGGATCCATCATACCCATTATTTAGCTTGATGGAATGATTAATTTTTATAGAGAATTATACGTACGGGTTTGGTACTTCGGAATAACATTTTTTAGGAATTACATGAATTCTAATAGGAATACATTTCCATTATCAGGTATCAAGAATGGCATTTTTTGTGATTTTAGTTCATGTACTCATATAAATTTTGAAAACATGATAAAATTAAAATGAAAATGAAAATGTGAGGATTTGTGACACCTTAGATAACTGATGATTATAATATTCCTAACATTAATATGATAACCATAATATAGTATTACTAGATGAATAACTATGTGTTTCAAAGTATTATTCGAGTTTTACATAAAATGTTGTTTGTATTGCATGACACAAATATCACTAAAAATATTATTGAGGGAAAAGTGTTGAAATATATGAATATTATTTTTTACAATAAAAAATTCTTTTTTTATCCCATTATCAATATCAAAACGAAACGGTGATTCTTATATTAGAGAAAATTTTATAAGAAATTCTTTTATTAAGATTTAATTTTTAAAATCATGTGTTATGAATGAATAATTTGAAACTCTTCATCAATGATAAAATTTAATTTTTCACATCACAAACCACAAAAATTTATTATAATATTAATTAACATATAAATGAAAATTCAACATGGTTTATTTTTATTATTTTAAATATTGACATGGTAATTTTTTTTGAGAATATGGATTGGCCATATTCATATTACACTGAGAAAAAATATTGTTTTTATTCATCATTAGTGGTGAGTAAATTTATACATTATTTTTATATCATAGTATATATAGGGATGTTGAATGACAATTTGTGTGTTAATAATATAATAAATATCTAAACAGAATAAATTATGAATTATTCGAAATAATTTACTGTTCAAGGGAATGAACTATTCAAATATTAATAGTTTTCTGATAAACATAGTTTTATTATTATTATTAGTCATAACTTATCTATGGTTGATGTATTTTATCTATTATATTATTATTGAAATTATTTTTTTTCTTGGTGGAATGTCTAGGATCAATTATAGGTGAATTTGGTATTTAAAACCATTTAATTATATTTAATATTAATATAAATGGATTTCTACATGGAATATATCTTTTGACATGATGTTATTATATAAGATTTATAGTAAATCATGATGTGACCCATGTTTTCTTGGAATAATAGATGAAAACCATATTTTTAGAAAAGGTTGGAATCAATTTCAAAAATTATTCAAACACTTTTCATTGATATAGAAAGGTCAATGAAAAAGGATGTATTGAAGTTAAAAATTATTTTTTTTCACACCCAAATTATATTTCATGAATTTAATTATAGGTAAAATAGATATCATTAACACTTCATAATAATTATTTTCATATATCATATGATTTATTCCAAATATGGAATATTTATTACCATAATAGATAATGTTATTCAATTACTCTGAAATCAAGAATTGGACATATTTTAACACTCTATATTCTTTGAATAGGTAATTATATTGTTTCAATAAGACTTCTTAATGGTACATGGGATTGTTTTTATGATATATTTATTTAATTACATAAGTTTTATCACCATTATAATGAATTAATATGGTTTATTATTGACAAAATGTGACTTTTTTACTTTATAATATGATTACATTCAATAATAACTTTAAGTCCTTGAGATTTTGTGAAATTGTTTTTTCAAATTATTTTAATCCTTTTGATATTTTTTATTTCACAAAACACTGAAATTATTTTGTTTTAAATTAAAAAAAATATTTACAAAATTCATAATACGATCCAACATGTTAAGCATGCACTAAATGAAACATAAATTTTACATTTCTCTACACGAAACACTGAGTCATGAGATTTTTGTTCTTTGTTTCCAAATAAAGGAGACTAATACAATATTTTTGAATATTATTTTTTCATGTTTTATGTAGTGTTAATAAGAGATATAGTGTCAAAGTAGACAAATATAGTGTTATTATAGTTAGTATCATAGTAATGATTCAGTTTACAATTGGAATCTAGGATGGGAAACCCTCAGTGTTAACTCTAAGGCATGTTTGGGGATATGTCTAAGGATAAGAAAAACTATATGAAATAGTCCTAGAATTTTGAAAATGATATATCATGTTGTTTTATAGAAATATATTACATAATGGATATTAAAATTGTGTTTGGATTTGGCATATATGTACCCTGGAGTAAGAACATTTACAAGATATTGTGGTCCTGATTTGGGGTAATTTATTACACAACAACGAGCCTTATGTCAAACCTGGTTTGGCACTCCCAGGGGACATGCTTTTGAAATTCAAAAACTATTTGTGAACCATAATTAAATATTTATTTTTAAGGAACCTATGAATAACTTATAAGGATTAAATGGTGTTATATATTAAAAAAGGTTTAATGTTATTTACATCATTTAAGAAAACTTTCTTGATTATGTAGTTTTCATTAATGATATCTATTTCTCACTCTATGCTTTCAATTTTTAGTCATCATAGAGAATTAGAAATAACGAGGATATAATTTAATTCTTCATATGTATAATGTATGGGAATTATGAAAATATAATATCCAACTATAAATATCATAAAGATAATCATGAAGTAGGTATGGGTATTAGTTATTCTTTTGAAGATAATGATACACAAGTGACATGTGAATGATCTGTCATGTTCTTCTTGTAATGTTCACATTGAAAATATGCTGAAAATTTTATTGTGGTTGAAGAAAATTAATACATGATTCATAGTTCCTGTTCTAGGAAATAGTTTTTAAGGATGAAGTTGAGGAAAAATGAGTAATGGTATAAGATTAAATATGGATGAATGATGTATTTATATTGTGAAATTCATATATAATGTTATATTAATCATAAAATAAATACATATTTTCATATTATTTTTTATTAAGGATAATAAGGGTAATGTATAATGGTGATTAAGGCATATAAAATTAATATTTGATTATGGTATGTTAACCCATAATTTGATCAGGATGTTGAGAAATTGTGTGTAGATTTGATAAAAATATTGTTGATTTGGATAAATTAAAATTTATCTCACTGATTACTCTATACCTGGTAGTTAATATATTTATAAACTAGTATATTTTATCATTTAAAATGTTTAAATATTATTTTATTTAAGGAATATTTCCACTAAACAATGGAATAAGGATTCATCCATCTTTTACAAAATTATTTATGGTAAATCTAGTTATTAACATGTTCCAATATAACATATTATGAGGGTATTCACATGTTTGGATAGTGACAACCAATATATACCTTATGGTATATGGGGGTAAATTGTAAGACAATTTAGTTTTATTATTTATAATGTTATGAATTTCCATCTTTTATAAGGTTTATAAGGTTATCCATTTATGGGATATTTAAGTTAAACTTTAGATAAAGGTTGTGAGATTAATATATTATCTCACCACATCAGGGTTTATGCATAATGGGTAACTTGACCGAATTTTTTTTGTAATTCAAGGGATATGGGATGACTTATCATGGATCCCATTATCTATTAGTGCTTTAAGAATGAAATATTTGAATTCCATTTTGGAGAAAGTGGTGTAATGGAAATTGGTCCATACATGACCAATGGGTCAGATTTTACTTATGAAAGTGAATGAAATCAACTCAATATAACCTGTCATGAAAAGTATTAAACCCTATGGAATGGAACTTGAGACTAAAAAGATTATCATAGTACCTTCCTTTCAAATGAGTCAAATGGTCCCTTAGATAATAATGGACTTACGGAATTGTGGTTGATATATTTTTCTTGACAAAGTTCCCTATCACTATCTCCAGAACATGATAGCTATATTTCCCTTATATGTCTACAATTTCACATTACTCTCATGTTACCCTTCTTTGAATGAAATATATGTGACAATCTAGGTAACCATTGTGGTTTTAAATTTCATTATTAAGGATGTTATAGTGTTCATTATTACAATGTGGGTCTCTATTAATGGAAGATAAAATTATTATTCTCTAACATCTTGATTCTGGAAGCCGCCCAGAGGCGCCCTGAACCAGTTGATCACATGGCCTCAATCGAATTTCCCGGAATGCCAGAGGATTTGGACCTGCATCAAAAGCATTAGATGTGATAGTGGGGAATATATTTCCTCATTAGAAGAGTAACATTGTGGAAGATAATAATAACAATAGCGAAATCAGTAATAATACCATACAATAGTAAACAACAGAAGACTAAAAGTAAGGACAACTAGACCACATATATAAATTATGCATGATACATATTTCTAGTAAAACATTCAAACAAGTCACAATGTTGGAATATAGTACTGAACCAAGTACCAAATTAAAAAAAAGAATAAAATCCTCGACATTGCAAGCCTCAGCATGGTCCCATGCACTCCAGATCCAAATCAGTCAAGTACCTAAAGTAGAAGGGCACATGCCCTTATTTATACCTACAACAATATAATTTATTTGGGCCCAAAATCATGACCCAAACAGGGTGTGATACTAATCCCGGTAGGAAACCCTCAGATGATATGTGCCTAGCAGTCAATGAATATACATGGAACGCAATAAGTAAAAGGAAGTACTCAGTAGTATCCAATCCATAGTTTCAATGCATTTAGTTCACATATCAAGAAAAATCTAAAAAAAACTTGTAAACACAAACATGTAACCCTGTGGGTTGTACTGACAGCCTATCCCCACTGGTCCTACCAATAAGCACAAGCAACACTCTGGGCAGTACACACAGTCTCACCCCTCTGGTTCACCACAAGAATAGACTCTCTAAGGAAGCACCCACTTTCAATCCCTCCTATAGTCTCGTATCAATAACTAAAGGCACTCTGGGGAAGCACTTACATCACATTCCCTTTGTGGATCGCATCGAGGAACTACATACATGCTGAGGAATAACTTACATCAATTCCCCATGTGATCTCGCATCATAAAAGTAAACATACTTTTTGGATAAGCCCTTATGTCTATTCATCCTATGGTCTACTAAACCAGGTTATCACGGCCCTGTGTAAGTCAAGCAAGAATAGTATCGCGTATCGGCTAAAGTAACCTCAAGAACTACATGGCTAGAAATCTAGAACATCTCAGCATGTCAGATATACAAAATACTTCATCCTACAATAATAGGCATGGTAAGTAAACAAGGCAGCCTAATAGGCTCAGTAAGACCAAACATTAATAAAAAATCATGCATAGGGAAAACCCTTCCAAAGAATAGCAATTAACCCTATTCACATTCAATTAACCTCTACACAAGCATACAAGCATAGTAGGAAATTAACAGGGCTAAAATAGTAAACACTCAATACCCCGTTCAAGATTATTGGGAACGTTTTGACATATAACTCAAATAATTTCATCGGAAAGGAACAAACCACATACCTCTATTTTGGGATACCGCTATACATGAACATAAAGCCTTCAATCTCCCAAGAACACCACAGATCAACAAAAATGCCTAAAATGTTCAACTAGGGATATCAAGATAAAGAAGGGGAATCTGTAAATGAAGCTTTATATGAAGGAAGAGATTACCGAGGCAATCCCAATGCAATTTATGACTGTTTATTTAGAGAACAGACGTTTTATCAAGGGATCATAGAAGGATCATGGCCATACGGATGCTCTCAGACAAGACGATCCTAGAAGGAGGGAATTCTTCCAATTATACACAACCCATGTCCGTTTAATGAAAAAAAGTACATAGTGTGTACATAATAAGTACATCATGTTCACTTTTTATTTCTATACTCTGCTTTAGGAGGCCACTAGGTCACCCCCACATGGATTTATGCATGGATTCTATATGGCTTGCACTAGGCTACCCGCAGTAACCGAGTACACAGCGTGTACTCATAACTTACATGGCGTGTAAGTAGGAAATTTCAAGAAATTCATCATTTCCTCAAAAAACAACTATAAAAGAAAAACATACTTGAAATTGATGGTCTGGGTTCTTACAAACATCCCCCATAAAGAAATTTTTCCTCGAATTTCCCTAGCAAGGTGGTGTAGAAGAAGAAACCCAGAACAGCTCCGGCCACTATGATCATACAGTAGACTCCCTTTCCCAAATCTTGTCTTGTACTCGCACGTGATTCCATATCACTCATACCAGAGGAACAGACTGTCCACATAGAACCTTCAAACATCAATCAATAATCCAGATAAGATTCTTCTCAAATGATACATCCACTTCCAACTCAACCACCTCTGTTTAGAAGACATGATTCAGGTCCGAGAAGTAAAGTCGAAGCTGAGAAACATGGAAGACGTCGTGAATATCCTGGTTCCTCTGAGGTAACTGCAACCGATAGGAAACCATCCCAACTCTCTCTAACACCTCAATCGGCACAACATACCTCGAAGAAAGATTACAATGTATGATAATCCTTATGTGTCCCAACCTTAGTGCGACACACAGGAAAACCTAATCTTTGACCTCGAACATTAGAGTTCGTCTCCACTGATCAGCATAAGGCTTCTGTCGATACTGTGAAGTAGCCATCCTCTTCTTAATCAACTCTATCTGCTCTGTGGTCTCTGGAAAAAGACAAGTTCCCAACATATCTTCCTCTCCTGACTCCAGCCAACATAAAGGTGATCAGCATGGCCTACCGTTCAAAGCCTCATAAGGTAGCATCTGAATAGTTTCTTAAAAACTATTGTTGTATGAAAACTTGTCACGACCCGACCCTATCCGGGATCAAGACAAAACTACCCCAAGCCCGCCTCCATACGCCAGGGGCTGGCGACAAGTGCCTAAGGCTAAACAAATCAGGGGGGCATTTGCCTAAGTACCTGTATAAACCCACACAGCCCACTCAATGCAATAGTGGAGAGTAAAATGGAATGTAAAGTACCAACTACTATAAACAACCACAAAGAGTGCATCGACCTCTAAATAGTAAAAAGTGAGTGCTGAAGGTAAACTGAAAAGAAAACGGAAAAACACGCACCCAATTAGAAATGTGCCACAACCCAAAAATAGGTAAACAAAAGTAAAATACATGGGAGAGTCCCACACATGGAACCAGACTAAGACCACTGTACGCAGTCCAAGCTCCCAAACTCCCAAGATCCGCTGAAGTCACGACCAACCTGTCTGTCGTCTACAAAGGTGCACCAAGTGCGGGAAAATACCAAGTAGAGGTGAGTATAAAAATACACAGTAGGATACCCCGAAGGCTCGAGGGAGAAACAAAGGAGGTACCGAAGAGTGAGTTGTAGATCGAACATGGAATAGTAAAGGAGTACAACAAAGAGAGTGCAGTAAAGATTACAGCTCAACCCAACAAGGGGAAGGAAGAAGACTCATCCTATTACAAGGTTATAGAAATAATGATAATATAAACTTCTAGTCGAGTCTTCACTACCTATAGCAGGATAGTAGACTCATCCAACAACAAGAATCTAGACACGTAAAGCACATGGAATACCCCGTGTTTCTTCGCCTCTCTTGGGAAAGAAGTAGCCAAAACCCAAGGAGTGGGTACTGGAACAATGTATACATATATATATGCTTTGTCACGAAACATGAACAAGTTCATAAGGGGATTTTGGTCTCCTAGCTCAGCCAAAGAAAGTGAGTCACCGACAGTCCCAGAAGTAAACACCATTGATGCCCAGCATCCTACATGTCTGCCCTGAACTACAAGTCAAGGGGATCAAATAACCACACCTAGATACTATCCTCTTCGGGAAGCATTTACTCGCCCTCACGGTTTTAGGTCGCATCATAAGAATATGTCTCGGTGGGGAAAGTACCCCTCATACTTGGGAGTTCTAGGGAAGGTCAAACCACACCTCGTCACTGTCACGCAGTTGAGAGGTCTTCTCAAAGCCAAAGTTGTCACATCACTGAACTGTTCATCCAAGGGTCTCGCTCCGGTAGTCTTAGAGAAAAGTCGCAAACTAGCCTAGTAGAAAGGAATGAGTCTGAAAGAAGTCGTCGGGTAACCCACTGCCCAACCCTGCTGGAGGGTGAACCCTAAGAGGTCATCGGGTAACCCACTGCCCAGTATCTGCAATAGGGTAAACCCTAAGGAGTCGATGAGAAACCCACTGCCCATCCCCACCAGAGGATAAACCTGATAAAGTTGATGAGAAACCCATTTCCTAGCCCTACTGGAGGGTAGACTCGAAGATGTCGATGAGCAAACAACTACCCAGTCCCACTGGAGGGTAAACCTGACGAAGTCGATTAGAAACCCAATGCCCAGCCCCACTGGAGTGTAAACCCAAAGAAGCTGATGAGAAACCCACTGCCCAGCCCCGCTGGAGGGTAAACCCAAATAAGACTATGAGCAACCCACTACCTAGTCCCGATGGAGGGTAAACACATAACTGATCTGGCCATCCCTACTTGATGGTGCAACACTGGCCAACAGAACACAGAGTGGGCATCACGCAACCACCAACTCTAGTACAACTCACCAAGTAGAGAGTCAGTGCCCGTGTAGTGTGGGTCACGCCGATACCTTCAGCACTACCTTGGGAAACACGTCATCACCGATCTCGGAAGGAAGATATGATCTCGATACTCGGTTAGAGATATCATCTCCTAGGATCACTGGGGCCTCTTCCCTACTTGAAGCAACCTACTGGGTAGAGGATCAGTGCCCATGTAATGTATGGGTCACACCAGAATCCACAATAACCCTTCCAGGGAAAACCAAGGAACGTGATAATGAAATCCCACATGGATAAAAGAACAGGGAAACCCGAAAAACTCTGTCGATCAAACTGTCGATAACAGAACCCGGGGAAACCACTCAACCCTACCGGTCTGAACCATCGTTAATAGAAGGACCCTCTGCATCACGAGAGGTCAATAGTACGTAAAGAAGAGCATGGTACGCATAAGGGTCACACACACGACATGTGGCCCTATCTCATCTCCAAACCACGTACACAAACATTCCCAGATACAACTAAAAAATGTACCTCCAAAACATTTTTTATACATCCAAAGTATGTCACATCTCTAATCCAAAGACTAACGTGCACACTTTGTCCAACGTCAATGCAAAAAAGGGTGAAACCGTAATTTCTCCAACCTACTTCCTCCATGAACCTAGAATGGACAACCACACCACTTCATACATTTACATCACTCTCACATGATTGAACGTGACCCCACACCAAGGGCGCTCTACAAACACCGCATGAAGAACCTCCACCAGTACAACATTTCTTATTTCCACACTTAATGAGATCTTGAATGACTCTCTGCACATCCAAATGGATCGTACCATTGTAATACTTGAGGGAAAAAAAGTGAGATAGGATATTTACTCGCCTCCAATATACATCTAACGTAAAAGTCGTTCAACACTGCTATACACCCGAACGACGTCCCGTGGACCTGAGTCTCGGCCCCGAAAATAGTCAGGTGCATCACACAATTGCGATCACCTCAGGGAAACACATCAAATTGACTGCTCACTTGAGTGGAACGGATATCCAGAGGAAATGATGCATTTCACCATACCGCACATGAGCGGTGCTTCGTGGGACCCACATCTCGGTCCTGAAGCACAAAGAACGGATCGCACCACTGGGATCCTTTCAAAACAATCCACAGTATTGACTAATCACAAGTCCAAACGGACACCTGGTGAAGATGTTGGAATTCACCGTCAACTCTGGAAATAGCCCTCATGGGGCCCGCACCACCGTGCATAATTAAATAGGGTGGATTGCTCCATTACAATGCCCTCAGAAAAACACTCAGAATCAACTGCTTGCACGCCCTGAATGGGCGTCCAATGAAAATGTTGTGAAACGATGCTCGCAGCATAAAAGATTGGTCATGGGGCCAATGACTCAATTCTGATATCAATTCTTTAAACCACCCTGGAAAACTCTGCCTTTCCACCAGGGTCCCAACACTGCTGATGGCGCTCAAATGCGACATCAGATGTGTCTGCGCCATCCAAAACAAGAACACCTGGGAAAAACGTCAAACTGCTTAAAGGTGTGTTGCACCATTGAGGCCCCCCATTTAAAGAATTAAAAACCCAAAGAACATCTCAAAAGATTCATCTCAACACCGAGAATTCACTTCTGAAGACAGCACATGAAACAGACACCCGTAGTAAAAATTATGGCTGTCTGAAGTCGGAGGGGGTGAACCCCTTCGGCTGGACCGGCCTGGTCCGCCCGGTCCGTCCGGTCTGGGCTGGGCCACGCCGTCCCGCGGTTCGTCCATGTGGACTGGACATGGACCTGTGGTCCACCCTGAGACCAGCCCTCGTGGCCGGTCATCATGTGTGAAGACCCGTTGGACGCTGGTCTTGGTTCCCCCGCGGGGTCGCGCGCCTCTACCCTGGTCCACCCGCTCCATTGCGCCCCTGCGAGCTCGTCCCTGCCTGGAGCTCCCGCCGCCTGCCACCTGATGCCCGGATCCCGTTCCACCTGCTACCACCATCCAGGGTCTCGTGCCTCCTGTTGCTGCCATCTCAGACCACCTGAATTCCTCCGGACCACCACGGAACTGCCGGAAAACATTGAAAAAGGACAGAAACTTCGTCGGTCGATTGTAGTCACACCAGAACTCGGAATTCAAATCCACAAAGTGCATCGAAAATCTAAAGATATAAACTATTCAAAATAGGGCTTAGATCGACAATTATATAGCAATTCAATGCAATTAATTCAATTTGAAGAAGATTTTGGGAATTTAAAAGATAAAAACACTAGCCTGCCTCATTGGGCGTAGCCTAACGCTTCAATGATGATCCACCGGAGCTGCCGCACCTTGCCGGAGAGATGGATGATAGAATAGGAGTTCCTCCTTTATTGGGAGAACAACTTCCAGGGAGAATTAAGGGGGGTAATAAGAGGGTGGGGGTGGTATTTAAATAGAAATCACTTAAACCCCCCGCCCGTAGGCCCCATTCCTGAACCATCAGTGGGGTCGAGATTAAGCCTTCTATAGTGTAAAAACCATGTTCTGAGTGAAATGGAAGGCTCGAAACATTAACCTGTGCCTCCATTCAAAAGTTTTAAAATTTAACGCTCGATGCCGCTAAATTACAAAAACACCCCTGGGGCCATTTTCCACAGAGGGTCCGCACCCACGAAAAATTACACCACTCCTAGGGTAAAAGGCATGCTCCGGATTGAACGGTGCCCCCATGATTCCCATCCGAGCAACCGTTGAAGATTTATTTCATTTATTTGGTGTTCCCAGGGTGAACACACAGAAAATTTAATTGCATCCACACTGGGGCTTGGAATCGCACGCCGTCTGAAGGTGCTTCTCTGGAATGACATCAAGAATATTAAAAATACTTTTATAGAAAAAACAGGGTTCTTACATAATTCCCTACTTCAATCGATTCATCCCCAAAAATCAAAACCAGGGAACAAATCTAGGTAATAAGACAAAACCTGTCTCCCCCGTACCCAAAAGAACTCTTGCACAGTCTCACGTCACCACACACATACAAAAGGATTTGGTATGTTCACGTGAGGTCTGCCGTTGCCGATGATGTTCATAGGAGCGCGCACACATCTCCTTAGGTAAGCCACATAGGAGACGTTGTGCACCCACTTCCGACCTTGTGGTTAGGGAAAGGAAATAGCGAACCTCTCTATCCCTTCACACGGTCTCAAACGGCCCAAAGACCCTCGATGGTCTCTCACTTCCCCAGCCGAAGCCCTACGTCGCACGCCACGACTGCAATCACCGTTTGGACCTGGGACAAAGACCGATGATTCCCTCCTTCAGAATATCCATATGGTTAAACACCCAAGTATATCTAGTCACACATGATTTCACAGTAGATGTCCCACAAACAAGACTCTCTTACATGATCGAAAAGCGAAGGAGTCGACACAATATACTAAAGATAAAGGTTCCACACCTTTTATTACACTAACACTAGGTTACACAGACACACCCGGATTACACTGGTAATAACACAAGCAAGGAGTAGGGAGAAAAAGATCACTTCATACACAAAGCCTAACAATTATACTATAAAAAGTAGAAGAAACGTAGGGCGTACCTCTTTCCACCTCATGCTCTACAAAATCATAGACATCCAAAGCTCGCGGTTGTCTGTAGTCCCAATTGTCAGCTCCCAAATCCTGACGTGGACCGCCTAGTATTGATGGGAACACCATATAATGTTGTTCCCCACTTATAGATCCTCCCAGTCCTCTGATAGCACCACCTCTATAGGAAGTACTCTGATCACGGCACTGCCTCTGTCGTGGTGGTGCACCTGCTTCCTGCCCGATATTCTTAGTGTGCCTCATCGGGCAGTCCCGTGCCAGGTGACCTCTCCCATCACAATAATAGCACTGGCGCTCTCTAGGCTGCCCTGGTGCCCTCCGAAGTCCACTCTCAGAAGGGTCTCCTCGGTTGAGGCCATGCGCCTTGCCACCATAGTGGTGCACGAACATGTCTCCAAAACTAGTGGAGGGAAGGCCACCTATGTTGAGGTTCTGTCTGCTGATTCCTGCTAGCTATGGTAGATGTCTCGGCTTAGTCGTGACTACTACCACCACCAACCATAAAGTGTGACAGGAAGATCTCTGTCACCAGCTCCTTCTCTAGAACCTCAGTATAACTGGGAATGCACAATGGTACGATGATGGCACAAATCTCTCTACAGAGACCCTTCTTGAACTTCTATGCTTGGATGTTTCCGTCATGGACCAAGTACGGGTAAAATAGTGCACGGTCTGCAAACCAAGTGGCAAACTCGGTCACTATCATCCCTCGCTGTTGAAACTGCAGGAATCCTGGATCCAAATGGAGCATAAGAAGGAAGGGTAAAAATCCTCACAGAACAGCAGTTGAAATTCATCCCATGAATGTGTTGACTCATCAAGAAACTGAGTCACCAGACTCCACCAACACCCAGATACTCCGTGGAAAAGGCTGGCGACCAAGCCACTATCTGGTCTGATGACATATGCACAAGATTGAAAAGGCAGACCTCTGTCTCTAGCCAAACCTCTGCTGCCTAGGGGTCTGGCTCACCATTGAACCTTAGCGGTCTATGCCGCTGGAACTCGGGGAGCATGCTCAACCAGTGCTCAAGCTCAGTCTTCTATGATGGAGGTGTCTGCTACTCACCAGGTGGAAGTACTTCTACTGGCGCACCCGTAGAAAGGGACTCACATGACAAGTCCTGGACTGATGCCTCGTCACTCACAGGGTCTTCATCATGAACCAAAGCTGGTATACTGGCTGCCTGTCTTCACGAAGGCATCCTAAATGTCAGCAGGGAGTACCGTTATCATATAAACATATATGTATACAACCATAACCACAATGGGGAGATGACTCAATAAGGATAGTCAAAGACTCTATCTTAGGTTATGAACAAACAATTTTTTTTTTGCAATGAGAATCTCAGCATGCTGAGTCAACAAGCAGGTTATCAGGTTTCCTGTGAATGGATAAGTCGGCCGACGCACCATCATTGGACTCTCTGTCCTGAGAGACACTCTCGAGACATGTTGAGACTGTTTCCCTATATCCCAACCATTTCCTTTTTAGGGACGTCTGAACAGCGTCCCAAGGAACGAACCACATCTGATACCACTTTGTCACGACCTGAACCAACCCAGGCTCGAGCCGCAACTACCCCATGCCCGCCTCCATAGGCCTGGGGCTGGCGACAAGTGCTGAAGGAAAAACAACTCGGGGAGGCCTTTTCATATGTACCTATACACAAACACAGCCCACTAAATGCAATAGTGTTGTTTAAAAGATAAAGTAAAGTACCAACATCTCTAAACAACCACCAAGAGTGCGTCAACCTCTAAACAGTACAAAGTTAGTGCTGAAGGTAACCTAAAAAGAAAAGGGCAAAACACGCGCCCAACTTGAAAAGTGACACAACTCAGCAACAGGTAAACAATAGTAAAACAGTTGGTAGAGTCCCACGCCTGGAACCCGACTACAACCACCATACTTGGTCCATGCTCCAGAACTCCTAAGCTTCGCTAAAGTCACGACCAACCTGTTCATTGTCTGCAAGGGCACACGAAGTGCGGGAAAATCCTACGCAGGGGTGAGTATAAAAATAATCAGTAGGATATCCCGAAGTATCGAAGGTGAAATAAAGGAGTTACCAAAGAGTGATCATTAGATCGAACAAGGAATAGTAAAGGAGTACAACAGTGAGAGTGTAGTAAAGAGTACAGCCTAACCAAACAAGAGGAAGGAATGAGACTCGTCCTATCACAAGGAGCTAGAAACGGTGATAAGATGAACTTACCATCGAGTATTCACTACCTATAGTAAGAAATTAGACTATTCCAACCATGAGAAGCTAGACACGGAAAGCATGTGGCATACCTCACACGTCTTCGCCTCTCCTAGAAGGATAGTTTCCAAAACCCAAGGAGTGGGTACTAGAACAAGGTATACATATATATATGCTCTGTCAAGAAACCTGAACATGATTGTAAGGGAATCCCCATCCCGTAGATCATCCCATGAAAGTTTGTCGCTGATAGTCCCAGAAGTAAACACCATTGATGTCCAGCATCCAACCCATCTACCCTGAACTACAAGTCAAGGGGCTCAAATAACCGCACCTTGATACTATCTGATTTGGGCGTTACTGACTTTCCCTCAAGGTTTTAGGTCACGTCACAAGGATGTGTATCAGTAGGGAAAGTTCCCCTCGTAATTAAGAGTTCTAGGGATGGTCAATCCACACCTCATCATTGTCACGCAGTGGATAGGTCTTCTCAAAGCCAAAGCTGTCACATCACTGACCAGTACAACCAAGGGTCCTACTCTAGTATCCAAGGATAAAAGCCACAAACTATCCTAGTAGAAAGGACTAAGTCTGAAAGAACTCGTTGGGTAACCCACTGCCCAACCCCGCTAGAGGGTAAACCCTAAGAGGTCATCGGGTAACCCACTGCCCAGTCTCTATTGCAGGGTAAACCCTATGGAGTTGATGAGAAACCCACCGTTGAACCCCGTTGGTGGTTAAACCCAACGAAGGCGATGAGCAACCCACTACCCAGCTCCGCTGGAGGTGAAACCCGATGAATTCGATGAGCAACCCACTGCCCAACCCCATTGGAGGGTAAACCGGAAAAATTCGATGAGAAACCCACTACCCAGCCCTGCTGGAGGGTAGACGCGATGAAGTCAATGAGAAAACCACTACCCACACCCACTAGAGGGTAAACCTGAAGAAGTCAGTGAGAAACCCACTTCCTAGTCCCGCTGGAGGGTAAACCCGAAGAATTCTATGAGAAACCAACTACACATCCCCGCTGGAGGGTAAACCTGAAAAAGTCGATGAGGAACCCATTGCCTAGCCCCGCAAGAGGGTAAACTCGGAACTACTCTGGACATCCCTAATGAATGGTGCAACACTAGCCAATGGAACATGGAGTGGGCATCATGCAACCACCCACCTCCAGTACAACTCACCTAGTAGAGATTCAGTGCTTGTATAGTGTGGGTCACACTGATACCTGTAGCTGTGCCTAGGGAAACACATCACGATAGATCATGGATAGAGGATATGATTTTGATACTATAATAGGGAAATCTATGCCCATGATCACTGGGGCTCCGTACCCTACAGGAAACAACAACCTTGGTAGAGGATCAGTGTGCAAGTAAAGTATGGGTCACACCAGAATCCACAATAACACTACCAGGGAACAAGAAGGAACATGATACTGAAAGCCCACACGGCTAAAAGAACAATGAAACCCAAACAACTCCACCAATCAAACCTTCGATAACAGAACCAGGGGAAACCACTCAACCCTGCTGGTCTAAACCATCATTAACAGAAGGACCCTCTAAATCACGAGAGGCCAAAGGTACGTAAAGCAGAACACGATATGCACAATGGCCCCACACGATGTGTCGCCCTATCTCATCATTGAACCATGGACACAAACGTTCACAGGTAAAACTAAAAAATGTACCTCCCAACATTTTTTATACTTCCAGACTATATCACATCTCTAACCCAAAGGCTATCATGCACACGATGTCCAACATCAACACAAAAAGGGCGAAAATGTAATTCTCCAACCTTCTTCATCCACGACCCTATCATAGCCAACCACACCTTTTCAATCATTTAAATCACTCTCACATGAGTAAACACGACCCCACATGAAGGGTACTCTACAATCACCGCAGGAAGATCCTCCACTGGTACATCCTTATATATTTCCACATTTAATGAGATCTCGGATGAGTCTCCGCACATCCAAACAGATTGTACCATTGTAATCCTCATGAAAAAACATGCGAGATAGACTATTTACTCGCCTCCAAAAAACATCTGATGTAAAAGTTGTTCAACACTGCTTTATGCCTGAATGACATCTCGTGGTCTTGAGCCTCTGCCTCGAAAACAGTCGGGTGCATCAAACTATTGCGATCCTCTCAGGAAAACACATCAAATTGACTACTCAACTGAGTGGCATAGATATCTGGAAAAAAATATGTATTTTGTCGTACTGCACAAGATCGGTGCTCTGTGGGACCCGCATCTCGGTCCCGAAGTGCAACAAACAGATCGCACTGTTGCAATCCTCACAAAAAAGTACACAAGATTGACTAATCACTTGTCTAAACTAACACCCAGTGAAGATGTTGGAATTCACAGTCAACTCCCAAAATTGCCCTCAATGGGCCAGCACAACTGTGCAGAATTAAAGTGGGAGGATTGTGCCATTGCAATGCCCTCGAAAAATCTCTCAGAATCAACTGCCCACATGCCCCAAATGGACGTCTGATGAAAATGTTGTGAAACGCTGATCACAGATTAAAAGAGGGGTCATGGGAACCACACCACAATTCTGGTTTGAATTCACGAAACCACCTTGGAAAACTCCTCCTCGGAACCGGGGTCCCAATACCAATAATGGCGCTCAAATCGGACATCGGATGTGTATGCTCCATCCAAAACAAGAAACCCCAGGAAAAACGTCAAACTACTTAAAGGAGTGTTGTGCCACTAAGACCCCATGTTTTAGGAATTAGAAACCCTGAGACTCCCTCAAAAGCTTCTATTTGCCATCGGGAATGCACTAGTGTAAACGACACATGAAACAGACACCCGTAGCAAAAATTATGTGTGTCCAATGTCGGAGGGGGCGAACCCCTTGGGCCGGACCGACCTGGTCCGGCCGGTCTGGGCCGGGCCGCGCCGGCCGGCCTGGCTCGCAACGCCGGCCCATGGCTCAGCCACGCAGGCCGACCATGGACCCATGGTACACCCTCAGACCGGCCCTTTTGGTTGGTCATCCCACGTGATGTGCCGCTGGACGCAGGTCTTGGTTCCCCCACCGGGTCTTGCGCTGCAACCCCGGACCACCCGCTCCGTCGTGCCCTAGCGACCTTGCCGCCGCCTGGAGCCCGCACTACCTGCTGCCTAAAGCCTGGAGCTCATGCCGCCTACTACCGCCATCCCGGAGCCTACTACACCTACTGCCTCGTTCGTGGACCGTCAGAATTCTGCCGGACCACCGCGGAACCGCTGGAAAACCTTGAAAAAGACCGGATACTTTGTCGGTCGATTGAGGTCACCCCAGAACTCGGAATTCAAATCCCTAAAGTAAAGTGGAAATATCAAGATATAAACTATGAAAAAAATGGTTTTTCTCAATAGTAATATATCAATTTTATGCAAGTAATTAAATTTTAAGAAGATTTTTGGATTTAGAATGATTAAAACACAAGCATGCCTCGTTGGGAGTAGACTAGCGCTTCATCAATGATCCACCATAGCCGTCGCGCCTTGCCAGAGATATGGAGGATAAAAGTGGAGTTCCTCCTTCTTTTTTTGGTAGAACTTCCTCCAGGGAGAATCAAGGGGGACAAGAAGAGTGTGGGGATGGTGTTTAAATAGCAAACACTTAAACCCCCCGCCCATAGGCCCCGTTCCCGAACCCTCAGCAGGGTCGAGATTAAGCCTCCCCTAGGGTAAAAACCATGTTCTAAGCACAACGGAGGTCTCAAAATTTTAATCTGAGTCTCCATTAAAAAGTTATAAAATTTTACGCCCGATGCCTCTAAATTACGAAAATGCCCTTGGGGCCATTTTCCACAGAAAGGTTGCACCCGCAAAAAATTACACCCCTCCTAGGGTAAACAGCATGCTCCAAACTCAAGGTTTCCCTTGGTTATACCATTCGAGAAACCATTTAAGAGTTATTTCATTTATTTGGCATTCACAGTGTGAACATGCTATAAATTTAATTCTGACCACAACAAGGCTCGGAATCGCACGCTGTCTGAAGGGGATACTCTGGAATAACATCAAGAATATTCCAATTCTTTTATTGGAAAATAGGGTTCTTAAAAAACTCCACAAGAGGTATGTTCCTCTCCCATGAATATCTAAAATCCAAGATGCATGCTTAGAAAATGTCCTCATGCACCTAAATCCTCCACTCAGAATGGTCGTCTGTCTGAGGGTGGTAAGCTGTAATCAAAAGCACATGTGTACCCAATGCCTTCAGATGCCCCTGTTAGACCCGAGAAGTAAAACGGGCATCCCTGTCTGAAACAATGGAGTGTTGAACTCCGTGTAGATGTACAATCTTTCAAATGTAAAACCATCCCAGATCATCAACACTGAAGGCCTTCTTGATCGGCAAGAAGTGAGAGACCTTTGTGAGTCTATCAATAAAACCCCAAACTGCATCATTCCCTCAAGGAGATCTCATAAACCTATCACAAAATCCATACTGATGTCATTCAACTTCCACTATGGAATGCATAACTACTGCAAAATCCTTTCTGATCACTGATGCTCTGCATTCACCTACTGATAGGTGGAACACTTCATGACAAAACCATCAACATATCTCTTCATACCTGGCCACCAGTACTGATGTTGTACATCATGATACATCTTGGTGACACCATGATGAAATGACCAAACTGAGGAATGAAAGTCCCACTTTATCTCCTTGCTTATGTCTGCTGGCACCCATACGCGCCCCTGGAAATGCAAGATCTAATCCTCTCCTATGGTTCATCTAGGAATATAGTCCCCTCCTTACACGCTTTCCTGTAGGATTAGGCCTTTATAATCTGATATTTGACTCATTCTTACTTGACCATGAAGAGTAGAGGTAACACCCATAGAAGAAAGAAAAGTATGCCCATGTCTATCGTGCACCTCCAAATGCATATGAGAGAATAGATCCATAAGCATCAACTCACTACTGGCCTTCTAAACTGCCTATATCTGAGTCCTCCTGCTCAATGCATTTTCCACAACATTGCCTTTCCCAGGCGTGAAAGCACGCTCAAATTCAAAAGACTGATGGTACTCAACCCGTCTTCATTATCTCAAATTTAGGTCATGATGAGTGAAAATGTACATGAGACTTTTGTGGTTGGTGAAAACCAAAAAATTATCTCCCAAAATATAATGTCTCTAACAATGTAAGGCATGAAAAACTTTCATCATCTATAGATCATGCGTTTGGTAATCCCTATCATCTGGCCTTAACTGTCATGACCTATACACAATGAATCCTTATACTTGTATAGGTATAGCTCCTATCCCGATACCTGAAGCATCACAATAAACAGTCTAGATCTTACCAGACTCTGGAAATACTAGTATCAGTGTTGAAGTCAACCTCCCTTTCATCTCTTGAAAGGCTGATTCACAAGAATATGACCAGACAAACTTTTCTCCCTTTTTAGTCAGACCTGTCAGTGGTGCTGCTAAGCATGAATAGTCATGTACGAAGAGTCTATAGTATCCAGCTAGCCCTAGAAAACTCTGTACCTCAAAGACATTCTTCGGATGCTCTCAGTAATCTATTGCTCTCACTTTCTCTGGGTCTACTGATTCTCCTATATCTAAGATAACATGACAAAAGAAATGAATTTGGTCCATCTAAAAGTGGAATTTTGAGATATCATCATACAATTGATGCTCTCTCAGTGTACTAAAAATTATCTCAAGATGTGTAGCATGGTCATGTCAAGTGTGAGAGTACACCAAGATATCATACACGAAAACCACCACGAAAGAATCCAAGAATGGATAGAACACTTGGATCATCAGTTCCATGAAAACTACATTCTTTTTTGTGAGACCGAACAGAATAAACATATACTTCTATAGACCATTCCTACTCCGGAAGGCTATGAGAGGTGTATCAAATGGTCTAACGCATAGAAGGCGGTAACCATAGCTCATGTCAATCTTCATGAACACCTGGGATCCTCGAAACCAATTAAAGAGATCATAATTCCTCAAAAAAGGATATCCTTTCTTGACTGTAAACTGGTTCAGCTTCTGATAATCCACAAAACGCCTGAGGGTACAACTTACCTTCTTCTCAAATAGGACAGGTGAACCCCAAGGATAAGTACTAGGTTGAATGAAACCCCTTTCCTATAACTCCTCCAACAGCTTCTTGAGCTCCTGCAACTCTGGTGTAGCCATCCTATAAGGATGAATGGACACTAGTGCTGCTCTGGGAACATGCTCAATAAAAATTCCACCTCTCGCTCTGAAGGAAATCCTAAAATTTCCTCTGGAAATATGTCTCTGAAACAATCCACCATTTGGAGAAAGTATAATTTTGAAGTCCCATGGTCATCTAGATATATACTAGAAATATGGGCTATAACTCCTCCATACCCATAGTGATTGGGTCCCGCTCTGCTCACCTGTACATCCCATTCGCACTTATGAAGAAACGATACACCCTCTAGTGATGTGAGACACAACCTACAGTGATAATAGTCAATGACTACCTAATAGGGAAAAAGACATTCCATTCTGAGAATGTCATCACAGCCTGTCATCTCTAGGACATAGAGGTCCCATAAATAGTGACACCCACCAATCTCTATGGGGAACTCCTTGCACTGACATACACAAGTTGTTCTAGTCCCCAACAGAGTGTGTAACTTCAATATATAGGCAGAAGAAAACATACAGAGTTCAAGGCTCTCCACAATTGAAACAAATATAAATCTATGGGAGGCCCTCGTATCGAAAAGAGAAGAATCTAAAACTAAGGCAACTAAGAAATTACCTAGAACTGTAGATGGTCCAGGATCCTTCTCATGTTAGGACAACTCCACTGCAAATGTCTGACATGCACTGCGGCCTTGCAACCTTGTCTGAACACTATGAGCTGATCCGCCCAGATGTCACTGGAAGCCTGGCGATTGGCTACCACGACAGTGACCTCCACCTCGGCCTGAACACCAGGAAGACTCTAGTTCCCAGACTGCTGAGAAACAGGTGGTGCTACTCTTGAATGAGGAGTCATATAAGAAACCTTATCATGAGTTGATGGTGAGATGGTCTAACAGAAGTGCTAAAGATAACCCATCTTGCCACAAGATCGACACTCTGTTGGGTCTCTCGAGAAATGTGTCCTCATATTCTCTCTCTTTTCGCACTTGTAGCACACCACCTGGATACTAGAAGAATCATATTGCCTCCTTGGATCCCCAAATGAGGACTCCCTACGACACTTCCTACTCTCATTAGGAGGGAAAACATTTCCGGATGTCGAGCTTCCTGGGATCACAACTCCATAATCACTCAGATTGCGCTCCTTGATCATCGTCTGGTTGACTATAGAAGTGATGGATGTCAACCTGATTATGTTCACATGGGAGATGATGTCCTTTTTGAGACCATCCTAAAATTCATTTCCTGGAACAACACATCTCCCTAAAGAAGGGGCATAAAGAACTGAAAATCAGTGAAACTAGAGGAATACTCCATTACAAAAAGAGTACCCCGCTCTAGGATCTTAAACTCTCGGGATCAATTAACCATCAAGGACTCTAGGTAGAAGTAGTCATAAAAGATAGTTTGGAACTCCACCTAATCCACAAACTTCTCATTCCCTGCCTGTGAGACTACATCCCACCATCTCATAGAAGAATCCCGCTGCATGTAAGTAGAGTGTTTTACTCGCCTCTCCAGAGGCACCTCCAGATGATCAAATATGGTCAGCATGGATCTATCCATGACTCTGGTTCCTGAGGTCCTACTTCCCCTATGAATTTGGGAGGATGCCGCTACTGGAAAACACGCTTCAATTCTTCCATGACGAGGCATGATACATTACTCCTCAGAAGGTCTACACGAAACTCATAAAGCCTTACCTAAACTATGCATCTTCACCTGTGTCTAGTATAATGGCTGGTTCCAAGACTGGCACAACTAGAGGATCAGCTGGAATACCTTGATCATCCATTTCTAGTATCTTATAACTTCCCGAAAAATAGCGGACAACTAGAGGACATCTTGGTGGCATGAATCTGCAAGGTCAAGTGCACACCTTAGATCAAGATTGTCAATGACTTAAAACTATATAAAAAGGATACAACATGTGAAAAAAAAGCATTCATGTTTTTTTAAACAAGGATACACAACATTTATGTCCTCTACATAGTTTGTACTTGAAACCTCTTCCCCTACCCAAGTTCTCCCACAAGACTAGGCTGCATAGTTCTCCCAAATCAAGACTACACAACATGTTAGTGCCAGACACGACATGTACTAGACGAGCTTCGTCGACATGTGTTGTTCATCACACGTCCTACTACACGGCTCACACTACATGGTGTATTCCAGATGGATATGGAGGGTACTCGAATGATTTTTTCAGACCATGTTGTTAATGACGGGGTTGGTTACATGGTTCTACAACACAGCGTGTACATCCTCAACACGGCGTGTCCCACCAATGATTCCAAACCCCATGTCCCCTACCACATAGTCCAAGACAGAGTTATAAACTACACGATGTTTACATATAGTACACGGTGTTTAATTAAGAAAAATAGTTTCTTCCCGAACAAAAGAACACATGTAGTGTATTTAGCATTACATTCCATGTATTCTGGGTTTTTCAGGATAGTAATCCTCAGAAACTATGCTGGAACCCAGAAAACACTAAAACAACATTATGGTTCCAAATTACGATTTGTGGGGGCCCATAATCCCTAAAAATCAAATCTTGGAATCTCATACATGTTATAAAAAAGGTAAAAAGTCAATGATCCGCCAATTTTGGGTCCCTAAGGGCCCGTAACACCTCAAGAACCAAATATTGGCGTTCATTCAATAAACAATTATACAAAAAATATCCTATTAAACAACAAGTATTTTTATCAAGGCAGCTATCACTACATCATGAATATTAGACACAACATCTATCTCAGCAACATGCAATCGCTAATGCACCATAAATGGCATGTCAAGAATGCATGACATGTGATTTCTAGAAAGTACCAATATGATGCATGAGATGGAATACCATCATCTCATCAAGTCTCACCAGAAATAAAACCATAGTAACATCAACAATAATATCACAATAAATGTGAGTCACCCAACGGTGAAAATCAAATCAATTATAAAATTGGAAAACCAGAAAACATTGTAATAACTGAGGTAGATTGTCTTTTCCCTGTACATGGGTTAGCTACTCTTGGGAATCCCTTTTTAACAAGTACATATTCATTCCTATCCCTGGTTATAGGCTCCAAATAGTATGTCAAGAAGAAAAGAATCCTCTAATACCACTTTTTAATGTCCTGGTTATGGATGTTTCCCAGAGGCTCACCATACCCGATTGTTCACAAGGCCTCAAGCGCATTTCTCCAAACGCCAGAGGTGGAAAACTTGCAGCGAGGACCATGGGTGTGATAGTGGATAAAATATGTCTTCATTGGAAGAGAAACACAACAGAAGAGAATAATAACAATAGTGGGAGCAGTAATAATATCATACAACAATAAATAACGGAATAATAAAAGTAAGGAAAACTAGAGCACAATTATAAATGATGCATGATACATATTTCTAGGAAAATAGCCAAACAAGTCACAATGATGGAATACAACACTGAACCATGTAAAAAAGAAAAACATGAATGTTTCTCCTAGAAATTGGGATGACCTTGTTTATTTAATTTTCAAACATTCCAATCGGTTTCTAACAGGTTTATTCACAGAACCGGAAACATCCAATGATTCTATATCCATCTAGACATACTTTACAAAGATAGGGTTTCATTAGTAGTGCATTGATGAGGATTAAGAATTTTTATTGGTCGAGAGGATGGTAGGTCAAAATCATCACACCTTTTTTGGGGGAATTATTATCTACTCCGGGAATCTCTTATAGATTTAAGTTATGTTCACGAATCCTTATTAATTTACCAAGCATGAAAATGAATTTTTCTTTTAGAATTTGCAATCAATGATTGATATTTTTGGGATTTCGAGAATCTTTTATGTGTATTTGAGGTTATTCATCAATAGAGAATCATCTATATTAATTAGAGATTCTTAGTCAATGGTATCCTTCAATACATTATATAGAAATCTCTTGGTAACTATAATGACAATACTGGTTTTAAATCCACTCAGTGGGGCACTTGTAGTTTATTATCATTCTGAAAGTCAAGGATAATTTTAGAGTTGGGATCGTACCCGTAGATGGGCTACCTATGTATCCTTGTTAAAGAAAGAATTAGAACCCACATAGTTCGATAGAAAGGATATAGTATAATGTAATATGGGACGGAAAAGAATTAATGAAAGATGGGCTTGATCCATTGAAAGGATTCCTACATACTAAACAAGGAAGATATAATAGTCCACGTAGTTTGAGTGAAATGTTTGAGGCCTAAGCATGATTAATGGACCAAAGAGAGATTTCGTAATTACTTTTACACTCTAATCCCACGTGAGTCATGATCGGTGTGAGAAACAAGTGGTATCAGTAAATCTGATGATTGTTCCATGAAAGATGTAGTCATAAGAAATGATGTGGGGATTACATATGTATGATATCCCTAGTAAATGAAGATTTGGACTTAGTTCAGGAAAGAATCCTAAGAGCATGGTCCATAAAGATATTTGGGATTTATAGAGATTTGATATTTTAAGTCGGCACTTACTCTTGAAAAGGAAGCCCAAATTAAGAGGGAATTATGATTCGGTATTATTCTTGAGAAGGAATGCCAAATCAAAATAAAATAAGGTTTGGGCTTACTCCTAAGAAGGACGCCCAATGTTAAAAGAAAATTATGATTGTGACTTACTCCTGCGAAGGAGGCCCAATGTTAAAGGAAATTATGATTGTGAATTACTCCTGAGAAGAAGGATCAATGAATTCCTCTCAGATAAGTACGAAAACAAATGAATCATTCCATAAATGGCTTTGAAGAAGGTTTTGAATGCCATGTCTTATAGAGGAAAGGTAAATTTGATGAAAGGAGGTGACCAGGAAGTAGGCACACAAGTATTTTTTCGGTGCACAAGTCCTGGTCTCACACGTATATTTGTGCTACAAGAGTCACCTTGGGCGATGAAGAATCCATAGGGTAATACTTGGGGGAAAATTTGAACTCAAGCCCTTTTTATCATCCATAAAGGCTTCTAGAAAGGTGTTGCACAAGTTCCCTTGAAATGGAAAGGTTGCACGCATGTTTCTTCACTTACCTTAAGGGATGGACACTTAGAAGTGTAAGTATTGATGAGTTCTAATACTTATGTCTTATTCTTACACTTTAGATCATCCATTCTAGGTAAGGAATTACCTTATAAGTGTTCTGAAGACGTTAGACAAAGACTTTGGCGAACAGAGCTTGAATCTACGTTTTGGAAAATTCATCCCTTAAATGGGGTGCCCACAAGGGGTATTTATAGGCCACCGAGAACCTTGGGTGAAAAAATAAATAGGGTGCGCAAGTGACTTGCACGAACCAAATGTGGCGCGCAAGTGACTTGCGTGACCAGAAAAAACTTGCATGCCCCATGATTAAAGGGTCCCTTGTTCATGCCTTGGTCAGTTATTGATTTTCTTCAAAGGATGAATCTCTTTGTGCTTAAGCTATTCCCCTTTTACATTCATTAGAATCTATGAAGGAAATGAGCATCAACAAAGGTCCCCCCTTAGAGATGTTTACGAAAAAGGAGTGAGGATTTGAATCTGAGGAAAACAAGAAACCAGGGTTCATCGGCGCATATGTTGTGGTGTCCCAAGATAAGGCTGATCATGCTACAATGCTGATGGAGTTGAAGCAGAAGATCAAGGAGAAAGTTGTCTAGCAGATTCACCTTCAGCAATAGAAAGATTCTTTTACTAGGGAACTTGTCCAGCTTAATAGCTCATTTGAAGGATTCCAAATAGATGGTATGAAAGCCATTGTAGATGTGAATAAATCACTCCATCAAGATGAAAATAGTGAAGCTAGTCGAGTGAATGAACTTGAAGTGGCTGGTGATGAATCTCGGGATGTCGTAAATCAAATGAAAAGCTATGTTAAAAGCCTCTTTTAATTCTTGAAAAAGATATGATAATCCAATATGTGGATGTTCTTCTAATATTGTGCATCAATGAAAAATACATTTCATCTTCAATCATTTGTACCTGTATTCTCTTTCTAATTACTTATATATTTTTTTCCCTAAACCAATGGTCCTAGAAAGAATAGTTTTATTTTTTCTAGGATTATACGAACAACCCCACAAACTTTGCATCTTTTGTTGCTCAATATTGCCTAAATCATACAATATTTACGTTTAGAGAAATTGGACTCGACTGCTAAAAACTAGTGGAAGTTTATGGAGATTCAAATTTTCCAAAGCGTCAAGTCTACTGTATGGAGAGATTTACTTTAATATGGAGAGGATATTACCAATCAAGATTGTCAATGAATTGGATGAATGTCACTCCTGCGAAGGTCTGACCCAAACGTAGGGAAGGGAAATATAAACCATAGACATGAATACATTCATATCATGAAAAAAGAGTATGGGATAAATATGATAAGGATGATAGTTTTTGCAGATCCCTATATATTTTTGTTAAGACCAATAAGAACAAAAGACGTTTTCCCCCCACAAATGAAGTTACCACTATTTGAAAAACTCGTTAGGGGGTTTGAATTATGCAGGGACACTTAAGGTCATTGGATGCATAGTCAAATAATATCATATTTTGGTTGACATTCCCGTTATGTAGACTACTTATACAAGTCTTCCTAAGGGCACGTGCTACACAGTCAGGAAAAAGAATTCCTGGGTATCATACATTTTGTGACTAGAAGTCAAGAAAATGGTTAATGAGATCTAGAGGTATTTACGGTTAAGAGTATGACACATAAAAATGTGAATTTTCCAATTCATGAAGGATATACACATACCAATGCTAACCATAACAATGTTGTGGTTGGGTCCTAAATTGAGGTGATGGACTTCACTACGTATCCCATAAGGCTAGCAATCAATCCATACGTAGTTCTTGAATACAGTTTAACATCATGTGAGATGAGAGTGTAGGGGATATTTGTTTAACATCATAGAGTTCTGACCATAATGAGGGAGACACATTGTGTGTTTTTTATAAACATGATTTTAATTAAGACCTGAGTTTTCATACCACATTCATGTGCTCCTAGGGGGAATTTTTGGCCAAAGGACCGAAAGTGGAATTTGAGGTTAGGCCCAAAGACTTGGGGCTAGATTCGTGGGATGCGCGAACGTTTATATGTATCCCATAAAGATGGGAATCAATCCATATGTAGTTCATGAAATACCCTCTGTACAGATTTGGTTCGAACATGTGAACGGTGAAAGGGGACTTTTTGAAATGATTGTTGGATTCGAGATTAAAGGATAGGGCATTTCCATGTATGCACATAGTCTTTGGAATATAATATGATTGGAGATAAATGTCAATAATGATTCCCTCTCAGGTGAGGGTGTCAATGAATGTTGTAGTTTATTGTCGTACAGGACAAAAGTGTGAGTAGTTTAAGCTCACATGCATGGACTGGTGCTTCACAGTTTAGCGTCATGTACCTAAGACGTATGGCTATAAAATTTAATGTCATGTAGTGAGGACAATGGGGGACTGTATAGTTTAGTGTCATATAGAAAGGACCATGGTGAACTAATGTGAATATATTGGTTTGGTGGGGGGGGCTTCACAGTTCAACATTGTATGAGATAGAGGTGAACCGATGTGAATATGTTGGTTTTGGGCTGTAACCTCAAAAGGTTGCCTACGTACCTCGCCTATAAGGCAAGGATCAAATTATGCCTAGTTCAATTGAAGAATGAATTTGTGATCAAGTTATACTTGAGGAAAACGATCCTAAGATGGTGTTGGGACTTATGCGTGGTTAGCGGCCCAGAGAGAGTGATATGATTGAAGCTTACTCTATGCTCACATGAGTCATGCTCAGTGTGAGAAACAAGAGTTAGTAGCAACCCTAACAATGCACAGTTTAACATCATGTAGGATGTATAAGGGACTGCTTCACTGTTTAAATGACATGTGTCATAGATAGGGGTTTCTTGGAAGTTTAACGTCTTGAAGCTCGGACGAATAGTTTATCGTCATGTTAGACGATAGATGGGATATGCGGTTTAATGTCCTGTAGCAAGGAAAAAAGGGACCATGCAGTTTAAAGTGTTTTATTAAGGACCGAAGTAGTTTACGGTCATATGCATGGACCAGTGCTGCACAGTTTAGCGTCATGTAGCTAGGACAAAGAGCATTTGTTTTACACAAAATAATTATTCAAAAAATCTTGCATTGGTTGGAGTTTTAATGAGTTCTCCATCCATTGAGATTAATGAATAATCTCCATTGGAGTAGACAATATGTATTGAATAAGGTCATTCACACTTTGTCTCAAGATTTGGAGGCTTCTTCCCTGGTATCATTAGAGTTATGACAACCAATACCAATTCTCCTTGAATGAATGAATGAAGCTGAACTTTTTTGTTAAAAGCATGTTCTATTCGATTATGATAGACTTCCAAGTGATGTAGGGTCCACAATATTTTTTCATTTAATCATTCCAATTAATCAAATCTCTTTTGAGATTGTTCATTTTAGATGAATGATCACAAATTTCTACTCTGAGTGAAGGTAATTGAACCTCAATGGGCAAGACTGCTTCTGTTTCATATACCAATGAATAGGGAGTTGACTGCGTAGCAGTGCGGGAGGTGGTCCGATAAGCCCATAAAGCATGAAAAAGTTTATCATGACATGATTTCTTAACATTATCCACCATATTTTGCAATATTTTTGATATATTCTTATTAAAGGCCAATATTTGTCCATTGGTCGCTGCATGATACCGAGATGAATGGTTGGATTTGATGTTGTATTCCTGATACAACTTTCTCACCTCAGATGAACAGAAGTTGGGGACATATTCCGTCAATATGGTATGAGGGTCACCAAATATGGTAATGATGTTAGACATGATAAAGATAACAACGATTTTAGAACTAACTTCTTTGAGTGGTATTACCTCTGCCCATTTGGAAAATAAGTGAGTAGTAGTAAGAATATACTTAAATTCCATGGATGTAGCTGAAGGGTAAGGTCCTACTACATCCATTCCCCATGTGGAAAATTTCTATGAGTATCTATCTATATGTAGAAACTCTACGGTTTTGATGAATGAATTTGGAACATCCGTGGAAAGAATGACATTTCATAGTTAAATAAACACAATCTTGTATCATTGAAGGCAAGAAGTATCCAAGCCTTCGAATTTGATCATATACTCTATGTCTAGACTGGTGGTCACCACAAACTCTTTCATGTACTTCATTCATGATAGCCATTATCTCTTCACCATCAATACATCTGTAGAGAATTCCTTCCAAACATCTCTTGTAGAGAATTGTTTGGTGACTTGGGCTATTATAAAGTGTAAAATTGTCCACAGGTCACCAGACTTGTTCTTTCCCAGATCTATTAGGTGGGAGTGTCCCATTTTGAAGGTATTCCTTAATAAGTGTCATCCATCCAATAGTATTACCATATGGTTCATAAATGGGACTGATTTCAATGATTTCGCATGTTCTGATTTGAACAAAAGGTGAAACAGTACAACGGTGGGCAATACTGATGATTGTTTTGTCCCAATTTGGATCTACCAGAGCTTTGACTACATTACCCAGTGCATCAGCTTGAGAATTTTGTAATCGAGGGATATAAGAAAATGTTGGTTACGAGGGAAATTCTACCATTAAATCGCTGATGTAAACATACAAAGGGATTAACTCATCTTTTTTGATGGCATAGTCCCCATTGACTTGTTTGATTACCAAGTCTAAATCACCTATAACCTTTAAGTGATTAATTTATGCCTAAAGTGCCAATTCCAAGCCTAAGATGAGAGCTTGATATTATTCTTCATTATTGGTACCACCTCCCAACAATAAGAAGGAATAGTTTAGAACTACATATTCTAGGGAAATAAGTACAATTACTAACCCAACTTTGTGAATTTAGGATCTTCTGATTTCTTCCCTATTGGACTTCTAGAAGCACTATCAATGTACATTTCCCATGTTTGAGGATTATCATGAATAGAGAAGTCTTACTCATCAAGATGTTCAATATTTAAAGATGTATCATCTCTAGATAGGTGTTCAGATATTAAATTGGCTAGAGCTTGGCACTTTATTTCCTTTTGAGACACATACTAGATATCAAACGGCTGTAAAATTACTGGCAACCTTGGCAGACATCCTGTAAGCATTAGACGACTAAGGAAAAATTTGAGTAGGTTATTGTGAGATTCCAATTAAACCTCATGATGATGTAGGTAGTGTATAAATTTCTGAACTTCAATGATTAATACTAGGAAGCACTATTCAATACTTGAATATTTAGTTTCTACCTCAAGCATAGTCCTACTGAGATAATAAAGGCTTTTTTCATTCCCATCATCATTCTTTTGGGCAAGGAAGGAACCCAATGATCTCTCTAAAGCTGCCATATAGTGAATAAGTTGTCTTCCTTCAACAAGTGGCATTAATACCGCTGGACCCAAGAGATATCTCTTGAGAATATTGAATGCTTCTTGACATTCTTTAATCCACTTGTAGGCGACTACCTTCTTTATTAATTTGGTGAAGGGAAAAAAATTTCTTCCAAATTAGCAATGAAACGCCGAATATAGGCCAAGTGTCCTAGATTTCTTCTTAATTCTTTCATTTTTTGAGGAGGTGACATACCAGGGATTGATTTTTTCTTCTCCTGATCAACTTTGATACCACGATGGCATACAAAAAATCTGAGAAATTTTCCTGCGGTTACGCTGAAAGCACATTTCAAGGGGTTGATCTTCAAATTGTGTTGTCAAAGTTTGTTGAATATGATTTCCAGATCAGCCAAGTGATCAGAACATTGTCTTGATTTAACCACCAAATCATCCACAAAACATTCAAAAAATTTCACTAAAAATTGTTTGAAGATATGGTTCATGGAACGTTGATAAATTGCACCTGCATTTTACAGACCAAAGGGCATTACCCGATAGAAAATAACACCATGAGGGGCACAAAAAGATATAAACTCCTCATCCTCTGGGGCCATTCGTATTTTATTGTACCCAGAATAATCATCAATGAAAGAAATATCTTCGTATCCAATTATTTCATCAATTAATAGTTTTGTGATCGGAACTGGAAAATCATCCTTGGGACAATGCCGATTAAGGTCTCTGAAGTCAATGAAAAATTTAAGTTTTCCATTATTATTTTTCACACGTACAATATTAGCTATCCATTTGGGATATTGAACTTCGATGAAGAAGTTATCCTTGATAAGAGTTGGGAGTGTTATTCTTGTGGCTTCCTTGAATCCTCAATATTCTTCTGGAAAACCCAAACAAATCAGTAGAAACATCAGTATCATGCCCTAGAATTTCTGTATAATTCGAAAAAAAATACATCTCGATTTTTATTTAGAAATGAAATATAAATTTCTTTCTCTTCAAGAGTCATGGATGCAATAATTAAAGTGGTGTGTGGATCTTCTTTTGTACCCATATTTATTTCTCTATGTTCATCCATAGTGGTAGAGATACTTTCTTCAAATACTGGAGGAACATCCCTGAGATCTTTCTCTTCATCTTGAGTATATGTTATTTCTTCTATTTCTACTTGCATAGTAGATGACGAAGCAGAATTTCCATGGTCAGGGGAGAAGTTAAAACTTGAACATCATGAAGAAGAGGCTTCCATTTTTGACCCTATTGATGATGAAGGATCTTCCTTGTGTAATAAAGAGGAGATGATGGATTGAGAATCAAAATCATTGATCACCTCTAAAATTTATATAACTTATTCTGGTCTGGTTAATGAAGTATAGAATTTCTAGATTTCAACGGATGAAATGAACACATATCCATTTAATCATTCATCATTTCTTGGTGAATCAACAATTTATCCCATGTTGTCTATCTCAATTGCTACAAATGAAATTATGGAAGTTTCCATAAGAGTGTTTGGATTTGCTTATATCCTGTCAATTTGACTGATAGGAAACACATAATTTGTACTCACATGTATGAATGGGTTTACTTGAATCATTTCCAAACCATTTGGAGCATTATTTTTGGTAACCTCATTTATTATGGATTTCTCCTTTCCCTCCATGTGATAGAGTTCTGTCTCAATGTATTGAGATTCACATGTTTTGAATGGGGTTTTATCACCACACATTGTCCTAATTTGACCATTGAAACAATATTTGAGACATTTATGGTATGATGAATGTATATCCGCATGTTGATGTAGCCAAGGTAATCTTAGAAAAATGTTGAAGCCTATGTCATCATGAACAACCATAAAATCTGAATTAGAAATAAGGTATCCAAACTGAGTATTGAGTATAATATCCCCCATAGGTTCTTGTTCATTTTTATCATATCCTTGCAACATCAAAGTAGAAGGAGATAGATCAGATTCCGTGAGGCCCAATCAACGAAGTGTATGAATATGGATGACGTTGACTTCGGAACCATTATCAAAGAAAGATCGTTTGATATCTACATCATTAACCTTGATAGATAAATAAAAAGGTCTAATATGTCCATGAACAACTTCATTTTCATCTTCATCTCTAAAAGATATCACTTCCTAGCATTCTGTAGGATCATTCTCCATATTGTATACTTTTTCAATAGCAATTTCAGTTTCGAATTCCTGAGGACTTGACAAGGCCTCAATGAGTGCCTCCCAAATATCCTTTGATAGATTCAAGGCATCCAAAATTGATAACATGGCTGTTACATGGGAACAATGTTTCAAGACAACATAATTTTGGCCCAAAGGTCTGTATTTCCCAACAGGAACATGTGGTTTCGCAGTGCAACATACCGGACCTGGCCAGCCCCCCGAATAGTGCCGAATGGATCGGGTGTTACTACCTTAGGCGCACCTCCCCGAACGCCAAAGGCTACCGACTAGCAGCGAGGGTCTGTTAGGTATAGTGGGGAGGCTATACCCTCTCGGGGGATGATAATGAGGGTACTAGTCCATGTATAACAGTAAAGATGTAGCAGAAAGAAACAATCAGAAGACTTGAACCAGACCCACAGAGCGGAAGCATAATCAATATATAAAAACTACGGAAGCAATACATATAACTACAGAAGTGGAAATAAACACAACAACATGCTAATAACATGTAACTACAACTGAATAGTACAAAATGCATACAAAGTAGGTAATACACAACTAAATATGAAAAGGGTACCAATGGCTAACCAACAGTAGCTAAAACAAGTAAGCATGCCAATACAGAAAAGTAAATAAAACAAAGCAACCTAGCTAGGCATGACCTCATGGTCCATACCATCTTCGTACAATAACTAACACAGCCCATCTCCTGAATCTGGCCTCTTCCCTGCATGTAAATCCTTAAAGTCTACACGTGTCCGGAAGGGCCCGTCTAGGGTGTGAGACAAATCTAAGTAGGATACCACCCAACGGTGCGTACCAAATTTATATGTTTAAGTAGTCATGCATTTACAAGGAAAGTAGTAAACAGTAAAATGAACAATTAAACACAAACTCCACTGGTGCTCAACAGCCGCCATGGAGCGTCACCTACTTCTTCCAACGTCGGAATCTCTGTCGTGTAACCCGGCACCACTTTCCACCTGACACCTCGTGTCTTAGGTACCGACGTCCTGAAGGAATGGCCAGAAATAGAACCCGGCACCATGTGCCTCCTGACACCTTGTGTCTCAAGTATCGACGTCCTGAAGGAGTGCCCAAAATAGTAACGCGACACCATGTGCCTCCTGACACCTCGTGTCTCATGTACCGACATCCTGAAGGCACGTCCATCCCCTAAAGGCTCCTCACCTCCCCCATGGCTTTCTACAGCATGCACCCCTGTCCAAAATTCCTAACCGCAAATATGGGGGCCTCTACCCACACGAGTGGTCAAAACCACCTCATCACGTAGTATCTCTGTGTGCACACTACTCAAAGTCCTAGGAAGCGGTAATCACCAAATATTACTAATCCACCAACACGTCTGACACCTTGTGTCCCAGCGACCATGTCGCAAAAGTCCGACGGCCTCTCCATCCAAGTAACTCGGGCAATGCCCAACCTGACAGTCATACTGCCTCAAGCCGACGTTCATGACGCCCAATGCCGTGGTCAAAACCACCCAAAGTAACTCGGGCAGAGCCCCAACCTATGATCAGCATCACTCAAGAGAAACCAGGCCAAGCCCAACACAACCTGAAAGGGTCCATTAGATGCAATCCAGCAATTTCATATAAAACATATTTAACCAGAAAACATAACCAGGAAAAACAAACTAAACAGTTGAATTACACTATGTAGGGTGATGTCCCATACCAGCACTGAGGTCTTAAATGCCTCTAACAATTATATCAGGATTTAAAAAATTAAACTAAACAACATAACACCTTAACAATTTAATAAACCCATTTTTTCATTTCGCGGCCAAAATGCCCCGATGAGAAACAGCCCCTCACTCGGCCTTGCTCACGCAAATAGGTAACCAGGCATACCCAAAGGCATCCTAGAGGTCACATAAGAAATTCAGTATGAAGAATAAAATAAAACAGGTCCCGCTCAAAATACCTGAAAATGTGCCATTGGCCGCATCACCCAAAAAACCACTAAAACACAAAAAAAGGTATGCACCACCTACCTAAGACTCGTACGATGATACTCTTCCGATAACACCCTCCACTTCGGTCTAAAACGAGGTAAATATATGAATGATTCATACCCGCTCATATTCCTATAACTCATTCTAGAACAAAAATCAAACAAAACGACCAAAGTGGAATCGAGGCCTTACCGAGGGTATTTCAACGCATCCGACCAAGATTAGATCAGAGTTCGGATGAAGAACCGGGAAGCAATTGAAGATCCAGCCGACTTGGTTCACTAAACCCGGCCAAAGTATTGAGGTTCTACCTCAATACGAGGCTACTGCCTGTTTTAAGAAAAAAAAAAGAAAGTAAACGGCGTGTACTTTGGGACTACACTCCGTGTATGGTTAATTGAACTATTCATAAGACGGAAAGATTCTGCCGACTAACTTTCCGAATTGACGACATGAGTACACTGCATGTACCTAGCGGTACACGGCGTGTACTTGGTTCTTTTTCCTTCCCTCACCGACGTACTCACACGCCATGTGTTTCCTTTATACATGGATAAACTCCATGGCGTGTCCAATGGGGACACGGCGTGTTCCTGTTTCTACCTGGCCAAAGTCCTACATGCCATGTATGGCCTCACACGGTCTGGGGTATACACGGCGTGTTCTAAACTACATGTTGTGTAGTAAGAAACTACTACACGGTCATTGAATGGAATGTAATCGGTGAGCACACGGCCGGTCACTCGCCTACACATACACGACATGTACTTAAAGTACACAGCGTGTAGTCTGGAAATTTCCAGAAACTTCACATTCTCTCCAGTTTCCTCAGAAACAAGTCAAAAATTTACACAGGGTCGGGATTTTGACCCGTTCCAAAAACTCGGGTTCTTACAAACACCCCACCTTAATATAGCTCGTCCCCGATCTACCAAACGAAACCCAGAGATGACACAAAACACACCCATCCAAGTTAAACAACCGGGACTACCCCGGTCCCATGGATCTGGATAATTTCCTCAAGGGGCTCCCAACCTTAGGAATTGCCTACTCGGTCTCAACCAACAAAATTTCAAGCAAACAAGGTTTACTAACCTGTTTTCCGGACACATAGTCCTCCCGTGACGCATCATCACCCCTGCACCACGTTGGTGCTCCTATGTTGCTTCTGACACCCAACGTAACCCACACCGCATTGGTGTCTACCTCCACGAGGTCCTGGTTCCTATCACCTCAAGTAAGCCACATCCACGATTCCCCTATGCCCACGACACCTCAAGTAACCCACATCCACGATGCCCTGATGCCCCCGACACCTCATACATATATATATATATATATATATATATATATATATATCACCCACCTGATATGGTACCAATCCCATGACTAGTATCTAGTCAGTCGACATATATCATGTGAACCATGTGCATTCAAAATAGACACACCGCTACATGTCATGCCAAAAAGGAAACATGGAGATCACAGACACACCGCGGTGTACCTATAACTGTCATCGGTTCACCAGCCTGCTCAGCCTCTGGTAGCTCCACAGCATGCACCTGGTTTAAAACATGGCTTCCTAACGCCTGACCTCCCTATGCTCTTCTGGTCACTGGCCATTGACCCCTCAGATATGTCCCACCGTCTCTGTCACGACCCCCGCACACAGCTGAACCTCGAATACCCTCTCCAGGTACCGAACCTGAACCAACTCCAGATGCTACTGTCTGTCATGTTCCTTGCCTGCCGGCTATCTGAGAAGGTTTCCTGCAAAACCTCTCCAGATGCATGTCCTGCCCACATGCCTGGAACTCCTTCGGAGGCTTATCACACTATGCCCGAACATGTCTCACCTGTCCACACAGAAATCAAAACACCAAAGAACTACCACGAGGTGGTCTAGATAAATCTCTGGCCTGACTGACCTGATGGAACTCATCCTGCCCTCACTTCCTATTGTCTGAACCATCTCCTCAAGCTGTCACCCGGCCCAAGCGAGGCTCTTCTCTTTCGTTTACCATAGCTATGAGCTCATGGTTCAGCACCTCAGAGAAATAACCTAGCCGGAAGATATTCACCTAGATCCGAATGGCGTGACGTAAGCCATCCTCAAAGTGCCTCACCCTAGCTGCGCCGTCTCTCACCATACCCGATGCAAAATGGGACAACTCTGTAAAGGTAGCTGCGTAGTCCATGACAGACATACCTCCTTGCTGAAGTCTCAAGAACTCCAAATCTCTCTCTGCCCTCAACGTCTCTGGGTAGAAGTGCTCAAAGAACCTACCCTTGAAGTCCTTCCAAGCTAGTCCCTCGTTCCTATGAGCCTGTACCTATACATCCCACCAACGCTTCACTTATCCTCTCAGCATGTATGTCGCCAGCTTGACCCTCCTCCCTGGAGGTGCCTCGAGCTACTCAAAGAACACTTACATGCTCTCTATCCAATTATCAGCTTCCGGAGGACCACCCTCACCCTAAAAAAGCGATGGATGCTGCGACTCGAACTCCTGCGTCAGATATAACATAGAAGGCTCTGTACCCTGCGCGCCTCCATCAATCCCTTACAAGACACGTATCAGGCTAGATCGGAGTTTCTCGTCGAGCCATGGCACGGACGATGCCAATACCAGCTGATGTCCTTCCTGTACCGGATACTGAACCTGTTCCTATCCCTGAGCCTATACCTACTTCTCATGCTCAACCAGTACTGAAGTCTGACCCTGATCTGGTAGCACTGTATCCTCTCCTGGCAGTCGCTCCATCGAGCCGTGAAGGATTAACCCGTTGAATACCATAAATGGTCAGACATCACATATATATATAAAAATATATTCTACGCAGATAAGGAAAATAGTAAAAGGCAGTGCATAATAACTACTCTTACTCCCCCTCGCTGCAACCCATGCCCCACGCCATCCTGGCCTCATGGCCTCCTTACCAGCCCTCAACAGAGCCGGGTATCAAAAGTACCTCATTCCATGCCCATCTCGACAACTCACGTTGCCTCAAACCGACGACCGAGTCGCCCAATCCTGACAGTTACACTACCTCACCCATAGTACCTGCCTGCTCTCATAAGAGTCAGACCCAAATATCTTGCGGCATGCAATTATGCAAAATATAAAGCATGTCATACTCATTTTCACAACTAAAAATTCTACAAGGAATTTCACCAATTCACATTTTAAATCATATAAATAATGGCATTTGATATTTCATTCACAAGGAATTATCACTTGAAAATGCATACGTGCAATTATGAAATTGAAATACCCTAAAAATGTGCCTATCAAAAGCCAATCAACCAAGCCTCGCCATACCAGCCAGGGCCCAATTCTCCCTTACCATACCGGGTCAAGGGTCGCATATCACAATCATGAACATCACACATCAAGTGAGCCACCGAGGTGGAAATCATATCAACAGTTATCTGGGCAAAACAAATAGTAGTTCCCACCCGCGGTAACAAGGTCCATCCCTCGTACCTGGGGCTGCAGGAACCCAAGCACAAGCTAGAAACCAAGTCCCTGTAACAAACTATCTTCAGTCTACCATATCCCAAATAGTAAAACCAGCAGAAAGAAATGAGAAGCCTCAAACTCATTAGTATCCAGTAAAACGCTGCTAATAATCCCTGTCAAGAACCTGCCTCTTATACCACTTTTTAACGTCCCAAACCTGTCCAGCCACCCGAACAGTGCCAAACGGGTCGGGTGTTACTACCTTAGGCGCACCTCCCCGAATGCCAAAGGCTGCCGACTAGCAGTGAGGGTCTGTTAGGTATAGTGGGGAGGCTATACCCTCTCGGGGGATCATAATAAGGGTACTGGTCCAAGTATAACAGTAAAGATGCAGTGGAAAGAGTGACTCAGGAGACTCGAACCAGACCTGAAGAGCGGAAGCATAATCAATATAGACAAACAGCGGAAGCAATACATATAACAACAACAGTGGAAATAAACACTAAATCATGCTAATAACATGTAACTACAACTGAACAGTACAACATGCATCCAAAGAAGGTAATACACAACTAAATATAAAAAGGGCGCCAATGGATAACCAACAGTAGCTACAACAAGTAAGCATGCTGATACATAAAAGTAACTAAAACAAAGCAACACAGCTAGGCATGACATCCAGGTTCATACCATCTCCTTGCAATAACTAATGCATCCCAGCTCTTGAAGCTATCCTCTTTCTTGCATGTAAATCCATAATGTCTACAGGCGTCCCGAAGGGCCCGTGTAGGGTGTGAGAAAAATCTCAGTTGGATACCAACCAATGGTGCGTACCAAATATAAGTGTTTAAGCAGTCATGCATTTACAAAAAAAGTAGTAAACAGTACAATGCACAATTAATCACAAACTTCACTGGTGCTCAACAGCCACCATGGAGCGTCACCTGCTTCGGCCAACGCCGGAATCTCTGTAGTGTAACCTGACTCCACATTCCACCTAACACCTCGTGCCTCAAGTACCGACATCCCAAAGGCACGCCCAAAAATAGAACCCTGCACCATGTGACTCCTGACACCTCGTGTCTCATGTACTGACGTCCTGAAGGAACACCCAAAATAGTAACCCGACACTATGTTCCTCCTGACACCTCGTGTCTCAAGTACCGACGTCCCCAAGGCACGCCCATCCCCTGAAGTCTCCTCACCTCCACTGTGGCTTTCTATGGAAATCACCCCCAACAAAAATACCTAACCGCAAGTACGGGGGACTCTACCCACACGAGTGGTCAAAAACACCTCATCACGAAGTATCTCTATGTACACACTACTCAATGTCCCGGTGAGCAGTAATCACCAAATAGTCCTAAGCCACCAACACGTCTGAAACCTCGTGTCCCTGCGACCATGTCGCTCAAGTCCAATAGCCTCTCCATCCAAGTATCTTGAGCCATTCCCAACCTGACAGTCATACTTCCTCAAGCCAATATCCATGACGCCCAATCTCATGGTCAAAACCACCCAAAGTAACCCGGGTAGAGCCCCAACATGTGATCAACATCACTCAAGCGTAACCGGGCCAAGCCCAACACAACCCGAAAGGGTCCAGCAGATGCAATCCCACAATTTCATATAAAATATATCTAACAAGAAAACATAACCAGGAAAAACAAACTAAACAGTTGAATTACACTACGCAGGGTGTTGTCCCATACCAGCAACGAGGTCTTAAATGCCTCTAACAATTATAACATCATTTCATAAATTAAACTAAATAGCTTAACACCTTAACAATTTAATAAAATAATTTGGGCATTTCCCGAAAAAAATGCCCCGATGATCAACGACACCTCACCCGGCCCTGCTCACACAAAATGGTAACTGGGCATACCCAAAGGCATCCCAGAGGTCCCATAAGAGATTCAGTATGAAAAAGAAGATAAAACAGGTCCCTATCAAAATAACCGAAAACAAACCGTTGGCCGCGTCACCCAAACAACCACGAAAACACAAAAAGAGGTATGCACCACCTACCCGAGACTCGTACGATGCTACTCCTCTGGTAACACCCGCCAATTCTGTCTAAAACACGGTAAATCTACAAAAGATTCAAACACGATCAAATGACTATAACTCATTCTAGAAAAAAAATCAAACAATACGACCAAAGGGGAATCGAGGCCTTACCGAGGGGGTTCCAACGCATCCATCCAGGATCGTTACAGAGTTCAGACGAAGAACTGGGAAGCAATTGAAGATCTGGCTGACTTGGATCGCTAAACCTGGCCAAAGTATTGAGGTTCTAACTGAATACAATGCTACTTCATTTTTTAAGAAAAAATAATGAAAGTACACGGCGTGTAATTTGGGACTACATGCCATCTATGGTTCATTAAACGGTTCATAAGATGGAAAAATTCTGCCGAATTACTTTCCGAATTGCTGACATGAGTACACGGCGTGTACCTAGGGGTACACGGCGTGTACTTTATTCTTTTTCCTTTCCTTTATGATGTACTCAATCACCATGTGTTTCCCTTATACACGGCTAGAATACATGGATTTTCCAATGGGGACATGGCGTGTTCCTAGTTCTACCCGGCCAATGGCCTACATGCCATGTATCACCTCACAGGGTCGGGGGTATACACGGCCTGTTCCAAACTAGATGTCATGTAGTAAGAAACTACTACAAGGTCATTACACGGCTTGTACACGGAGAGCACATGGCCGGTCACTCGCCTACACATACATGGGGTGTACTTAAAGTACACGGTGTGTAGTCTGGAAATTTCTAGAAACTTCGCATTCACTCCAGTTTCCTCGGAAACAAGTCAAAAATATTAACAGGGTTGGGATATTGACACATTCCAAAAACCTGGTTTCTTACACGCAGGTGACTTAGAAGTTTTTACTTTGTAAGTAGATACATCTTGTATTAGGGTAAGAGTTTGAAATACTCCAAGATTTGGTAAATTAGACTAACTAGGTCTATCTATTTTCTGAGAGGAAGAAGGGGTGACCTCTAACCGGTCTTTCGAATTAACTGTGTCAGGATGGAATCTTCCATGTGTGGAAGAACTTTCCTCTTCCTGTTGAGCCTGTTAAAGGGCCTTGCCCTGATTCCTGACCGCATATATAGTTCTAAGAGGGGTAAGATTGAAATAGTGGCTTCTAGGATATCCACGTCTTCTCCTATATCCAAGATCTATTTCTCTTCCTCTAGTTCCTCTGTTTGATACAGGGAACTTAGGCTCATCAAGATCGAAATTGTGACTAGCATAAGGATCTATTAAATGAATCATGTTAACAGAACCAAAGTTCAACTTTTCATATGATGAAGATTCTGCCTGATTAGCCAGTTCAGGATGCGTCATTTGGTGGGGCGGTGCCCGTGCCTTTCAAGGTGTTGGCATAAAATCTGCCAGAGTGAAAAATAATTTAGGCTTTGACACGAACTCATCTTCTTCTGACTGCTCTTCTTTCTTCAATTTATGCCGCCTCATTGAATATTTTACATTGATGAAGGGGGGTTTTCTGTGGCATTCATAGTAGAATAAACAATTGGTTGATTCAATTGTGTTTATAAAATGGAATGAGTTTGGATGATTGTTTTCGTGACCATCCAATCATCATATTTCTATGCATTTTTTTTGACTTCATGCAACTCTCCTTCTTCCTCTGGATCAGTAGCAGTAACACATGCTACCAGGGCTGAATAACCTTTCAATTTTACCTATCCAGAGTCCACCAACTTTTGCAGGAGGTCTTTGAAAATAAAACACTCTTGAATGGGATGACCCAACATCTAATGAAATGGGAAATAATTTGGAAGGTATTCACATCCTTCCTTGTTCAGCCTTTTGGGCCATGGTAACTGAACCGGATTTTTTTCCAGATCCAAGATAAGTAACCAGGAACTTGTTCATTCCAAAAAGAATAAACATTGTTCTTCAAATCTTCAAACTGTTTCTGCCTTTGATATATTTGATCATATTGATGTGGCGGACGTTCTTATTGAAGCTTATGAGGTGGATCCCTTCGATATGATAAAGGTTTTGAAGTGGAATCAAGTACAGGTGCTTGTCTAAGTGTAACTATTGCAGTAACTGCTTTCTCCATTATCATTCCTGGAACTGATGGAATTACACATGTTTTAGCCTTTGTCATTGTAATATAATCTTCAATCTATTGAGATATTGAAGTAAGGTATTGAAACCCTTTTTTATATTTCACAGGGATCAACGGTGTGTGTAATTCATCATGAAAATTTTCCACATAGATTGGCAACAATTCTTTTTGAGGGAGTGCTAAACTTAAGAAATATGTTAATCCCTTCCATTGAGCAATGGAATCTGAAAATTTTTCATTTTCCCTTTTCATAAAATTTCTAATATCAAAAACTTCTGTCTTTTGCAATGTTTATCTAAATTATACAAGAAATATTTGACGAATATCTTCCCACCCGGTAATTGACCGAGATTGCAAAATTGTATATCAGACAAAAGAAGGCCCTTGTAATGAATGCAAAAAACAACTGAGCATAAATTCTTCTTGTTGTTGAAGAGTTCCCATAATAGGGTCACAATGAGAAACATAATCTGTTGTGTTTTTTTCAAGATCTCCCAAAACATTAAAAATTGGGAATGTGGTATTCTCAAAATTTTTTGGGGGAAGAATTGCATTAACCCATTCAGGGTAAGCTTTCTATTCCGGTTGAACATGTGCATGTTTTTCTTCCATAGCTTCCAACCGAGTTGTTAATGACTAAATGGTATTCATTAATTTTTGAGAAGTATCTAGTTGATCTTGGACGTGAGAAGGTGCAAGAACTGGTGTTTGGATGAGTTTGGCGACTGGTACTATCACTGATGGTAGAACTTCCGGTTGTTATCATGTATGACCCATATGATTAGACCTGTTAGGGTGTACTTGTAAAGGAGGATATTCTTGATCCATCCCAGTAGCTGCAACGAATTCCATTGACTAACTAACTCCAGCACACTTAGGAGGAAGACTACTTTGAAGTAGTTCTGTATTTAACATCCTTAACTCCTTCATTTCTTCCTCTTTCTTTGCAAGACATTACTCAAATGAGAATGATTGGCATTCCCTAGAGGTAGGGTGGGACATAACCTTAGTTTTACCCTTTTTCTTGGCATGTTCCTTTCTGGAGTATGGAAGGGCATTGCCCGAAGGAATATCTTGCCTCTGGGCAGCCCTCTGGCTTCTGGTACGCACACCTTCTTCATTTATTTCTGTGTGTACAACCTCTTGAATAAGAACTTCTTTATCTAATTCCTCTGAGTGAACCTCATGTTCTAGGGGATCAGTGACAATGACATTGATGTAATTTATCGATGCATAGCGCATTGCATCCCTTCGGTCTGAATTTTTGTGATATTGTCCACTTCCATGTCCTTTATGATACATTGACTTTTGTTTAGTTGATCCCTCGGGAACTTTTTGATGAACCGTAAGTTGGAGGGAATCTCTTGATAATTTGGCTCTGTGTTCCTCTTATGGCTTCTTCACTAATCGAGAGAAGACTGACTTTCACTAAAGAAGAAATTGAGAATTTGAAAAAGTCTCCAGTCTGGTGAACTGGGGTTGTTCATGCTATTCATGCTCAACTTCTCAAATCATATCTATTGATCCCGATGGTTGGATTAAAAGAGTCCCCAGTATGGTGAGCTGAGGTGGCTCTTGAACTACTACATATGATACTTTTTTAAGAGCTCTCTTGATTTTTCAGACTTTAGTCTGGAAATTAGTCAGATGCATCATTTGACATCCACTAAAATCACCTGGCTCAGATGACCATTGGATTATTTCTGACACTTCTGTTACCTGATGATGTGCATGCTCTAAATGAGAAGCATGTTGATATTCACATTTTCTTGCTGTAAGATTAATCCTACAAATTATTCTTTATATGCCTAACTTTTGGAAGAACTAGTTGCGGCATGTTCTTGGGAAAGCCATCGATTATGCACAAAACTAGCTAGATGTGGCCAGCCATGAGAAATAACATTGCATGAGACCACCTTTGGTGGTCTTTGTTGAATGAAGAGTACAGTTAAATGAAGTTCTCAATGTACACCCCATACTCTTATATGAATACCATATAGGGCATTTGAAATTAACTGTCGCAACCTTTTTAACGCACCAAGGCATGAACAGTGAAGGGCTCTCTACTGCTTTTCAACCTTTGGATGATGGTAAACTGAGAGAGATGACAAATCAATTGGTCATTGTAACCCTTATATTATCTTGACATGATTTTCATATTCATAATAACATAATATTTTTCCATTTAAGTAAAAAAGAGTTTTCCACATGTTGAGACAAATATCATGAATAAAATCTACTGTCAAAATTTCTGGAATATCATACTGAGAGATAGGAAAAGGCCAAAAACTTACTGGTATTTCACCTTTTTCCAGTTGTTTTCACATATTCAGCACTTCCTCCTTATCATTCGATGAAGATTCTTCTACCTGATTAGACCAAAGCTGGTGCTTCTTTGTTGATTTGTCAGATTCAACAAGATTTGTTGAGAATTCATTTATCAAAATAGAATAAGATTGACCTAGGTGTGGTTCAGAGAATGACCGACACCTCGGGCTATCTTCTGATTGAGAAATTATTTAACCCACTAGTGGTAAAGCATCATACATGACTGTCTTCACATTTTCAAGTGCATCAAGATAAGAGGGCTTTCTCGTTACTATATTTTCCTCGGAATAATTTTCCAAGAAAAGTGAATTATTATGGCAGAGAGTACTTTCACAGCTAAATTCATCATCATGGAGAGGAAAACCATTGTGGGTTACAGAAAATGATGAATCCTCTTGCTCCTTGGACTTTTGGCCATGCATTGTGTTATCACGGCTCTCATCTGATGATGGGACTTCAAGATCAATCGAACTGTCATTAATCATTCCTTCATGAGGAAATGTCTGATGAAGAACTTCATAATTTTTGTTGTTACTTCCAGAATCTGGAAGTGAGAGAGTAGAATCTTGAGCTGTAACAGATAATTGTCTGAGGGCTTCATGAACTCTAGTATCGAGCAAGGCCTTATTGCAGATTGGCTTTTGATTTGTTGATCGTGCTGGACGGGTCTTCTTATTAGACACCTTTTTAATGTAATTGGAAACCACTTGTTGAAAAAAGTGGTTACTATGGGAAGGTTTATGTGCCTTCTTAGTAGAAATAGTCATGTTAGGATGATTATCTCCATTCAAATCGGGTGTATGTGACCGACTTGATTGTTCGTATGACATGGGGGAGTATGTCCTCAAAACCCTACTAGACTTGAATAGAGGTGTTTATCTGCTCTGGAGTGACATGTTGAGGAGTCACTCCACTGATAGGGACAGATTTATGTTTTTTTCCCTGTGATGTCACTGAAGTTGTTATAATATTCTAACAGGTATCCAGAATATGTGCAGGGATTTGCTTCTGCTCTTTCTCTATTGTCATAATGTTCTTGGTGACTTTAGATGACGGAATGGGAATATATGTCCATTCATGTATAGAGTAGGTGTATGTGCCTACTCATGTCCTCCTTTTTCTGTCAATGCATATTGACACTACTTATGGATGGGGGCAGAGAGTTGAGTCTGCTCCAAATTTGTTGTCGGAGATTTTAGAATGACTTCTTCGGGTGCTACCAAACGAGACTATTTGTATACTTGATGAAAATTGATAGGTGTATGTGACTACTGGGTGTTCCCCGTCCTGTATGGTTTATGTGTTTCCTTCAATACTAGCAGACGAGACTACTGATTGAATTGATGATTGTAAGCAGGTGTATGTGCCTATTTATAGGTGGTCACCATATTTATTAGGCGAGATTATTTGGATGCAGTCAAACGAGCCTGATGACTAGCTGATGAATTATAAACAAGTGTATATGCTTTCCTATATTACTCCATTAGAATTGCCTGACGGGATTGGTGGGTTGCTACCAAGCGAGTCAGCTGGACATCGGGATTTGAATGGACCGGTGTGTGTGCACACTCATTTCCTGCCATCATGGTTTGTTGATGGAATTCTTTGGAGATGGAAGAGGTAAGAACCTTCTCCCTGTTGGCCGAATTTTTCCTCTGACGATTCTTCTTGTGTTCTCAGGTCTGAGGAACCTAAGCCGAACGCCTAGAGGTGATACCCTCATCATTTTGATGGTGCACTACCGCACGAGTCTATCGGAGATTGTTGATGGGAGTCCTCAGGAAGAACTTATGTATTATTTAAATGATTCCTTGAGTGACTTCTTCATTCACCTCCCTAAAATATGGGAGGTACAAATTGTTGTGTTCTAGGGATAATGACCTGAAACGGTTGGAGATGGTGGTTAGCACCGCCTGCTTTTTGATCACTGGTCATCATAGTCTAGATAACTAGGGTGAGTTGTTAACTTGGAAGGCTTGTCGAGCAGCCTCCAGAGTCGGTATGGTACCATGTTGATGGTATTCCCTCACCAACTCATTCGAGACCTAGCATTGAAGACACTGAGTAGGTGATGTCATCCTGAGAGTAGGCGAGGATTCAGCAGGAGTAGCGGCCAAAGCATTCACAGGTGTGAATTTTAAAGAATTCATTCTGTGTTGTAGATAAATCTTGGGAAAGAGTTCATGTTCGATATAAAGGACATAATAAAGATAAACTTGGTTAGACTACATCTTTTTGATAAACACATATGTTGTTGACTGCTTTTTTGGCCCTTATATTGAGTTTAATATTAGCCTAACAAATAAGTAAAACATCATATTAACATGGTTAAGGATTCACGTCGGGTTTATTTTTTTTGTTTCACCTGGAAATGGGGATGACCTTTTTTGTTTAAGGTTCCAAATTTCCAATCAGTTTCTAAAGGGTTTATTGGTAGAATCGGAAACATACAATGATTCTATATCCATCTTGACCTACTTTCCAAAGGAATGTTCCCATTAGTTGTGGACCAATGAGGCTTAATAATATTCATTGGTCCGGAGGATCGGAGGTCAGATTCATCACACCTTTTGGGGGGGGGGGAATTATTGTCTACTATGGGACTCTATTATAGATTTAAGTTATGTTCACAAATCCTTATTAATTTACCACAATTGAAAATGAGTTTTTCCATTACACTTTGCAATCAATGATTGATATTAATGGGATTTATAGAATCGTTTTTATGTATTTGAGGTTCTTCATCAATAGAGAATCATCTATATGAATTAGAGAATCTTATTCAATGGTATCCTTTAATATATTATATAGAAATATCTTGTCACTATGATGACCATACTAGTTTTAAATCCAATTAGTGGGGAAATTGAAGTTTATTATCATTCAAAACGACAAGGATTATTTTAGAGTTGGGATCATACCCGAAAATGGGCTACATACGTATCCATGATAAATAAGGAATCATAACCCATGTAGTTTGATAAGAAGCATATAGTTTAATGTTGTATGGCATGAAAAAGAATTAACGAAATATGGGATTGGACTTTAGAAACGATTTCTACGTACTCTACTTTTAAGGTATATATCAATGTCTGCGTAGTTCGAGTGAAGAAATATGATGATAATGCATGATTAATGTCCCAAAGAGAGATGTCGTAATTAATTTTACACTCTAAGCCCATTTGAGTCATGCTCGGTGTGAGAAACAAGAGGTATCAGTAAATATGATGATTGTGCCGTGAAATATGCAGTCATAAGAAATGATGTGGGGCTTACGTATGTATGATATCCCTAGTAAATTAAGATCATGACTTAGTTAAGGAAAGAAGACCAAAAGCAGGGTCCATGAAGATATTTGGTCTTTATAGAGATTTGATATTTTAACTCGTGACCTACTCTTGAAAAGTAATCCAAAATTAAGAGGGAATTATGTCACGGCCTGCCCCAACGGGGCTCGAGCCGCAACTCCCCAAGCCTGCCTCCAATAGGCCAGGGGATGGCGTCCAGTGTCGAGTAGGCTATAACACACATGGGAGGAATTTGCCTAAGGTACATGTACACACGCACCCACAAACACCTCCAAGCAATAGTGTAGAGATATAGAAAACTGAAAAGTAAATGCATGCATACAATCTATCCCAAACCAGAGTGCAACAGGAAAAGTAAAAAAGGGAAAAATAGGGCCCACCAAAAGAAAACTACAAAAGCGCGTCCAACCTGCTCTGAAGAAGGGGAACGCTGCCACAAACACCAGCCGGAAATATCCCTCGGCACCGCACCCGTAAACAACCCGGTTAGTCTCGCTCACTCAGCTATGCCTGCTCCATATCTTCCTGGGACTCCGTCGAAAGGCATGTTGTCTGCACAAGACACAAACATGTGTGGGAAAAGCCCGTGCAGGGGTGAGTATAAACATACTCAGTAGGCACCCCAAAAACCCAAAACCAAAGAGAGAAACTGGAAGGCAACATCCCGCTCATCCCAGCCAGAGGGAACCCAGACGAGGGAGAAACTCCATCTCGTGACCATACTCGGCTAAACACAACTAGTCAGCTCAGCTCAGGTGTATGCCCATACATACACCTTGAACAATCCAGATATACCCAGCTCACGCACCAAGCCATAAGAGGTACCGACCCCATCACATGCAACTATCTACATCCAGGAGAGTATACCACATGATTATTGTCATCCCAGATGACACTCACCCGAGGGATACACTCCATCGGGTTTCACTCAAACCTATCAGACACTCACTCGAGAGATCATGCTTGTCGGATAGCATCACTGAGCAAAACTCGCTGAAACAACATAACCATCCAACTCCTCGGATAGGGGATCACTCCTAGGGTCTTCTAGGGGATACCAGAACCCACTCTGGTAGAAGAAGATCTCACAGATAGGGGATCACTCCTAGGGTCCTCTGGGGGATACCACAACCTGATCTGGCCTTTGTAGATCTCACAGATAGGGGATAACGCCCAAGATCCGCTGGGGGATATCACAACCCAATCTGGTGCTCGACAGAAGCACATCACTCTGATAGAGGATCATCGCCCATATAAAGGTGGTCACGATGATACCAGAACCCTATCTGGTATAACTCTTGATGTAGGGGATCGAACCGACGATGCTGCAACCCTACCAAAACCACGCGTTGAGTTGGGGATCTCATAACAAATGATATGGCAACACTACTATATACCTCATGCTGAGTAGAGGATCGTATACCTGACGATGCCACAACCCTACTGAGGACATCCCACCGCATAGGGGATCATAATCCCGATGATTCCCCCACCCTACGGGGTTAACCAGCTAGATATGGGATCACCGCCCATGGATAAACGGTCACAGCGATACCAAGAACCCGATCTAGGGTAGCAATGCTAGAGGATCCCACTCCAGCCCACCGGAGGGATACTACAACTCTAAATGATTAAACATCCCATAGAGAGGATCACAAGCCTAATCTAGGGTTGTGATGCCTTGAAAAACCTCCTAGGAACAAACCAAGGACTACCCTCAACCACTGTTGGACTAAACATCGCTGACCCGAGCGACCCGCCACAACGCCACATCGTGAACCTCCATGGCCGATACCGATGCCACCATCATGATCCACACAGAAATATATGTAGGATAGGCTGCTTACTCGCTCGAAATGGACTACCGATGAAAATGCACTCTTTACCATAGCTAGCTTATGCGGGGCCCACACAACAATCCCAAAACCCATCGAGCGGATCATACCACGGCGATCCCATCGGAAAAACAATCAGAATCAACTACTCGCTTGTCAAAAAAAGACACCTGCTGAAAAAGGTACTCCTCACTGAAGCCAGCTCGGGTGGGGCCCACGCATCAATTCCGAAAATCAACAAAAATATCGCACCATTGTGATACTCTCAGAAAAACACACAGGATAGACTAATCACCTGTTAAAATCGGACTCTTGGAGCTAAAGCTGCGTTTCTCCACAAACACCAAAACCCGGCCTGATGGGGCCTGCACCCCGTTCTCAATCCCAACACCCAGAAACCATCTCAAAATCTCCTCCTTACCATCAGGGTCTCAACTCCACATACGACACATCATTCGGACGTTCCGGGTAGAAGTTACAACGGTCCGTAGTCATAAAATAATAAAATAATATTATTTTATAGACATTTCTCACTCCCAGGCCACGGTCCCGAACCCTTAAACTCGTAAACCCACACCAGAGGGTTTGCCTCATCGTTAGGGTCGCATTTCCACAAACAGAACGTGAATCCAACTCCCGGATTGCTAGATACGGGGGTTTAAGGACCACCGAATGACAAAAGTGGCCCGACCGGCCAAGACTGGTCGGTGCGCCACCGCGGTCCTCCGCGGCTCCACCTGGGGCACCCCGGTGGTCTGTTTTGCTATCCGAAAGCACCAGTGTGACCCCCCAGGACGAGATCTTCCTTGAAACGTCCTCAAAACGAAGCAATTCGCAGATAAAACGGGATCGGGGGATTTAAACGCAAACCGCCTACCTTGCGGGTGAAACGCCGAAGCTTCGGGTGCCGATCGACACCGGTGACGCCCTGAAGCTAGATCCGCTGATGAACAATGAATAAAACGGACGATTCTGGATCGATCCGGAGGAGAAATTGAAGAGGTGCGGAGGTGGTTTTACCGTTCGTCCGCTCCACGTGTGGGAGGAGGGAGGTAGGGATGGGATATTTCTTATTTTTTTTAAACACAAATATCTCCCATCTCCGGCTCCCGACTCGCCTCCGCCCGATGCTCGATGCAGACAAAAGTAAGGTCACCCCTAGGGTAAACGTGTCGTTCTGAACACAACGGCGGGCTCAGATTTGCGTTCCAAGATTCTGTTCAGAAGTTATTCGAGACGATGATTGTAAATGGACTTTTCCACTTATTTATGAAAACGTCCCTGGTGGCGCTTTCCACCGCAGGCCCGAGCCTGCAACGTTTACACCTCATCTAGGGTAAAGGGAACACTCCGGACGCAAACATTCCCTCGGATTCCCATTAGGAGCTACCATTTAGGATATTTTACACCCTCTCCATGTATGAAGTATAAAAATACTTAATATTTTTATAAAATTAATTCCGGGCACACCGGGCCTCAGAATCTTACGCCGTCTTCATGCCTAGCTCTAGAATTATTCATAGAAATATTTCAAAGGCTGACAGGGCCAAAAACCCGAGTTTCTAAATCCTCCCTCCCTTAGAACCTTTCATCCACAAATATCCCTAAGCTCACGGGAAGCGACTAGACTCTCAGCTGGGTCTCACACACCATCGAGTTCACCAACAAACACTCATGCCCGAACACATAATTCACAGGGACTCATCCACCTCACCTCGATACTATCCGCTTTGGATAGCACTGACTCGCCCATATAGTATTAATCACATCACAAAAACGCGTCTCAGTGGGGGAAGGATCCCTCTTCTTCACGCATTCGAAGCATTCCGAACAACACCCACACAGGGTCTTACCAATGCCCTGAACAAAACTTGATCATGCAACGGAAAGGAAAGGGTACTGCTAAACATCGTCTATCAACCTACTACAGAAAGTAGAAAAGACACCAGGCTTACCTCTATCCCTTCGCGGTGCCTATGAGTCAATAGAATATAGGGCATATAGTTGTCCTCTCCCTCGGCCACCAGCTCCTTGAGCTTGGCGTGGACCACCTGGGGTTAGGAGTGGTGACAAGTGGTACCGCCAACCACCTCCTCCTGCTGCACCCGCTCTATCGCCACGTCCGCCGCCCTGCAGACCTCCTTGATCGAGACGTTGCCCCTGCCAAGGCGGTCCGTTGACTGGCTCCCTCTCAGTTACAAGTCGGGTCATTCAATCTCTAGCAAGATGTCCCCGCCCATCACAAGCATTACACCGCCTCTCCGGCGACTGACCACAACAGGCCTACGAGCCCTGTGAGCCCTAAGACTCAGATCCTCTATCCTAGGGTCGACTCCTGAAACATCGGCCACATACAGACCCCTGAGTCTATCGTCGGATTCCAGATGCCGACATCTCAGCCCTCACGTGCCCAACACTAACAGGGGGAATCTGCTCAGCCAGAATTCTCTTCACCACCAACGCTCGCTCCGTCCCTCCAACATAGGTGGGCAGGCACAAGGAAACCACACCTTCTCATATGTCCCTGCATAAGCCCTGCTCGAAGGTCCGATCCCTAATGTCTGGGTCCTGAACCATATCCAGGGAGTAGCACAACAGGTCTGTAAACCTCGCTGAGTACTCCAACACAGTCAGGACCTCCTGTCGAAGCTGTAGAAGCTCCTGGATCCGCACTAATCTCAGCATCCCCGGATAGAACTCCTCCCTAAATATCCACTCAAACTCTGACCACGTGAGGGTCTCCTCATCATGGGACTGTGTCACCAAACTCCACCTTCACCCAGCAGAACCATGCTGAAGGCTTGCTGCTAGGACCACCATTGGATCTGGAGGTGTCCTCACAAGGCGGAAAACTCGGGTGACTGCCTCAAGCCAGTTATCAGCTACCTGGGGGTCTGGATCACACTGGAACATAAAAGGTCGCTGCCTTTGGAACTCATGCAGCGCACACAACTTGTGTGCAACCTCATCTTGGACTACCAACATAACCAGCTGCACAACAGGTGGCAGCTCAACTGGCAGAGCAGTTGGAGGTGCAACCTCAGAACCCGCACCCTGCTCTACAGCCTCATCACGGGGCGGGTCGTCCGCACAATCCTGCTGCGGAACCCTCGCAGGCTATTGTCGTGGAGGCATCCTGAAAAACATTCAAGACGCACAACAGTCAAAAAGTATATCTGGAGAGATGACTCAAGAAGAAAAAGGAAAACCCAAAAACCCAATCCTACATGATGCATGTACCATTATGTCCCTGCGACCAGTGTACGAATGTCCCGAGTCGAAAGAAAGGTTATTAGAGTTCTGGTGTGTGGATACATCGGCTGCCGCACCAACACTGGAGTCTCTGGCTTGAAATCCGAGCTCGATACATCATAACACTGCCGCTATGCAACCCAAACCAAACTCACAGCTAGGCCAGATATGCTCTGAGATCCAAAAGGGGGAACCTCCTCTAATACCACTCTGGCACGACCCGACCCAATGGGGCTTGAGTCGCGACTCCCCAAGCCCTCCTCCAATAGGCCAGGGGCTGGTGTCTAGCGCTGAGTAGGCTGTCACACACATGGGAGGAATTAGCCTAAGCTACATGTACGCACGCACCCACAAACACCTCCATGCAATAGTGCAGAGATGTAGAAAACTGAAAAGTAAATGCATGCATACAATCTATCCCAAACCAGTGTGCAACAACAAAAGTACAAAAGGGAAAAATAGGGCCCACCAAAATAAAACTACAAAAGCGCGTACAACCTGCTCTGAAGAAGTGGAAAGTTGACACAAATACCCGCCGGAAAGCTCCCTCGACACCGCACCGGTAAAAATCCCAGTCAGTCTCACTCACTTAGCTCCGCCTACTCCGGGTCCTCCTGGGACTCCTTTGGAAGGCCTGTGGTCTGCACAAGATAAAAACATGTGCAGGAAAAGCCCATGCAGGGGTGAGTATAAACATAATTAGTAGGCACCCCAAAAACCAAAAACCAAAGAGAGATACTGGAAGGCAGCCTTCCGCTCATCCCAGCCAGAGGGAACCCAGATGAGAGAGAAACTCTATCTTGTATCCATACTCATCTAAACACAACTAGTCAACTCAACTCAGGTGTATGCCCATACATACACATTGAACAATCCAGATATACCCATCTCACGCACCAAGCCATAAGAGGTACCGACCACATCACTAGAAACTATCCACAACTAGGAGAGTACACTACACGATCACTGTCATACCGGATGACACTCATCCGAGAGATACACTTCATCGGGTTTCTCTCAAATCTCTCAGATGCTCACCTGAGAGATCACATTCATCAAATAACATCACTGAGGAAAAATCATTGAAACAACATAACCACCCATCTCCTTGGATAAGGGATCACTCCTAGGTTCTGCTAGGGGATACCAGAACCCACTCTGGTAGACGAAGATCTCACAGATAGGGGATCACTTCCAGGGTCCACTGGGGGATACCACAACCCGATCTGGCCTTCGTAGATCTCACAGATAGGGGATCACACCCAGGATCTACTGGGAGATACCACAACCCAATATGGCACCCGACAGAAGCACATCAATTAGATAGAGGATCATCGCCCATATAAAGGTGGTCATGACGATACTGAAACCCTATCTGGTATAACATGGGATGTAGGGGATCGAACCGATGATGTCGCAAACCTACCGAAACCACGCGCTGAGTAGGGGATCACATAACCAACGATACTGCCACCCTATTATACACCTCATGCTTTGTAAGGGATCGTACACCTAATGATGCCACAACCCTACTGACCACGGCCCACCGCATAGGGGATCATAATCCCGATGATGCGACAACCCAATGAGGTTATCCAGCTAGATAGGGGATCAACGCCCATGGATAAACGGTCATGGAGATACCAAGAACCCGATCTTGGGTAGCGATGCAAGAGGATCTCACTCCGACCCACCGGAAAGATACTACAACTCTAACAGATTAAACATCCCATCAAGAGGATCACAAGCCTAAACTATGGTTGTGATGCCGCACAAACACTCATAGGAATGAACTAAGGGAGTACCCTCAACCACTGCTAGACCAAACATCGCTAACACGAGCGAACCTCCACAATGCCACACAGCACACCTCCAAGGCCAATACCGAGGCCACCATCAAAATCCACGTGAAAAAACATGCAGGATAGGCTACTTACTCTCCCGAAACGAACTACCAGTGAAAAAGCACTATTCACCATAGCTAGCTCATGCGGGGCCCACACAACGATCCCGAAACCCATCGAGCGGATCATAACACGACGATCACCTCGAGAAAACAAGAGGAATCGACTACTCGCTCGTCCAAAGTGGACACCCGGTGAAAAAGGTTATATTCATGGAAGCCATCTTGGGTGCGGCCCATGCATCAATTCCGAAACACAGTGAAAGGGTCGCACCATTGCGATCCTCTCAGAAAAACACACAGAATCAACAAATCACCCGTCAAAATCGGACTCCTGGAGTGAAAGCTGCGTTCCTCCGCAAATGCCAAAACCCGGCCTCATGGGGCCTGCACCCCGTTCTCAGTCCCAACACCCGGAAACCATCTCAAAAAGTCTGTCATACCATCAGGGTCTCAAGGCCACTGACGACACGTCATTCAGAGGCTCCGGGTAGAAGTTACAATGGCCCGTAGTCGTAAAATAATAAAATAATATTATTTTATACGACGTTTCTAACTCCCAAGCCACTGTCCCAAACCCTTAAACTCTCGAACCCACACTGGAGGGTTAGCCTCATCGTCAAGGTCGCGTCACCATAAACATCTTGCGAATCCAACTACCGGATTGCAAGATATCGGGTTTTAAAAACCCCCCGTATGACAAATGTGGTCGGACCGGCCGTGACTGGCCGCCACCATCGGGCCGACCTGGACGGTGGCCCTCCGCCATGGTCTTCCGGTGCGCCACCGCGCTAGGAGCCCGGCAGCCACGGTCCACCATGGCACCGCCGTCGCCGCCGCGCCAGCGGACCATCCCTAGACTGCCGGGGGCACCCCAGTGGTCCGTTTTGAGATCCGAAAGCACCAGTGAGACCCTCGGGACGAGATCTTCCCTGAAATGACCTCAAAATGAAGCAATTCGCAGAAAAATGGGATCGGGGGATTTAAATGCAAACCGCCTACCTCACGGGCGAAACGCCGAAGATTCGGGTGCAGATCGACGCCATCGACAGCCTAAAGCTATATCTGCTGACGAACAACGTAGAAAACGGACGATTCTGGCTCGATCCGATGAAGAAACGGAGGAGTTTCGGAGGTGGTTTTTCCATACGTCCACTGCGCGTGAGGGAGGAGGGAGGTAGGGATGAGATATTTCTTATTTTTTTAAACAAAAATATCTCCCATCTCCGGCTCCCGACTTGCCTCTGCCCGATGCCCGATGCAGACAAAAGTAATGTCACCCCTAGGGTAAACGCACCGTTCTGAATGCAACAACGGGCTCAGATTTGCGATCCGAGACTCTGTTCAGAATTTATTCTAGCCGACGCTCGTAAATGGACTATTCCACTTTTTTACGAAAACACCTCTGGTGGCGCATTCCACTGTAGGCCCGTGCCCGCAATGTTTACACCTCGCCTAGGGTAAATGACACACTCCAGACGCAACTGTGCCCTCAGATTCCCATTCTGAGCTACCTTTTAGGAGATATCACACCCATTCCACGTGCATAGTATAAAAATACATAATATTTTTATAAAATTAATTTCGGGCACACCGAGCCTCGGAATCGCACACCGTCTTCGCGCCTATCTCTGGAATTATTCATAGAAATATTTCAAAGATTGATAGGGTCAAAAACCCGAGTCTCTAAAAATTATTATTGGGGTTTATTAATGAGAAGGAATCCAAAATCAAAATAAAATAAGGTTGGGGCTTACTCCTAAGAAGGAGGCCCAATGTTAAAAGAAAATTATGATTGTGACTTAATCCTTCGAATGAGGCCCAATGTTAAAGGAAATTTTGATTTGGAATTACTCCTGAGAAGAAGGCCTAATGAATTCCTCTCAGATAAGGATTACAACAAAGGAACCATGCCATATATATATTTGAAGAAGGTTTTGAAGGCCATGTCATACAGATGAGAGGTAAATTTGAAGAAAGGAGGTGACCAGGAATGAGGCATGCAAGTATTTTTCCATGGAAAAAGTCCTGGTCACACAAGTATACTTGCATAACATGAGTCACATTGGGTGATGAAGAATCCATTGGGTAATACATGGGTGAATTTTAACTCAATAACTTTGTATCATCCCTAGAGGCTTCCAGAAAGGTGTCGCGCAATTTCCCTTGAAAGGGAAAGGTGGCACTCAAGTATCTTCACTTACCTTAAGGGTTGGACACTTAGGGGCGCAAGTGTTGATGAGTTCTAATACTTAGTCCTTATTCTTCTACCTCAGAGCTTCCATTCTAGGTAAAAACTTACCTTAGAAGTGTTCGAAAGACGTCAGACAAAGACTTGGGCGACCTGAGCTTGAATCTGAGTTTTGGAAAATTCGTCCCTTAAATGGGGGGCCCATAGGGGGTATTTATAAGCCACTGATCTCCTTAGGAGAAAAAAGAAATATGGTGCACAAGTGACTTGTGTGACCCATATGTGGCGCGCAAGTGACTTGCGCGACCAGAAGGAAACTTGCATGACCCATGGTTAAAGGGTTCCTTGTTCATTCCTTTTTCAATTTTTGATGTTCTTAAAAGGATGAATCTACTTGGGCATAAGGTATTCCCCTTTTACATTCATTAGAATCTGTGATGGAAAGGGGCATCAACATCGAATCAACTCCTCAGCATCCCCAGACTTAGCTTGGTCCCATGCTCTCCAACCCCAAAGCGGTCAAGTACCTGAAGTAGAAGGGAGCTTTCCCTTATCTATACCAGCAACAATATAATCTGTTTGGGCCCAAAATCATGAACCAAACAGGGTGTGAGACTCATCCCAATAGGAAACCACCAAAAGATCTATGCCTAACAGTCAGTGAATATATAAGGTAGGAAATAAGTAAAAGGAATTAGTAAACAATGAAGTACTCACCAGTAACCAATCCATAGTTTCAATGCATTCAGTTCACATATCAAGAAATAGCTAATTAAAGTAGGTAAACACAAATAGGTAACCATCTGCGAAGTACCCATGACATATCCACTCTGGTCCAACCAAGTAGCACAAGCAACTCTCTGGGAAGCACACACATTCTCACCCCTCTGGTTCAGATCTAGAATAGACTCTATGAGGAATCACTCACCATCAATTCCTCCTATAGTCTCATATCGGTATCTAAAGGCACATTGTGGAAGAACTTACGTCGCATTCCCCCTATGGCCCGTGGAGAGGAACTACAGACACTATGAGGAAGAACTTGTGTCAACTCTACCTTGTGGTCTCGCATCATAAATGTAAACAGACTCTCTAGAGAAGCCTTTACGTCCATTCTCCCTATGGTCTAATACACAATGTTCTCATGACCATGTGTAAGTCAAGAAAGCAGAGTAACGTGTATCATCCAAAGTAACCCTCATGAACTACTTAGATTGCAGTATACAGAAGATCAGAATGAAAGATATACAAAACACTCCATCCTACAATACTAGGCATGGTATTTAAACAAGGAAGACTTACAGTCTAAGAAACACCAAACAGTCAAAAATAAACATGCATGGCAGAAACCCTTCCAAATCATAATAATTAACCATATTCACATTCAATTAACCTCTAGAAAAGCATAAAATCATAGAAAGAAATTAACAGGGCTAGAACAGTAAACATGCAATACCTCGTTCAAGGGTATTGGGAACTTTGGAACAAATAACTCGAATACATTCAATAGAAAGGAAAAAACCACCTACCTCGGTGTTGGGAGATTTCTATATGTGATCCTGGAGATTTGAATCTCCCAAGAACACTATATATCTACAAAAACGCATACAATGTTCAAATAAGGATAACTTGAGAAAGAATAGGAATTAGGAAACAAAGCATTAGAAGAACGAAGAGCTTACTGAGGCGATCCCAATGCAATCAACGCTAGTCGAATCGGAGAATAGACGCTCGATCAGGGACTCAAAGAATGATTGCAGCCGTGCAGATGCTATCACAGGAGACGAACCTAGAAGAAGGGCATTTTACCAATCAGACGTGACCCCGATCCATTTAATAAAAAAAAAGTAAATGGCGTGCACATTCCTTTTACGTACTCCGCTTTAAGCAGCCTCCCGGTCACCCCCACATGGCTGTGTGCATGGCCGCTACACGGTTATCACACAGCAACCTACGATAACTGAGTACACGACGTGTACTCAAAAAGTACATGGAGTGTACTCATAAAGTACATGGCGTGTACTTTTGAAATTTCAATAAATTCATCTTTTCCTCAATAACGACCAGAAAAGAAAAACTTACCTTAAGAAGAAGATTTGGGTTCTTAATTAATTCATTAATAACCCAAAAAAATTTACGAGAGACAAATTAATTTTAAATGGGGTATAATATAACAACCCATGGTTTGGAGAATTATTATTTTTTGAATTAATTCAATTTTTTGATATTTTTCATTTCACAAGACACTGAATATAGATTTATTTTTATTAAAGAAATATGTTTATATCATGTTATATGAAACACCTGGTTAATATTTTACTACATGAAACATAAATTGTAGCTTTCTCTACATGGAACACTGAGGTTCGGTTACTTTACAATCAATGTTGACATTCCTTGAAGGCTTGTGTAAAACGTAAGACCGCGTTTTACCAAAAAAATATATATTATTTAATATATCAAGATGCAACCTAGTCATAATGTTATTAGATATCAATTATATTAACTCTCTTATGAAAATCCATGGTTTAAAAAAATATAAAATTAATTCATTAGTCACAATGTACTTGTTGAATATAAATACATTTTTTTATAGAAAATTATTTTTATTCTCAGAAAGAGAATATATAATAATTTTTTACAATTAGTGAGAGAGATTTATTTAATATATATATATATATATATTATAAATTCAATAAAATAGTTTTTATATTCATCCACTAGATTCAATATTAATAAGATAATAAAAACCAATAATTTACATTAAAAACTTATATTTTTATAATGGTACTTTTACAACCTTTTGATGGAAAACATATTTTAAATATAAATTTTGGAACATTAATAAATATTAAATGTCAAAGTAAACATCATTTTTTAAAAGAAAACATAAAAATAATGTGAGAGTTAATTTTTTGTATTTTTTTTGTGATGTTTCATTTCTTAATGAATAGTAAAAAATACCAAATTTTAACTCAAAAATATTTTTTCATATAACTTATTTATAAAGTAAAATTGTATTTTTACATTATTTTAATTTTAAATTATATCGATTTTTTATAAATTTATCCATCTTAGGCCTTTTGTAATAATGTCACATTGAAATTGGTTACAAAAACGTTGTATGCTTTTGAATATTTTTCAAAAACACATGCATTGCTGACCCTATGTCACAATTATATTTAAAATAATTTGTGACAATTATGTGATTAGAAATTGAAAAAAAAATATTACATATTTGGAATCATCATATTTTATAATTTATAATATGTTCAACATAGTTCTTAAAAAAAATATTTGTAATAAATTTTAAAATTAATTACATTGATTAAGGTAAAATTAAGAAAAATAAGGGACTAAAATTTAAACATACAGAGTAATATGATATAGAAATATGTAAATAAGATATTTTATGGACATATTTTGACACTTTATTTTCTTTGAACTACTTTTGAAAATTACTGGAACCACTTGTGACAAAAAAAACAAGGGTGGGGTTTTCTTTTTCCCAAAATATTACAAGAGTGCCACTCCTCCACTATAAAACCGCCTCATCTCCTCCTCCTAAAACACACATATATAGCCACCAAATATCATCTAGAATCTACCCAATTAAAATAAAATCATCCCTTAATTTTTTAGTCCACTATTTTTGTAGAAATTAATCCAATGAATCACTATGTGGAAAACCAAATGAGTTACATGAATAAGAGGTAACAATATTCCTCAAGCTCCTTTCTTTTATTTTCATTCTCCTACCCATGTAATATACTTATATGAATATTGAATAAAAAAATATATCATAAATATAATACTATTTTTTATTTTATGGGTTCTACCTACACCTACACACACTTCAATCTAATGGGTAACAAAAATTCTATATACATGTATGGCGAACTACTGCCTCATGAAAAAATGACTATTTTTTTTCATCAACTTCTCTCATGGTGGAAATTACTAAGGAAAATAAATTTAAATATGATATTTATGATTTTTTTAATGTCTTAATTATTATTTAATTTTTTAGATCAAATCCTTATACATTCCATCCATTATAATTATGATAATTTCGTTGAGTATGTGTGGACTACTGCCCCCTCAGAGCGATATAACTCGTTCACACACTACATGGAATGTTTTATGGTGATTTTTAGTGAATATAGATGCTATATATTAAATAATAATGATAATTTAATTTAATTTTTTAAATATATACATATATTTAATTTAATATATTTCTTTCAATACGAAAATAAAATGGAAAAAAGAATTCATGCATACGTAAAGCCTAGCGTCTTAATGAATTGTGTATCCCATTTCAAACATATATATTTTATAGATTATTAAAATACTTATATAATGAATATATTTATAAATTTTATCTTGTTCTAAATTATTGAAATAATGATATGATTTTAATGACAAAATATATATCAAATTAAGACAAAAGTAAAAAATTGAGAGAATATTACCTAAAGTGTCACCTTGACATGAAAATGTTAAAAAGGGGGTAGTATAAAGTCAGAATAAAACAAAATTTGGTAATAAATATAAAAATATTGTTCTTTAATATATGTATAATAAAATTAAATTTATTATATAGGGGATTTATTGAGTACAATGAGACTTAAGACTTAAGGTAATTGAATTTTATTTCACTTTTTATTTCTATGAGATACATGTCTTATTCACCTCTCCCATATTTTTTTATGGTATATAACAACCATTAATGTATTGTATTAATATTATACATAAATATATGTGTATTTAAAAATAACTTTTATTATTTTCATTCATGAGGTTTTTTTCAATGGTTTCCAATTTGGTAAAGTAATTTTGCATCAGTTTTCCTTCATTGAGACACATTCCATGCTATGGACCAATATTTTTATATGGGATGTATAAAATTTCATTGGAATAAAGTAACATGAATCTCATTCCTTTCATGATATTATAAATCTACAAGAAATTTTATTTTCCTACATGGATATTATTATTTCAAGTAACCACATGACAAGAGTTTATTTAAAACATCTCACCGTTCATCGAGATTGTTTATGATCACATTTTCATTGAGAAAATATTCTGAATGATATCTAATTAATACTCACTAATTTTAATATCCTTTGGTTTGTTAGGATTTTTTCTTTTATTTGTAAATTTTTCCACTCTTTGGAACTAAATTTAATTAAGAATTGTTTTAAAAAAATATTACCATACCTTTCTAGTATGTCGGAAATATGTGTTATTTAAAAACAATGCTTTATGAATAGGGATTCCTTGAATATAATAAAAATATCCTTTTATCAATAAAGTAAATTTTGAACATTTTTTTTATTTTTACAATTTTTTCTATAAAATATATTTATTACTTTCTGAACAAGGCATTTTTCTAACCCATTTAATATACAAAATTAATGTTCTTTTTACCTCTTTTGGCATGTAAAGATTTAACCTCCATCATTTCATTAACGCTTATATTGAATGTTTAAATGGTTAATTTTTCATAATTTTTTTTAAAACTTATTTTCAAATAAATGGTTTTCATGATTTTTTTAAATGTTCCCACATTATTTTTCGATGAATTTTGTTTTCAAAAGGTTTCATGATTCATTTATATGTTTTCAAGGAAAAATGGTTTTCAAAAGGATTTCATTCTTTTATACATATTTTAAAATTAAAACTTCTATAAAATTGTTTTTGATGCATACATTATAGGTTTTTAAATTTATATTCAGGGAAATCATTTAAAAATGTTTTATATTTATAGAATCATTTTTTAAAAGTAGAAAGGATAATTTAGACATGATGTGATTTTAATGTATCAATAAAAATCATCTCCCATTTAAGATGACATCCATTGGTGTTACTCATGACATTATGATAAATACTATACGGTTCCATTAATATTAATTCTCTGAATGGTTTATTTATTTATAACATGATGTTAATTAAACCCACTTCCTTCCACTGGTTACATGTCTATGAAATCACTTCTTTTCATGGGTTATCTTTGATGAAATGATTATGAAACCGGATTATTTTTTCACAAGATATGGAATGATTTTCTATTAATGAAACCCATTTAATTTCATGGGATATGATATGATTGTTAACGGTTTTTTGGGATATGTATATCTGATTTCATTATTCTATGTGTGTGACCTATATTTCCATCCAATTAAATGGGTAATGATAAATGTTTTATGAGATCAAAGGGTAAATTAGAGGACATCCCAAGAAGAAACAAGAGTGTATATGGGAGGAAATATCACACCCAAAACAAGAGGGTTCACAAGAGTACATCCCATGCCCGAAAAAAATTGTATATGTGAGGGAATCCCGCACCCAATGAATGTACGCAGGTTATTATCCCAAGAAAACCATGTTATAAATGTATTGGTTGGAATCCTTGAAAGAGGGTTGTTATATTATTATGTTTTTACCAAAATACCATGTTTTATTACGATGTTATGAATTCATATGTTAAGTAATTTATTTTTTTTATGATTCATGTGTTATGAACTGTCTAGTTTCGTTCCATGATTCTTGTTAATGTTCCTTGATAAGTAGGGTGTGACCTTAATATGTTGTGATCACATTATCATACTACTATTCTCATGATTATGATTACAGTTCTCCCTTGTCTACCATAACTGAGCATCTCAGCTCCCAACATTTTGTGTTTCCTTCTGAAGGATAATAAAAATTGGTTTAACAATTAATAGTAAGGGGGAATATATTTTTGTGAAACATTAATGATATTTCACTACGTTATAAGATTATTATTACATGTTTCCAAAGTCATAAAACTATTATGTTCTTTGAGGGTTGTTTTGAAATGTTTTATGTATTCCTTAAAAGTGATTTAGTGTAATTATACCCTAAGACTTGACTGTTATATGAAAAATGTGAAATTAAACTTGTGACATAATATGAGCCACCGGTCACTTTTTTAGCATAAATTCCATTCATATATTTTGATAATGATGTCCAGATCTGATCATTCATATAATGTCATAATGTTCTGATCAACACGGAATCAAGTTACGTGTCTGAGAAATCCCACCAATAATCACACATTTCATTATATGAATGAAATTAAATATTTCAATTATCAATATTCCCATTACATAGGGTGGATTATTTTTCACCATGGTGAATGTGAAGAGAACTGATAAAAATTCCAATATTTCAATGATGTCGGTGTTCTGCACTACATCACGAAAATTTCACTATGATTCAATTATTTATATTTAACATTAATGGAATCATATTTTGGGGGCCAAACATATCTTAAACATCTTCATCCATTTCACTTTACATGGATGTAATCTTGTTCTATTCTAAATTTTAGAACATCATTTTTGTTATTGTTAATATTATTTCATAATTATTACTATCATCTTAAAATTATCTTTTTTATCTTAATTATTAATTTTAGAGGCACTTCATATGACTAATTTTATTGGGGTGATTGACTAGTTCTTTTTCATGCATTCCCCTCAAATAAGGGGATAGGGATCAAGAGTATATAGTTCTGGGAATTAATATATTACAAATCTCATTAATTGAATATTGTGTGAATTAGTAATTTTTTTGAACTCAAATATATATTAACCCTTCACTAAAATTTGATAATATGTTGTGAATGAAAAGATAAATGATACTCATTTAAAAAATTAGTTTATAAATAGTATCTATTCACTGATTCCTTTAACAATCAGGTGTACCGGTTCTATATTTAATGGATTTATTTGATAAATGGTCATCCTATGGTGTATATTAAGTCATTTAATTACTAAATATTACTTTTTTATTATTAGTATGTCATTGTATCCACATAGACTAAGATATCTTTGAATGAGAAGGGCTGAAACATTGGAAATAAATACTTTTACATTGAACCTTATCCTGGGATTTAATAAATATGTCATCAATATAAGGAATTAATTTTAAAATAATTTTAATATAACATTAAAATAGATTAAAATTCATAAATACTATCATCTAACTTAAAGCGATCACCATTCACCATCATCTTGTGATGGCCTCTTACTTTTTTTATTGATAAAATTATAGATAGTAAATTATTGTGTGACTCAAAAAATTATAAACATATGAAAATATATGGATACGTAATGAAACACCATGGATGATAAAATATTATGTGATAATACTAGAGACTATGTTGTAAGGAAATCAGTAAGAATCTATAAGAATGTTTTTTCAGCCGATTTTTGGTGATACATGGGTTAATATATAATTTTTATAGTACATAAAATCTGACTGATTTCTTATAGGATATTGGATTTTCCACTATATATTTATATATAATTGTGGATTTTTTTTGTTGGGGTGTGTGTCCAAACATATTGGTAGGATGTTTTTGTAATGATAATGATTTGTATTGGCATAAAAAATGTATTAACTAACATAATGTGATTTTAAATATCATTTCAAAAGTTAATTAAATTTTCTTTATTTTTATTATAATTTGATTGAAATTTATTTGTTTTTAAATTATTAAAATATTACAGTTAATGAGTTTTTATAGTGTGAATAGAATAATTATATATATAATTAAGATCCCATTTTTTGATAAATTTTTATTATAGATAATTTGTGTATAGTTCATTATGGTATTAGATGTCATATATCAGGGTGTTATATATATAACTCCACATATATATCTTATATATTAAAAAGATGTTAGGTCATTTGTAGTTTATTATTTACATGAGGATAGTGTAATAAAAACATTTAATGTTTAAAATCTATTGAGATTATTAGTTCATGTGATCATTAAACATATATTGGGTTTTAATCAACAATTACCTCTATGATTAGATAATTCATTATTAATCAAGGTGTAGAATACTAAAATCATTATATGATATTGTAAAATTATTGGATAGTTACAATATATTAGTTATGATCATATATATATTCATGTATCTATATGTCCTTAATAAGTTGGTTACATAATTTACCATATAGACCCTTCAAATAGTGCTTCATTGGTTTTGAAAAATGTCTGTATAAGTTAAATAAGATGAGAATATTACTTTTGTTTAATTTTGATATATTATTTTTTGTATTATATATTAACTTGAAGAAGACATAATAGATTCATAGTTACGTATAGTGGAGTTTTGAAATATTATATTGGGGGTTTACCATACATTATTTTTAATGTTAAATAATGTTCTCACATAGTTAATCACAAATGATAGACTCAAGGCACTAGTAGTTGACACCATTCAGTGACATATAGGCCAATCATGTGTTATTTGAAAAAACTTACCAGAAAATGAAATGGTTTAAAACATATTCGTTATAGTTGAGAAAGGAAAGTTGGATGTGATGTTGGTGATGTATTTCTACCCAAGAATTAGAGTGGAAATATTATTTCAAGATTACATAAGAAAATATAGGATTATTCTCAACGAAGAGGTAGTTTTAAGAAATTATTAATCATATGATCTTAATAAGATAGGAAGAATCATGGTTGATATTATTCTTTTTAACATTTCAAATAAGAATATAGACTCCCTTAAAATCCAAATGACTTATTATTAGTCGGTAATTCATTAGTATCAAATTAATTTTTAAAAATAATTTCTCAATATGTTATAGTTAGAGGTTTTGAGTAGAATTAAATATCCTTAATATTCATAGGGAATATATTTTTGGACGGAGATACAATAATTAACTGAATTTTTGGTGTTTAAAAATAGAATTCATCTAATTCATTTTTTGTGTTTTTTATTTCAAATAATATTCTAATGAAATATCTAGTTATACATTTGATACGGATAGGTTCACTTATTATTACATAATTCATGTATAATATTTTTTATATGATTTCATCTCATTAATAAACATATATAGAACTAGTTGATATATAAACTTTTTATTTGTATTTAATGATATATTCTATGATGATTGATACCCTTACTAGGAAATTTGTAGAAATTGGTATTTAACATGTATATTAGTTTATGTGAATAGTTTTTTTGGAAATATTTTTAAATATCACGGTTTTGGTGGTGAAATTGATCAATTTCAGAACTATGATTGATTTTATAGAGATATTCATGATTATATATAGTACAATAAGAAATATAATTGTTTCCTTAGAAAATATAATCTTTATTAATCAAAAATAAAAAGGTCGTCAATACTTTCCTATATAGAATTTTTTTATTTTCATGGGGTTTCTGAAAATCATGAATGTTTTATAGGCTTGTTCATTAATTACATCGAGATATTATGTTTTCAATTTCCTCTGTTCATTCATTGATTAGTTGGATCCATGTAATAATTTTTGTGTCTAGTGATAGTGAATAATTTCTTAACAGATTTTCAAAAATAAACCTAGGAAAATATATTATAATGGGATTTAGAATTCTCCACCAATTAATATCCAAGGATTATATTAATCCCATTCAAATAAGAATTAATTTTTCTTAAAAATTTGTGATTGATGATGATTATTTTTAATGATTTTCGGTTTAATGGGTCGATTTTTAAATTCATTTTTCCATAGGAAACTATTGTTCTACATTTTTTGAAGGAAGGTGGTAGCATGTAGTGGTCTAATAAAATTGAAAAAAAATATCTAGTAAAAGGTGATGAATAAATACCCTCTACAATTTATTAATTATCTGATTAAACATTTTTATGTTTCTTATCTAGTTCATGATGATATATTATATTAATATATATAATCAAATAAAGATGATTTATGTGAATCTTTTGAATTTATTATTTAATATATATTATGTGAAATACTAAATATCCATTAAATTTTCTACCCTCCATGAATCATGTATTTTATAAATACCATCTACTATGCATACTATTTTTTGTTTATTATATATGTTCTTATACCTAATTAGAGGAGTATCACAAAAATCAATGGAAGATTGTACTTGAAATATTTTTACAGGGATGTTTTTATATAAATATACACTAATTATTCTATTGGATATGAAATATAATGATAAGGGGTTATATGGTCACTTATAATGGTGTCAATATAGACATATTTTTTAAAAACCTAGAGTATATTTAATATAAAACTATGAAAGAGATCATAAAATAATTAAATTTTAAATAAATTTCATTACCTACATTCAATAATGGGTCATTAAATTTGTGAAGATATGATTTTATATACCTTGAGTTTACTCACATATTATATTGTCTCTTATCCTATATATATATTTTAATTATGATCTAACTAAAACATACCCTCTTATAAGAAAAAAAATTATACATCATTTAATTATACTTGATATTTATAATTCATTAAAAATTAAATTAATTTAATATACCCTAGAAATTCACATTGAAATTAATTTTATACAATCATAAAATTATTATGAGTAGAACAACCATATGTGGTGACTTCAACAAGAATGTAAATTTGAATAGAGATGTCATATTACCAAGGGTTGTTTTATTACATTTATCAAAGGTTTCATATCATTAATTTTTCTAAAATGAATACATCATATATTTATAGTCCTGTATTATTATAATCAATTCAAAATTAATATTTTTATTATGTTATTGGGGTATGGAGTTTCATGATATAAAAAATTCTAAATAGTATTCATGTGGGTATATTTTTTTGTGCTACCACATCAATTCTAGAATGATACTTAATTAATTTTTATCTTGGATGTTCTAACCAATAGACACGTCATGATATAAAATATCTGGATTTAAATTGAACGTTTTAAGAAAATTCAATTGCATATCCTTATGGGTATAGAGGAGGAATTAAATTTCAAGGAAGTTTTACTCTACATTAATAGTGTTTGTATTTGTAATGGTTTCACCTTCAATGTCATCTCAAGGAAATGTGATGGAGTTTGGATCCTTTCTCTAGGTGTCATACCATATTTTACCAAAAAATGTGGAATTATTTACTCTAGATAAATAATATGCAGGGAATCATCCTCTTATTTTATTTCTATAGAAAAAAAATTCATGAGATATGGTACCTTATTCTTATGGTTACTCATGTATTAATCCCTTAACAATTAATAGAGTAACATTTATTAATGTTCACCTGACTGGATATCTAGATTATTATATTAGTATGGAGAAAGATATTGTGAGAAGATAAAATTATACACACCTCATATTTACGATGATTTATAATGTGGAGGAGAAATACCAATAAATAAAACAAAATAAATTAATTATGAGATCATTACTAAATGGATTAGAATGTAAATATGAATTGAATAATGCCAATACATATATTTAAAATTCATAAATTATATAATTTTATATCACACCATGATGAGATAAATTATTTTCTTAAAATAATCAATTTCAAATGACAGAAGATAAATAGAAAGGATTAATTCAATATTTTAATACATTCCATGTTTTTTAAAATAAATAATTTACAATGTAATAATGTTGTTGGGTAGGGTATGATGTTATTCACTATCTCATCATCACTTAATGGTGACAAAGAAAATGTATGAATGGAGATACAATCTATCATCTCTATAACTCAAGTAGTAGTTTTGAAATATTTAAATTCAATCGGGAAAATTATTCCTGACAAAGAAAAAGATGGATTTGTGAATAGAACATCTAATCATTGAAAATATATTAATATTTGAGCATCAAATTTATGGATTTGGAATGTCAGGGGACTAAAATGTTCCTTATGTAATTACCATGGTATCTCATTCTCATTTATAGTGGTGATGGGAGAAGGTGTCTTGCCTACTCTGTGATCAATAGGTAATCAATTAGATAACAGAAAATATATTGATTCTTGAGATAATGGTATATATAACCATGTTAGATCATATATGCGATATGTATATAACTAAATATGTAAATAAAATGTATAAAGAGAACATCAAATGTATTCAAAATATTATTTTGTTTGATTATAATATTTGATTTCAATACTTAGTGAAATAAAATTTTTGAATATACATTTTTTTATATTCATTAAACTATATAATAATAAAATTAAGATAAATATTTTTCATATAACAATTTCTATTTTTTTTGTTGTACACAGTTTCCTGAAATAATAAATTTTTTATTATTCAGATGATAATTTTTAAAATTGATGAGGGGAATTTCTATTTAAAACAGCTAACACATATCATTTATAGTACTACATCTCCACAGCAATTAATTTTTTTATGATATGTGAGTTATAATGAGAATATATTATATATGTAATTAACTCTAATATTTTATTCTTGATCTATTAAAAATACTGCTTGACAGGTATTTATATGTAATTATCAAGAAAACATGTAATGTAATAGAGGTTTTACTTCATAAAAGCGTGATTTAAAATACTGTGAAATCAATGTATTAATATTCAATACCTATATATTAATTTCAAGGAGATAAATATACCATCTATAATAATAAAATGGTTTAATATATTCCTTTTATTGATTGAAAAATGATGTTTTAAATATTCATAATGTATCATCAATTGAAAACTTTTTAATGGTGAATCATTCAAGGATTTGTATTATACTTATCAACATATTTAATATTGGTATGTTAATTCTTAATTTTATATTACATTCCATCATTCCAACCAATGTATAAAATAATTTTATTTGATTTATGTGTCTAAGATATCATTTAAATGGTTTTTTGCATGATCATAATGTCATATCCTTAAATGTAATAAAAAATATTTGAAACTGAAAATATTTTTTTGGTAAGGTGTTTTTTTAATATTATTCAAGATTTATTACAATACAATATATATATATATATATATATTTAAATCTACTAGATGTTTGGAATGGTGTATTTTCTTGTATTATTAGTGAATTTTTTTTTGTTTATTTCAAAAATGATTAGGAAATAATGGATGGAATCAACAAATAAAATAATAGTATTTTTTGTTGTAAAATAAGAATATATTTGAATAAACATGATTTTTATTTTTTGGTATGTGTATTATCAAAAGATCCTAATTAATTCATGAATTTAGAATTATATCATTTTACATTTTTTTATATAAGATACTTGATTTTTGTGGGATTCAATAATTGGTTACCGATATGACCTTGTGAAATTCCATATTATAGAGGTAAAACATTAGTATGTAATTTTCAGAAAAATCCTTCACTATTACCTATAAATATTTATTTCTAAATACCCATAATATTGAATAATTTTATTATAAAATATTCTATTTCTGTAGATTGGATCAACGATCCTTTTTTATTTTTAAATTGAATGTGATGAAATAAGATCTAGAAAAAGTGGTGTACTATTTTTTCATTGTGGAGTGATATGAATATTTCACTATAAAAGAACATTATTATTGATCCCAAATAGTAATTTCTTAAATTCATTCTATAAATTTAATATAATTACTTTGTTTATAAATTATTATATGGAGATCATAAATTTTTTCATTGATATGTCTTCTCATAAGATACTAAATGTTGTTCTTACTTAGAAACATGTGTTAATTAATGGACGAATAAGACATGATTTAATGGATTTGCCTCAAAAAATGATTCCATATTGAAATTGAGTTATAATTATTTTTTAAAATTTTGGATTAATTATTGTTATAGAATAAGAATACTTACTCATATAATGGAACTATAATTTTATTGGGAATCACATTGGGATCACTGAATGGGTGTGTGATAAATTCTGTTATTACCATTAAAACCATTGATTAATATTTACATGAATGAGTGAAGTATTGTATTTTCTAAATATTTTATAAGAATGATAATAAGTGTCATTATTAAACCAATATTATTTTTGTTGTCTAAATATTATATCAGTTTGAATATAAATATTTCCATGTTATCGAAGAATATAAGTTAATTAAACTACCTCTATAGAAATATATCTATCTAGAACCACATTAATTTTTTGATAGGATGATTCAACTGAATCCTAAAAAAATTAAAAAAATATATTTCAATGTAGTCCTATAAAATTATTAAAGTTTGAGTTCATAGATGGTTAATTTTACTATGGTTAATGTTATCCTATCATGAAATTGATTGAGTTGAGGAAAAATAAAATACATGGATGTTCTGAAATGTATAAATTTGAATTAAAAATATAATACGTGGGATTATCTCTATATAATATGTGTATGAAATTTAAAAATATTGATGATTTTCATAAATATATTTAGCTACATATATGAAATATGAAAAATATTTTCCTATTATATATGACTTATTTTATAATGGGTGTGATTAAATCTATTAAGAGAGCCTCACCCAAAATAATTTTTGAAATACATTATGATAGAATATGGAACATGTATATATTTAAGAATTAATTCCTCAACACATCGAATCATAGGGTAATAATACTATATAAAAAGTGGATACCCATTATGGAATATATTCAGTTATATAACAAATAATTCTTAATAGTAATTCCTTTTAATTTAGATATTACAGGGGAAATTAAGAGAGGTAATAGATTTTATATAATAGTTTCAAATATATAATTATTATATTTTATAATATAATTGGTATTATCATACAATATTTAATAACTGTCACTATATTATTGGGTTGTGAGTCATTATGTTTTGGAAGGAAAACTTGATTATATAATAGATATTCATACATTATTTTCTAGTTTCAAAATTTTTGATTATAATTGTGATAGTATTCCTATGTTTTATTAATAAAATACTATTTTTATACCTGTATAGGAATCCTTGAAACATAAAATTTTAAAATGATGAGGATCTCTTGGTCATCACTATTTTAGACTTATAATATTTACATATTATTTTTATTATAATGTTCTGTAATCTTAATATTGGTGGTGGTTCTAATTGAAGAAAAATCCAGGTAATGGAAATTTAAATAAACATTATTTCTTCCCTATCAATGATTTATAATATGCATCAGACTATAAAAAATGTAACATAGGGGAATCCTCAAGACATTAAAATCCCATGATTCAGTGATCATATGGATAATTCAAAAATACACATTATTTTTAATAGTATTTTTGATACTAATATCTGGGTTACCCTTAAAAATGTTTTAGTTCTTCATATTAATGATGGATTTATAACCACAGGTATGAATTCTTGAATTTCATGAATCAATAGAAAATAGTATTTAATGTTTAAATTTATCATTGACATAGTGGTGTCAAGATGGTTTCTAGAGGTAAAGTGTTTATATTAATACATGAATAACATAAGGTTGACAACTATTCATATTAGTTAGTCATTTAAAGTCAAATAATGTTCTAGTTGCGTATAATGTATGTTGCTGGAATGTGTGTATGAAATTAATATGGATTACATCTTCTAGATACGCTAAAATGAGAGGTGATAGAATCATTCTTTCCACTTGATGTTCAATTAAACTGACCTATATACTAGTTCGTGGGGTTAGGAACCTTATTCATGTGGAGGCTTTGACTCTTTATCATGGAATATGTATTTAATTTTATAATGGAATCTCATTAGAACTTGTTTTAAGGTAAGGAAGCTGGTGACTCCCAGGCTGGCAATGGCGCGGGTGGTGTGGCTTCGGAAGGTCCAGTTGCTGCGATGGGTTTTGAGGGACGGAAGCAAGTTTTCAGTTCTGCTGCATGTGAACTGAACGTTGTTGATGGGTGTTCTGGAAATGGTGTGGGGCATAAGCATGTTTTGGCTCGAGATGCATGTGCTTATAGTGCAGGGCTGTCCAGGAAGGGTGCTGGGAGTGCTACTGAAGCTAATTCATGTTCGAAGGATTCTGGGTGTGTTGTTAGTGTCATTGATGTTATTGACAGACCGAAGGAGGATGGGAGGAGACCGAGTCCGGATGGCAGGAGTCTCTCCAATGCTGCTCCTCCTCCTAAGGAGTCCATGATGCATTTGAAAGCTTCTGGATCTGGAAATGGTGTACATACATGTAATATGTTTCAAGCTTTGGCGACTGAAGAAGCTGTTAATGGGGAGATGAATTCCACAATGGAAGTTGAACAGGTCCTGCAAATTGCTCTAGTTGATGCAGTGAAGACGTAAACTGCTGGACAAGCTCTTGAAGGGCAGCCACATTGCTTGGAAATGGTTGATTGTAATAGTTTGCCTGCTGCTCGAGAGGTTAATGATATTTCGTATGGTGTCATTTCTAGGAAGTGGGGGGATGTGTCGGACAATGACAAGGACAATGAAATGACCAGGATGTCATATAGTGAGATACTAAAGGATGGGAAGGGGAAGAAGGAAAGGAGGTGTTTGCTACTCCAAGCCGTAGGCCGAGGAAGGAATACTCGGAGCTGCCGAAGACAATCTCCACTCGGTCCTCCTTAAAACAATCTTCGAAAGAGTTGATTTCATTGGAGAAACTGAATCTTCGCAAGAAGTACGACGATATTCTTAAGCATTATGAAAGCTCGGAGTGGGAGTCATTTATGGCAGAGGATGTCTATCCTGGGGGTTGGAATGAGTATGATATGTATGATATGTAACAGATCTTTGCTTTGTGTTGTGCATTTTCTACACTTTTCTTTATTTTAATAAATAGTCAGGGGCTCGCCTCTGACCACCTTTCTTGGTATATTTTTATGAAAATATGTAAATAGATGTGAAAAACTATTTTTAGGAAGAAGGTATGTAGTTGGCAGAAATGGTTGTCATGTTTCATGATGTTAAGTAATTAATCGAGTGAGATTGATATAATTCATTTTTTAGGATTTTATAGAGTGTAATAAACTTTTATGGGAATATGAATGAATATGACTATATCTTATCACCAATACATAGATTTGTAGGTAGAATAGAACATACATACATGTGGGGATATTCTTTATTCTTATGTGCATGATTTTTTGAGATCATGGGAGGATCGTGTATATTTAGTAGTGTTCAAATACACATAATAAATATTTTATGTATTTTTAAAAACGTTGATTTATGGTTAGTCAGAATATAACATCCAATAATGAACTAAATATTAAAAAGTGAAATTCGATCATTTATGGATTATATAGATAATTATGAAATTTGTTTATTAATAAAAAATGGAAAACATCTGTAATTTTTAACTATAATATGATATGTAAAATTTAATATAATATAAAGAATCATAACTTCTGATAATATATCTATTTTACATCAACCATTATGATTTTTATATTATTGGTAATGATAAATTCCATTTAGCCTATAAAAGGGATGTGATGGACTCGAAAATTAGAACCACACATAATGAATCCTAATTATCTCATATTCTAAGGGAGATTGAATATATATTATTTTTTTCCATGATTTTGTTGATATTAAATAACTAAAGAATTGATGAATCCGTTTATGAGAGATGTTCAAGCTCATGGAGATCAGGGACAAAACTATGTTCATCGAACCACCCCTTGAAAATATCACCACCCCACACCTCACCCTTGCGAAATTCATTATTTTAATAAAGTTCTATTTATCTATACACTATCTATATAAATTTATAAATTTCAATTTACTAAAAAATTATTAAATTCATCCCTTTTAATATAACTATTTATGTGATTATGTAATGAGTTTGATAAAAAAAATTTGGTATAATGAAAAATATTATATGTTTGTGAGATATATAATTTCAATAAAGAAACACTTTTTTTGAACTAAAAAAGTAAATATAAAATTTTAATAACATGATACTAATAAATAATATTCATTAAATATAGATTTTAATAGAATTTTATAAATCCATATATAGTTTTTATATGAGTCAGAAAATTTTTATTATCAAAAAACAAATATTTTTCATTAAATGTATAATTTTTATTTAACTACCATCATTAAAAAATTTAATTATTTTTCTAAACTAATATGTTTTTTATAATATTTTGTTTAATATATCCAGCGGTTAATTTTTCATAATTTTCATTGAATTTCAAAATTTTCTAACAAAATTAAATATCGTATAAAAAAAGAAAATGTTTAATGACTCAATAAAATCATACATGTGATGTAATATTAACAATAAAGAGTATCCATTACCAAAATTATATTTCCACAATTAAATAATTTGTCTATTATGTTATTTTATAAATTTCTTGAACAATTAATGAATACTCCAAAACTTATATTATAATTTAAGGATTTAAAATAAATTACCTATAAAAATGTCTCAATTTCACATCACCGAGGGAATATTTATAATTTTTAGGTTCTAATATATATAAACTAGTGAAAAAATCCCTTTTTTATAGAAACCACATGAAAAAATATGTGGATGTTTTTTTGGTTTTAATTACACTATCAAATATATAGTAAAAAACAAATCTTTCAAAATTAATAAATAAATATCTTATATTTACCAATATAAACTGCCACATCCTCCTTTTACTCATTACTAAATACTATACTAGATCTAAAATAATATATATTTTTTATCTAGTCCCCTTAAAGGGTTCTCAAATGTTCTTAATAACCTCCTCCATAGAATATAGAAGATCTGTCTCAAGGTAAGGGATCCTTTAATTATACACTATATTCAAGAATATTATTTAAAATATTCCTTATCAATCCTTATTTTTTATGATTTGAAATGTTTTTAAACATTTCCCATACTATACTTATGATGTCCAAGTGTTTTTATACCCCAATAACTCTCACTAAATCCCCAAATGAGTCATTATGTACACTCATTATGCTACATAAATTATCATACCATTTTTCATGGGAATTTTGTTTTAGTGAAAAGAAATCATCATTTTCACTCAATGGTATTCATCTTAGTTTACCTATAATTTATTTATTTTGTATGTCCTTCTATATTACCCAAAATACATAATCGTGTGGTTAAAAAATATAAAATAAATCATTTTATTGTATCATATATGTTGCACACATATACATGTACATGATATTAATGTGATTGGTGGGAACAAAATTATATATCCATCTATGGGATTAGTAATTTTTTAATCTCATTATATTATATTTATGTTGAATGGGAGGTTATCCTAAAGACATTATTTTGTGATGACTTTAAGGTTATCCCTGAATTATGATCATGACTTCATATTGTATTTTCTTCCCAATTTATTATATTTCTTTCATGTTATCACCAAAAATCCTAATTCGATATAAATATTAATGATTAATTCTATTTTTATGTCTAATTAATATTTATATTGAATAATATGTGTTATATTCATCATGTTATAATTTTATTATTCCTATAGTGGGATTTATTTCTCATCCCATTCTTTTTTACATCCACATGTTATCTTGTGATGTTTTATAAGATCAATGGTATGCAAGTACATGTTATGGGGTGCAAAAATAATATTTTATTTGTTTATATTTGTAGTTATTATGTTATATATGTAAGTCCCCGGCCTTAAAAATTAAATACTCTTCAATTAAATTAATAATTCACATTGAAGATATTTCATGTTTAGGGTTTTAGAGAATTAGGTCATAACATATACATAACAAAAATAATATTACATGTAGACACTTCTACTCACTATACATTTTTTCATTAAAAAAACTCTAAAAGAAAAAACATGTTTAGTTTCTTGTTTTAGACAGCATGACTTTTCATTGATCCCATCATTAACCATATTCAACTTTAAGTCATCTGATAAACATTTCCGAACATGTGATGAGAATAAAAAAGCTCATTAAGGGATACATAAAGATTGAAAACTAATGGTTTTTTAAAAAACTATTAAACAAAAAATACTTTATCATAAAGTAATAATTTTTACCTTAATGAATTTTCAAAAACACTTCACTAAAAATAAGCTCATTGTTTACCCTTTTGTAACCAAAGGATTACCATAAATGCTATAAAAAACATATAGCATATAATTCTAACTTGGGACATAATCATACTTAAATGGAATAACCATATGGTCAACATCCACACATATCATTAAATAGAATAGCCATATGGTCGACTTCCATAACCAATGCATTGGAGGTTATAATGTGACCTCCCATCCTTGGTTTATCATGGAACCACCCACCATTTGGCTTTTCAAGGAACAACCTGTCATTTGTTTTATCACCTAACCACCCATAATTAGTTTATCACATAATCACCCATCAAATGTCTATGTACAATTATATAATCATAACACATATAAAATTTCAAATATCAAAATTTCAATAATAACATTTAATTCTCAATAATAAGAAATAATTTCAAGATATTGAAATACTCAATATATTTAAAAAAAATCATTAACAAAACAACCCAAAATGAAATAAGGTATTTCGTTTCCTTTTGAAAACATTAATTCTTACACAGGAAGACAAATATCAAATGACGGTTATAGTGGTAGAGGGGTCTGTGTTTCCAAATATTATAAAAAAATTTATTCATTAGTAAAATGTTTCCAAGAAAAAAATTCTATTTGAATGAATGTAAAAGTCAACGGTGTTTATTGTACACAGTGAAAAAGAAAGAGGTGTATATTATCAAAAAATGCTTCAATGAACGGAGAATGAGATGAAGTCCCTTACCGCATGTCCGACTTAACTCATTCGTTCTTTACATTTCTAAATAATAAAAATAACTTAATTTCTACATCGTTCAGAACTTTATTCATGTTTATTAATCCGTTTATATTACATATTACCATGCTATAAAATTTATAAAATTATTTGTGTTAATATCAGTTGTTTTGTCGATATTGAGTACTTTCATATAAAATGCTGTTGTTATAATTAAAAATTATCCTTGTGGTCAAATGTACATAATCTCTAAAATAATATTCCGGGTTTAAATATCATATATATCTATAATATATGTATTTATAATAGTCCACAACATTTGGAGGTGAGAAACAAAACACACTGGTCATGGAGATGGTAAGTCAGACATACGCATGAATGATACTTTATTTTACTTGTCATGTTAAATAAATGAAAAATAAATGATAAAAAGGTATATTATAATTCTAGTATAAAAATAATTTGATATATACATTATATAAATTGATTAATTCTACACTTTATATGTTTCATGTATTACATGAACGAGTCAAATCGCTTTGAGGGGGAGGTAGTCCCCACTTACTCAAATGAAATTATCGTATTCTCACACTATGAAAAGCATAAATAAATTATGAAAATAAAGAAATAGAAGAATATAGACAAAAAACTATAATATGTATCATTTATAAAAATAGTTTCATCATAATTTCTACCATGAGAGGTGGTAGGGGAATATTGAATAATCCTTATTTTGTGATGAAGTAGTTCACAGTACACAGAAACATTATGTTCGAATACATTAGATTGAGATATGTGTAAGTGTTTTTTTAATCCTTATCATAACAAAATACTAGTATATTTTAGATACAGTTGTTTATATGAAATCAAATAATAAGAAGAGCATGGAGAGTTTAGAGGGGAAATAAATGAAAATATCTTGAGAGAGGACGTAACCTGTAAATCTGGTATCTTCTTTTGATTTGAGCCAAATAGATTTCTTGAATAGCCCTATTCACTAGTTAAAGCTTCTAGAAGTAATATAGGGATGTAGGGAGATTATTTGAGAATATTTTGGTTAATGAAAGGGGATTGAGAGGTTTGAGTAAGGGGTTAGGGTTGGTGTCTTTTTATAAGAAGGGGGATGGGTACTTTATTAATGTCTTCAAATATTATTTTATTATAAGATGAATTTAGTTTACAAAAAGTCCAAAACACGTTAAATTAAAATATAAGATGATGAGTTTTTGGAATACTCTCAAAAATTATGTTTTGAAACAATTTCTGTTTCAAACATAACCTTATCATTTAGATTTAACCCTTAGTTAATTAATTTAACTCTTACCATGTCTTCTTGTGTATTCATACTATATTGTTAATATAGTTACCATAAAATGCCCACATAACATCAATTGGTTCCTTAAAAAATTTATAACATTATCTATTTCAATTTTCTGAATATTATATTTGAGGACTATTATATTATTTAATAAAAAGTTTTTTATTTTCAAAACTCATTTATGTCAATTTTTATACTATTCATATCATGAAATTTTAAAAATATTCAAAAACATTATTCTTTCAAAAAAACATCATTAATTAAAATATAACAATTCATACTCATATAAAAAATTCGTTGATGGAATTAAAAGTTTCAAAATAAATTTATTTGAATATTTATATTCTCATTTTTTAAATCTATCATTAATAAGGCAATCAATACATCACCATTATGTCATACATTAATTTAATTATTTGATATCTAAAAATTATAAATAAAATAACCTGATTTAGGAAATATTTTTATCTATATAATGATAATTTATAGTCTAAATTATAAATTATATAAACCCTCATAAAAATTACATTACTAATAGATACATGTTTATGTTACATTTTTCATTACTTTAAATTAATTGTTATAAAATTTTATTTTCATATCCATGTGGCTCCATGGGGTCCCAAAATTGACCTATAGATACCCATGGTCGGAAATATATCATCCAATAGGATTATTATATGTTCTTTAGTAGTTTTATAAAATTATAATATTATTTATTTTACCCTTATTTACCAAATTTACCATTTAACCATGGAAAATAAAATAATTACTGATTTTACTATTCATGATGTATAATAATAAAAGGTACCTATTTACATGATTTGGACATCTTGATTCAAAATATGGAATCCATTTTTAAAAATTCAAAACACTGAAATTGCAGAAAATAATTTAAAATTAATTCTTGTTGACCAAACCAAAAAAGAGGGTTTTAAAGAAAAAAACTATCAAAAGATTGACATATTTTTATGTTGAATATCAAAGTGAAATTACTTAAAATTACCAAAAATAGATTAAATGATTTAAATATAATCCACATAAACATTAAAACATATTAAAAGTTTTATTTTACCATATAAATAAGTCGGCTAAAAAGACCATTTTGGCATAAATGCAGTATTTTCACTGTTCATTAACAATGAAATTAATCGGAAAAATACCCAAAATTTACCCAATAAAAATTTTGAAGTCCCAATTCTAATGAAGAAGTTAATTTTGATATATGTAACATATATAAGTTACAAAATATTTATTTTAAAAGTTCTCTCCTTTAAAAGGCATTAAAACTTCCTTATAAAAATATTAGAGTATTTGTACTTGAAAATGTATTCATTCTCATTTTATGCCTCTAAATTTTTATAGATAAATGTTAAATCATTTAAAAAACATGTCTAATATTAATATGGTTAGTTTTTTTAATTCTTTACAATAAAATGGATAGGTATTAACTACCATTTAAAAATATTATTATTATTTTTTTATTTTCTTCAGTATGACTCAGTCAAGTGTTCACCATACGATTTCAGAGAAACTCATTGTTTTCTATCAGGTACACCATCGAACATAGAATAAACATTAAAATAATATTAATATTTAATTCAAAATTATTCATGATTATGAAAATGTCATATCCTTTATTTAAATGGATGTTACATCCTTCCCCCTTTTGAAAATTTCATCCTCACAATTTTATTTACTTATCAAATAAGTAGGGGTATTAATCCCTCATAGAATTTTCAGATTCCCATGTTGCCTCTTCAACAATATTATTTTCCACAAAACTTTTACCTGATTAATTACCTTATTCCACTACACTATATCTCCTCATTCAAGAATCTGGACTGGTTGTTCCTCATAAGAGATATTCTCTTCCAACTAAACTACCTCTGGACTCAAAACATGAAATGGGTCTAAAATATACTTCCTCAACATTTAAACTTGAAAAATATTGTGTACCTGGGATAATCTTTGAGGTAAACAACTCTGTATTAAACAAATCCAAAATTATATAGGATTTAATAGGGTCCAATGAACCTTGAAATCATTTTCCCCATCTTAACAAAACACATCACACTATTCCATGGAGAAACTTTGAGAAAGACATGATCAGCTACCTCGAAAGAATGATCCTTCCCCAAAATTATCCGCATAAATTTTCTTCCTACTCTGAGCTGTTCTCATGTGCTTCTAAATCAACTCAACTTTTTATACCATCTTTCTACCCATTCTGGTACCATCAGCTTTCTTTCACGTATATCATCCCAAAAAGCTATAGTTCAACACCAATTTCTATATAATGCCTCAAATGGAGACATCTGTATATTGGAATAAAAATTGTTATTATAAGAAAAATCAACCAAGGAAAGATATTGGTCCCAAATTCCCTTGTAATCCATTGAGAAAGCATGTAGAATAACTTACAAGGTCTTAAATGTTCGTTCTGACTTCCCATATGATTGAGGATAAAAATATGTACTAAAATTTAATTCAGTACCAACAATATATGAAGGCCATTCAAAAATTTAGAAGTGATCATGGGATCAAGATCACATACAATGGTGATGGGAACTCCATTTAACCTAACTATCTCCATAACATACTATTTATAAATTCTATAGAAAGACATTGTATCTTAAATAGAATGGAAATGAGCAGATTTTGTTAATTGATCAACAATAAAACATATCATGTTATTACCTGATGATGTGTTCGGTAATCCCACAACTATGTCCCTGGATATAATATCCCATTTCCACTATGGGATTAGTAATGAATAAAGCATCCATTTTGGTAACTTCTACAATGATTTAACCTATTGACAAGTCAATCACTTCATAGTAAAGTTAAAAATATCTCTTTTCTTTGAATCCCACTAGTAATACTCGCTATTCTTTTTGTACATCCTACAATTACATTGATAAACTAAAAATGGGGAACTATGAGCTTCACATAAAAACTATTTCTTCAATTATGAATCAGATGTCTCACATAATGTCTTCCCAAATCTCAAAAAAAGATCTTATTCAAAATTTAATCCAGGAAACTTACCATTCGGAACCAATTTTACCATTTTCTACAACTCATTATCTTCATTCCATGCTTTCATAATTATGTCTCATAGAGATGAGTTCACTACCACCTGAAACAAAATAGAGAAATTTACTACATAAAAAATCCAATCCAATGTTCGTCAAATAATTAATCTAAGGACTATATTACAAACATAACACGGTTTCGACTCTAAGCATCGACTACTTTATTTTCTTTTCCTAGATTGTAATGAATTGTGAAATAATTGTCCTTGATTTATTCTATCCATCTATTTTTTCTCATGTTCAGTTATTTCTTATTGAATATATACATCAACCTTTTTTTATCGGTATATATTTCACACATTACTCCATAAAAATTTTTCCTCCAAATTTATAAATAAAAACAACAGCAGATAATTTCAAATAATGTGTATGGTAATTTATCTCATGAGTTATAAACTAATGTAAACTATGAGTAATTAAATTATCATTATTCCTTAGTACACAACTAAGTCCTTTCAACGATGAATAACTCTAGATAAAAAACTCACCATTTCTGTAAGGTAATGAAGATACTAGAGAATTTACTAATATTTTTTTTCCAATTCTTGAAAACAATCATCACATTATTTTTTCCAGATAAATTTAACACCTTTTTTAGTTGACTTAGTTAGTGGGAAAGATAACCGTGAAAAAATTTCAACAAACCTTCATTAATAGCCTAACAAAACAAGAAAACTATGGATCTATTTGATACTGGTAGTTCATGGCCACTCTTCAAAAACTTCTATTTTAGAGGGGTCTATAATTATTCCATCATTACAGAGAATATATCCAAGGAATTAAATTTGCTGCAACAAAAACTCACACTTTCTGAATTTTCCATAAATTTTTTTTTCTATTAAGGTTTAAAAGACAACCCTTAAATGACATTCATGTTCTTCTTTAAGTTTGGAATGTACCAAATTTTTATCAATACACACAACCACAAACATATCCAAGAACTCACAAAAAATTCAATTCATAATATCCATGAATACAGTAGGTCTATTGGTTAACCCAAGAGGAATATCTAAGAATTAATAATGGCCATATCTTGTAAGAAATGTAGTCTACAAAACGTATTCTTCCTTTACATTCATCTGATGGTACCCCGACCTCAAGTCAATCATCAAAAAATTCTGAGCTCCCACGATCTGATCAAACAAATCATTGATATGAGGCAAAGGATATTTGTGCTTAATCGTTATGTTTTTCAAGGATATTTAATCAATGAAATGTCTCATTAAACCATCTTTCTTTTTTACAAAAAATTTTGGAACACCCCATAGTGATGTTCTAGGTCGAACGAATCCTCTATCTAATAACTCTAATAATTGGGTTTGTTTATCTAAATGTTCAATTTGAGCCATTTGATAAGGTTTTTTAAAATTGTCTTAGAAACATAGATTAAGTAAACTATAAATAAAACTTCTTAGTCAGGTATTATATAAGGAAACTCATTATAAAAAACATCAAGATACTCCTTTACTACTAGAAAACCATTAATCTAAATGGTTACTATATTTTTTGAAATATGTTCAAGGTAACATTCATTTCCATATTTTACTAGATTCTTTTCATGATGATATGTTATCATAGTTTAGGGTTCATTCTTATAGGAAAATTAAAAGTATTTTTGAAAAGAAACTGATTTAGCTTTACAGTCAATCTAGGCATGGTAAATAGAAATCCAATACATTCCCAAATTAATATAATACACTACTAGAGTAAAAACAACAAGGTTTCATGCTATGTTATTTCCACATGTATGGATATAAAGATTCTTATAAAAAAATTTCTCCATATTCCCCCTAGGTGTTTTTACAATAAGTTCTTGATTCATTTCTTGAGTTAGAATTCCAAATTTACCGTAAATTTATCAGAAATGAAAGAATGTGTAGATACTAAATCAAAAAACACATGGGCATTATCTGAAAACAAAGTACCTGATGCCACTTCATTTGATGGTCTCACGTCAACTGTAGAAGTTGAAATTTATTTCTCCACACCCATCTTCTTTTGATATGTCTGGTTTCCACCCTGAGTAATCAACTTTGGACACACATTGGCATAATTCCCAAACTCATTGAAACTAAAACATCTTACCACAAGATTTTCATTCCCTTCCTGATCATCTTACATACAGTTACGAGAAATAGGAAAAAACTTACCAGACTTGAATCACTTACCATATTTGGAACGAAATTCCCTAGGATTATTTTTACCACAATTCTCACAATATTGAAATTTAATTTTCATACATCCAGACTTCTTTGATGAATACATTCATTTTTTCAACCAACTAGACCTCTTTTTTTCTTGATCTCATGGAACACCTGATCATTATAAAACACTATTTTATCAATTCTCAACACATCCGAAATTTTCTCATAGTTTTTGAATTATTGAGAGGCTAATTCCTTCGATATTGTGGCTTCAATCATGAGTAAACCAGATTTATCTTGCTATCGATATCTTAGATGAAATTTAGAGCATACCTTGCCAATTGAGTGAACTTTAATTCATAAGAATCTATCAATTCATCCTCCGACCTCAATTTAAAGAATTTTTTTTCCATCCAAAGTCAAACCTCCATAAGAAAATATTTCTAAAGAAACAAACCTTTGAATTCATCCCAAACAAGATCATTAATCTCGTCATTGTCCCAGATATTTTTAACTATCATCCACCACTAATCTGCCTTTCCTTCAAAATGGTAAACAACAAGACTATCATTTTTAATGTATGTACATCCCATGACATCATAAATATTTTCTAGTGATTCGATCCACCCTTAATCTTGAACAAGGTCAGTTGTTCCTCTGAATGATGGGGGATGTTGCCTTATGAAATGATCCACTATATACATATTCTTCTGTGGTTGATTTTTTGATCCCATGCATGGACACCACCATCATTTATCACCCGAGTTAACTCATCCATCACTGTAACATACTATTTTGTTCCGATTCTGACCATCTTAAGATGTTGATTTGGAAGGTTATTCTCCCCTATATGCCTTCTCAATATAGATCACATGTTTCATATGTGGAAAACCATTATGAAAAAACATATCATAGATGAAGAAACATGGTAAAAATCTAATTATATATAATTTTCAATTTTTCTATAGTGTAAAAATAATTTATGGATATTATATTAACAAAATAACTCCTAATGTTATCTAAACTGACCTATGATACCAACTATAAGGATGCAACCTTAAACATTACATAATCTTGTAAACAATAGATTACCATAAATCCCATCGAATGTAATATATATAATATATAATTAACATGGGATATAAACATACATAAATGGAATAATCAAATGGTCGACATCCACACATACGACCGACCTCCACACCCAATGCATTAGCGGTTATAATGTAACAACTCATCCTTGGTTTATCACAGAACCACCTGTAATTTTCATTATCATGGAACCACCTTCAATTCGGTTTATCCCATAACCACACATTTTAGGATTACCACTTAACCACCTTTAAAATGTCCACGTACCATTATCTAATCGTACCACATAAAATATTACAAATATAAAAATTTAACTAATATCATTTCATTTTCAATATAATTATATCATTTAAACATATTGAAATACATAATCCATTTTATAAACCATTTTCAATTCCAAAAAAAATCAATAAGGGAATTCATTTCATTTTGAAATCAATAATACTTATAGATTAATCCAAATATCAAATAATGGTTACAGCGACGGAGAGTTCAGTGTAGCCACATATGGTAAAAACATTTCCTCTGTCTTTTAGTAAAATAATTTGTAGAGGAAATATTCCCTTTGAATGAAATAAAAATTCTAAGGGGTTTATAATAAAATTTTTAAAAGAAGGAGGTGTATACTATCAAAATATTTCTTAATGAATGGAGATTGAGACAAAGTCCCTTACCTCATTTCCGACATGACATGTTCTTTATCTAATTTCCTAAATAATAAACATAACTTAATTTATAATTTCATAATAACTTTTTCTAATTTATTATCTATTTTATATAACTTATTACCACATTATAAAAATAAAATAATTATTTAATTTAATATCAGTCGTTTTATTGATATTGGGTACATGAGTCGAAAATGATATTGTTAAAATTACAAATTGTCTATGTGGTCAAAATTATATTATCTATTAAATAGTATTCATGATTTAAAAATAATTTATATCATGAATATATGTATTTTTAATATTCCATATCATTTGGAGATAAGAAATAAAATTCACCATTCAAGGAGACGGTAAGTTGTACGTACGCATGAACACTGCATTCATTTATTTTTCATATTAATGAGAAAAGAAAACTTAATGACACATAAGTATGTTATAATTAAATTATAATATCATATAATATATACATTAAATATTTTCATTAATTCCATACATTATACATTCCATGTATGTCATAAATGAGTCATATCACTTTGAGGTGATGGTAGTCTGCACATCCTCATTTGAAATTATTGTATTTTCACATTATGGAAAGAATATATGTATGATTTAAATAAAAAACAGAAGCTTAGAGAAAATATAAATATAATATGTATCATATGTAAATATAGTTTCATCATAATGGACACCATGAGCGGTTGTATGGGAAAATTGAACAATCATCATTTCGTGAGGTAGTAGTTCTCCCTATACAAAAATTGATGGTTCGTATCAAGTAGATAGAGGTATGTGTAATGGTAGTTAGAATACCTCTCATAAACTGATCCTTGTATATTTTTGATACTATTTTTTATGAAATAAAATAATAATAATATCATAGGGTGTCGAGAGGGAATATAATAGAAAAGAACTTGAGAGAGGTTATTACCTCTAAATCAAGAAAATTATTTTTATTTGAGCGTAAAGGATTTATTGAATTGACTTCTACCCATGGGAAGGCTTCTATGAGGAAGGTATCGATTTTTGGAGAATATTTGGGCTGAGTTTGGATGATACTAGGGGATTGACAGCTGTGAGTACGGGGTTATGTGTGGTGGCCTTTTTTAAGAGAGGGGAAAGGTATTTTAATAATGTCTTGAATGATTATTTTATTATAAGCTAAATTTAGATTTCAAAATTTCCAAAACTAATTTAATTCAAAGATAATATTATGATTTTTTGAAATACTCTTAACCAATAGGTTTTAATCATGTTTTGATTTCAAATTTAACCTTATCATTTAGCTTTAACCCTCAGTTAACTAATTTAACTCTTACCATGTCTTCTTGTGTATTCATACTATATGGTTAATAGAGTTAACATAAAATGACCATAGAGACACAAGTAGTTAATTAATGACACTTTAAACATTATCTATGCAATTTGGATAAATCTTAGATGTTTATGACTATTATATTGTTTAATAAAATAATAATTCTTTTTAAAAAAAATTATTTCCAATTTTTATTCTATTCATATCATGACTTTTAAAATTTTTATAAAAAGATTATTCATTAGAAAAAACACCATTAATTAAAAGATAACAAGTCGTAATAATCCCTAAAATTAGGGGTGGAATAAATTTTTCAAAATAAATTTATTTTAATATTTATCATCACATTTATTTAAATTGTTCATTAATAAGGTAATCACTACATAATCATTGTGTCAAAATTAAATTTATTTATTTTATTTCTAAAATTTATATATAATATAAAAAGATTTATTAAATCTTGTTATATTTATAATTAGTATTTATATCCGAATAGATCACTTATATAACCCCATATAAAAATTGATTTACTAAAAGATACATGTTTATGTTACATTTTTTTACTCTAAATTAGTTCTTATATAATGTCATTTACAGATAAAGGTGGCTCCATGGGGTCCCCAAATAGATCCAAGTATGACCATATTCAGAAATATATCATCCAACAGTATTATAACATCTTTTATGGTCATTTTATATTATTATATTATTATTTTTGTTACCCTTATTTACCAGATTTACCTATTAACCCTGTCGAATAAAATAATTACTGAAGTTACTACTCATAATGTATAAAATTAAAATGTATTATTCACACAGTTTGGACCTTCTGAATCCACATATTCTATAGATTTTTTCAATTTTTAAAACATAGAAGTGGAAGAAATTAATTTAAAATTAATTCTCTTTGTCAAAACCAAAAAAGGGATTTTGAGAAGTAATTACTATCAAAAGATTTTAATGTGTTTTTATCCAATTTCAATGTAAAATTTTATATGATAAACAAATTTGTATTAAATAATAAAAATATAATAAAATTAATCTTTAAAAGCAGTAAAATGATAATATATCCATATAAATAAATTAGATAAATAAACAGTTTTGACATAAAATGAAGAATTTTTTACTATTTATTAAAATTAAATTTTATCAGAAAAATATGAAAAGTTTACCCAAAATAAATTGTTATGTTCCAATCATAAAGAAGAAGTTTATTTCATCAAATTTAACCTATGAAGGTGACAAACACTAGAATTAAAAATTGTTCTCCATCAAAAGGTTATAAAACTACATTTTAACAATATTAAAGTATTTATTTTTAAAACTGGATTCTTTCTCATTTTAATCCTCTGAAATTAATTGGATAAATGTAAAAAAATTTAACCGACATGTTTAATCATAAAATGGTCAGTCATGTTCGTTCCCTTTAATAAAATGACATTCCATTAAATAAAATTTGAAAATATTATAATTATATTATTAATATTATTTTCAGTATGATTCGGCTTTGTGTGCAACATAAAATTTTGGAGAAACCCGTTGATCTGTTTCAGGTATGCCATCGAACATAGAATCCCATTTAATGTAAAATTAATATTTAATTCAAAAATAATTATAATTATGAAAATTTCATACTCTTTATTTACCTGGGATGTTACAATATACATCACCTCTGAAATACATCATGCCTCACTATATTTATCGTTTATATAAAGTATCTCATTATGTATTAAATAGTGATAAAAAGTGTATTAATATATGCAATTTTATAGAAGGTGTAAGACTAATTTCTAGTTATTTTTGGGTATTAGAATTATATAATGTAGGCTAAAACTATAAAGATATTCATAAAACATAGAAAAATATTCCACTTTTTTAGAATTTTTTAGAGAATTTGGTCCATTAGAAAATATATCCTATTGTTGATACTATATGTTGATGGATCATTGGAATAGTTTTACCTATAGGTAATATACCAAAAAGTAAACATTTTACATTGAATAAATTGTTAACTAGTACTTGATAATGGTTCATCATACATAATTGATTTGATATGACCATGGGATATTAATTTTGAAATTCACAAGAACATTTTTAAAATATATAAAGGGAATCAAATTTCCATATGATTTTACATATGTAAAAACACAATGGAAAAAATATATTGAATAATAAAAAATAAAATTTATAGTGAATATATAAATTTTATGATTATCTATTTAATGTTCAAATTATATTTTATATATGATTAAAAGATTGTGAATTCTCATCAATAATTCAGTTTTTAATTATTTTAATGTTAAGAACCTAAATCAAAATAGAAATTAATATTTATTTTCATTGGTTCTATGCACACCATGGTTTCATGGAGTGTTTACTTGAAATATTCAAACAAAACCTCATAACATCGAATTTTATTTATTAGTGAAGATAATGAATGGGTCAAATAATGAATCATAAGTATAAAATTCACCTGATATTAAAGTTTGTGGGAAGAATTTTCCAATGAAACTATGATACTCTGATTAAATAAATTCAAAGAACTTATATGAATGGATTGGATTCCCATATATAGTTGTAATATAAATTACCAACATATGAAAATTAATGTTCATATTATAAATAATTCTCTAATTTTATACAAGTTAATAGAGGATGATGGGTCTCCTTTTGTATCATCATCTCTTGAATTTGTATTATTCCAAAAAAATAAAATATTTTTTTCTAAAATTATAGGGAATAAGTAAAATATCATCCTTCATGATTATCCCACAATGAGGGTATACAATGATGTTTTTCATAATGATTTTTATTTTCATCCTCCTATAAAAAAATTTCATTTCTCAATCAATTATATACATTGGTATTTTAAAATATCCATGAATACATATTGAATGGACACTATATTAATTAATTTTATAAAGAATAAACTACTAAAGAATTAGGATAAATTGTATATATGTCTAGGTTTATCGCAATGGTTTCACTAGTCTACATTATTACAATGAAGGATGGGACAATGAACCTATTAATTTATCATTGTGTTCTTATCATGATCATGATAAAGATAAAAATACTTTACCACATATTCAAGACATGATTGAACAGAAAAATAATGTTTGATGCTTTTCTATAGTGGATCCCTATTGGGAATGTTTTTCATGTAATGGTGAAAAAATTGATATACCAAATACTACTATTTTAAAAAGCAACAACCACTAAGAGTTCATTGTGATTCCATTTTTGAATCACTAATTATCCTGCAATATTCATGAACATGATGAAAAGAGTATTTTGTCATTACCAAAATATATTTGTGGTTGTCTTAATAGATTTTAGTCTTATCATCTCCAAAATCAAGGATGAACATGATGTGTATTCAAATACCGTAATATAGAACATGAAGAAGAAAAATTTACCTATAATCCTTCATTATGATTATAAAATGTATAGTAGTTTATCATTAAAAAAATAGGTATTGGGAGGATGGTCCATAATGATATGTATGATGGAAATCCATTGCTTCCATGAATTTTATATGAACTATAATTTAATTTTGAGAAACTCCTCATGATAGTATGTCCCAATAACAAATATTATGCAAAATCGACTCATGTTTTTATGTACTGGTGAATAAAAACAAATTTAAAATTATATGGAGAACAATCTAATCCTTTCACTTATTCTCACATTATAGATCAGTGAGGAATCATATGTGATCTATAGTGATTCATCCAAATAGATATGGGGTCGAATACTCGTACAATATGAAATTTTATAGCCTCTTCCTCCCACCAATTAAATATCCATGAGAATAACTACCCAATTAATGTTATATAATCTTCAATTTTGAATACCACATTAAGGAATAAGTGAAATTATCCTTTCATAGAAAATTGATACATATATGTATTTCATTAAAAACTCAATTATATATTTAATCAAAAATCTATTAATATGATCCAATGTAAGTGGTTCATGTAGATCATGGAATATAAAATTATAGTTCATTGTCATCCTAGGAAGGGAAACAATGTGACAGATTCTTGGTGTATAAAATATTTCATAAAAATATCCCTGAATAGGGTTGAAATGGATCAAATCTTATTAGACCTAGGAAGGATGGGTATGGGAATAATAAAATTATAATCATCTGATATTTCTAAAATAATTTATCAATTAGCTATTTTTGATAGAATCAAGGAGGCCTAGAATGAAGATAGGTTTTTAAAGAAGAATTTTTTAAATATTCCAATATTTACCTTTTTGATAATGGAGTAATAATGTATTGAACCATGATATGTATCCCATAAAACACAAAACAGATGAGAAAACTTATAGATTATTCTCATATACCATCATTATATATTCTTTCATGAATAAAATTTTTTATATATATTTTATGAAAAACATCTAGTGGGATAAAATGATGAGGTATATTGAAGGGTTTTTATCTCAATGATTCGTATACCAATAAAACAAATATGTAAGAATGATGTTGAAGGAAATGATGAATCCATTTTTCATACTATTATGGAAATTAGAAAATATAACCATGGATATAATTATAAGAATACCCAAGAAACATAATGTAAATAAAAACATCTAGAAGGTTGTTGATCATCTTACCAATTTATCACATTTATTATTAATAATGGATTATTTTTCACTTGAAAAACGATAAATGACATATATTAGGGAATTAGTAATATTGAATGGAGTTCCACTATCTTTTATTCTAATACTGATATGTAGTTTTATGTGAGGCTATGGAGAAACCATTATCATGAATTGGATATAAAACTCTGTTTTATCACTATTATCATCCTCATATATATGTTTAGTCTGATATGAAAATTAAAAATATAGTATATATTTTGAGATCTCCTTCAATTAATTTACATGTATTTTGGGGATAACATCTTACCATAATGGAGTTATCATATAATAATATTTTATATTCTAACATTTAAATTTCATATAATGAGTCTATGTATGGGAAAATATGTCAGAATTCATCATGTTAGGATACATTGAGAGAGAGGAAGTTGAAGGGGCCTAATCATAACCATGAAATGAATTAAAATGTTCAAACCATTCAACTTCATACAAAATCCATAGAATGTTGACAAAAATATATATTTAAATTCAAAGTTGAGACCTGATGTTTTAGGATAGAGATAAATTGTTCCTTCATATATCATCCTAGATTAAATAAATGAGGTATATGAAGAAGGTAATGATTTCACCAAGATAAATTATCCCCTTATAGATCCTTGACTGCATCGAGGTGGTGGAATATCGAATATCACTTCCATTTAACCTGTAACAATTTCATGGTTTGTTCCATTTATCCCTATTTAGAAAGTAAATACCTAGAAACATGCATTTACAAACTTTAGAGGTGTTACCAATGTATTATGATCTATAATATAAGGATTATCTAGTTATAATCAGATATTATAGAGACAATGTTCTATGAAATTAGATAACTCACCTGTTCAATGTCTTGTGGAAGAACCACATGATTGAGGAAGAATAATAAGAACCAGATGATTTGATAAATCAAAGGTAACTACAACTATTTTAGAGTGTAAAATTTAAATTTCATGTTTTTAATTTCTAAAGGGTGAATAATTTTATAATAAGAGGATTTATAACATCCATGCCTGCACAAAATGATTAAATTATTCATTACGAAATGATGTAATTGAATCCAAATGAAATACTTGGTTATTTAGAACTGTTATAGGGTCATTAAAATTTATAAAACCATTAATCATCATAACTATTGAAAAAATATCCATTTGATTTTATCAATTAACATTATAATATTATGTTCCATGATAAATTCTACTTTGAATAGAAAAGAATTGTGTTGGACTCAACTCTTATGATTATAAACTATAAAACCCATTTATCAGTTCATATTAGGGAGATTGAATCACTAAGTTTACCCTTGACCAATCCCAAGACAAGATAAAATTAATAATTCTTGATTATATCTATATGAAATATAGTTTCAAGATCATTGAGATTAGAACCCTAATAGTTTTTTATGAACTACCACAAACAAATCTCTCAATTTCACAACATAGTTGTTGGGAATTCATCATTGTAGTAATGGGATATGTATCTGGAATCTAATAATAACCATTTTTCTATTTAAATTTAATAAAACAGTCATTATATTTCTTCCGTTTTAATAATACTTTTTAAATGACTAAATAATTAGTTAATTACAAATTAAATTTTGATGCGATGCAAAAATTGTTATTTGAGAAATGTATAGTTACTATCAAGATACAAATATTAAAGAATTCAGTTATTTTTGAATAATTCAAATTTTTATAAAATGTTACTATTCATTTATATTTATTAACAATAAATTATAATAAAATTTTATGAAGTTAAATTTAATTTGTTTAAGGGTCATAAAATTTTTATCATAGAAAATAACAATAATATTCCGTATATTATGAAATTTGATTTAAGGATATAAATTAACATATATTGGGAATTAATTTAATAAAATAAATATTATTTTTCAAATCAAAACATATATATTATCCATCATTGAAAATTTTAATAATTTTTTAATCTAATAAATTTTGAGTATCAAACATAAATATGTTAAAAAAATAGTTTAATAATTATGACAACAGAAAAGAGGAAATGTGGTTTAATAATTAAAATAAATAGTATCCATAATAAAAATTATGTTCCCATGTTAAAAAATAGTTTTTTGACTTACATAATTAAATATATATACCATAATGTATCCCCTAAAACAGAATATTACATTGTATGGGTTTAAAATCATTTTTTTATAATTCCACATCAATAAGTGAGCTATTTTATTATGTTCAGTTAATAGAATTATATAACTGAACAAACCAATAACCTTAAAAAGAAAAAATTCCTAAAACCTTTTAAAGGATTGATGTTTATATTACCATATCCTATAGAGGCCAAAACATATACTTTAAAATTAATTAGGTAATTTCCTCATTTGTTTTAAAAAACTCGCGTATCCTCCCATAAATATTCATAAAAAATCTCTGATCCTAGATTTATTAGTACCTTACTTATATGGAGAACTCACAAATGTCCCCCAATCTCTCAGGAATATTATCAAGTGCTTTTAGAAGTGTCATCTCTTGATATGTGGTCCTATCCTAATCCTTTTTATTCAGGCTCTTCTTTGTAATATTCCTTTTTTTCAATTATTCATGTTAGAATGTTTTTTATATATTCCTATTAATGTAAATAATATATCCATGTTTTTAGATACCCCTCTCCCTATAATTTATTCCTTATATGAATCTTTTTATATCCCTATTATGTTGATAAATTTATACTGATGGTTTTCCTTTACAAACATTTCTTTTGTGAACAACAATCCCCATTTATGCTGAAGGATATTCACGTAGGTATAACTATCCTAAATTGATTGCATATTTTCATATAAATAACCCACATTTATAATTTTGGGGTTAAAATAGATGAATTTTATCCATATGTGGTATAACCTATGTTCCAAACTTAAACATGTACATGATTTGAATGTGATGGGTGGGTGGATAATTACATAACCATCCAATTAATTGGATAATGTTTTTATCTCATGAGATATTATATATGGGGAATGGGGTTATCCTAAACACCCTATTTTATCAAAACATGGATAATATCCATGACTATTGTTTATGTTATTTTGTTTTATGGTGTTTCCAAATTCGTATTTTTCCTTCATGTTATATCTGTATATTATGATATGATGGTCCTGTTTAAGATTCATGCCCAGTATATATTCCATTTATATTATTATTGAATCACATGTGTGTTATATTCATCGTCTAATGATTTTATATTACCCTCACTATGATTTATATTGCACCACGTTATTATGTACATCCCCATGTTATCCACAAAAATTTTAAAAGATCCATGGAAGATAAGTTCTTATTATAGAGTAATTAAATAACATCATTGTATTTTCATTTCACATTTTTATGTCATACATATAATTATCCATGTAAAATATTCCACATGATCATAAAAGATTTTATTATATTTATATTTATGTTATAAATCATGATAAAATTTTTACTAAATTATTTGTTTACATTCAACCTATGTTTTACTTTAATAACACAAATTTTTCATATAAAATTACGTCATAGAACTAGAAAATAATTTTCATTTATAATTCAAATACATACATTGAGGACTAAAATATTTCACTACTTAATTCGATATATCAATCAATTAAATATTAAAACTTTTAAACAAAAAAGGAGTCATCATTTTTATTACACTACATAAAACAAATATTTCTCACCATGGAATCATCATCTGATCTCCCATTTCCAAATAATATATTTCTTCCTCACTATCAATAGCAACCAATTTCCTTCATAAATAGAAAAAAACATATTATGATAACTATATAACTATTGAAACTAAAAATTTAAAACCACTTATTCTAATGAAAATAATTACACTCTACTAAAATTAAATATCCAATGGGATATCATTAACTATTTGAACCACCTTGAACAATGTCTGGTCATCACATCATAAAAATTTAATAAAATTATGAGTATTGAGCATCTCCATGAACCACATATCCAATGGATAAGATGAGTTTAAACACTATTAAAGAACCTTGGATTAAAAAGTAGCTTCATTGAGATCAATATTAATCCAAATGCACCACCACTGAAGAGGTTCCATTGACATTCCATAGAAACAAAAAATATAAAACATTGAGTAAACCAACCAGTGATCAACATTTCACATAGAAATATATGAAAAGTCAAGATCACTTAGGTAATGAAGACCCACCCTCAAATCAATGAGTCATCAATGAAGAGTTTTCCAAGAAATAAAAATAATGGAATCACCACCCATTTCATTAAACAATATCGTCACAATAACTAGGGACCACCAAAAAAAAGGAATCAAAACACATATAACACAAAATAATTGGTTTTGATAGTGGGGTTAGAGGAGAAGGATCTATGAGGAAATGGATGTGTACATGTGTGAGTATGAGAGTAAATCTAAATAATATCATTTTTGTGACATTAATGTATAGAAAATTCAATTAAATAAAAATAAAACATCTAAAATGGTAAAAAAACCAAAAAACTCCATAATAATAGGGATATAACCATATAATTGAACAATGTTTATATGTATGAGGCCCATGTAGAGTAATACGAGGTTTATAATTTCAATGAGTCTACTGATAAACTCATCATACAATGTTTCGATATAAGTGAACCCCAATTGTGAGAAAGGGTAGTAGATATGAAAATTTAAGTGTAATAAAAGAGTCATATTTGAGGGATTCAATTGATTCATTGTATGGATGCCCATAGTAGTCACTATTATTTTTATTTAAATTTGGAATGATATCAAAATTAAGAAAAAAAATTTCAATGATATGGAATTTATTTTTTACAAAATATTTAATAAATAAATGATAGAAAACACAACAAACATTTTATTACTATGGTGGTTGATGGTAAATAGAGTTTGAAGTTAGATACCAATCTTTATTATAAGTGGATCTTCATATGACACATACATAACCTTGAATATAGGGTTTTATTCACTTTAATATTTCATTTCATTAATGATAATTGAGTGAATAAATTTTGTTTATTATTTCCTTTAGTTTCAATTAATGTTTTATATTGTGCAAGATGTGTTCCTTTTTTCATAAAAGATTAATTTGGAACTAGATAAAAGTCATGTTTTTTATAATATTACAGAAAATTTAGATCTACGAACTACCTCCATTAATAGGTGTGCTTGTTTTTTTGATATAATATTGGATATACTTAGATGTTTACATATTATAATATTGATTTTATATTTATATCACCATTTAATTTAATAATAGTTCTTGGATAGACAATAATAAATACAAAAGTAATGAATATCATTATATAATGATATTCAGTCATGGAGAGATTTTTAGGGGAAAAATATTTTCATTGGATGAGTTTTAATAACTTTGGATTGATTTTTATTTTCACAATTACTATTGGATCTAATTAGAATTGTTTTAATGGAATTTGGTTCTCATTAAACATTATAGATATGAGGTACATTTTAATGGATAACAGATAATAATATCAAGAATAACTATTAATGGTTTTGTGGCCTATTCATGGTCATTGAATAGTCCTCAGTGATTATACAAGGAAACATTACAGTATTCATTTGGTAAATAGGGCCTCAAGAATGCATGGTGAAAATCCTAGTTAACTATTTACCAATAAATAACAGATCTATTTGTGTAACATTAAATTATTTTCAAAATCTTTATAATGATTTTTTGAGCCACATTAGATGCTTCTAATCAGTAAGAGATGGACCAAGGGTTCCAGTGGATTGATATTGTTGAATACCACCCTAACTTGGTGATCTCTCCCTCTAACAAAAGAATAATGATTTTTTAATTCTTATCATTATGGTTTGGAGGAAAGGATAATTATTTTTGACATCAGAATAATGGTTCTATGATTTTTTATCTTCATCAATACAAGAATATTTTATTCAATACTTATGCGATAATTATTATTTTATTTGATTAGTACTCTTTTAATATATTTTCATGTGTTTTCAACTAGTAAATAATTTACTTTGAAATGAATTTAAAATAATAATTATTTAAGAATTTATTAACCATTGTATTTGGTTTTATTATATTAAAATAATACCTTTTTATTGTATTTTATAATGATTTTTTATCAGATTGATTTTGAAGGTAATAAATCAATGCTAATTGGAAAAGGCTTTTAAAGGTCTATTTTGAAGGATGAATTTTATGATATAATATTGATTTCAAAATATTTATTGTGTATGGTATGACCAATAAATTAAAAATTATATATTTCTTTAACTTGGGAAAGTATCTATTTAGTAATAAAATCAGTTTCTATATTCAAATTGGGTGGTCCAACAAATTTTCAAACCACTAGAGGCTGTAGATAAAAAATAAGGGAATACAATAATAATAGGAAAAAAATTATCACCCATTGATCCATATATTTTTTTTAGTATATTATTTACTTCATCGTGACCTATAATTGGGAGTTGTTTCCTTTTTTAAAAATATTTATTATTATTATTATAATTTGAAACATCATAGCTATATAAACCAATTATTATCTATTATCATTTAAATGTTCTCAACTTTGTTCATAGTAATTCATTACATATATGGAAATTGGTCCAAATATTATTACATGAGAGTGAAATAGATAATTCATAACATATTTTCCTAGTTAAAAATGTCTACATATCCTTATTTAGGCGATGGATTCTTATTACATGATATAGATATGTTAAATGGTTTAATATTTGGGTGATGTATCTTAGAACCTATTTTTAAGGTTAAATTCGATATTTTTTATTATGTTTTAGTTGAGGAATTGGACCATTCACATAAAATTAGCATTATTTTATTTATTTTAATAATAATATTTCACTTTCATAGTTTCATTTTATATTCATATATAAAACATGTTTTCAAAAAATGCATAAAATGGATTTTAAATTATGTTTTTGTTTTTATATTTTCATATCAATCATATTCAATATGTTTAAATGTATAAATGAAGGTAAATAATTCAATAATGATTATTTTTATCTATTTTCACTTTTTTACATACTATGGTGATCGTGGAACATGTGTAAGGCCTTGTAGTGGTCCTGTCCATACATTAGGGTTCGGGATCCTGAGATGGTTTCATTAGACTCTTCTTTTATGGAAACTCCCCTTGATCTTTTTCTCCCTTTTATCAATTTCAAATTTTATTGTGCATTATCACCCAAAATTACTATAAATTACCCAATATATTGCCTCAATTATTTATCTGTTTTTTGATAATAAATTATATACATAGATAAAAATAATATGATATTTAATTTTTTAAAAAATTAACTACTAACAACAATATAAAATTTTATAATACATCCATTATGAAGGGGTTTATCAATATTTCCACTAAATTGTACTCTTATAATACAATCCAAAATTATGAAATAAAAATATCGTGAAATGAACCTGATGAATTTTTACTTTAATTTAATTTTATTTTAACTTTATTATTTTTTATCATACTTTGTTATGACGTTTATACAACAGTTGTCATAAACAATCAATAACAAAAATGTCACATTCATACTCAAATGTTATAAATATGATTTACTATAATAAATTTTCTATCAAATGTTATATAGAATAAAAGTTATCTAGAATAAAAAATTAATTTAATTAATTTTTATTTAACAAGTGAATATTGACACATCTATTTATGAGGTTGAATTCACATCATAGCATTGATCATAAACATCAAGCATGTCTTAAGAAATTGTAATTAGAAAAGCCATAATTTTATAATGATTTATCATTATTATATATCAACATATAAATAATATATCCATCTATAATATACATTATTCTATTCAATAGCATATAACATGACTCATTGATGTTGATAATGAAATAAATCAAATTGTGAAATGTCAGAAAAATTTCTTATTTCTGAAAGATACAAATATATATAATGTTGTAATTTATATTTTAAATTCCATTTTATTTATTCACAAAATTTATATATTCATGTACAATATATCCTTATTATAATATTATTTAATTCCATTATTTAAATATCAAATTAGCTAAAAAATTAATATATTTTTCTTGGTCTAAATTTTTTTAGGATCAACATTCAATATATATATGACCAAGAATAATTTCATCAAAACATTCAACAATACTAAAGTTATTTTATTAAAATTATCTTTAATTAATATTATATTCTATACAAAATTCCTGGTAAAAATTATTTTATTAATATGAAAAATAAAAATTAAGGAACTTTTTTATATTCATCATCATATTCATTGTAATCTACCTTCATTCTATTAAACATTATACTCTTCTTATTAATATCTAGATTTCTATAAAATAATTGATTTACATCAATTCAAAAAATTTATTGTATTATTTTTCTTATACCTATCATACTCATCAATATAATGAAATGAACTTCTAGAATGTCAATGTTGGTATCCTATTCATAGTCTCTATTTTTGATCGTTGACATGAAATCATGTTGAAAACTCATTTTTTACATACAATCCTATAGTAGGGATGATATAAATGATTCCAATACATGAAAGTAGTGAAATAATCAATCAATATATATATATATATATCATCAGTTTTAGTTGTTCCCATGAATATTGGGTGAGATTTTTATTTTCTGCATTTCAATTAATTTTTTTGTTGAAAAAATTATTTTTTACATTATTTTTCTATTAGGTACATATATCTATCAATAATTATTATTTATTATCAATTTGATATAATAATATTTTCATTATAGAAATTTAAAAATTATTTATAAATTCCTCTGCAATATGTATTGGAAAATGTATAATGGTATACCGATATGGTTATAATTATGAATAGTTATTCATATCTAGATATCCTAAACACTGTCACTAATATTGCTTTTATGATATTTACCTTTAATAATTCAAGAAAATAATGTACTGATTTTTTTACCTTATACATCACTTGAAGCATCATAATCATCAAGGGAATAATATAAACCATTTATTTTAATTAATATAAAAACCCATCATCCATTATATTATCAAAAAGAATCATAATCCTAGCCATTAAATTGAAATTAGGTTAGTGAGAAAGTATTTATAGCCAGTATAACAAAATAAAAACCCTTAATAATATATTATTGAATATTGTTTTAATACTGAACACATATTCAATATTTTTTGTATTACAGAAAAAACTTTCATTCACTCATTGATAAATTTTTACAAAATTTGTTCAATTATATTCAAAGGTAATGTCCAAAAAAAATTTCATATTAATATCATAACCACTCTAGTGGAGCCCCACATGGATTCCTTTATATGATAGGGTAAATACCCTCAATCTCACCCCCAACAGACCACATCTGAATGAATAAAATCAGGGACATATAATCACAATTAGTAATGAAAACACTATTTATATTTTAGTAAGGATATGAGAAAATATGAATTCTAACTAGAATAATCAAACCTAAATAATTAGGAAATCTCAATATGTGAATGTAATTCCATTAAAATTGAAGAAACCGATAATTTCCAATAGACTTAAGTAGTGTCGATGATGTACAAAAACTCATGAACAACTCAAGGATATATCAATCCATATATCTATTAAAATCCTACTCATCGAGATATAAATGTTTTAATATATATATATATATTGGAGAAAAAATGTTAATTCAAAATGAAAATCCCCTGAAATTACCTTCTAAATGTTAATGAAACATTCAAAATATTTGTGAATACTTAAATTAATCCAACACATTACTGAACCCAGTAAATCATTACCTCCATCCATACAATGGTCGATCAATATGTAATAAAATAACTTATTATCTACATCAAGGATATATATATATATATATATATATATGAACTGTGAATAACTTCGACTTCTCAAATGGTTTATAGTTCTCTCAGCACAACATATCATATCCTATACCCATCTCTCCAAAAATTCACCCATCACCTAGTGTATATATTCCATAGTTAGAAAAACATCTCATCATATATTGCATGTCACTAAAAATAACACTCCATTGTATTCCCATCGGTAATCATCAAGTACAGTAGCCCCTACAAAAAATGTACAACTGATTATTCCTCTTGAAACAACACCACACGAAATTAAAGGCATGGGAAACCCTAGTCACTATGACTGAATAAAAATATGTTGTATAAAAATATGTTGATAAAGACCATAAATATCTATATAATATGAATAACATCTATCATAGAATGCATGATTCCATAACCTATACATAAATTCTTTCACAACCTAGGTATTCCCAAAAATGAAATTACATATAAATTGATATATAGGGAGATATAAATGTCTATAATCCACCCCATGTAAACCATGATATTTGGGGAAACACTTCCAAAGAATTTGGGTGTAGATTTCCCTACCAATATGGGTAATGCAGAATATTAAATAATAAAATTTAATAAAGTTACCCTGAAAAACTACACTAAGGGAAACTATATATACTTACTGAAAAATATACCTATAATACAACCTATAACTGGGGTTCCCCCATGATGTTCATGGAAACTAGATCAAAAAGTTACCAAGGCTTCAATATTTACAGTCATTAACAATTTCAACATATTAATTAAAAAATATTATCCAATTAACTTAATAGTGCGTTGATTAACTTTCATTCATAATCCAATCATTAATTATGTTTTTTAAATTTTATATCATTCCATTATAGTATTCTTCTATATGTCACATTTTATTTTTAATATTTTCCCAAATATCAAAGTAATTTTATTTCAACTATCACATAGTGGTAATATATTAACATATATCAATTAAATCATCATAAAAGTCCATCATCTTGGTTAATTAAATTTTAATTTATTATTCCATAATTTTTATCTACTCTATTACTCATCTAATGTTACAATGACATTATATTCACATAACATGCAAGGAAAAAATCATCATTAACATTAAAACTATATTAAAAAATGATAAGAAAAAAATAAAAAAAAATTATTCACTATGAATCATCCAATGAGATTATTATTTTCTATTCTCATTCAAACCACCCAATGTGATCCTCAATACCATTGTTCATTACACATTCGATCATATTATCATGGAATATGATAAACTACTAGAACTCAGGTATGCCATTCCATTATTCATCAAATATATCAATGATACCTTCAAGGATATTACATCATAGAGAATATGAATATTGTAATGAAATATGTGAATCATATAATGTACATGAAATGCATAGAAATACAATTAAGAAATTCAATACTCTCACAACTGTGGATGGGTTGTCTCGACCCATATACATTTACATTTAAAATTAACTAATTTTGTAAAAAATATCAATGTACCTATTTTTTTATGAATTTTTCCTATAAAAATTATCCCTTTAATAATCATCTATTAATATATTTATGTAAACCAAAAACAGACATCCTAGAAAACATCCACATTCCCAAGAATGTATGAGACATAATAATAAAATCCAAGTGTTTGATTCATTGTTTTTGGAAACATTTCAACCATTTTCTATATTTAATATCAATTATATTAATCATTATTTAATAACATAATCATAGAAACCATGGTCATATTGTATTAAAAAATTGATTCATTAATAATATACCATCTCTAAAATAAATCACAAAACAATTTCTATATCACATTAAATTATAGTTATTATGTTTCATAAAAACATTCTACCATTACATGAATTAGATGAATGATAATAATCTAAAACATTATCATATAATGAATGTAGATATAAATAATACCTTACCATTTTTTAATGTTGTATGAATATACATATCATGAATAGAATAATCAAGGAATCAACACCACCAAATCTGAATGAAATGTTATTTTTAGATAACCACACCAACACATCATCATGTCTTCATCAATCATAGAAAATAAATAAACGAATATTTCTCTCTAATTATTCATTGGAAGAAAATAGAAAATGTAAAAACATTAAAAAGAGTACATGATGATGAAATATTGTCTCACACTTAAATCTGATGATCTATAGTTTTATTCTAGCAATAGTTGTAATTGGTGTGTGGTGAGAGGGATAGAAGTTGAATAACTATTTAAGGAACTATTTAAAATTTATTCAAGGACTAGCCATCAATTTAATGATAAGTAAAAAAGGGATAATACCACGGTGTAGTGATGTTAAAAATTCCTTCGTTTGAACATGATTAAAGGATATTAGTATCTCCCACACTTTGAAATGGCTGGAATAACTGACTATTGCAAGAATTAAAATGATATAAAAAAATCAATAAAAATTAAATAAAAGTGGTTTGGTGAAAGGTATTTATAATTTTCATCAAGTCACAACATCCTCAACCATAACCTTGGGGAAAATCATTACACATTTTTACCCTCAATTCTAAGGGATTCAATATTGAATATGTTGCATCGCAACATTCTTAAATAACAACATTTTATTCAATAGTATATGAAAAATTGAAACATTTGTTTTATCCTCTGTTTCACAAAATAGAAATATTATATATTTTTATATGAATTTTTATATTATATTTCATTACATACAAAAAAAATGTTTCTGTGAAATATTGTGTTACATGAATGACCAAGTTATTCTAAAAATTAATATTATTACAGTTATTATTTAATATGATAGTTATTGTTTTTTGTTTAAAAGGGGATATAAATAGATATATCTGAATTATGAAAATATATTTTTATGAACACATTTTTTATCCAAGTATTTATCATAAATAAAATTATTATCATTAAAAATAAACAACATACAATTTATTAATGTATGTAATATTTAGAATATGGGTTGGTCGCATATTGAAAACATCATGGAAAATTTATTTTTAAAACATATAAAAAATTAATATTTCAAAAATTCAATTTATTTTTTAAATTAAATTACTAATATGATCTCATGTGTTATGTTTTGTATTTTTTGAAGTTTCATTTAAATATGAATAGTGAAAGATACTTAATTTAAATTCAAAAATACATTTTTGTTTAAATAAATCATAATGTTACACAATATTTTTATTTTTTTAAAGTAATATTATTTAAATTTTATATTAATTAATAACATTTAGGTACTTATAAAAATTTCACGTCAGAATTTAATTTTAAATCATTATAAACTATGAGAATTTTCATATAAAAACCCACTTTATCATCACGTATGGATGATTAATTTTAAATTAAATTATTCCACCTATATGTATGGGATTTTTAAAAATGGATTCTATCTATGGAATAATCATATTTTTTATTATCTAATATGTTAAACATAATTTGTCACTATATTTATTAGTGAAACTTCTAAAATTAATTACTGATATTAAATTTAAAACCGAGTTTTGAAGAATACATGAGTTGGTATTAATATTTAATTTTTACAAAAAAAAATATATTTTTATTTAATAACTATGAATTCATATTTTTATTTATTATATATCAATTATCTAATAAAATAAATTATAATTATTTTCATAAAGGCTTAATTACCTTGTTAAATAAAATGGTACAAGTTACAATGGTAATAAAATAAGGTAAAATTGATTAAACATAAACATTAACTAATAATATGAATAAAATATATTTATATTAGTGATATAGTAGTTTTTATTACCCAAATAAATCATCCCCTATATTTTTGATATATTTTTCATCAACTATAAGAAATTTATACCTCTCAATAATGAATATTTTTGCATATTTACGAAAATGATACTCCTCAATTATAAAAGGGAATTCACTCCCCTCACTAATTCACATATTCATTAAACTTTAATTAAGAAAATACCCACTCAAAAATCCTCCCAAAATACCACACATAATCTAAGATGCTTTATTTTTTTTATTAAATGAATATTAGAATGTATTTAGTGGAATCCTAACAAGAATAACCAAAGAATATATAAAATTCTTTAATGAGAATATTTATTTTAATTATTTCTCAACCTATAAATATTTTTATAAATAAATTTTGATATAATAAAATAATTTATTCCATATATTGGGATGTATTTTTAATAATTTCAGGATCCGGAATGACCTTTACTTCCATCCAATGGGTTATGAAATCATCATTTGTGTAGAGGATAGACTACCACCACGCAAAACTGATGTATTTTGTTTTTCCATTATCACCTCCCAAGGATTTTTATTCTGATGAATATAAGGATTATATATTATATTTCTTCCAAAATTATACCACTTTTTCATTATATCATATTTACCATATTTCATTCATTTCATAGTACACCTGATAACGTCGCTCATGCTTACGACAGACTATTGTCTTATGAGGCAATGTGATAAGTTATTCCCTAAAGAATCACATGAAAGGAGATAATGAAAATGTTAATTATTATATGTGTAATAAAGTACATAATTATGATAATAATGAAATAATTATAATTATTTCATGATAATATATATATATATATATATAATTTTATTTCATTCCTTTTTCTGTTGTAGAAAAGTTAACATCATTTGTGTACATCAAGACTACCACATTCACGATGTGATATGAATATCTTTTTTCTCACCACAATATAAATAAGATATCCATAAGTATTAAATATGATATATATATATATATATATATGATTTTATGATAATTATAGAAATATTTTATAGTAAGCAACATGAACCAAATAATCGCAGAGCCGGTGTCAACCACCATTACATTGGCATTATTACAAGGAATCAAATCCAGAACTACTAAATTGTATAATAGTCTTAGTAAACAACATACATAAGTAAATTTTGTTTTAAAAATTGACACACTAATTACAACATGATTTTTTATTTCATTCGATGAAGATAATTTATTTCATATAGCATATCCTTCTATATCTTTATTAATAAACACCAAGGAATCGGGTGAAAAGGAAATATTTCTTTGATGGTGTTGATGGCGTCGATAATGGTTCTGAGGATGGAAGAACTCGGTGATGTGATTTTCCTCTTGTTTCATGTTTTCCTCCTGCCGGTTGATGGTTCTGACGATGGCGGAAGGTAGTGATGGACCTGCCTCTATTCGAGGTCTCCTCATGATGGATGATTCATTGTTGATTGCAGTGGGTATGCTCATGGATTGATGTGGATATGGTGGTTTTTTCAAATTCTCTCATGAAATATGAATAGAAAAAGTTTTGATTTTGAATGTGATGTGTTGTGGCTTAATGTGGATGTAGGTTATGTGGTAATAGGTGGATCTTTTGTATGGTTTCCAAATACGCAAAAAGAGGATTTTTTAAAATTAAAAATTGTATTTTTTTGTGTGGAAAAGAAACATAATAAGGGTGTAATCAAATGATCAGTAATGGTAAAGTATAAAATGCGAAATAATAAATAAATGACAATAATTAATATGGAAGTTTAATAAATAAATAAACATGCCATAAAATCAATAAAATGACCCGATAAAAAATCGTGACATGATACATGAAAACAAATACCATTAAAATAATTAGATATGGCATAATTAGTTATGAAAGGAAAGAAAATTAAATCACATTCCCTTTAATCAATAAACTATGAATTAAATGATTCCATATACATTTTGAGGAAAACTCTATTTGATAAATAATAACTAAATCTAAATAATGGAAAATAATTATTATAGGACACATTGTTTCCTAAGTATATGGCATATTTACTACCAAGATCTATCACAAGATGACTAACAAAAACTTCTAAAAACCCATCTTAGATAGAATAAATAAATCATACCATTATAATAATTATGCATTGAGTGTATATATATAACTAGGGACCACTCGTTTTGAACCTTTCTAAATCATTCATCATATATCAAATAACCAATTTGACAATTTTCCTAATAAAATATTTGTACATATATAAATATATGGATTTATAAATATTTACCCAAATAATAAATTAACATTCAATATAAAAAAAATATGTGAAACTTTATATGGTTTAAGAATTTAAAATTCCCTTGAAAAATGAAATAGATGATTAGTGGAATTTTAATGTTCAATAATTATAAGAAACTGAATATTTCAAGGGGACTAATAAAGGAAACATGGAACTAAAATGTAAGTACCAGATTTTTTATTATAGTATGGATCCTTTAAATTATATTCTAATTCATTATTTTACACCTAGTATAGATTTTCTAATGAGTTAGAGAATATCCCAATGGTTTCAGGGACTTTCTCCGATCCCAGAAATCATCCTTTTGGTGGAATTGGGATTTTCACACAGTTAGAGGAAACTGTGTGGTCATGGAACATAGATAGATCCAACCATGAGGATGGTTTGAATTTTTTGGCAGAGCTATTTCACATGGTTACCAAATTATTTCTAGAACCATGGGACTAAACAATGCGGTACACCATTTCCTATAGGTTCTCATTCAGGGTTGGCACATTGTTTTTCAAACCATGTGGCCAAACCGTGAAAAAGATAAATTTCGAATAATTTAACATGTTTCTCGTAATGATATAATTTTGAACCCTCTTTACCCCTATACAATTATTGATTGGAAATTACTTCATTACCTATAATTTTTGAGACTTTTTAATGCCTATCATAGGGTTCAAGATATCTCATTAATCATGCATCTGTTCGAGCTTTTTTAGTCATGATGGATGTGCAACGGTATGTAATCAAGTATTTTTTATCTATTAATTTCCTATCTTCCTCTGAACCTAGTTATCGAGGGGTAATCATTTTTATTATTATCTCATATGTATCTATTTGAAGACAAATTATTGAAATATACTATATGAAGATACTCTAAAAAGCATATAATGAGTGGTCTATAACTCATCCCTCAAATGCATCGAGTTTCGGTTAGACATGTGGGGCCCACTAACTTCATCGAGTGCCATACATTTAATTTTTATTCTATGATTCTATTCATTAAAACAATACGGTTTCCCCCATTTTTATAAATTTTATTAGTTTTTTTGGTTACACACACAACTCTTAAAACACAATGTAGGGTGATATTCCATAATTGTGTTTTTAGTGTTTTAAAACATTTGAGCCATCATTCAGGTGTGATCGGGCTCGACCAAAATAATGATAAGACTCCTAATATTAATTCATTATTGATCCCTATAATTTTGAATAACTTATTTCATGTCCCACTAACTTCACCCACCTAAGGTGAGTACCAAAATATAATTAATTCATCTAATTAATATTATGAAAGCGCTGTTAATTATATTAATTATCCTGATTAAATGTAAATGATTTTTTGGTTTTCACATCCATACAGCACCATTCCATGTTCATGGAAGGATGCGAAGTAAAAATAATTAACTTAACTTGATAGATGTAGTTAAATTAAATTGTTTCAAGATACGTGGCCTTGTCAAACTAATGAATGGAATGTCTTGAACAAAATGAATTTATTAATGGAATAGTTTTCATATAGAATCTTTAATTGTAATGAATTAAATTTAAGGTTCCACTTTATGAATTTTTACTCTGAAATGATTATAAAAAGGATTTACTTGTTTTAGCACTAGGATTTTTGAGGGATTGGCTTGGGTTCCTGATCACATCATTCTAATTCAAGGATGTCGGTTGGCTTGGATGACACCTAGCCAAGAACCCTATCCTTTTCTACCAATTGATCTCTAGTCTAACAACATAGGATCCCTTCTTTAAAATTATAGGATGGCTTGGATACAGACCTTGGATCCATAATTGGCAAGTATGTGCAATGGTTATAGTCCATTAGGAATAGCAATTTCTTAGTCTTGTTTTCTTAGACTCAGTATGAATCTTATTCAATAATTCTTCGCACAATTCTCAAATTATTACACTCGTAGCCATTATATAGGCTCAGTTATTACATAGTTATCAGCTCATGAGGTCTAGGTTTCCTTGGTGAATACCACGTAACCACTTAATATTAATTATCAACTATGTTTTCTATGTTACATCTTGGAAACATCTAGATTTATACTATCTCCATGTGATGACAGTGATAGAAATTCCTCACATGAATTGTTTATATAAACAGGAACTTAATTATATTATTAACTAGGTACGTATTGAAAAACTAATAGAGGGATAATGCAGGTACTTGGGTATTTAGTTATATAATAATGCTTACTTTATATATGCATGCATTCACATTGTTACATTTCCATTACATGGGCCAAATGTTATAGACGCCATTGGAATTGGCCCATATAGATTTATCTCAAACCCTTATCGGGTTCTATTTGGTACCCATGGTAGATTACATTTATGTTGGTGTTGTTTGAGGTAAGCATAATGCTTTTAAGACATGATTTTTTTTATTTGGTACGATGTAGATGGTAGAAGATGACCGAGATATACCTCGAGATATTGTGGATTGTTTTTTATTTCATTTTTCTACGTTGGGATAGACATGTATGTATGATACTTTGAATCAAGGTTTTAAAACACTACAGTGAAAATGACATATATCATCACCGACTTCATTTAATTAAAACTATTTTAGTTCTTATAGATTTGTCTCCTTCTGCCGTGCATTCTATTATTTATATTGATTCTGATATTTACCTCTATTTATAATTATCCATTATACTACACTATAGAAAGAAGAACATAGTCTACCCATTGAAACACCCTAGTCCGTCACCACTAGTCCTCATCCTCTAGAGATCATGGAGGCGTGCTTGAGGTCATATGGCCCACTAGGATCAGTGAACCTATTAAGTAGAATCTATATATGGGACACCAAAAGTGGTATTAGAGGATTTCATTTCATTCATTGAAATTTGTAGACAATATTCAAGGGATTAGGAATTTTTGGGACTAAGTCATAAGTTATTCGGGGGCAGTGTGAACCAATGTTTGGGGTAAATTACAAGTTTTCTATATTATAATTATTTTTCTTCCTTTTTCTATTATAGTTTTAATCATTTAACCATAGGGAGATGCACAGGATATAGGGTGTTATTGATTTTTCATCTGATTGAAATTATGTTTCATCCTTGTCCTGATGATATTAGGGAATATATCATTGTCACATGCATCATATTAGGATACGAGAATTTACATGTCATGAATATATCTGTTCCATATAAGTATAATTCACTTCATTTCTGTGCTTGTTATGACTATAATTGATTAGTGGTCCTTTCATGTATATATGTTTGCACTTATTTTGGGCTATGAATGACTTAATTCCTATTTTAATGCATGAGGTGTTTTGTTACATCATGAGTTGGAATGATTATATTACTTAATCAGGTCATTAATTATAAAATCTATTGCTAGATTATCTCAATGATAAAGAGAATGGGCCCTGATTCACTGAGTCATATAACCCATTTTTAAGGAACAATAATTAATGTTCTAATAAAATGATAATATAAAAGTGGAATGGTTTCATGCCCTTATCCCACATTTTCATAGTTATGAAAGGTAACAGAGTGATCCTGAAAATTAAATAATAAATGAAATGAAAATATTTTCTGTAAATTATAAGACAAGTAACTATTGAACCATTTTCTACTAGAACTTCTGAAACTAAAAAAATGAACTTATCTATACCATACCTTCTAAGAGGTTATAATGAGTTTTATTATGTTAATATTCCACTAGTGATTCTATATTTATGATTCGATTTTTTTAAGGCATTTTAATAGACTCAATGATGAAAAATTGTATTGTATAGGACAGTTAGGGACTATTTCTTCTGAGATGACCCATTATGGGTGTTTATGACCTTGAGAAATAATGTAACTGATTTAGGTCTTCATTTATAATTTACCATGGTTGGATTGAGGGGACACACATTGGTATCCTTATCTATTAAAATAAATCGTTGTGATAAATTTTTTAATTATGATAATATTTTAATAAATTCTTATTGTTTAAAATTAAATTTTATATGTCATTCCAAATATGACATGAAGTGTTACATAAATCAACTACTAAGTTCTCATGTTTAAAATTGGTTCATCTGTTTTTATTTTAATCCATTAAATTATTAAACATTGAAAGTAAATAATTTTAATGGCCTTTAAAATTGATCTTATAAGTGTTTCATTATGTAAAATGTATTTTTTTACTTTTCTTGATACAGAAAAGTGAGTGATTCCCTAATGACTAATCCTTCTTAGTAATAAAAAATAATATTAATTTGAGCCTTGTGACATTTATTTGGAGTGACCTAGTGATAAGGTCAATGTCTGTTCTACATTAGTGGATATCTATGATAGGTATCAACATTAAAGATAAAATGTATTTCCAATTTTTTTCTATTTTTAATGTTTGGTGTCATTTTTGTGTCGTTGTCCCGAGTAGAAATGTTAACAACTATATGAATTCTTTGTTTAGAAGGGTGGTCATTGTATCCTCGAACCACATTACAGGTGTGAGAATCTAATAATTCATGGTTTCAACTACTTATAAATGTCGAGGGAATAGTTAGGTGTTTCATAGGCCTTATGACCTATTCTTTTTCGTCAATAATGAGAAAACTTTTATATAATATCCAATATTAATGGTCAGATGGGGTGGTATGACTCTTGGTTTACTCTCATGTAGTAACCACCTGATACTAGAATACATAGGGATTATATCCTATGGATAGTATCATTGTGATGACTTATTTTTAGAAGATCGGGGTAGTATGCATTCACGTAAAAAGTAATCCTCGAGTTGACAAAAAATATAACAAATCATCTTGGTTAATTAAAAAAATCATTCATCCCTATATTGTTGAGTATAATCATCGGTCATATCCATAGTACAATAAATTTGGAATTAATGGAAACATGTTCGTACCAATATATGGGATGAATTTCATGAAACTCAGGTGTTTTTACAAGATGGATACTTTGGGTATATCTTTCATGAAAAATACATTAACATATGTATATGTGAATTGATGGAGTATCATGCATGAGGTTAATGTCAGTTAGATCTAGCAAAGAGTGCATCAGTCTTATGTTGTTATAAATTTTAAAAGTCGTCACCCTTGTTTCTAACATATCTATAGAATGTGTGGTGGATGTGTGGTTTTTTTGAGGTGTGGTTAGTCTTGATTGATATGTGGGTTCTTATACAGGAAAAAATGGATGGAATCATAGACACCAGCTAATTTATTATTATGTGTCCTCCAAGCGAGTGCCTCTCATCGATCTATCAATGTTAATACCTAGAATGTTTTGTCTTCAATCAATGTATCACTTATAACATGGGGTATAGAATGCTATGGGATTACTCCTTAAACTCTTTTTCAATGATATATAATTTACATGGTCTTTTTTCAGGTTCAATAGTTATATTAGAAATGTATGGTGATTCTAGTGGGATGGATCTGGGTTACACCATTTTTTATCCTGAAGCATGATAGTTTAATTGGTAAAATTGAAGACACTAGAGTAATGTCACATGATTTTTGTTAATGAATTCAGTGGACACCATAGAAATGTCACGCAATTTTTGTAGGTGAAAGAACATTATTTTGGGAAAAAATTCATTTGGATTAATGTTTAGTTTAGGTCATCTTGTAATTTTATATGGAGTGTTGACTCAACTTGGATAATGTTTTTAGTTGGTAATTATCCAATAATTTTTTTTAAAATCACATTATTAGAATCATTATAATTCTTAAATTCATTCTTTGTAAGAAAATTCCAATGAAGGAGATACTGATATTTGTAATGGGATACTTTTTATGAAACAATTCATGGTGGGGAAAACCATAGAGTATATTTTTAAATATTCTATGACATGATCGTGTCTCTAGCTAAACGGGATCACCAATAATGGTATCTATGAATAAAAATGGAAGTGGCTATTTTTTTAATAAGGTGTTACACCTATCATTGGGTGAAGGTGGAACACCAATGATGAGTTCAATTATTATAGAATCTACCCATTCCTATGTAAAAATGTAATGATTTCATGATAGATTTCAAGAATGGTTTTTCGATGTCATGCTTAGGTAATTATTTTTTTATGGGTAGTTGTTCACTAAATAATTAAATTATCCAACTGCTTTCATTTTCAGGATACTTTCTCAATTTTTGATATGATAAGACTATATGTATATGAGGTCATACGACTACATTGGATCTCTTTTACTATATTTTATAACAGGTATTCTCATTTCACGTCACGTTTCAGGTAGGGGATGAATAAAAAATATGGGTACACAGGTGAATATAAGCCCAACATTTCACCCTCATACTGATGGGAAGACACAATAGACAATATGGGTTCTAGAGTACATGCACCAAAAATGTGTCCATGATTTCAGGTGTTCTAGGGAGAATCATATCCTTATTTTTGAGTTCTCCTTTAATAACATATTTCAGGAAATGACTCTAATTAATCCTTTTGAGGCCTTATATGGTAATCTATTCTATTAACCCATCTACAAGATACATATAGTTGAGGCATCCCTACTTTGTCCTTTTCTGGTACAGGAGAGTTCAAATGCATGTTCAGTTGATCAGGTACTGTATGTCTACTACTTGTCTAAATAAAAAATTCATGTAGATCGTCATTGAAGACATCTAGAGTTTGAGGTTGTGGATCATGTTTCACTTTAGGTATCACACAGGCCAGGTCATAGATAGTTATAGAATAAAGGAAAATTATTTCCTCATTACATAGGGTTGTTAGGGATTCTATAGAGATTTGGGCCGGTAACCTATCATTTTATACTACCTCATAAGTTTTATTCCATACATGATGTATTTTATTTTTCAATGTTTTTCCAGTGTCATGTCAGCCTGTATCATAACTTTTATACCTATAAAGTAGAGTTAGATGGTGATTCATACATTGAGGATTATGTAGTACACATCATTAACAGTAGCATAAAAGATCTATAAGGCAATCATGTCTCAATGGTATGAGCGTTATAGTATCACGACAGTGTGTAGGATGATACATGGGAGTTTAAACCTGATGTACATGCCTAATGGTTAGAGTTGTTATTTTTATGTTTTTCACCATCCTTGAAAGGTGAACACAGGGATGAGTTTATTTAAAGTGGTAAGATTGTATGAACCTGGTCTCTCACTCCGGTATGGATCCATTAAATTTTTCTAATTAGTTATTTGAACCTAATATATATGCCTACTAAGTTATGTATGGTCCCAAGGGTTTTTGGGCCTGTTTGGAGCCTGAAACTTATCCATTATGGGGAATTATGCATGTCACTCAGTTAGAGGAAACCATGATGATGGTATGTATTTTTGGGTAGATCCAACTCACATGGTCGTCACATGGATTCTTGGAATATGTGATCTAATAGTATGGTGCACCCATTTCTACTAGTGCCAAGGCATGGTAAGAACTTGCTTCTTCAAAACATGTAGTCAGTCTTTTCACATGCAATTGTTTTTGTAATTTTATATTCGTTCCAATAAAGATCTAATTTTATTCCCGCATTCCACTTATTTAATTTTATAGTATGTGAAACTCTATTTTCTCCCATTTTGGTGTTTTTTGAATACATAACAAAGGGATAAGGATATCTACGTCATCTGGGATCCATTTGATATTCTATTCATCATATTGGATACACAACAGTAAGTAATCATTTCTATTAGAGCCATTATTCATCTCTCTTACTCTAGTCCTTTTTATTGTGGTGTAATATTTTTTACTATTTTCTCAAATCATCTATATTACATGATTAATTAGATGCTAAATCTAAATGAATATATTGATACAAGCCTAAGGTGGGTGGTCTATTATTCATCCAAATTGATTGTTGATTTTGGGTTTGATGTGATAGAACAACCAACTTCATCCGGTCAAATTATTGAATTTATATGCCTTGATGTTCATCCTTAGAACCATATGGTTATCCACATTAAATATATTTGATTCATTGTCTTTTGTTACATCCATAACTCCTAACACCCCTTGTAGGTTTATATGCCAAAAATAATTTTTAGTGTTTTAATACTTTTGTGTCATGGTCTATGTGTGCTCGATCTTGACCACACTAGTGGTAGGACTCCTTAAATTTATTTCCTTTAGAATCATGAAAATTGTAAGAATCATTTCCCATGTAACATCCACATAATCCACCTAATTTATGTTCCTAAATTTAAGTAATTCATTCAAATGATATTATGAAAAGCATTCTTATGTATATTTCATTTCCTTATTTAATGTAATTGACTGTTTTTTTGGAATTTATGAAGAAAATTTCTACATGTTCATGAAATGAATCAGAGTGATCCTTAATAATTAAACATGACATATAGAATTAAATTAAATGGTTTTGTGCTTTGTGGTCTTTTCAAACTAATGGAAAGAAAGTCTTGAACCAAATGACTTCATAAACAGAATATTTATCACGTGGCCAAATTAATTCTAATGAAATAAAACTATGCTACCTTTTTATGCATATGGACCTTGGAATATGTATATGTAGTCTTGACTCATGTTTTCTCTTGGATTCCTTAAAGAATGATTTGGTTTTTCAAGGATGTCATTTCGATTCATGGATTCTGGTTTCTGAGGGTGAGACCTACCCTAAACATGATCCATATCTACCTATGGATTTCTTGTGTGACACCATAAGATCGCTTCAATGTTATTATAGTATTAAATGGATACACTCCTTGTATGTATCATTGAATAATAGGTTTCATGGTTATATCCCATTAGACCAAGTCTTTTCATATAACTTTTTTACACTAGAATAACACTTTGTACTCGGTAGGCATCTTTTTATTTAGAATTCTGGGGATGATGCTCCATGGGTTACACTATAAACCCGTAGATAGCCATAGTTATTTAAATGTATATTCCCCATGAGGTCAATTATTCCTCGTTGAATACCATGTAACCATTTAATATTTATTATCGATTATGTTTTCCTTGTAAAATCTTTGAACCTTCACTATTAACACTATTATGAGGTGAAGTCAGTGTTGGCTATGCCACACATCACATGTTTATAAAAATAGAAACATAATTTATTGAATAACTGGTCACTTTTTCAGACACTAGAAAAGGTTTGATGTAGGTAATTTTTTATTATGTTACATTATGTTGCATTAAATAATATTTGCATAACATCATACAGTTACATTTTTATTACACTAGATAAATGTTATAGAAACAATTGGTGGTGGACAATAATGATTTATATCACACCTTAACTAGGAACCATCTTTACCCTAAGAATATGACATGTATATTGGTTATGATTGAGGGAAGTGTATGGATTCAGTTACATGATTTCATGTTGTTCTATAATAGATCATGTTGCAATTGACTGTGTTATAGCTCGAGATTCTTGTGATAGTTAATGTATTTAGTTTTATACATTGGGTTTTGAATTTATGTTTGATAATTTGTATCCATGTCGTCCATATTTCTAGTTACATGATATATCATATGTCAGTGTATTTTATTCTATTTTTTTAGTTCTTATTGATTTCTCCCCTTACACTATGCATTTAATAAGTTATATTTATTAGGTTATTTGCCTAATTAAATAATTATTTACTATGTTTCACTCTAATAATAAGTGAATAGGCTCCCTAGGGATACACCATAGGCCCTCAAAACTTTATAATAGTCACTGGTGTCTAGGGAGATATGCTTTAGGCCATATGTCCCACCAGGCTCGGGGAACCAATTAAGTGGCATAAGAGTCTGGGACATCGCAAGAATTACCATACTATCCTTGGTCAAATAAATCATAACCCTTCAATAAAAATAATTATTATGGTTTCAATAAAATTATCCCATGTAGAGTAATGTTAAAGGGTTTTTTATTATTGAATATAAATATTATACATGATATTTGAAAAAAAAAATCCATGTGAAAATAATAGATTTTATTTAGAAAAATATTTTGAAATTACTTTTAAACCATAATTTTTTTAATAATCCTTCCAATCAATTAGTGGAGGATTATATGAAATGATAGTGGGTAAATCCATTCAAATTGTACAAGGAAAAAACAAAATTACATTTATATGGTTGAAATAATTTAAAAGTGCCTTTTTTGAAAAGGAGCCAGTTGATTCCATTAAGAACATTTATAAAATACAAAAAGGTAAAAATTACTTTAATTGATTATATTTTAAGGGATCAAATTATTTTTGAAAACCATATTAGTGAACTGGGTTTCTAGAAGAAAAATGTTTCTCAAAAAAGGGAAGTGCTGTCGTATTTTCATAAAAAAAACTTCTAAAAAAATAATTTACAAAGAGAGGGAAAATAAAAGTATTAATGAAATTAAAGGTATTATTAGGTTATAATCTAATAATCTATTTTTATAAAAATTAAAATTTAAATAATCATGAAAAATGAGATTCCCTCTTGTAAAGCCCTGAAAATACAATAACATTAATTTGAGAATCAATTAATGAATAAATAATGGGTGTCAAATTTAAATCCATATAGGATAAGTAAAATTAAAACCATTGATAGTAAAACGTTATTTCACATATAGTAATATAATATTAATGATAATTAAAAAGTAATATAAACCAATAAAAGGGAATCATGTTATGAAATTCTTTAAAACATGGTTAATTTTAACTTGAATTCCTATAAAAGAAATATTTCAAATTGAAAATCAAAAAAAAAATAACAAAATTTAAAATATAATATACCAAAAGGAGATGCAAATACACTAAAAAAAATAGTGGACATAATGGTTGATTTGTAACATCCTGATATTTAATGAAATTAATTTTGAATTTATTTAATCTTTATTATATTATTCATTTCATGACACAATAAAAAATGGGTATTATATACTAAAGATGCATTTATTTTTTTAATTTAGTCATCCAATAAGGTTTTTATAGGTGTTGAGGTACATTTATTATATTATTTGTGTCTTTAATTACATGATTTACCATTAACCATGGTAATATAAATAATTACCAAAGCTACTATTAATAATGCCCAAAAATTAAGGTATCCTATTAACATAATTTGGAAATTAGAATTCCAAATATGGTGACAATTTTTAAATATTAAAAACAGAAAAGTTTTAGTATTTAATTTAAAATCAATCCCTTTGTCGGAATTAGAGATGGGGTGATTTAAATTTAAAACATTTTGAAAGATTGATATGTTTTTAAATATGAATTAAATGTAAAATTAATGATAATGAAATAGATTATATTGAATGATAAAAATATATTATATTTATAATTTAAAATCATTAAATATAATAATTTAACAATATAATGTTTCTCCCTAAAAAAGATGTTCTAACATATAATTTCGTGTGTCTATACTATTCATCAAATGTGAAAGTTATTAGAAAATATCATAAATTCAACCGATGTAAATTTATATTTCCCACATTAAAATGAAATTTTTATGTTGTCATGAAAAAATTATTAATGTTTCATAATCTTAATTTAAAATGGGTTTGACATTCAAAGTCATAAGATTACCCTTTTTGAAAGTATGTTTTTATATCACAAATAGGGTTTATTCACACCCTATGATTAAAATATCCTTTGGATGATAAAAAAAATAATTTATGAATTATATATCATATATATCTCATTAATTTCATCACAAATAGTAATTCAATCCAAAATAAAAATACATGATTTATATTATTCCTAACTAATTAATAGATAAATAATTCCCACTGCATTTTCATATGTTAGATATAATTATTACCGCTAACCAAACAGATAGGCTATAATAGAAATTTTATATTATGGCCATATAATGGTTCATTTAAGCTCAGTTTTGCATGAAATTCAAGATACTAAAGAATAAAAACTATTTAAATAAATAATTTCCTAAAAAACATCCATGTTGTTATATTCTACCCCCCCCCCCAAACTGAATTTGTACCTCAATCTTCGTTACATTGAAAAAAAAAGATGAGGATATGTATCCCTCATCATATCCTCAAGTTACAAGTAAATTATAAGGAGAGATACATGTAACACGTCATGACCACAAGAGAGAATCAGCAGAAGCGACAATTGGTAATCTTCCTTCCAAACAAGATCCATAATTTAAAAACAAATAGATATACATTGGGATCATCTTTCCCTTCCTTCTATATCTCATTAATCTATTCCTAGGAGTGATTAATAGAAACACCTTATTACCAACATCAAACACTATGTATTTTTCATTTGTCATCATAAATTTTTTGTCGACTCTAAGCTTCTTTTAACTGTTATTGAATAGATTTGATCTTTTCTTCCATTTCATCAACAATATTTTTTCCTAATAGCTTAGTTTCCCCAACTTCATCCTAGAAAGTTATAGTTCTTCACTTCTTTTTATAGTGGACTTCCTAAAGAGCCATCTAAATACTAGTGTGAAATCTATTATTATAAAATAATTCCAGCAATGGTAGGTGTTGATCCCAACAACCTTCGATATCAATAAACCTAGATCTCAACATATCTAACATAGATTTAATTATCCTCTCATATTGGTCGAATATCTAAGGATGATAAGAAGTGATGAAACAAATCTCTGTATCCAGATCATAATGAAGACCTTTCTAGAACATTGACGTAAACATCATTTTTTAATTGGATATAATGTAATGTGGAACTCCATGCAATCTTTCCAATTCCTTTACACATATCCTTGTAAGGTAATCAAGAGATAAATAATATCTAATAGCAATGAACTGTTTCAAATTCATAAGGTGATCAACTATAACCCAGGTAGCATTATTTCCTTTGGATATTTTTGGATATCCTATGATAGAGACCATAGTGATGTTATCACATCACCATTTTAGTATGGGTAGTGGTTGTAACATCCCATTAGACTTATGTCTCTCATCCTTAAGTTCCTGAAAAACCATGCATCAGGAGACATATTCAGTGACACCACATTTTTTCATCCCACCAAAAGTACTTTTTAGGTCCATGTACATCTTATTGATTCCATGGTGAATATAAAATGAAGAACTAAGATCCTCATATAATAGCTCTTTATTTAATATTAGTATTTGAGGAACACAAATCAAGTTACCAAGCCCTATTATCTCATCACAATCATGGTTGAATTCAAGAACATTTCCAACAATCTTTTGTAACTCTACATATTTCTTTTATGCCTCCTTAATCTTCACTTATATATATGGTTAAAAATTCATTTTAGAAAGATAATATTTCTCCAGTTCAATTAAAATTTTCAGATCCATCCTTTAAAAATACATAAATATTCAGTCTTTCTTGATCCTCATCATGGATAAGATATCTTGGAGTTTTCACCTTAAATAATCTTCCACATTGTTTTCTTTCTTAGAGTGGTAATGTATTGAGATGTACTAATCTTTAATCAACTCCATCCATCTTATTTGGTGAAAATTTCTCTCCTCATATGTAAAAATATACATTAATCATTTATGATAAGTATAAATATCACATCTTTCACCATAAAGGAAATGCCTCTAGATCTTTAATGCAATGATTACCATAGCTAACTCCAAATCCGTAGTTGGTTAATTTTTCTCATGAATTTTCAACTTCCATGTAAGAAAAGGTATGATCATATCATTCTGCATGAGAACACATCTCATCCCCATCATGGATGCATCACTGTATATCACAAACCTTTCTCCACTACAAGGCAATTTGGGAATAGGTGTACTGGATAACATTATTTTTATCTTGCTGAAATTATCTTCACATTCCTCCATCAAAAAAAATTTAACTCTTTTAAGAGTCAACATGGTGAGTGTAATAGATAATTGTGACAAATATTTCACAAAATTTTGATAATATCCAGCCAAACCAAGAAAACATCAGATCTTGATTACCATTGTTGGTATCAATCATCATTCAATAACTTATGTTTTTGCAGGATTCACAGATATCCCCTATCTTGAGATTATGTGACCCAAAAATGAATCTGTCTAATTTGAAAATTCACACTTTTTAAATTTGGCACAAATATTCTCTTTTCTTAGGATATTTAGTATAATTCTCCTGTGATCTTCATGTTAATCCTTTCACTTTGAATATATAATAATAACATATATAATGACTACCATAAACTGGTCAAGATAGTCTATAATGACAATATTCATTACATCCATGAAGATCGTACGAGAATTAGTAAGACCAAAAGGAATCACTAAAATTTCAAAGTATCCATACTTTGAATAGAATGTCATCTTTGGTATATCATCCATTTTGACCCTTAATTGATGATATCCTTAATCAAGATCACTCTTGGAAAAAAATTGACTTTCATATAGTTGGTTAAATAATTAATCAATATCGGGAAGCTGAAATTTTTTCTTGATAGTGATCTTGCTATGTTCATGATAATCAATAATGATTATCATTGTTCCATATTTCTTTTTAAAAAATAGAACATGTACTCTCCAAGGTTACTCATTAGGGTATATGAATCCCTTATCAAGATTCTCTTGGAGTTTCTTTGTCAATTCGTGCAACTCTGTTGGGGCCATTATATATGGTGCCTTTGAAATATGCATAGAACCCAGTTTGAGTTCTATTGAAAATCAAGTTCTTGATTTGGTTGAACACCTAGAAATTACCCCAAAAAAGACATCATCAAACTCTTATAAAATGTGGATATTCATAGTCGTCATTTTATCCCAAACCATTTGAGATGAATAACCTTCATTTATATAAATCAAGACCCATAAAATGGATGATATCTCTAATAGAAGGTTATATATATCCTTAAATCGATAGATGATCATTGATTGATCTAGAATATGAAATGTGACATCCCTTCATTAGAAATTAATATGATCTATATATAGATAAATCCAATCCTTTCTTGTAATCACATAAAATTCCACTATAGGAAGGATCATAATATTTTAAGGAAGCACTTTCCCACAAACATTAACCAGAGAAGAATTATAAACAATTATTGTGACTGTTGTGCCATTTAGACTTGTCATAGCTAAATTAACATCTATTTATTGATTTAATACAGTGATACCCATAAAAATTTCATTATTAATAATAGAGTGGGTTATCTAGAATCAAAAAAAAATTCTACATTAGTGTGGATGGTAAGTGTACCTTTCCAAACATTATTATCGTACTCCACATCACTAATAGTGATTGAATTTGACTTTCCTTTGTCTATTTCCTTAAGAGTTTATTTATTTTTATCATCATCAATAACCTATAGATTAGTGAACTAATTGTCATAATGCCCCATTTCCCTTCACTTGTAACATTAATGGTTAGGAGGTTCATTTTATGTAGCCTTTTCATTTTTTTCATCATTATTCATCTTTTTCCCATAAAATCAAAATTCTACTACCAAATAACCTTTTTTTCTCACTAAAAAATGTTACTATTACCTCTAGGACAATTCCCACCATTTTTCTTTGCACACATTGAGCGTAAGAGAAAAATCATCTTCTTTACTGTGTGGAATTTAGATTTTCCTTTGAATTCCAGTTTTTTCTTCTTATCAAACCCATATGACTAATGAGTTACTCAAATCTCAATATCAACCTTGAGAGCACGTTTAAAAGTTTCCTCGTTGCTGTTAAATCCCCTTATGGATAATTTCCATCAGAGACATGGTTTTAAGCCACTAAATAATCAATCAATATTACTCTCATTTTTTTATAATAATTCCAAAATCATACCTTGAAAGTCTTTTATAATATTCTTCGTAGGTACCAATGGATCCATCATCATTTTTTTAAGTTCAAAGAACTCCTTCTCCATATTTTATCAAAGAATATGAGGAAAGTACTTATTAAAAATTATGTTCTTGAACATATCCCATTCCATGGTCTCAATTTCATCTCTTTTCCTCTTATTCTTGATAATATTCTACCATTGATTATATTTACATTCCAAATGATATACTTTTAATATGATATTATCATGTTTAGAACATTTTAGAATTGAAAATATATTTTTAGTGGTAATAATCAAATTTTCAGATATTAATGGATCAGAAGTCCTGCAGAATAATAGAGGCCAATACCTCATGAAGTATTCAACCGAATTTATCTCCCATTTTCCCTCATTTGGAAGACATTCATGATTTATAGTTTGAGACGGTTTTGGACTCATGGTTATAGGACTTTGCATTTCATCTCTGAAAACACTTGGTTGCTCAGGGGGAAATAATATCATTGCCTATCGTGCATCCCCAAAAATGAAGTTCATGATATCCTGATATTCAATCATGACTCCCCAGTTGGGGGACATCATGGCCCTAACCGTACGATAGAAATGATCTTGGAATCTCATTCTTTTGGACCACCATTCATAAATATGCTTGACACTTTGTTATCTGTTGTGATAGATTCCAGAGAACCAGTAATGTGGGACATAAGGTTGAGATTCCCCAACACCCCATCCTGGAGGTCGATATTTTCAATGTTTTGGGCATAGATTTCATGGTACATTTCCGCCCATATTTTAGGAACACATACATCCTGGTATGCATTGACTACATATCCATGTGGGTGGAAGATGCTGCTACAAATCATGACACAGACAAGGTAGTCATAAGCTTTTTAAGGAAACACATTTTTAGCAGGTTCGACATTCCCAAAGTTCTGGTCAGCGATAGAGAGACTCATTTCGAGAACACACCGATGAGAGTAATACTATCGAATTAAGGAATAAATCGTCATATGGGGACTCCATATCATCCCCAGTAATGTTGGCAAGTAGATCTCTCCAACATTGAGCTCAAGAAGATCTTGGAGAAAAAAGTGTAGACTCCGAGGGAATACTAGTCCATGAAGTTAGACGATGATTTATGGGCATATCAGACTACTTTCAAAACACCACTGGGAATGTCCCCATTTATCCTCATCTATGCCAACTCGTGCCATCTACTAGTAGAATTGGATCACAAAGCATATTGGGCCGTTAAATCCCTGAATTTTTATCTGAAGGCAGTGGAAGAGAAGCGAATGTTCCAACTATTGGAACATGATGAAATAAGATTAGAGGCATATGAGTACAGAAATCTATACAACAAGAAGACGAGAGTAATTCACTATTGGTTGATTTCACGAAAATCTTTTCAACTTGGTGATTAGGTACTTCTATTTAACTCTCGTATTCGATTATTCCTAGGGAATTTTAAGTCATGATAGTCGGGGCCATTCCATGTTATACATATATTCCATCAAGGAGTGTTGTAAATCTCGGTAAATGATGGTCTATCATTCACGGTGAATAGACAGTGGTTAGAATCATAACATTACTTGTATGACAAAATGGGAACATTGTCCATCATACATCATAGGTAAGAAAAGGTAAGTAGGTCGATCCAGTGACCTTAAACAAAGGCGCTTGCTAGGAGGTAACCCAGTGGATACACACCGTGTACCACCTATATACATGGTGTGTACTTATTCCTTTTCATTTAACATATAACTATTATAAATATAAAGCCTAATAAATTAATAAACTAGGATTTTGTCGGTGTTGATGGTAAGGTCACTAGAGGTTATCTGAGCCACCGCCGGTTCAAATCTCTCCCGGCCTGCCTTCAGCATGGGGTTCCCCCTTTTTCTCCATGGTTTTAATTACAAAACATGTGTGGTAGTTTTTCAAATTTATATATATTTTTTTATAAGAAAACCCATCGTAGGGATGGATCGGTTGGCCAGGATTGTAACCCGGTTTCAAAAGACACGGGTTCGAGCCTGACAACGACCCCATTTCCATCATTTGTCCTTTTTAATAAACCCCCACAGCATGTCTTTCGATATACATTGTTTGTTCCATGTTTTCCTTCTAAAAACTGAAATTACTATTCACATAATGTAATTCAAGTGGGTGAAGTTGGCAGATTGGCGGAGTCTCGGCTCTGGATCCAAAAGACCCAGGTTCGAACTCGTCTAATCACCCTACTTTATCCCTTTTTGTCTAATTAAAAACCACACACCATGCATATTCTTCTTCCCATATATTATAGGCATGAATACATTAACTATATTTAAAAACATAATATGAGAAGTAGTACAAAATTTGCTCTAGAGGTTGAGGGATTCCATTCAGAACGGATGATCAGCGGTTTAAACCTTTCCCCAAGCACCAAACCAAAGGTTACTCTTCCCTTTTTCCAATTTTAGGACAGATGACATGTATTTCCCGATATATTACGTGTATAGTTTTATTTTCAATAAATTATGTATATATATATATATTTATTATTAAATATTATATTTATTAGTATAATGATTATATATATATATATATATCTTAAAAAAGGGATACACTGCATATAGTCTATTGTATATGTCGTGTACCTCGGCTATGAAATCCAAGGACAACCCGCCTTCAGCTCGTGTCAGGCGGCCCCTTCCCTCCCTTGTTTCTTCCCCCGTACGATACCTGGCTTCCCCTTTCCCAAATCTGTTGATTTAGGGAGTTTTCCTTCTAATTTCTTCTACATTATGATCCTCGGTCTAGGTACTCCTTTCTACACCGTTTATTTTAAGTTTTCATAAGTGTTTTTGGTGATTTTCGGAACATCCAACTGTTTACGCTTTCGGGATACACTGGCATGAATCGAAGAACAAACTTCGTGTAGTTTTGTACACCACCACACACTGAATGCTTCCCAATTTAAAAATACACTGTGTGTATATTTAGTGAACACTGTGTACCATCCCCTATCATGCCTAGGTTCATTTTTCACAGGGCCTCACACACCATGTTCACACGCACGGTGTGTCAGTTCGGTACAAGTAGTGTACACCATTTATTTCGGCCAACATGTGGTTAGCACTTCACAGGTCCATTTACTCTTTGTTCATGGACACACCATGTTTTCCTCTCCCATGGCATGTCCTGTATTATTAGCACTGTTTGCACGATGATCGTGTCATTACAAACACATGACCAGGACCTCATTGCATGAACATTGTGTGTATGTTTGATACACACCGTGTCTCATTCCTGGGTCTCAAACACTCAACCCGACATGTCTATCCAATGAACACCGGATGCTAATATGATTTTACTATACATTGTGTACTTTGGATACACACATTGTGTACTTTTTATTATTATTTTTTTAGTTTTCTCACATTTTATTCTCTTCCATTTTCTTTTCTTTTTCTTTTTTTGGTTTTCCTTTTATTTCTCAGGGTTTGGAAAATAGAGACAATTCACAGGGGAAATGTCTCGCTTCCACCACAGAGGGCGACATGCCCATATTTGTTCGGATTAGACTCTGGCCTACAACGTCACCAGATCCAGACTCTTCAGTGTACCAACTCCCTCTGTTGGCCATCCTTCCACCACTCACTAACTCATTAGAGGCTGGTCCTTGTATTGTCATACCAACACCGTCTAGCACCGAGCCTCTGAGAACCATCATTTCTTCCCCACCAGCTACCACTCCGCCTGAGCTCTCCTCATACGAAGTTGGTCCATCATCGACTACCCCATCCGGAGATCCATCCCTTTCTGTAGTTGCTCCACCCGAGAGCCAGCCACTACTGCACCTCCACCTAGGCTAGCCCATGCACGTATTCCCTACCCTTGCATGGTTTTCCTATTCACCGACATGGCGCCTGACTAGGTTCGGTTCTTCTCTCGCCGCACAATTCTATTGAGAAACCGCTATCTCGACAGTAGCATCCCTCAGCAGTTGGGTATCTAGGGAGAGTTGGAGGATCATCACATGCACACATTGTTACTCTCAATATTCCATGTCAGCAATCCCATTTTCCGAGATTTATTTTTATATTTTGCTGCATCCTTTGAGTACGACGTAGTCAAGTAATGGGAGATGCCTCGTGATTCCATCACAGTGGTCCAATTTCGGCTAGGCGGTCGACAGTTCTTCCTTACTATGACTGTGTTTGGCTAAGGGTGTAGTTTCTATCCTCATCCCATATACTCACCCTCTATTTCCAATCTAATTAGGCCTGAATACTCTGAGCTTGTCTCCATGTGGGAGGAGATTGATGGACCACACCACTATTACACCCCTATTTCCTAGAAGAGTACCCTCATCGCTGACCATATCCTCTTCTTCACCCATCGGTGCTTTAGCACCATCTTTTTCCCATGACATGAGGATATGGGGGACATGACCAGTCATAACATGGAGCATTTGACCTGTGTTATCTGGCAGGACTACCCAGACCTCCCCTATCTAGCTGCCTCATATTTACGTGCCATGTTTACCAGCCGTTAGGGAATCCGGAACAGTGGGTTTTACGCCACTCGCCTTTCCCACCACCTCGGGGTTTTTGAGACATCTCTTTTCCATGACCTGTTAGGTTCCCTATAGAGAATGAACTATATCATTCTTATTCGAATGGGATTAGTCCGGAAGCTGGGGTGCTTACGTCTTTAATCAGGCACCACCTCAACCACCTGCTGACCCTCATGCCCCTGCCTATGCACCTGCTCCTCCTTCTCCACCCCTTTCAGCTTCCCCACCCCACCCCCTTCTTCTGACCCCACTTCTTCTAGCATTCCTTATTCTATTCCACCACCATCCCCACCTTCACACCCTCGATCGATCTATCCTTTTCCCTCCACCTAGCTGCGGTGGAGCAGCACTTTTTTCTTGTTGATTGATATTAGGGACGACGAGATCAAATGTTGGTGATTCTTCTTCAGCATCTTGGTATTATATCACCCCCACCACCTGCCTCTACCTTGGCTCCTGGCCCTAATTCTGTAGCTCTACCACCTTTTACTGTGCTGGCCACGAATTCAATTCTTCTATTCACTACAGGCCCCACTGTTGCCACCACTGCTGCCAATCCAAGGAGTGATGTCGAGCCTCATGTACCCAGTCCAGCACCTACAGCTCCTACATCTACAGCCTCTCTCCAGGTGTCGATTCCGAGCCTCTTATTTCCACAGCTCTTGATCCATCTCTGCTGGCTATTTCTGTACCTGATGGTGCCTCTTCTATGGAGACCTCCTGAATGGTTTTTGGACACATGTATTTAATTATATATATATATATATATATATTATCGTGTGCATGTGTATGTTGATTTTGTTTATAGTGTTCTCTCTCCTCCACCATTATATGTACTCTAGAATGTTTTAGGCTGCACTACTCGATCACTCCTCATATTTCATCCCCTATACATGAGGGAAGTATTTTTTATCTACATTTTTTAATTGTTTTCTTTTCTTCATTAGTTTAGTTCGTCCCTTACTTCCCCTCGTTTGGTTCCATTGTTCTGTCTCCACATTCCCTTATTCACCTTATGTACCACTTGGTGGATGACATGTGATATTATGTATGGGGAAGGAATCTCTCGACCACTTTAGTCTTTTCCCTATTAATCATTCTTGGAGACATCATTATTGGAAGATATATATTTAAAGTGTGAAGACATTTTGGTTAATAATATTTATAAATAATAGAGCTGAAAGTGGAAAATGTTTAGAAAGTTGCATGTTTTTTTTAATGTTATTTACCATGATTACTGATATAGTTTAAATTACAACATGTAATCCTTGAATAATTACATCGATTAGACTAATAAAATATATATAAGTCATGGAATAATTGTCTCTATATTTGTTTTTCTCACCCCCCAGAGGTATTCTAAACCCTTTTATATATTATTTATAATACCCTCATTCTTGATAGATTCTTAGGATATACACAACTACCAGAATTATCAATTTTTCTTTTCAAAACATGAGGATTTTTTGAATTACAATACAATGATTGAGGAATTATATTGTTTAACCCCCTTTATCTTGAGACATACCCTACATATTATCTTTTTAAAGCCCATAGAACCCATGAATAACTTTTATAGGAATCCATATTACAAGAATGTTTCCCTTCCTACCCAAATTATTTTATGATTTTTAATGATTGTTCAGCTGATCTTAAAATAAGGGATTAGAAACACATGGAATATTTTTGTGAATTGTCATGAAATTAAATATGGGGGAGAGCCTCTTGAACATTTATGGCACAAAGGGTTCCAAAAATCTATTTGTAGGAATTCTAAAAGGTTCCCTTTGTTCGATTAAAAAATAGTACAAACAAAGGTACTTTATACTCACTTGTTGGTTTGTGAACACTACCTACCTAACCTAAGGAGATGGTGGTGATGATATCATTTGATAGAGATTATTGGGGATGATTTTACATTGAGCTTACCTTCTATTAACATGCATTGTTATTTAAGAATTTTGCCTACTTTTTCAAGCCTTAGAGTTATTTTTCACATTTTTACCTACCATCCTTTATCCAACGAAACATATGATCCTTGTTGAAAAGTCCTCATGATTTTCATAAATAAATTTTCTAATGTAAAGAACTAGATTTCTTACGAACCTTTGGATATATTGTATATATTTTTGATTGAGCATAATGTTTATTTAAAAAAATCATGGGTGTTGAGTATATTATTGGTGATGCAAATCATAAAGTGTATTGCTTATTTTTGAAAGGATCAAACATGTGGTTAATAGAGGATGAAAGAAGTTTATTGAATTATATATAAAGAATTATTAGAATATCTATTGAATTGAAACTATTTTTTATCATTTTAAAATTTTCTCATGTGACTTATTATTTACATTTATGATTGATTTAATTATTTCCATTTAAAATATTGACTATTTTAATTGGATGTTGAGATTTTCTTGATGGAAGGAAAATGACAAAGTATGGGAAATTTTGATGCACCTGATTTGTGTATACGTTTTTCACATACTTTATTGAAAAATAAGTACTAGTTTTCAAAAATTAATTACTGCTTAGTGGAAAAATACTTTGATTTTGGTGATCATGTTCATTTTCAAGAGTTTTATTACCCAAAACACAAATTGGAGGAGAACTGAGCAAAATCTACAAACTACACGATGTGTAAATATATACACACCATGTACATTTCGACTCATACACAGATTGACTAGGACAACTACATGACTAAGTTACCCAAAGTCAGTACACACCATTTTCACACTATACATGTCATGTAAACCATTCTATAAGCAGTTGGTGGATGAGAAGAAGTCTACACACCCATGTTCCCAGGTGATGGGTACACGCCATGTTTATCATTTACACACAGTGTATATATTTCTAGAAGTGTTTGGTGGCCAAAAAATTATACTAAACACCGTGTGAGGTGTCTCTACATGTTGTGTAGATCTACCTACCAGGAGGTTCCATATTCCATGCCAAATATGGAATGTTTGGTCACTTACCATGGGAGAAAACAAGGACAAAAACTTGTTGTCAAAATTACACGTCGTGTACTTTTTCCACACACTATGTAGTTAAATTTTTTATAAATAGAGGTCTTCACCTCCAGTTTGAGAGAGGAAAATGTGTGGAGAGAAAGGGTTGATAGTCCCAAGGAAAGAAGCTATGCATCCATACTACCACCATTCTACCATCTTCTAAAGAATCATTTCCACCTCGAAGTTTCAAGCATGATCGCATCAGGTATCAAGGGGTTTGTGTTTATCTTTTCCTCTTTGTGTAACTAAATACCCTGGGTGTTGGGGTTGTGGAGGATGTAAGAGTTGAAATTTAGGTTAGTTTGTATGAATGTGTTTGTTCTATTAACTTCTTCTCATTCTTCTTAAATCACTTCATCTTATCACTAAAAATTCTAAACCAGAACAAGGGTAGAATTTTCAAGGAGTAAGAAGAATAATAACAATGAATATTTTCATGATCATTGGATGTATTCATTGACTCAAAAATGGACTAAGTCAAATAAATAACTATAAAACACTAACTACCAGACCAAGGATCTAGTTTCTTCAGCTCTAAATATATTTTTACCAGACCAAGGAAACTTTGTTACAAATTGAAACCTAGAGTTTTGGGTTTTTATGAACAACACAACCTCATAATCAATTTGATTTAATAATCAACCTCTGGTAAATCCACAACCCCAACACATTATTCTCTTTATTTTCATCAAAACAATTTTTCCCATATTTTACATTATTCATTATGTAAATTATTAAGGAAACGTAAATTCAATTATCCTATTTAATCCAAAAAATAAAAATAAACTCTTAATTCAACATATTTCCCTAAGAAAAAAAATACAATCTAGATAAGCATGACATAAATTACTTATATTTACAAGTAGATAGACCCCTTACTTTTACTATACTCATTAGGGTAAAAAAAAATTTGGAAATCGATAACATACCTTCGGTGAAACGACTCGCCATCAACTCCCCTCTACAATTGATTCGCCCTACTCGGCACTCGACCAGCCAACCCAAACCCCTAACTACACCCTATTTTAATGCGGAAAAAACACTCTTGCACATAGCCTTATCCCTTCTCTAGAATGACTATGGTTCCCTTTTATAGTATCCCTCATCTATTTTGGTATAATCTTGTTTCGTTCTTTTGATGATTTTCTCTTCAATTTAACCAAATTATAAAAAAATTGGGTTATGTTTGCATGACTTTATTAGTGTCTAGGGTTTGAAATTGGTCTTCAGAGTGATGATTTTACTTCTATTGGGGTCTCTTCACTTTCACACATATTGAGGTAGGTAAATTAAAATTTTTTCATTCCTAATCATTCAATTTATACTTTATTTATTTCAATTAATTTTTCAACATGTTTCGCATTATAATTAAGTCTATGACTAGTATTTAGTATTATATTCTTGTTGGTAAAATTTGTTAGAATTTTATTTTTATATTGAATTATTGTGTGAAATGGGTGTATTTTAGATATAAATGTTTTTGTTAGTGTTTGGTTGGGTGTTATGACTTTTCCATTTGGTTTATGTGAGTCACTGGGACTTTTGGTCATGTGTTGGTCTTTGCTGCCTTAATTTTGTGTGTGTTTCTTTATTATACTGAATTTTTGGTCAACGATAGAGGGTGTGCATGAATATATATAAGGGTTGTTTATAATATATATATATATATATATGCCATGTATGCATTCCCTCACGGTGTAGGGATTATGTCCATTGGATTATGGATATTTGTATATATATATTAGTATGTGCATTCGGGTACAGGCCGATTATGAGTGGTTGTGTAGTACCATAGTTTTGATATATGTGGCATTTGGTTATTCATTTTTATGTGTTTAAAGTGCATGAGATGAGTTAGGAAGATGTTGGGAGAGTTTGGAATGGTTTTCAATGAGTTTGGAGGCTTTGCATAGGGAGCACGGATTGAGCACAGTTAGTGGAAACTGTGTGGGTTCTCCAGGAAACCATGTAGGGGGAGATAGTAGGCTTTGGTCAGCCTACGCACAATTTTCCAAACCGTGTGAGGTAATCGTGCAGACCCTTGCTCTCGAAGCAGTAGCATGCGCACGGTTAGCACAAGGTTTTCCAAAGCGTGCGGACTAACCGTGAAGCCACATAAAATAGGGTTTTAAAACACCGGCTAACTCAGGCTTCCCTCATTCCTCTCCAAACATCCTCCCACTTGACCCTCACTCGGGTTCATTGGTTTTAAAGGGTTGTAGGGGCTCTCTATCTCGGTTTGAAAGCTTTTTTAAGTGGTTCCATGGTGTTTTTAAGGTTGTTTCTCCCGGGTAAGTCTCTCCTCTTGGGTTCCTTGTGTTTTCCACTAGATCTACATCACCCTCTCTATCAATTTTCTAGATCTACCCTTTTTTTGCGTATATTTAGGGTTTTAGTTGCATTGTATGTTAATTTTAAGGATTTTGAATGTTATAGAAGGAGATCTAGAGTGGTTTCGAGGGTGCGTTCACAGAATATGAGGTGAGATTTCTTGTGGGTCGATTTCTCGAGAACGTCAAATGATAGGTGGCTTCTCTATAGACTTCACATGGTTAGAAATTGTGGTTCTTGGTTACAATTAATTTTTTTTGTTCAAAATTATTTGTGTTTTGATGTGCGGATTTGGTTGGAAATACCTTTGGTGATGTTTTGGGGGTTTGTGAGAAAAGGGGGTTTTGTGGTGAAATGTTCCGGTTGTGGATTTTAAAATGTAGATTTTAAAATGGGTTGTTGTGATTGATTTGTGAAAATGGTTGATAAAAATGACTTTCAATAAAGATATTGTTTTATTGAAATGGTTTTTGACATGTAGAATGATTTAAGGGTGGTTTCAATAATGGGTGATTTATTGACATGGTTTGGCATGATGTGGAAATGGTTATTTGCGTGTTATTGTGGCCGTGGTGGGTTATATGATTTGTAATGGCTTTATTGGAATGTTGTATGGAAGTGGTGATAAGTACCACTATAAAAAGGGGATGGATAGTGGATGGAAGGGCCACCATCAAAGGATAAGAGGATGGGAAGTGCCACTAGCTGTGAATGGGTGAACGGGTTGGATGGAAGCTCTACCATTTGGTTGTTTTGGTTGTTTGTTGTGCATTGCATTGTATGATGGAAAGTTTGGTGCTAATTTGTAAATGATGAAATGGATTGTGGCATGTTTGTTTGGATTTCCCTTGGATACTTGGTTTGGGTGAGATGGCTTGGTAAGGGTGTGTTTGGCTTATGGTAATAGTTACACTTGTGATTATTTTATATAAACTGTTTTATAGAAATGTGCTTACAGTTTTATCATAGTGGCGTGTATAGGGAAGTCATTTGGGGAAATCCTATTGAGTATTAGTACTCACCCTCTGCTTTGTCACTTTGATGTCATTGCAGATGTCGTGTACCGTGACGTGGGTAAAGGTAAGGAATCTCCCTCTTCTAAGGGTGAATTGTGAAGTCTTGGTGGACCTTGGAGCATGAATCATGGTGTAGATATGTGTTGGTATCATGGCACATGGTACGTGGTTGTTTTTTCGTCCGCGTAGTAATCTGATACTGTGTTGTTTGTTTTGGATTTGGGTTCTATGGTGTAACAATTTGGTTGCCTTTTGCGAATTCATGTTGGAATAATTTATTGACATGCATCATATAGTATTGGTTAATGGATGGTTTGGTTGGTTTTGTATTAATGTAAAATCATTCCCCAATTTGATCTTGAAGCCCTCGGTATTTATTTTCAGCCTTTGGTGTCTTGGGAACGTCGCTTAAGGCCAAGCATCCCTCACAGCCTCCTCAAACCAATGAGGTAGGGGTAGCGTGTTACATGTGGTATCAGCGTGTTCAGTCCTTTGGAGTTGATTCTTGGATTTGGTGTTGACATTCTGTAATGCCCTGACCCCAGTTACCTAGATTCGATGCATTATTTTAATACATTGGCCTGATCTCAAGGAATCAAGTCCTGAATGACCGATCAGTTTAGTAGTCTTGGAAAATAGATTACATACATGAACGTTAGATTACACATTCTAACATACAACATTACATAAATAATCCTTTGATAATTCCATTGTTCCCTTTATCTTAACCCTATATAACAATCATAATACACTTCATGTTATCCTAGGAAAAATTAAACATAGAAAGGGGTAAGCTCAAATGCTCAGTAAGGTAAAGCAATACAGCGGAAGATAACATAAATATTAAGCATGGTGAATAATTGAAACCACATGCCTTTATCAATAATAAACATGAATACTATTATGGAAGGAATATGAGCTGAGTAAATAATTCCATAATAAAACATAATCATGGGTATTATACTAGTCGAATGACCAGATGAACCATCAATATAATTTTCATAATGAGGGAATGTATAATGTCGGACATTCTGAAAAAAAAATTCAAGGCTGCGACCAAGAAGTCTAAAAATGATTAAGGCCATGGCCAAAACCATATATCAAATTGGGAAAGGGCCTCATCCAATTCCACATCTAGTTGTCTCATGAGACCTACCAATTCATCTAGGAGCAATAGTGGGCTCCACTCATCACTTACTACATCCAATACATTCTGCATATGATAAGGTTGAAATATAACAAAAACATTCGTATTAAAACTTTCATACGAAATGTCAATACATTAACCATAAACCATGAATGGTATAAAAATATCACATCTATAGTCAAACATATAACAAAACCTTCAATACAATATGTATGTTTGGTATCATAATAAATCAACTTCAAATAAACTTAAAATCCATCAAAGTATGTTGACAAATATAAAATCAAAACCTTTTTTAGGGAAATATCTCTTTCTATTTTGAAATCATTTAAGAGTAAAATAATTATAAAGAACACATTTATTTTGAAAATATTTTTATTATCTTGTAAGGTAATCTTTTATGATGTTATAACGGTGGAAAATAGCTGCACCCGCCGTATATTTTAAAAAACATTCTTACCTTAAATTTCTCGAAAAGGTCAAAAAGTAACTTGTTTAGAAAATGACGGAAAGATTCCTTTAAAAAAATATAAGGGTATAAATGAATTTAACCCATTGTCTATTAAATAGTAAAAATGTTTTGAAATACATTTTTAAGAATCAGGGATGTGGATGATAAAGAGGTCCCAGTAGATAATTATGTATAAACAACCTCGGATAAAGAAGCGATTTTAGAATTAATACTTACCTTGTACTTTTCCTTGGTCGAGGGTAGGTTACCCTCCTATATAATGGTGAAATATTTTTTATTAAATTTTTAAAGAATCATATACATTAATATTATATCAAATATGATCTTTCGATATTTATTTGTTAATAATATCTTAGTATTATTGTCATTTTGGGTGTTAACAGATTCATTTTCTTTTATATTCATTGTTCTGTGAGTGATATTTGTTATGGATGGGTTATATATTATTAATATCCAGAATAATATTATGACATTAAACATTATTTTTAATCATAAAATGAAAATTAGTCTTGAATAGTATGATGGAGAATGAATCTCATCGCGTTTTTGGAGACGGTAATCCGTACGTACGCACGAGCGACAATATCATTCATTCGATATTAAAATAAAATATAATTGACTATTATATCATATATACAGAATAATTATCATGTTATAATTATTATTTACATCAATTACACATCATTATTATACTCATCCAAATAATAATGTATTGAATGACAATTACACCAAGACGTGGAGACGGAAAGCCGTACGTACGCACGTATGGTGACATTTCATTAAAAGTATGGATAAAATAATTAATATGGTTATACCATATTTATATTAAAATCAAAGTATATAGAAGATACTGGTTTTATTATTTTATAATGGAAACAACAAAGAAATAGGAAGTCAAAGAAGAAAGGAACTTGAAAGAGGTGACGAAATATTTACCTCTTCTTTGGGTTCTTCCTTTTAATTTAATCAAAATGGCTCCTTAGGTAGGATTTATGATTAAAATAATGCCTCTAGGATGAATTTATAAGAGTTTAGAGGATATTTGGGCAGGTTTTGTTCAAACCAAAAGGCTTTGAAAAATAAATTTTAAGGGAGGGGGAGTGCCCTTTTATAATAGGGGTGAGGGGCACCTTAGTAAAAACTAAAAATATTATTTTATAATAAATTTATATTTGATTTATAATGGATAAAAAATGACTTATTTTAGGGATAAGGTGGTTGAGGGTCTAAATCCACTCAACCGATAGGTTTTAGACATGTTTGGGTCACTATATTAACCTTATCTTTTAGATTTAACTCTTAGTTAATTAGTTTGAAATTTACCACGACGCTTTGTATTTTTTTTTCTTGTTAATAAACTTACTATAAATAGCAAAGAGAACCCCATGTTGTTCATTAATTACATACTTATCATCATATAAGTCTTGTGGCCGATCCTTATATTTTTAGGATTGTTATATAAATTATGAATATAATATTTGTTTTAAAAGCTCTTTTAGGTCAATTTAGACACTATTTAATAATTTATTTCGGTTAAAGTCATAAAAAAATTATTAATTCGAAATAAATTGATTTAATCAATCCTAAAATGTCATAGTAACCTATAAAATTCGTTTATGGCATCAAAATATTCAAATTATATTTATTTAAACATTTATATTACCATTTATTTTATTTTTTCATTAATAAAGAAAATATTGCATCATAATTGTGTCATAAATAAATTTACTTATTCAATGTCTAAATATTATAAATAAACAAAAATTATTTAGGAAATAATTATATATTTTTAATGAATATTTATAGTATAATAGATAACATGTATAATTCTATGTAAAAAATGTTTTACTAAAAGATATATGCTTAGGTCATTTTTGTATTTACTTTAACTTAATTAATATAAAGTGTCATTATCACTTACAAATAGCTCTAAGTGGTCCCAAAATAGACCCAAAGATTCCCATGGTCGGACATGTATCATCCAATAGGGTTAGGACACGTGTGAGGGTAATTAAATAGTATTTTAATATTATTTCATTACCAATATTTACGGAATTTACCCTTTAACCATCATAAATAAAATATTTACCAGGGTAATTATTCATAATGTCTAAAAATAAAAGTTACCTATTTACACAATTTGTAACTCTTTATCCAAATATGGAATCAATTTTACCAAATTCCAAACAATTAAGTGGCAGAATTTAATTTAAAATTAATTCTCGCTATCAAAACAAAAAGCATGTTTTTAAGAAATAATTACTATAAAAGATTGGAACTTGTTTGTGTCTAGTTTAAAGTTGAAATTACATCCAATTACCTAAATTATATTAAATGATAATAATATAATGTAATGAAAAATTAAAAACACTTAAATTTATAATTTAGTACTATAATTTATTTTTATTAAAAAATTTGTTTTCAGATAAAATTTTGTAATTTTCATTAACCACCCAAATATGAAATTTATCAGAAAGACACCAAAAATTTATCAAAACTAAATTTTTATGTACAGATTCTAAAGAATAAGTTTATTTTTCTAAATTTAATATATAAATGATTCAAATTCTGAATTTAAAAAGGGTTCTCCATTAAAAGGTGGAAAATTGCATTTTTTTTGAAAAATACTTCTTTTATCTGAAAAATTGAATTTGTTCTAATATTATGTCTAAGAAACTCATAATATGGATTATAAGGATTATATATAATTAAAAATTCAGTTAATACTATTCATAACTGCTTTTGAATGGCTAGTTTGGTAAGCAGTTGTGCACTTGAACTCGGTGTTGTGTGTAGTGCAAGTTATTGAATTACTTCGAAAAAAATATCATACTTTCAAATAGTGGGTTGTTAAATTCTCCCCTCCTTCAATAAATTGGCTTCCTCACAATTTGAAATTATTATTTGAAAATAAAAGGTTAATAATATAAAAATACCTTTGTGGAAAACCCACATCGGAAATTGGGTTAATAAAATTTAGTCTTAATAAGAGGAAAAGGGGAATGAAAAAGTCACCACCAAATTATGATATCAATTATGAGAACATTGGTGGAAATTATAGACACATAATTTGAGGGAAAATGTAAATATTTATAGGGAGTGATTGAGGCCATCAATCACAAACAAGTGTAAAATTTAGGGTCTCAAATCCATCAATCTATGATGATTTGAAATACTATCGGTTCAACAAAACATAAGATATTAGGATAACAAATTTTTGGATTTAATATCCCTTCCCCAAAGATTATAAATTAATTTACCAATAGAATAAGTGGGAAAAAAATTATATATATATACTTGATAAGTAGAGTTTCATCCTTCAACTAAATCCTACCACAAACTAATCTTTCACTCCAAAATATTTAAAAAATTATTCTATTTTTCCTAATCATATAGGGTTCCAAAAATAATGAATTTATAACAAACATATCAGACCCTTTAAAAAAAGAAACTACATTATACAATCCAGGGACATCAAATAGTCCAATGGTAGGCAATAAATCCCAATCGCACTATGGTTGTGGGTTCGATCCCCGCATCTTTGTCCAACATGATGGGTTGTTACACGGTCGGCGTGTTGTCCTTTTATAAAAATCCAAAAATAACATTTCAAAATTAATCCATTAGAACCTTTAGACTTATCCAATATAATTCTATCCAAACTCACAGCCCCAAATTTATAAGGATGTTAAACATAATGAAGATCCTTTTTCCATGTAATAACACATGATCACCTTCATCATGTATAGTTTTAAAACACGATATCACCCTGAATTACCATAAAACCTTATTGATTACATTCATGCTCCCCTTTTCCTTATAGAATACTGGATATACTTATTCTATACAAAAATGTTGTAAACTCCAAAAATGATGGAATATACAAATCATTAATCAGTTTCAAGGTATTCAAGAATATCTGATATAATTTATCCATATAAAACATGTATTGTTCCAAAATCACTACCTCGGTATCATAACCTTATTATGGGTTAACTTTCTCTCAACCATATATTTTCCAAAAAATTATCCCACTATTGAGTCAATTTTCTTGGTTCTACACAATCTCAAGACATTAAATAAATAGTACTACAGTACAATCCTTATATTCTTCATAATTATTATAACTAGTACATCATTGATACAACACTCAAATGACATAATTATTTAATAACAATATACGAACTCTAATCATTCCTCCTCATCTGTGGTAGTATCATAACATGATTATTATCCAATAACATCATTTGGGGCATACTCTGATGATATTTACCTTGGTTCACGTAGTGTCCCAACTCATTATAGATGAATCATTCTACATTTAAACCCTGTTCCTTACCCTTGCAATCATGTACTTAGGGTCCTTTTTCACCACACTTATAACAAACACTCATTCCCTTCAAGAAAGTTTCAAGGTGTTTCTTCCCACAGTTATCACATATGGGAAAATTATTCTTTTCCATTTTCCCATTACCTGTATATTGCTCCATCATTCTCTTATTATCTTTCTTTACATTATTGTCATAAGATTTAGAGAATTCTTTTTCTATCTTGATAGCACATGAGACAATATCTTCGTATGATAAAAAGGATTACAACACTAAAGCTTGATGGAGAAATGGTTTTAACCCATAAAAGAAATGATCAATCTTACTTCATGGGTTACATATATAATCAGCTGGATTCCTTTCTAAACTTGTAAAGTTAGCCTCATACTTTGAAACATTCTCAACCTTCTTTTTCCTCAGACTGAGAAATTGTCTTTCCATATACGCTTGATGGTCATGAAGAAAGTATTTTCATAATAAAATCACTTTAAATTACCTCCATTCCATACATGATACTTTTTCATCCTCCATTGTGTTTTGAATCAATGACCACCATTGATCAACATCTCCAGTGAGGAAATAAACTGCAATGATAACTTTTTCCCTTTCACTACATCATAGAGTATGAAATATTTTTTCTAGAGAACTAATCCATTGATAAACTACCAATTTATTTTTGTTCCCATTGAATTTTGGTGTTTGTTTCCTCATGAAGCAGTCTAACATTGATCCTCCACATTGTGGACAATGGTGCTCCATACGGGTAAGGCTATTATTCATCACCTGAGTGAGTTGTCCCAGTATGGTGATAAGCTTATCAGCACCAGTTGTATCACCAGCTCCAATATAATATCTTGAGTAGGATTGAAATCCCTAAATGGAGTATGTGCATTGATACAATTTCCATTCCTTCCACTAGGTGCCATTTCTAAACAATGGAAAAAACTAGATTAGTTTATGAATCAAAATACATAATTCAAAACTTGTAAAATACCTAACGTAAATTGAACAGTTTATAGATATAATCCATAATCATATAAATGTTTTCTTTGAGGAAGTATATTCTCAGAAACCCATCATAATGGTTTATAAATAAAATGAGAACTATCATGAGCATATACCCCAGGATTTTCGTAACCAAGAGTAAAGCAAGGCCCGTTGTCATGCACCATTTCCCGTTTGATTCTAGCTCGAAGAAGTGTTTTTAGGTTTTACCCCTAGGTACATCTATGCCAGAGCCGCCACTACATTATTATATCCAGATAGAGATGTATTTCTTTCAAAACTCATAAAATATCTACAATAAAAAAATTCTAGGAAGTTCTTCTATACTAATCCTCAAAGTCTATCTTAGGGATATGTTCTCTAATCAATGTTTATCTAAATCTAGTTTCCATGGTTTGTACTAAATTTAATCTACTACCAACTATAATGCCCTAACCCTAGTTACCCAGAGTCGGAGAATTAATTTAATTCATTGGCCTGATCTCAAGGAATCATGTCCCGATGGACATATCAGTTTAGCATTCTTGTAAAAATTATTACATACATGAACGTTACATTACAATTTCTAACATACAACACAACATAAAAAATCCATTGAGAACGCAATTGCTCCCTTTAGCATAACCCTGTGTAACAATCATAATACACTTCTTGGAATCCTGGGAATAATAAAACATAGAAAGGGGTGAGCTCAAATGCTCAGTAGGGGTAAGCATTATAGTAGAAGATAACATAAATATTAAGCATGTTGAATAATTGAAAACGCATACCTTAACCAATAATAAACATGAATAATTTTGTGGAAGGAATATGAGATGAGTAAATAATTCCATAATAAAACATAATCATGGGTATTATACTAGTAGAATGACCTCATGAACCATCAATTTTATTTTCATAATGAGGTAATTTATAATGCCAGAAATTTTGAAACATTTTTTCAAGGCCTCGACCAAGAAGTATAAAAATTATTAAGGCCTCGACCAAAACCATATATCAAATTGGGAAAGGGCCTCAGCAAATTCCACGTCTAGTTGTCTCATGAGACCTACTGATGCATCGAGGTGCTATAATGGGCTCCACATGTCACTTACTAAGTCCAATACATTACTCATATGAAATGGTTGAAATATAACAAAAACATTCATATTAAAAATAGCATATGAAATGTCAATACTTTAACCATAAACCATGAATGGTATAAAAATAGAAAATTCCTAGTCAAACATATCACAAAACCTTCAATACAATATGAAATTGTTGTATCATAATAAATCAACTTCAAATAATCTTAAAATCTATCAATGGATGATGACATAGATGAAATCAAAACCTATTTTGAGAGAAATATCTATCTCTATTTTGAAATTATTTAAGAGTCACATAATTATAATGAAATAATTTATTTTGAAAATATTCTTATAATATTTTAATGGAAGAATTGATGATGTTATAATGGCGTAAAAAATCTGCACCCGCTATATAAGTTAAAAAAACATTCTTACCTTAAATTTGTCGAAAATGTCAAAACATACCTTGTTTGGAAAATGATGGAAATATTACTTTCCAAAAATATAAGGGTATAAATGACTTTATCCCATTATCTAATAAATATTAAAAATGTTTTGAAATGCTTTTTTATGAAACATGGATGTGGATGCTAAATAGGTCCCAGTAGATAATTATGTTTAAACATCCTCAGATAAAGAAGAGATTATAAAATTAACCATTACCTTTTACTATTCCTTGGTCGAGGGTAGGTTAAACTCCTGTATAGTGGTGAAATAATTTTAATTAAATTATACAAAGAATCATATACATTAATATGATATCGTATATTATCTTTTGATATAGATTTGTTAATAATATCTTAGTATTATCGTCATTTCGCGTGTTAACAGATTCGTTTTCCTTTATATTCATTGTTATGTGAGTCATATTTGTTATGGATGGGATATATATTATTCATATCCAGAATGATATTAAGTTATTAAACATTATTTTTAATCATCAAAAGAAAATTATTCTTGAATGGATATGACGGAGAATTAATCTCATAGTGTTCGTGGAGACTGTAATCCGTACGTACGCACGAGCGACAATGTCATTATTTTAATAATAAAATAAAAACTAATTGAATGATATATCATATATATAGAATAATTAGAATTTTATATTTAGTATTTATATCAAATTACACATCATTATTATACCCATCGAAATAATAATGTATTGAATAACAATTACACCACGATGTGGAGACGGTAAGCCGTACGTACGCACGTATAGTGACATGTCATTCAAAGGATGGATAAAATAATGAATATCATTGTACCATATTTATAGTAGCACCATAGTATATAGAAGATACTGGTGTTATTATTTCAGAATGGAAACAACAAAGAAAGAGGAAGTGAAAGAACAAAGGAACTTGAAAGAGGTGATGAAATATTTACCTCTTCTTTGGGTTCTTTCTTTTGATTTGATCAAAAGAGCTCTTTAGGTAAGCTTTATGAATAAAGTAAGGCCTTTAGGATAAACTGAAGGAAGTTGAGAGGATATTTGGGTAGCTTTTGGCCGATCCAAAAGGCTTTTAATGTATGAATTTGAGAGATGGTGGAGTTCCCTTTTATAAGATGGTTGAGGGGAACCTTAGGAAAAACATAAAATATTATTTTATAATAAATTCATATTCGATTTATAATGGATTAAAACATATTTATTTTTAAGATAAGGTGGTTATGGGTCTAAATACACTCAACCAATAGGTTTTAGACAGGTTTGTATTAGTATATTAACCTTATCTTTTAGATTTAACTCTTATTTAATTAGTTTGACATTTACCATGTCTCCTTGTATTTTTATATTATTTGGTTAACAAACTTACTATAAACTGACAATAGAACCCCAAGTGGTTCATTAATGACATACCTATCATCATATAATTCATTTTTCTGATCCTTATATTTTTAAGAATATTATATCAATTAATTATATAAATTGTTTTTGAAAAACTCTTTTATGTCATTTTAGACACTCTTTAATAATTTATTTTGGTTAAATTCATAAAAAAATTATTAAGTCAGAATAGATTTATTTAGTAATTTATAACATTCCATAGTAACCTATAAAATTAGTGGATTGCATCAAAATATTCAAATTATATTTATTTTAAAATTTATAATCCCATTTATCTGATTTTTTCATTAATAGGAAAATACTGCATCGTCATTGTGTCAAAACTAAATTTACTTATTAAATGTCTAAAAAATATAAATAAAATACCATTATTCAGGAAATGTTTTCATCTTTCTAATTAATATTTATAGTCTGAGAGATGAGATGTATAACTCTATGTAATAATTGTATTACTAGAAGTTATATGGTTATGTCATTTTTGTATTTACTTTAACTTAATTAATATAAAGTGTCATTATCATTTACAAGTGGCTCCATGTGGTCCCAAAATCGACCCAAAGATTACCATGGTCGGAAATGTATCATTAAATAGGGTTAAAACACATGTTATGGTAATTTAATATTATTTTAATATTATTTATTTACCCATATTTACCAGATTTACCTTTTAACCAAGGTAAATAAAATATTTACCGAAGTAATTATTCATAATGTCTAAAAATAAATGTTACCTATTTAAACAATTTAGACCACCTGATCCCAAATATGGAATCCATTTTTCTGAATTCCAAATAGAGAAGTGGCAGAAATTAATTTAAAATTATTTCCCTCTATCAAAACAAAAAGCATGTTTTTAAGAAATAATAACTTCCAAAAGATTGACACTTGTTTATGTATTGTTTAAATGTTAAATTACATATAATGACCTATATAATATTAAATGATAAAAATTAAATCTAATTACTTATTAAAACCACTCAAATATATAATTTAGTACTATAAATTATTTTGATTAAAAAAGTTGTTTTCTTTTAAAATATAGTAATTTTCATTATTCACCCAAATATGAATGTTATCAAAAAGACGCCAAAATTTTATCGAAACTAAATTATTATGTACCAATTCTAAAGAATAAGTTTGATTTTCCAAATTTAATATATAAAATTGTCAAATACTGGATTTAAAAAGGGTTCTCCATTAGAAGGCTGTAAAATTTCATTTTTTGAAAAATACTTCTTTTATCTGAAAAAATGAATTTATTCTTATATTATGTCTAAGAAACTCATAATATTTTTTCTAAAATTATAAGGATTATATAAAAGTAAAAATTCAGTTAATACTATTCATAACTGATTTTTAACGGCTTGTTTGGTAAGTCATTTTACGCTTGAACTTGGTGTTGTGTGTAGTGCAAGTTACTGAATTACTTTGATAAAATAACATACTATGAAATCTTGGGGTGTTATAAATTCGTTGTAGAATATTACTTGAGTAGGGATGGTAGCAAGGAATTGGTTTGTCGGAACATTGAATGTATAGTATAAAAGGACATAGCTAAACATTTAATGTTGAACTTCAAGTTACCAGGGAGTTCGGTGCATAAGTGTTTTGGAGACACATATAGGCATTAGATATCTCATTTTCATGGGTGTATCCAATGAGATGAGCATGACATGCATTGTAGAAATGACTTCCCACTATGATGCATATTTCATTGAGGTATAATGATTTATCATGTGATATGAATGTGTGAAATTGTACTATGAATAAATTTGATATTTTGAAAATGGTTGGGTTTTCAAAATTGTGAAGCATGGAAAATGTGGAAAGGGGGAAACCCTTGTTTTAATAGTGTTGTGTAATGTTATTAGAAATGGGAATTATTGATGTCGACAGAAGTAAGACTCATGGTTGGTTGTTTTCTATTGATATAAATGGCACCGGGTAGGCATTGTAGAGACTAACTAGAGGAGGCTGCTGAGAATGTGGTAGCACTTGAGCCTCATGTCAACCAGTAGAAAGTGAAAAGCATAGTGAAATATTTCCATGCTATAGAAAGTGGTAATAAAATGGATTAACCAAGGCATGTGGATCATTAGGATCAGTTTCAAAAGACGAATCCACCCATCTTCAGGGGTGATTCAATGATGGGGAGAGAAGAATCATGGTTGAATAGAATGAATATGATTTTTGAGTTCTTGGGAACACCAGTAGAGTTAAAAGTGTTGTTGGCCATGTATCTATTGGTAGATCCTGACCTTTAGTGGTTGGAGTTGGTTCTCCAAGCTGGGATGGACCAGGGTGTGACGTGGGAAGAATTTGAGGAATTGTTTAATAAAAAATTCTACACCCATACGTTCAGAATTCAGTGTACGACTGATTTCTTCAATTTGAAGAAAGTGCTTATGTCTATGATGGAGTATGGAGATATGTTTATGAACTTAGTGAGGATTGCACCCAAGGTGGTAGGTAGCACATCGTTGAAGGCAAGGATTTTTGAAGCAGGGTTAAGGCAAGAAATCCATTCAAATATAGAAGTACAATGTATAGATGATTACACAGAGATGGTGGATAGAGCCTCGGTGGCTGAGCGGGATCTGTTGGGTGCTCTGGGCAGAGTAAGCATGGTGGTACCCATGGGGAATAGTGAGAACTCTAACATTGGGTTCAAGCTAAGGAGGGACACTTATTCGTAGGGTTGGAATATTGCATATAATCTGATGTTAGGATCATTATATCTTCCTCCAAATCCCTAGAGAAATTCGGTATGTTTTCAGTGTGGTTCTAGGAGCCACATCATGTGGGATTCTATGACAGAACCTCAAGAATTTCATAATTATAAGCAGATAGGGAATCTATTGGATTATTGTCAGAATACTTCAAGGTCGGGTGCACATGACACTCCTTAGGGATCGCAGATTTCGTATGCTTTGACGGGACGGGGACAACATCATACCCTCAGTAGTAGAGTAAAGTGGGTCATGGTGATTCTCAAAATACCACGATTCCTCGGCAAGGCAGTAAAGAGTAGAGAGTGGAACTAAAACATGCATTTGGAGCTGAGCAGGTTATGGTGGATGACCAGTTAGGACCATCCACGGTGCGAAGTACTATTCTTTTAAATTCTACCTTGATGTAAGTGCTGTTTGATACGGGTGCTTCACATTAATTTATTGTTTTACGTGTGGTTGATTTGTGGGGTTTAAGGGAATAAATAATGCCCTCGTTTTTAAAACATCAAACACCTCTGGGTCAAAGAGAGTGTCAAGACTTCTTGTGTAGATCATGTTGTATCTTTGTGGGAAAGGTGGAGATAATGTGTAATTTATCAGTGCTTCATATGGATGGGTATGATGTAATCCTCAGAATGGATTGGTGGGTGGAATTTAAGTCTCACATTGATGGTGATGCACGAACAACATCTTTTATGACACACGATGGTGTTAGACATCTCTTTAGAGGAGATAGGCATGAAAGGTTGGGTGAAGCATGTTTTTTGGCACCAACAGTGGGCATGTTATCATACTAGTTGGTGTTATTGTCATCAAAATTGGTAGAGGGTGTTGAGAAAAGTGTTATTCTCATAGTGGTGGATCGGTTCATGGATGTTTTTTCCAAATAATTCATTAGGTTACATCCCGTAAGAGAAGTGGAGTTCACGAATGATCTCTATCCAAGGAGCACTCTTATCTCACTTCCATATTACCGAATGGAACCTACTATATTTTGGGAATTGAATGTCTAGATGGAAGTGTTAGAAAGAAAAGTGTTTATCTGGCCTAGAACGTCTCTGTGGGCAGCACAGGTGTTGTTTGTAAAAAAGGTGGATTGAACTTTGAGGCTATGTGTTGATTATTGTAGACTTATCCAAGTAACGATAGAGGCTAGATATCCACTTCCACGAATTGATGATTTTTTAGACCAGTTGAGGGGATCCCAGTGCTTCTCCAAGATCAATCTGAGGTCGGGATACCATCAATTGTGGGTGAGAAAGGATGATATTCCTAAAACATCTTGCATAAGTTGATATGGCCATTATGAATATGTGGTTATGCCCTTCGGTCTAACCAATGCACTAGCGGTGTTCATGGAATTGATGAATCGGATATTTCAGAGATATCTGGATTCATTTGTGGTGGTATTTGTATATGATATTCTGGTGTATTCAAAGACAAGGGTGGAGCATGAGCAGCACTTGGCGACAGTGATGGGGATCTTGAGGGATAATTAGATCTATGCCAAATTATCAAAGTGTGACCTCTAGATATAGGACGTCCGTTTTCTTTACCTTGTGATTTCTGGAATGGGTATTTCTATGGAACCATAAAAGATAGAGGATGTTATCTCGTGGAAACCACTAAAGAATGTATTTTAGGTATGGAGTTTCCTCAGTCTTGCTGGGTATTATCGGCGTTTTGTTCATTATTTTTCACATTTAGCTTCACCGATGATAGCTTTGAAAAAAAATATTGTCCCATTCTAGTAGAATGAACAGTGTCAGCAGTGTCTTGAGGAGGTAAAGGTTTTCCTTAAAAAATCACCAATCATGGTCTTTCTAGAACCAATAAAAGGGTACGTGGTGTATTGTGATGCATTAGGATTGGGGTTCGGGTACATTCTCATGCAATGGAATCATGTGGTTGCGTATAGATCACGGTAGTTTAGGGTTCTTGAGAAGAACTACCAAAATCAAGATATGAAATTGGTAGGAGTGGTCTATGCTTTGAAAGTGTGGCGTAATTATCTCTTTGGTGAGAAATTCATGGTTTATACAGATCATAAGAGCTTGAAGCACATTTTCTCACAAAGGGATATGAACATGAGGAAAAGGAGATGGGTGGAATATCTCCAGGTGTTTGATTTTTACTTGATGTACACACTGGGTGAGGGATATTCGGTGGCAGATGCATTAAGTAGAAAATCATATGTTCAAGTGGTGAAGCATGCATCAGAACACCGGCAGTTGATGTCGGTTATAGTTGACTTGTGGTTGGAATGTGAGGAATAGGGGGATAGAGTGGTCTCCTTTCCGGTTTTGTTGATTTATGACATGGTTTCCTAGGTTAAAGAGGCATAGATATCTGATTCTGAGTGTGTGACCATGAGGTCAAAACTCAATGGTGGGGAGAACATTGATGGTTGGAAACTGAATGGAGATTCTGTTTTGTGTTTTCAGAATCAGATAGTTGTACCAGTTTCATGTCAGGAGGATCTTCTCAAGGTGTATCGTCATTCTAAGTGGGTTGTCCATCCTAGAATTCAGAGGATGTATAAAGTGTTGAAAGCTCAGTTCTGGTGGGCTGGTATGAAAAAGAATTGTGGCTGAGTTTGTTTTGAGATGCTTGACTTGTCTGTAGGTTAAGGAAAAGCATCATAGGCTAGCAAGAATGTGGGAGTCTCTATCAATCCCTGTTTGGAAGTGGGAGAAAATAATGATGTATTTTGTTACATGTCTACCTAGATCGGTCATGAAACACGATATCATATCAGTGATAGTGGATCGGCTAATGAATTCGACCCATTTCATCCCAAATTGTGAATATCATACGGTGGAGGATCTTTCCAAAATCTATATCCATGAAGTTGTAAGGAGGCATGGTGTTCTAGTTTCAATTATATCTGATATAGATCTGAGGTTTACATCTTGTTTCTAGAAATCCTTACAGTAATCCGTTGGAACTAAGTTGACCGTGAGTACGGCGTATCACCCTCAGATAGATGGTCAATCCGAGAGGATGATTCAAAGTCCAGAAGATATGTTACGGGCTTCTGTCATGGATTTTTGTGGCTCGTAGGAGGAGAACTTCTTGTTGGTTGAGTTTTTGTACAATGACATTTATTTTTAATCGATACATAGGGCTCCATTTGAAGCGTTGTATGGACGGTCGTGTCGTTCTCAACTATTCTAGGTGGAAACGGTTGAGTCCTCGATTGTCAGACCGAGCCTTGTCCAGGAGACTACGAAGAAGATCAAGATGATCAGAAAGAGAATGGGGATGGCTCACAGTTGTCATAAATCGTATGTAGATCATTGTCGACGGCCGTTTTCATTCGAGGTGAGTGATCATGTTTTCTTGAGGATCTCTCCTAGGTTAGGACATCATCGGTTTCGGAAGTAGAGAAAGTTATCTCCGAGGTATATTGGATATTTTGAGATTCCTGAATTGGTTGGTGGGGTGCATTATCATTTATATTTTCCACCTAGGATCAGTGCGGTGCACAATGTGTTTCATTTGTCACAGTTGAAAAAATTTCATCTGAATCATGACCGTGTGATTCAATGGGATCATGTTGAACTAGAACTGGATGCTTCATCGGTGCACATGACCGTGCGGGTTTTGGATAGGAAACATAATGTCTTGCATGGTAAAAAATCGGTTTAGTTCATGTTTTGTCGTGGCATGGTCAGATTCAAGAGGAGAAATGGGAGTGGGAGCAAGAGATGGTTGAGCAGTGGCCCGGGATCTTTCTTCAAAGGGTGGGTTCACTACATTTCAGGGATAGAAATTCCAATGGTGGGGAGAATATAGTACCTCTAGTTTGAGGTATGTGGCCTTTGTTATACATTTTTATCTATTTAATGTTCATGGGTAGATTTGGGAAGAGTTTGGGAGAGTTTGGAATGGTTTTGAATGAGTTTGGAGGCAATGCATAAGGAGCATGTTTTGAGCACAGTTAGTGGAAACCGTGCAGGTCCTCCAAGAAATTTTTCAAGGGGAGACAGAAGGCTTCGCATGGCTTGCACACGGTTTTCCAAACCATGCGAGGAAACCATGAGTACCCTTGATCTCTAGGTAGTAGCGTGCACATGGTTAGCACATGGTTTTCCAAACTGTGCGGACTAAGTGTGTGGCCACATAAAATAGGGTTTTAAAACCCGGGCTCTCTCGAGATTGCCTCATTCCTCTCCAAACATCCCTCTACTCGAGCCTCACTTGGGTTCTTAGGTTTTAAAGGGTTGAGGGGCTCTCCCACTCAGTTTGGAAGCGTCTTAAAGAGGTTCCTTGGTGTTTTGAAGTTGGTTTCTCCCGGGTAAGTTTCTCTTCGTGGGATCCTTGTGTTTTCCTCTAGATCAACATCTCCATCTCTCTCGGTTTTCTAGATCTACACCTGTTGTGTGTAGATATAGGACTGTGGTTTCATTGGATGTTAATTTTATGGCTTTTGAATGTTAGGTAAGGATATGTATAAAGGTTCCGGGGGTGCGTTTTCCAGATTTGAGGTGTGATTGATTATGGGTCGATTTCTAGGGAACCCCCAAGGTAGGTGGCTTCTCTCTCGACTGCACTTGGTTAGAACTAGCAGTTCTTGGTTAAAATTAATTTTTTGTGTTTAAAAATAATTGTGTTTTGATGTGCAGATTTGGTTGGAAATCCCATTGGTCATGTTTTGGGGATTTTTGGGAAAACGGGGTTTTGTGGTGAAATGTTCTTATTGAGGATTTTCAAATGGGTTGATGTGATTGATTTGTGAAAATGGTTGATGAAAATTGTTTTTAATAAAGTTAATTTTTATTGAAGTGGGGTTTGTCATGAAAATGATTTAAGGGTGGTTTCAATAATGGGTGGTTTATTGAAATGGTTTGGCATGTTATGGAAATGGTTATTTTCAAGTTGTTGTAGCCATGGTGGGTTATATGCTTGGATATGGCTTGATTGAAATGTTGTCTGGAAGTGGCGAGATGTACCACTATAAAAAGGGGATGGATAGTGGATGGAAGGACCACCATCAAAGGATAAGTGTACGGGAAGTTCCACTAGGTGTGAATGGGTGAACGGGTTAGACTGAAGCTCCACCATTTGGTTTTTTGGTTGTTTGTTGTGCATTGCTTTTAAAGATAGAAAGTGTGGTGCTAACATTTAAATGATGAAATGGCTTGTGGAATGATTGTTTTGGATTTCCCTTGGATACTTGGTTTGGGTGAGATGGATTGGTATGGGAGTGTTTATCTTATGGTAATTGTTGCACTTATGATTATTTTATATAAATTTTTTTATATAAATGTGTTAATGTTTTTATGCTAGTGGTGTGTGTAGGGAAGTCATTTGGGTAAATCCTACTGAGTTTTAGTACTCACACCCTACTTTGGCACTTTGGTATCTTTGCCAATGTCGTGTACTGTGACATGGGAAAAGGTAAGGAATCTCCCTCCTCTATTGGTGCATTGTGAAGTATTGGTGGAGCCTGGATCCTAGAGCTTGGTGCATAGATGTGGTGGCATCATGGCATGTGGTGCTTGGTTGTTTGGTCTTCCACGTAGTACTCTGATATTGTGTTGTTTGTTTTGGATTTGGGATGTATGGTGGAACAAATTTTTTGCCTTTTGGGAATTCATGTTGGAATGATTTATTGACATGCATCATATAGTGGTGGTTAATGGATGGTTTGGTTGGTTTTGTCTAAAGGGAAAATCATTCCACAATTTGATCGTGAAGCCCTCATCATTTATTTCTAGCCTTTGGCATCTTGGGAATGTCACTTAAGGTAATTGTTTCAAAGTGTTCGTCATGACCCGGTTCCTATTTGAGGTAATTGTTTCCATGTTTTTATTTCATAAATAATTTCCTTCATTTAATGTCATTTTATATAAATTTATAAACTTATTTCACACCTCCATGAAACACATTCTTAAATTATTATAGAAACATTGAATTTATTTGGTTTGTCAAAATGACTTTTAAATGTGTCTTTTTTTAAATTGCCTAGGTTTTCTGTAACTAGCAATATTTTTTGAATTTCCTTTGTTTTTTTAATGAGTAATTGGGTCTTTTATGTAATGTATACCCATTATTATAATGAAATTAATTTTTTTTAGGAAATTGTTTTGATGCGTATGATTTGGTTATGTTATGGCATGATTATTGTGTTGAAACACATTGGTATGGATTTAAATGGACTCAATGTTTTGGTTTGTGTAATTTTAGAATAAAGAGGGTGAGTGGATATGGTTTTAAAGTACATTTTGTTTTATGGAAAATGGTTTTTTGGTAACCCTTTGGATGTGTGATGAACCATTATCTTTTGACACATCCATGGGTGCACTAGTTGCACATATGGATGTGTCTCTAAATGATGATGGTTACATAAAATGGTGTTTTTCATAGAACCCTTGGATCCACAACAATTACTCTTCTGATTCTAAAGGATGGGTGTCCTTTTGTAAACTATTAAATAGTGGGTTTTAATTTATTCTTCCATTTTTAGTCTATTTGGGCTTCAAAAATTATTTGGTGTGGGTGTTTGAAATTGTATGCATGTTTGGATCTTGGTGTGGGTTTTGGTGAATGTTCATTTAAGGCCTCATTGGGCTTTGTAAATTTAAATGTGGCATTGGTAATATTTTTTGCGGAAATTTATTTAAACATTTTGGGTTAAAGTCCCATTTGGCACTTTTAACCCAAGGGTGATGTTTGTACTAACTTTTAAAGGAGATTGTGTCTGAGAAAATGTGTATTCTTTGTTGGAAACATTGATTGTTTTATGAAATGTTTTAAATGGTAAATGGTTTGGAGGCCCAGTTGGCACCTTTGTGTGATATG